>OX276329.1:35725000-36325000 GCA_946251845.1 Andrena fulva
CATTACTTATCCCCCCTCCTCCTCCTCCGCGCTATAAACGTGTACTAAAGTTGTGTATAATTACCACCAGTTAGATTAAATATAATTATTCCTGTTTTCACCGCCATTACTTTTTTTTTAAGGAAACGCTTTTTAGATACCGCGTTTTTCGGTTCTATGATAATTTATACCGTCGGTAAAGGAACAAAGGATTTTAATTTTTAAAGCGATACAGAAAGAAATTTGTACAGACTTAGCTGTTATGAAATTATTAAATTCTCCGTACCGGAGCTGTTACGTATCGTGATATTTAATTTTTAATGTATGTTCAAAGCAACAAGGTCAGCGAAAATTACTTTCTTGATATTTTAACGTGTTTAAATACTCTCGATGCGTCCAAGTATGTGCAAGTTCTCATTCCTTTTTCTTTTTGAATCAAACTCGATCACCGGATTGAGTTTGAACATTAAATTTATGTACATATATAAATCGACCTGTGGAACGTCCAGGCTAGCCCAAGGTCAGAGATGGGCAACATTTTTATCTAGATAAAAATTTCGAATAACTAATAAAAGGGATAAAGCAATTTTCATCCGTTGTCGAATAGAGATAATCCAGATAATTATATATAAATTAATTTATTTGGAGTTAAATCATTCGACGAATAAAAATGCTGGTTTTATTCAAGAAATTGTTTATTGTCACCTCCGAATAAGATTATGTTTATCTGCATCCTTTGCCGAAACTTTGAATAGCTTGAATAATGTGCACACTTGATCGTACTTTACAATGTTATTAACAGCAGAATCTTTTTCTGTTCTTTATTTTAATACGTAGTATACTTTTCTTGGTATACTAGTAATGGAAGTATAAAGAGAAATGCATTCTGAAAAACATCGAATAAACATAAACAATTATCCAAATAACGAATTAGTTATTGCTCAAAGTATTTGCATAACGTATCATCTGTAATTTTCATTATTTTCGTAATATGGCTCATTTGATACACAGTAATTTGATGTACAGATATTGATTGTTTACAAAGTATATAATATTTTAGATATCTTGGCAGACTTTTACAAGTTTAATTTCGAGTAGTAATTTGGAAAATTATTTCAGTAAAAACAAATTTTTAGTTTGCACCGCATGCAAGTCCCTCGAAGTTTCGAATTAATTCGAATTCGTGCTTACACAATCTTATTCGAAGTTGAATATAAAACGGTTACTGGCAGAATAAAAATATGTTGATCCCACGAATAAACTCGCTCCGTCTTGAAATAAAGAATAAATTCTCTAGTAGGTAATCCTTTTATCTAGATAATGCCCAACTGCCCAAGGTTCATACACGGAGACGCTTTTTTGTACATAAACGAATGATATGTGTAATCGTTAAAATATGACGGTAACAACGCTAAAAGCATACGTGTTTTATTTTGGAATGTGTCTGTGATGTGTCTGGGATTAAATAACATATATCAGTGCGAAGAGTGTATAACCTCACTTATCCGTGAGGCGGTTACATCTGTATGCGTAAGGGCGTGTATAAAAAGTACCGTTCTGGCGCGCACACAGGGACAGTGTATTGTACTCACGTGGAGGATCATATTGAACAGGACCGTTCTCTCTTCCTCTGTTCGGTGAAGTGGGTTTTAACAGAAGAAAAAGTGGATAAAAGTGTAATTCTAAGCGTTGTACATAGTACACAATATTAATTTGTAAGTTGAACAAGTAGGTATAACGATGGCTAGTTTATCCGTATTGCTATATCGTAAGGACCTTAGAGGAGTTAGGACGTAAGCGACACTGTAGCTAGCATTTAGGGGTTAGACGCCATGAACTGACTAGGGAATAATTCCCAGGAACTATCGTTATTAATAAATAAACGCAGGCGATCGAATATCGATGGAATCGTCCGTCAGTGAAAATGGGGACGCACGCGCACACACACACACACACACACACACACACACACACACACACACACACACACACACACACACACACACACACACACACACACACACACACACACACACACACCACACCACACCACACCACACCACACCACACCACACCACACGCCCACACACAGGCACACACTGAATTTATTTTATTCGATTGGAAAAGAAGAAAGAAAATGATTAAACCTGAATATACGGCTCTGACTATCAAAAGATACTATTTATGACGCAATCACACATACACACTCTGCAAAATCATACGCATCGGGACGCATACGTTTACACACACGAGGAATTTTTATATAGCCTAATTTTATATTTGTATTGCAAACGTAAGTTTAAATCTGAATGTGGTCTGCTTCTTCAATTTTAGTCACATGAGGTCCATAAGGATTTTCGCTTTTTATTGCAAGCAGTTAGTACACGGTAAATCGCTTCTACCAAACGTTACGGGAAGGTATGCATGCACGCATATGTATATGTACTGTGCACGTATACATATATGTATATGCAGAATGGTTCATAAAAAGAATTCGAAGTTAGTCCTTATTCTGCCGGAGATATCGAGGAAATTCTTTTTTTAAATTTTTGAGAGCAACAAGACCTTTTGTCAGATATTGGCACACCCGTTAGAGTACCCTCGAGACGTGTACGTCACTGTAAATGGCAAGCTACCTAATTTTTAAAAGGAACGATTTTTTGCATCATTGAGCAACCCTATCGAAAAGTAATTTTTTCCAAAAAGATCATTTGTTTAATAATCCTTATTTCTAACATCTGGGCTTACAAAACTTTTCTACTGCGGGACATTTTGCGTTCATTATTGATTTTTTTATATTTATTTATAAAAAAGTTTAATTCTGGAAAAACGTTTGAATGTGCATTTTTTAAAGAGAATTCAATAATGCAAAATTTCATATCGTTACATTAAAAAAAAATCGGGATTGACCTCTAGCGCCCCTGTAAGAGAGTGGTTCCATGGAGAACCAAACATAAATAAAATAAAAGATCATTTTGCTCCCTGAAACACCTAAAAAAATTTCCGTAATTTCGGACAGTTCTCAAGAAAATAACCGATGAAGCTTTCACATGAACCAGTTTCTGTATCAAATATATGTAAATTTTCTTTATATTTCGTTTCATTGATGCACTTTTGTACGAATCTAGCTGCCACATATTTGACATGTATTCGGTTGAATTAATATTCGAAATTCACTACATACATATTTGACAACTGTTACAGAAACGAAGAAATTTTGTTTTGACATTATGGAATGCGATAACGATATCTTCGTTTCGTTTATACATTATATTTCGTATATGTCTGAAATTGTCCATTTATGTACAAACTGCGCACGTGCGACCACGCGTGCTCGATAATGGGCATATGTATATTGAAACCTTGGGGCATATTAACATGGAGGAAGCATGCAGTGGGCGAAAGTGTATACGCCGGTAGAAAGAGAAATATATACATTGGGGACAGCCTCTCTCTTTCTAGCGCTATGGGCGACAGCGTTTTTTCTTGACGTTAGAAAGAGAGATGGTGTTCCCAATGTATATTTTTCTCTTTCTACCGCCGTCTACATTTTTGCCCATCGCATGCTTCCTCCATGTTTACACGCTCTAAGATTGAAACCTTGAGCATCAACAATGTAGAATTCGTTTACATCAATGTGTCATTGATGCGGGCAATGTTTAGAGATGTCCGGAAACCAATGTTACAAGCGAGAAGATTTTTGCAAAACCTCCTTAAGAATCACCGAGTCCATAGTATAGTTTACAGTTTTCTCT
Source organism: Andrena fulva (assembly GCA_946251845.1). Classification (NCBI taxonomy): domain Eukaryota; kingdom Metazoa; phylum Arthropoda; class Insecta; order Hymenoptera; family Andrenidae; genus Andrena; species Andrena fulva. The sequence continues at coordinate 35,728,735 of OX276329.1, forward strand.
TCATTTAAGGCTAAAGAAACGAGACGCTGGATTTGGCGCGGAAAAATACTCCAATATAGTTTGTAATACAGTGATATATGTATGTATATCGGGACACTTCAGGATTGCGAGTTCGTCGTTCCCTTATCGCGTACACGTTAAATCGTCGTTCGATATAAGTCTCGTCCCTTGTAAATAAAACGAACTTCTTAACCTTTGCTTCGCAGTCCGTGTCGCTCGTTAACACACATTTCATAAGATTTTTACACTTTTTTTAACGATGACTACGTAAAGGAAAGGAGTCTTTAAAAAGATCTCGCTTCGAATGTTCGTTAACCCTTTCGATGCTGAAGGCGCTTATATGCAATCGGGTGGCACGCGGTAAGCGCCCCATGGGCGTCCAGTGGGCATATACCATAACCTGTACAACTAGATTACCGGACACCGTGGTATGCTGAACGTTGATTGAAGTCTTAGCAACGAAAGAGTTAATGTCGCATCCATACCGACATTGTCCTTTTTCATACTGTTGTGGTTAGCACCAGTCGATCGAACGATAATATTACGTTACCTGCAGGCATCGTACACTGACTATGGTCGCCATTGTTATTAACCATCATAATATCCTATCCGTATCGTAACCGGCTGACGTTAGTCCATTCGAAACGTAAAACTGTTGATGCAAAAAGGGATACGATCGCATCGAATCTTTCAGCGTTTCTGTAGTCACTTACTGCTGCTCTGTGCGACAAATATTGAAAAAAGAACGTATATAAACGTTTTATCAAGAGGGCGTCTTCCCAGTATTAATTCGAGACATTTGCCCTGACTCGGCCTTGAAGGCGGCCGAGGAGAAATGTCGAGACACGACCTGAATATACACGTAGGCATAAATATATATATATATATACATAAATATGTATATACTAGATCGGTTTTCCGCGCGTAAAGATACAATGGGAATTTTATAGCCTCGCATACAGAAGATATACAGAGCATTTATTTTAGCCGATTGTAAGGGCGATTCACAATCACACGTCGTATTGCTACGAAGCTTTATTACAATAACTCGTAAAGAAAGCAAAAAGGAGAAAAGAACGAAACGTTTTGAATTGTACAAAATCGGAGTCCTGAAGAATACCGCGTGAAAATGCTTCCAGAGTAAAAAGGGAAATGTGCAGGTGGATGAAGAAAGGCAAGGCATAGCCGCGGTAACAATTTGAACTCGATCAACGTTACTTGACTGTACTATTCGAAGACTGCCCTTGGCGTCTCTCTGCTTTCTTCCTATAGCAACTTTTATTGCTCTAGGTTAACGCCCGCGGTGCGGCGAACGCCCATGGGCGGCTACCGTGTGCGACTCGAGGGATTTCCGCACACGGCGAAAGGGTTGATAATACTTGAAGAACATTCAGATTCCAAGAGTATATTGCACGATCATATGTACTGAGAAACTACATCGATCTTTGTAAATACGTATAAATATTTTACAAGGCGAAATTTGCTCAGATCGGGCTGCAGAGGAGGACTGTTACCATGTAGTACGGTGAATGGAAAGCGGAGTGCGTCGATGGCAGCCCTTTCAAGGTACTTGGTAGCATCGTACGGGTTAAGGAAAGAAACAAGAGACAAACGAATATATCGTTGATTCAACAGTTGAGCCATTTAGGCACAGTGCTGTCCATAGGAACATCCCTCGCGCGACTTTCTCTCATTTATTCGCCATATTGTGTCCGTGTGGCGCGCATGCGCGTAACGTAGCATCGCTCGCGGTCATGTGCCCATGGCAACAATGTGTGGAAGGTGCGAGGAGCGAGGGGTGGTCCCTGAGCCTCGAAGCTTGCGTTGGACAGCACTGATCTAAAGTATAGACTATAGACCAGGGCTCTCCAAGGTCGTGTACGCGTGCACTCGGGGTTCTCCTACTATCGTCACGCGTTGTCGGGGATACCGCGCGACGCTAAAGAGGCGACCATGACAGGCCAGCGTCTCCGTATCGAGCTCGTGCGAGCGAGCGAGCGTGTATTAGTGACGCACGCCGTCACAGCTAAAGATTGGATGGGGAAGCGGGCGCGCGAGGGGCCCCTACGCTGGAGAGCCCTGCTATAGGCGATGCGTAACGTAACGTAAGACGTCGTGTTGTACCTACTCGCTTGTAAACCTGAAGGAAGATCGATGCCTATCGTTCGATCCCTGTCTGACGAAAGAAGTCTGTATATAGAGAGAAAAAAAAACAAGGAAAAGAAAAATGATAACGCCGAGGTACTGAGCTCCCTCCTAAAAAATATTGTACCATAATAATATTAATATTGATAATAATAATAACAATAATGATAATTCGTACGAGATATGCAGAACGCGAGAAGTTACGAAGAGACAAAGGAAACGGACACAAAAAGAAAAGAAAATGTCGGTGGAACTAATGAAAGAAGAAGCTGAGAAGCGATATTACCTACCGAAAACCCGCTATTAATGCGACTAATTCAGATAAATTAACAACAATTAATAGCGAGCGAGAGCATACCACGCCTACAAGTAAACTACAGGTGTAGCATACACGATAATATTATTATCAAAACAGTTCAATGTAAATTGTTATTTTTGTTGAAATAAAATCACCTCCGTTATAATGGCGATCACCCCTTACCCCTATTGCCTTTAAAACTTGCCTCGTATCTTTGAAGAGGCTCTGCAGCCTTATTTACTATGCTCTATTTCCTATACAGGACCGAAATTCCAGTACAAGGCAAAATTCGCAGATTCATCCGGGCAAATGACAAATTAAAGCCTTTTATCGTCTTGCAATCTGAAACTTCTTCTTCAATATATATTAGACCCCTGATTTGTAATCTATGTAGGTATTAGATATGTCAGATTACAAATCAGGAGGCTAACAATAAGCTCCGGTGCGCGCTGTTTAAATTTTTAAATATCAAACATCAGGGTGAAGTCCAGAATATTGTCCCGAAAATTTACAATGCGTACAATATTCAGAGTAATAGGTGACTAATGTGTAGAATTGATTACTTACCCAGTAAACGAACTGACCGCAGTATGCCAGCAGATTCGAGTAGATCCTGACGTCAGATTCGGGACCTACTATGTCCGCATTTAACTATGGTTCTGCGGTCAGATCCTGACAGCAGATTGGCGGCAGATACCGAGCAGATCCTGCTGCTGTGGTCTGACCGCAGATTGGGAGCAGAAATCGTGCAGTGTGGCGGCCCCAACGTCCTTACCGACAGAGATCCGCTCACCATCGGTCAACCATCAGCGCCGGCTGAGCCGGAAGCAAACTCTTTCGCCACGGCGAGAGTGGCGACGCTCTAGCCTGTTTTCTTTGTCGGTTTGAAGAAACAAAAAGGCGTTCAAGAACATTATCTGGTACACGCTAACGACACGCAGAAATTGTGCACTCAAGTTCTTTATTTTACTGTAAGCATTGGTTATTAAATAAAGTATTAAATTCAGTACCGCGGTTGATCATTGTACACACTTGTTGGTCTTTGAGGCCACAAACTGGTGACCCCGACGTGATCCTTGTGGATTGCGGTACCATGTGTTTCTGCGGTAACTTACAACGGACTTTGTAGCCGGACATTGACGAACTATTACGAACGATCCAGGATGACTCCAGCTTCACTAACCTTGGATAACAGTGCCCTGACGATCGATCACTCCTCGCTCGATCAGCACAGCTCAACGATGATTCAAAACCTTCAAAACGCCGGCCCCACGATCATCCCGCCCCAGTCCTCGGCCGGCCACGTCAATGAAGAGCTGATCGCGGCTATCAGGAAAGTACAGCTATCTAAATTCCGAAAAGATAGGCCTGACATTTGGTTCTTCATGATCGAAGCTGAATTTCAGGCGCCGTCGATAAGAGGGGACGCAGCCAAATACAATGCGAAATTGAGAGCTCTCGGCCCAGATACAGTAAATACTCGTTAGGAGCCCGTCGAACGGGGCTGGCGGCGGGCTCCTAACGCGACTAGACACTATTCCGCGCGGCCACTGGCGCGAGTGAGAAAACCCAATGAGCGAGCGAGAGAAAACGAAAGCCGACGGCAACTTCGTGTCGACTCGTTCGTTTCCCCTCGCTCGCTTATTGGGTTTTCTCACTCTCGTCCGAAGGATTCCAAGAAATAGTGGGGATAGTCGCCGGGCTCCTAACGCGTGGTAGAAACGGGCTCCTAACGAGGATTTACTGTAAACTTCTTGAGTAACTTTGTTCATTTTGTAAGGTGGTTGGAAATCCAGATCCAAACCAAAATGGAATCTATTGGTCTTTGCAAGTTATTTTGCTACCAGTTCTTACACAGATTTGCTTATCGTAAATGGATGTTCAAACACACATATTTCTGGATGAAATCGACTCAAATTTTTAGTTGTTTCTAAGTAGAATCTAGAAGTGTAGATCAAAATTCAGATGATACTCATCAGTTTTTCCAAGCCATTTTACTACCTGGTTTTATTTGTATTCGCGACACATTTATGGTCTCTCGACCGATTTACTCAGGTTATCAAGGAGTCGTCGAATAACCGTTACCACTTACACCGGGAGTTGAGGTTTGATATAATTTTATTCTTAAACCTACTATATCAAGAGATTCTGCCGTATCAATCTTGCATCGAAGTCTTGATCACGGAGCAAGCTGCCTCGTTAGCTCGCGGCGCCGATTTTATGTCTCGCGGCGCACATCGCTGCCGCGAGAGGAGTTGTAGGGATTTGGGATTGGTTTCAATGTATGATATACGTTATCCCTAGCGGCCCTACTGCCGCTGTGTTCACCTTACTACGTAACTGGTTAAATAACTTATTACTTGGTTGATGGTATAAATGTCTTTAATAAAGGATCACCATCTCCACAGGTGTGGATGATGATAACAGGTGGACCAGACAATATCTGGATAAAGAACAACTATAATATACAGGGTGTCCCAAAAATGCTGCGGTTCCTTAAAGGGGGTGATTGGGGGGGGGGGGGGGGGTGATTGCAAACAACTTTTTTCTTTGCGAAAATGCCCTCCGAGGTTTCGTTAACGAGATATTAATAAAAAGCACCGACCAATCAGAGCGCGAGCCTTCCGCTGGATGTCCCGCGCTAGCGTGGCCGCTGGATGTCCCGCGCTAGCGTGGCCGCGCGCCGGGCCGCGCTGCGACTACGAACAAGCAAGGCGGCATGCATCGAAGGAAATTGCGTAGAATGGCAAATGAAAAAGACGTAACAAAAAAATCGAACCTTTTGCCATGGTTTGTTTGCCATTTAAAGTGAATAATGAATAAAGTATAAATGGATGAAAATCACGTGTAACGTAAAAAGACGAATACACATTTTGTTTAGAAGTTTCGAAAATAATAATTATTTGAAGTGGGAGGATAAGGAATACGTAAAATTCCTTGTGTTAATAACATATCCACGAAAAGGTAATGTAACAGGAAATTAACGAAAAGTGATCGTAGTTCGTTATTGTGATAAAAATCCGTAACTCAATAACGGCCAGCACTGTTGCTGATAACGAATAAGTCTGTTTAAAAAGCCCGAATAAATATTTTCGTACGAGAATTTTGAGAATTATCGCCGGAAATAAGCCATAGCTTGCGTTAAATTTAAAAATGAATGATCACCATTAAAGTAACTAAAACTCACCCTTGTCGAAAATTCACCTGCAACTTGAAAACTTGTGTCACTGGGTCACTGAACCGATCCTGGTCATCGATGGACGAGCCCAGTGCACAGCTGATCCCAGGTATACGACACTACCCAAAGTTAAGGGTCGCAATGTCAGGTGCGTCCAGGTCAACGTACCGAATATTCACTTCACTGCACGGCTACTAACACTGGTCACTTAATTTATTTTTCATGGAACGTGTTGTTGCTACGTTCTAAAAATTGGTGGAAATGAATTTTTACTTGGCGTTCGAAGCCGTGGGTAATTCCCGCGCAAATTCTCACGCTGCAGCACTTGCGTCCTCGTTGTTCGGGGGGTACACACAGAACATCGCGTAATACTCTTGAGCAGAGATCATTTGTCTGCGACGCGATTGCTGACTGCTGACTGACAAGATTTTTTCCAAGCGACTTCTTCTACCCCCAAATAGTTTCTCTCGTTCCATTATGAGTTGACCCCCACCAGGCCAAGAGGCTTCAGGTAAAAAGAAGCCAGCACATTTTCGGAACACACGTGTTTTGCAGAAGTGCAACGAAAACTTTCACAAAAGTCCGCGCTCCGTCCTTCTACTGCCAATGTACCCATTGCTTCGAGATACAAAACAGACACCACGTGTATCGGTTCGAAAGGGTCCGAAGAGAAGAGAAACGGAAAGTCTTCGAGTTGCTATAAAGAAAAAAATCCTGCTTCCTGTTTCCCTTTTCCGATACCCTGAGTTCACGTCTGCTACGAGGCGGAACCAAGTAAGTCATAAATTATCCGAAACTGTAGGAAACCGTTCTCTACCGCCGACTTGCGGGACAATACGGTCATACACCGCGACCCTGGCGAAATGCTCTGATTGATCAGCCTGATTAATTTTGGAGAACTAGAAATTACAGAGTATTATCCAGCATCAATACGTCTCGCGGAGAGACACAGGAAAAGAAGGGATAGTCCGCTGACTGCGCGTAGTCCCGCCTGCTTCGTCCTACCCTCAAATTAAAGACGGATCCCTTATCTCTCGAGTATTAACACGCGCTCGAATTTCAAAACAAAAGCACGCGTCGACGTATTCCGTGCGAGAGAAGGCAGGCTTGAAGTTCGATTGGTCCTGAACCAACCATTTGGGCCTACTTATCTCTCGTGTCTAAACACGCGTTCGAATTTCAAAACAAAAGCATGCGTCGACATATTCCGTTCGAGAGAAGGTGGGCCTTGGGGTGGAGATTGGTCTTGAATTAACCAATCGGGCCTGCTTATCTCTCGTGTCTAAACACGCGCTCGAATTTCAAAACAAAAGCATGCGTCGACGTATTCCGTGCGAGAGAAGGTGGGCCTTGGGGAGGAGATATTGCTGTGAAGAGGGCCTCTTCAGGACAGTGGCCGTTTGGGAGGGATGCAGGGCAGATTGGTTAGTTTGGGGCCAATCGGACCTCAAGCCCACAGTCTCTCGCACCGAATACATCGACGCGTGCTTGTGTTTTGAAATTCGAGCGCGTGTTTATACTCGAGAGATAAGGGATCCGTCTTTAATTTGAGGGTAGGACGAAGCAGGCGAGACTACGCGCAGTCAGCGGACTATCCCTTCTTTTCCTGTGTCTCTCCGCGAGACGTATTGATGCTGGATAATACTCTGTAATTTCTAGTTCTCTAAAATTAATCAGGCTGATCAACCAGAGCATTTCGCCAGGGTCGCGGTGTATGACCGTATTGTCCCGCAAGTCGGCGGTAGAGAACGGTTTCCTACAGTTTCGGATAATTTATGACTTACTTGGTTCCGCCTCGTAGCAGACGTGAACTCAGGGTATCGGAAAAGGGAAACAGGAAGCAGGATTTTTTTCTTCATAGCAACTCGAAGACTTTCTGTTTCTCTTCTTTTCGGACCCTTTCGAACCGATACACGTGGTGTCTGTTTTCTATCTCGAAGCAATGGGTACATTGGCAGTAGAAGGACGGAGCGCGGGCTTTTGTGAAAGTTTTCGTTGCACTTCTGCAAAACACGTGTGTTCCGAAAATGTGCTGACTTCTTTTTACCTGAAGCCTCTTGGCCTGGTGGGGGTCAACTCATAATGGAACGAGAGAAACTATTTGGGGGTAGAAGAAGTCGCTTGGAAAAAATCTTGTCAGTCAGCAGTCAGCAATCGCGTCGCAGACAAATGTTCTCTGCTCAAGAGTATTACGCGATGTTCTGTGTGTACCCCCCGAACAACGAGGACGCAAGTGCTGCAGCGTGAGAATTTGCGCGGGAATTACCCACGGCTTCGAACGCCAAGTAAAAATTCATTTCCACCAATTTTTAGAACGTAGCAACAACACGTTCCATGAAAAATAAATTAAGTGACCAGTGTTAGTAGCCGTGCAGTGAAGTGAATATTCGGTACGTTGACCTGGACGCACCTGACATTGCGACCCTTAACTTTGGGTAGTGTCGTATACCTGGGATCAGCTGTGCACTGGGCTCGTCCATCGATGACCAGGATCGGTTCAGTGACCCAGTGACACAAGTTTTCAAGTTGCAGGTGAATTTTCGACAAGGGTGAGTTTTAGTTACTTTAATGGTGATCATTCATTTTTAAATTTAACGCAAGCTATGGCTTATTTCCGGCGATAATTCTCAAAATTCTCGTACGTAAATATTTATTCGGGCTTTTTAAACAGACTTATTCGTTAGCAGCAACAGTGCTGGCCGTTATTGAGTTACGGATTTTTATCACAATAACGAACTACGATCACTTTTCGTTAATTTCCTGTTACATTACCTTTTCGTGGATATGTTATTAACACAAGGAATTTTACGTATTCCTTATCCTCCCACTTCAAATAATTATTATTTTCGAATCTTCTAAACAAAATGTGTATTCGTCTTTTTACGTTACACGTGATTTTCATCCATTTATCCTTTATTCATTATTCACTTTAAATGGCAAACAAACCATGGCAAAAGGTTCGATTTTTTTGTTACGTCTTTTTCATTTGCCATTCTACGCAATTTCCTTCGATGCATGCCGCCTTGCTTGTTCGTAGTCGCAGCGCGGCCCGGCGCGCGGCCACGCTAGCGCGGGACCTCCAGCGGAAGGCTCGCGCTCTGATTGGTCGGTGCTTTTTATTAATATCTCGTTAACGAAACCTCGGAGGGCATTTTCGCAAAGGAAAAAGTTGTTTGCAATCACCCCCCCAATCACCCCCTTTAAGGAGCCGCAGCATTTTTGGGACACCCTGTATAGACCACGTGTACCAGAACTCGGCACATGGAAGTTCCTAGAGAGAATCTCTCAGTCTCACGTCGTGTAACGTTCTGCGTGCCGCATGGCAACGCTCGCCGATGTGCGGACCAGTGTTCACGGGAAAGGGCCTGATAGCTCTGAGCTACCCTCTGTTGCGCATGCCCGCGACGAGCTGTGACGTCAAACCAATCAACGCCAAGCTGGTAAACGTGTGGCGACCCCGCCACTGCGCCGTCAGGAGGCACCACCGTCCACGCGTACTGAAGCCTCGAAACCAGGGCGCCAGAAGCAGCGCCTGGAGGCGAGAGAATGCGTGGAAGCAGTAACATCCAGACTACGAGACGCGAAGGCCACCATTGAGGCCTTACAAAGGAGAGTCCTTTGTTCGCGTACCACGTGCGACGCTTTGCATACGTTACAGCCAGTTGGCTGCCAATAAAGAGAATCTCTACCACATAAGTGTCCCAAGTCTAAATTCATTCAGTAATGCCCTATCCTGTATCCCGGTAGCGCGTTCCGAATAAACGAACCGAATCGACGCCAGTGGCTCGGTTCGATTACCAGCTTGGCGTTGATTGGTTTGACGTCACAGCTCGTCGCGGGCATGCGCAACAGAGGGTAGCTCAGAGCTATCAGGCCCTTTCCCGTGAACACTGGTGCGGACTATCCCCACTAGGGTGGGCCGAAAAAATCAAAATTTCGAAACTCGAAACAGCCTTGTGCGGAAAAGTTGCGCCTGGGGAAGACAAATGGAGGCAAAAAAAAATTTTTGAAATCGGTCAATATTTGACCGGGCCCAAACGGGTTCGAAATTTTTAATTTTTTACCAAGTTTGACGACTTCTGTATATCTTCATAAAATTTGCATATTTCACTGTTGAGCATTATAAAATATTATTTAAGCACACAAACACGTGAAATAGTGTTTTATATATTGTCACGAAGCGAAGTATCTATGTGTTTCTATTTTTAGACGTAACGCGGTTTTAGTGAAAAAGGAACGTATTTCATTCATTCAACAGTGTTTGGGAATGAGTAGTTCTTTGCGCCGCCGCACTCTCGATCACCGCAGCACCTCCTGGGCAGCGGAAGTCGCGGTCGATCCGCGATCGAACAACCAATCAGCGTCCGTCGTGTCGATCGACGCTCGAGAATGTTCGAGACGACGCCGCGGCGGAAATGCGCATCCATCTTGAGAGTCATTCTGTTCACAACCGTGCGCAACGTACAACACGTTTTGTTCATTGTCCTTTTACCGCGTTGCTCAACAAGCAATTATTGTGTTCATCTCATTTCAAGTTAATCTGTAAGCTCAAACACGGTGTTCACGACACAGTTCGGGTGCATTTATCAAGAGAGTGTGCATTCGCGATTGTGCGTGTCCGCGTGTGCACGTTTTTACACGTGTGAATTGTACAAGAGAGTGTACGGGGGCTCAACCCTCTAATTTCAAGTGCGCACAACGGCTCACCCGTTGGCACACTCTTTACAAATAAAGACGTCACATTCCTGTGTGCAACTCAGTGTTTTAGTGCCGATCGCCGATCCTAACCTATCCAGCAACCTAGTGCTCAACCTAACCTCACATTTTTACAAACAGCCATTTTGATCTGTAAAGTTCAACAGCCATTTCTTATAGATTCTTTTGCGCTGAAAACGAATCCGCACACCGTTTGTCGCCATCACCCACTGTTTTCGAGAAATTCGATTTTGAAAAAAAATTGCAAATTTTCAACTTTGAACATGTTTTGAGTTCAAACAGTAATAGTTATTCGGTTGCTTGTTCCGCCAAATTATTCTATGAACCCTAGCGAACACAACGATATAAGTTATTATTGAATCATAAACATTTAAATATGTTTAAACAACGTTTAAAGGGAAAAGGACACCGGAAATGCACCAATTTTTGCAGATATCTTCCTATACATTTAAAAAACTAAGGGTCTAGGATAAAATCTGACTACTCCACGCGATGCAGCAGACATTTTTCCCCCGGAAACGATCAACAGAAGTGGTTACACTGCATTCCACATTAGAGCATACAGACGCCCCTACCGATTTGCAACCGATCTGCGCAGCTCCCACTACCACCCACGGTTTGAACCGCATGCGATTGGTCGTGGTAATTTCCAAGGAATAACTGGTACATCCTAAACGCCGGATCTGACCGTTGTCAACGTAAACAGTCCCGCACGAAAATTTAACAGAGAGAGTAGAGGGCCGTGCGACGGAGAAAAACATAGGCGGTTAAGTGGGGAGTCGGGCGTAGCAACGCCTCGTGAGCGTCGTGCCTGCGCGAAATCTGTATGCTCTAATGTGGAATGCAGTGTAGACACGTTTTGTTTTCAATACAGAAGCCAAAAGCGGCGGGCATACCCACTGCCGCACAGCGACAGAATCGCTTAAACCAGGCCTGCACAGCGAGCCTTTTTCAGCGCCTAGCGGCAAGCAACCAGCCGTACGCTGTTACTAAGGGTAGAATCGGTGAGGCGAACTGTAGTAGTGTAGGTGCGGGCTCGTAGCCGCGTAGCGTAAGTATGTATGGTTGGGTTCCTTGTGGGGCCCCAGTGCAGAGCAGGTCCCGTAATATAATTCGGTGGGGTCATGAAATTTCCAAAACATTGGCTACTGCCGGAATTTGGTATGACTTGACGGTTCGATTTTACTGAAGTAGTAGGACTATGGGAGTTCTAACCCAGGTCCTCCGAGGGGAGCGTGGGGAGGCGGTGGGAAGTGTGGGTGCGCGGGGGAGTGGGGAACTCTAGACGCGGGGCGGAGCGGGGAGTGCAGACCTGGCTGCGTGCGCATGAGCTGTGGAGTGGGGGAAACCATAATTGTGGAGGGGATCAGTCCGGACCGAGTCGTCGCGGAGACCTCTCCTTATAATGCGATAACGCGCATAATTTAAATCCTCTGAGACAGCTGCATGATATGATACGATGCGAAGAACGCATGAATCAAATATAATAATTTTTATAGCATCGAATTTTAAAAATATGTGGCGAGGAGAAGGAGGTAGATGGGTAAGTAAATGGAGAAATAATATGTTTAAGAAAATAGATTGTTACAAATGGTGAATATAAAAGAAAATAGAAAATATATAAAAAACTTAAAGAAATTTGGAGAAGCGATAGGGAGGTAGCAATAGAAAATATATAAAGAAATTAGGTGTTAGCGAGGTGGTGGTGGAAACATGGAATCTTAGAAGGAAAGAAAGAGGATGATGGGTAAAGAAGAAGGTGTGAACGAAAGAATGGAGAAATAATATGTTTTTTTTTTTAAGTAATTTATTTTAAAAGAAAATATAATTTAACATTTTTTACTGCGAGCAACATCTACAATTTCATTTATGGTGCATGCTAACAGTTCACAATCTATGAGACATTCGCTATCGAAATATTCACTATCATGGATGATTTTAGTAGCATGATGCATATTTAATGTTTCACATGCAACATCGCTCTGTTGTAGCACGCTAACAAAATTTAAAAATTTCGTCTGCACAAGATGTGCAGTTTCATACAACCGCGAATACACATGGTTCATACACAGCTCAAGATTAAATAAAAATGTTATCGTGTCCGGTTTGAAATACAGCGACTTATTGTATAGTGTCATCTTTACCATCGGAGAATCATACATCAAGCAAAATTCTACAATCAACTCATCAATCCATAGTGGCATTGATCCAATGGACCGCATGCGCTGCTCGATAGCGGTACGTTTCTCGACTAGTGCGCTCCATGTTGAAATCGGCAATATGAGATGATTCCCACGATTGTCACCGAGAACAATTTCAACATGGGCTGTGGGTCGTACACCGATCCCAATTTCCAAATATTTGTAGGCTGTGGATGTTAATGCGTATCTTCTGACCATGATACGCGACGTCTGGCGGAGTCTAAGAGAACAATCAAAGCTATGAAATTGCTCGCTCGTATCAGGAATAAACATAAAATTTCGAGAAGTTATGAAAATTAAGCCTTACCTGTTATTCTCCTTGCTTGCAACCATATTATTTTCACCAATCATTGAAGCAGTATAATTCACACGTCCGGCGTTTCCTTCAGCGTTTCCTTCAGCGCTGATATTATACATTTTTTGGAGCACAGTCTGTCCCGTCAAAAGTTGTTGCGACTGTTGAGCGATTGATGGAATATAACATGCAGGGCTGGCTTTAATAGAGGTGCATAGCACCATCCCCACCATTTATACCACTTTTCATCAATATATTTTTGTGATGCGAATGCAATATAATTCTTGTAGAAATGTTATATGCATGAATCATAGAAAGAAATACGTGGTATCAACTGAAATTGCATCGGGTGATGTAGCAGTTTGCACAACATATATGAAAGCATAGAAAGAATTATGCTGCGTTGCCAGAAATTGCATCAAACGATATGCATGAATCATAGAAAGAATTATGCTGTGTTGACAGAAACTACACCGAACGATGCAGTTTCTGTCAATGCAACATAATTTTATGATTCACGCGTATAACGTTTTTGTGAGCAATACATTCGAGGGAGAGGCTACATCTAAAGAGATAGATAGAGATGACAAATCATGACACCGACCATAAAAGTATGCTTTAAGCTGCACAAGATTTCAAATCGTTGCAACGTGTTGTGTGGAAAAGACATTACAACCATGGAAGAATTCGTGCAAGTAGAACGTCAATTGTTGGATCAATCTCCACGATTGATTTCATGGGAAGAATACCTCACGTGGGAAGAACGATGTAACGAGTGTATCGAATCGTTGGAAGAATGCAGCCGAGTGAAACGTCTTCGATTATCGATCGGTGCTCGACAATCATTGGTTGCGCGAATCGCACATCTCGAAGGTTTGAAATATTCGCTGCGCAGACGTTTCATGCATGAAGGTGCAGGACATTCGAGCACCAGACTTTTGTGGCGTGAAATTGACACTGCGTTTGATACCCGCGTATTAACAGGTGCCGTGTTAAATTCGAATTATATCGAGCCGTGCAACTTTCTCCAAGATGCGGAGACCATTGTGCTGGAACATGTGCGAGGCGCTTTGAAGAAACATCAGAGTCTCAAAGTGAACACGGTGTTTAACGGCGAATTTGTGTCAGGTGATAAACATGCTAGTAAAAGCATCAACACCCGAAACTGTGAACTCTTCAACACATCCGATCTACAGGAGTGGTACCGACGATACGTTGTCGAACCCACCCTAGCATCGCTGGAAGAATTCCAGGAACGCGACAGTGGATGGGCATTGGCGAGAATCCTCAAGCTGACCGTCAATGTGAACAAGTACAATCCACTGCGCGCGGGGTGTCACTGCAAGTTGCCGCGGGAATTATCGCTAAAGAAAGCGACGATTGGCATACAATCCCCGGACAATGCATGTTTCGCGTGGGCGGTGGTTGCCGCTCTATATCCCGCCGAAAGACACGTTGATCGCTCAAGTTCGTACCCCGACTATGCTTCCATACTAAATCTCCAGGGCATTGAATTTCCAATGTCTCTGAAGCAAATAGGGAAGTTTGAAGGGTTGAACGAAATCTCCATCAACGTGTACAGCTTCGATGTGGAGATGAACAAAGGACCAGCAGTCTTTCCGCTGCATCTCACTAACCACAAGAGGGATCGGCATGTTAACCTGCTCTACACACCTAATCAAGAGCATGGCGATGTGGGACACTTCGCATGCATCAAGGATTTATCCCGGCTGGTGAGCACACAGTTGAGCAGACACAATGGGATGAAATTCATCTGCGATCGGTACATATAAACTTATGAAATGTTGAAATATCACCCATGAAAAATTAAATAAAAATTTGATTTATAGGTGCATGCATTACTTCGGATCTGTCGAGAAGTTAGAGGCTCATGTGGTGGACTGTGGTAAGATGAACGACTGTGCCATTCTGCTGCCCAGCCAGGACAACAATTTGCTCAGTTTCGACAACCACAGCAGGAAGGAGCGGCTCCCCTTCGTGGTGTATGCCGATCTTGAGTGTGTCCTGGAGAAAACGGAGAACAGTTGGAGGGGTGAGGAGGAGGAGGACAACAAATTGCATAAATATCAGCACCACAAAGTGCATAGCGTTACATATTATATGCATTGCTCGTATGATACATCGCTATCGATATATCGATGTCGCCGCGACATGGATTGTGTTTCATGGTTCGTCGAAGAACTAAAAAATTTGGCAAATTTTGCCAAGCCCGTTCTAGCCAATAATACTCCAATGCTGGATTTAACTCACGAACAGTGGATGACATTTCACAATGCAACACATTGCCACATTTGTGAAGAACCATTCAAGGCTGACGATATACGAGTGCGCGATCATTGCCATCTATCCGGATGGTTTAGAGGTCCAGCACATTCGGAGTGCAATTTAAATTATAAAAATGTGTTTTACATCCCCATAGTTTTTCATAATTTATCCGGCTACGATTCACATCTTATTATCGAGAAAATAGCTACCGCTTTCGAAGGCAGCGTTGATGTATTGCCTATAACTAAAGAAAAATATATTTCATTCACAAAAAATGTGGACGATACGGTGGAAGAATCAGACTCCCGAAATTGTATTAAATTGCGATTCATCGATTCATACAAATTTCTAAATACCAGTCTCGACAAATTAGCATCTTTTCTTAGCGCAGATAAATTAAAAATTTTACGATCCAAATTTGAAACATTATCCATTGAGGATTTCAATTTATTGACGCGAAAGGGTGTCTTTCCACCGCGCGAGTCATTCTACAGTTCGCTAACGGGTGAGACTGTATCCGAGAGCGATTACGCGCATGCCGAGACTGTCTGGCAGCGTTTCGACATTAGAACCTTGGGTGAATACAGCGACTTGTATTTGAAAACAGATGTCTTGTTATTGGCAGATATTTTTGAAAATTTTCGCGAAAGTTGTATCAAGAGTTATGGATTAGATTCAGCACATTATTATACATTGCCCGGTTTCACCTGGGATGCTATGCTAAAACATACCAAAATTACATTTGAATTGTTCACCGACGTCGATATGGTTATGTTTATCGAACGTGGAATACGAGGTGGTTTAAGGCTGCCGTCTCGGCGGGCCTTGAATGTGTGCGTACGCTCACACAAGCTAGGAAAAGCGTGTACGTATACGCGAAACCGTTTCAACCATCTTTCGTCCTGGAATCGGCACGAAGAAAGTTTTTGCGGGTATAGTTGCCTCCAGTAGACATCAGTGCAGGGTGGAACGGTGCGTTTGGATGCTAATAAGCACCGTACGTTGAAATAATAATGAATTTATGAATCGTGTACTCAGGACAGCCCGAAAAATGACAGAATGAAGCTTCAAGGTTCCTCCGTCACCGGCGCTGATGGTATATTCGTGCCATGTACCACCAGAACCGGTGGAAGTCCAAGCTAGCCGATAAATGTAGGAAAGACATAGTTGCCGATACGTATCGAGAGTCAGATCGCGCTGTTGCCGCATTTCCCCTATTACTATTTTGTCGTCAAGAAGGCTTAAATGAATCACGGCGAAGCGGCTGGAGAACAGAGATGGGCAAAGATAATATCTGGATAAACTCAAATAAAAGATACTTTATGTTTATCCGTTATGAACCAAAGTGAATTCATTCGACGACGAAAGATAATTTTTTTATTCGAAGAAGAATAATTTGTTTATTTGATCTTTAACCGTAGTTTATTCGACTTTTATTTGAAGGCTTCAAACAACTTTCGGCAGCGTGTTTACCCGAACCGGCGCGATCTCTCTTTGAGCCTGAGATTTGGGCTGTTCGGCGGCAGCTTCTGATTTCGGTTCGAGAGGCATACAGTGTTGCTTGCGGTGGATTATGTATTAATAAATTGTAAAACATGACGTTTTCACTATTTATTAACATACTGCTGAGATTGTCCAGATTAAAATGAGTTCAAGCACGGTATAAATCGGATTATTTCTAGAACTGTACTTGGTAATTAAATATAGGGTAACTGTACTCGTTGTTGACAGTGTACCAATAGTTGACACTTTTATTTTCAGTCACAAATAATAAGGTTTTTATTAAAAAAATGTTTTTGACTAATACGCTGTTTGTACAGCGTGATTCACTCGCTAGAGTCCTAAAGGCAATGCCGTGAATATGCCGCGTCTCGCTGAGTTTCGTGGAAGTGACAAATTTCACGTTCTACATTTCGCATCAGATTTTTGCGAAAATGGCTTCAACCGATTCCGTCGTCCCGATGAAAGTGGCCCCTAGCTAACATCGTTAAAAATAGTCCGATTTACATGACATTTGACACGATTTTAATCGGGAGAACGCCAGGAATTTACATTGTATCCCTTACGCATCCTACTGGACCTCGCCTTCCAAGAAGGCAAGCGATGCCCAGTGTCCTTACAGAAATGCGAAGTTCAGAAGGGATATTGATACGCAAATTAGTATTGTTTCATAAATTATTGAAATAAACTATCAAATTAAAGAGACATTATCTTTATTTGTCGTCGATTAAAAATAACGCAGAGTTAGTTTTATTTGAAACGCCACGGATGAATCAGTTTATTCGACGGGAATTCATCCGTCGGCCACAAATAATTTTTTTAATCGAAGGCCTTCGAGCGACATTGTATCGCTCACCCGTCTAACCTGTCGCCTGGAGTTGCTCGGCGATGTATCATCGATTATGCAGAAACAGAATTTCTTTATTTTTCATCGTATCAATATGAAAGTGATTCTGCCGATTAAATTGACAGAAAATAATTTAAATCGGACTACTTTGAACGAAACGGGCTTTCAATTCTGCAAATAAATTTTATGTGTAATCTGATAGTTCAAATTGTGTCAAGTTTGGTATATTTCCATCTTTCCTTCTTACACTCCCGGACCTCTCTATCTTTCATTATTGCTACGTTCAGCGAGGTTCTGACGCTGGACGTAGCTCTCGTGCCGTATTGCTTCAAGACTTCTCGATAGAAAGAGAGAACTCTGTGGCAACAGCGCGGCAGAGACAAAAAGAACAGACGATGTGGCAACTATGCGTCAAAAGTTCGTCTACCCAGAGTACCTGGAGATGTCATCTCTGTACAATTCTTTTTATCGACCGCAGTAGTTTCATTAGGGTCCGTTTGTTTACTGGGGACGCTTCGATCGATTCGGACCATAACAAAAATGAGACGGCCCCCTTAAGTCAATGTTCCGGAAGATATGCAGAAGCCAATAACAAGTACATGCCATCTTACGACGCATCGGAACAGTCATCGTACTTGATGTACTTTGATGTAAACAATTTGTATGGATGGGCAATGTGTCAACCCCTACCATATGGCAAATTTCAATGGGTCGAAGATGTTACAAATTTTGATGTGTCTTCAATCGCTGTCGATTCACCCACGGGATACATTCTCGAGGTAGATCTGGAATATCCGCAACGTCTGCATGATGCTCATGCTGATCTACCGTTCTGCCCGACGCGTGCCAAACCACCAGGCAGCAGACAGGACAAGTTACTCGCGACGGTATACGATAGACATCGTTATGTCATCCATTATCGCAACTTGCAACAGTGTACGCGCCATGGTCTTCGTATTACAAAGATACACCGTGTGCTCCAATTCGCTCAATCCCCCTGGCTCCGCGATTACATCGAACTCAATACACGGTTTAGAACAAGCGCGACAAACGATTTTAAAAAAAATTTGTACAAATTGATGAACAACGCGGTATTCGGTAAAACTATGGAAAATGTACGAAATCATGTGGATGTAAAACTTTTAACACATTGGAATGGGCGATATGGTGCAGAGGCAATGATCGCGAAACCGAATTTTCACAGCAGAAATGTTTTTTCGCAAAATTTAATAGCTGTTGAATTGCGAAAACTCGAGGTGAAATTCAACAAACCGATATATGTTGGTATGTGCATTCTGGACATATCAAAAATTTGTTTGTATGAATTTCATCATGAGTACATGTCTCCCCTACATGCTCAAAATTGTAAAATTCTATACACGGACACAGACAGCCTCATTTATCACATCCAATGCGAAGATATCTACGAAGTCATGAAACACAATATCGATAGATTTGATACAAGCGATTATGCCATCGGTAATGCATATAATATGCCACGCGTAAATAAGAAGGTTCCAGGGCTGATGAAAGATGAAAATAATGGGGCGATAATGACCGAATTCGTAGGTCTTAGAGCGAAAATGTATGCACTCCGCGTAGACGGTAAAAAAGATACGAAAAAGGCGAAAGGCGTTAAGACCAATGTCATAGCCAGAACGATAACTTTCGACGACTACGCGCAGTGCTTGCAAAAGGAGATCGAAATGGTTCGCAGGCAATCATGCATACGGTCGAAATTGCACAAAGTGTACACCATTTCGGAATCCAAAATCGCTCTAAGCCCATACGACGACAAGCGGTATATCGTACCCGATTCGACTGACACTCTGCCCTGGGGACATTATAAAATACCCCTATAAAATATTACATTAACTCATCAAATAAAATTGTTCACATATGTATACAATGTATCATTTATTAACTCATCAAATAAAAATTGTTCGCACATGTATCATTATATTTATTTTTTACTTGTTCACACATGTATATGTATCATTTCTTAACTCATCAAATAAATTGTTCACGCATGTATATGTATCATTATATTTATTTTTACAATACATTATTTTTATTTATCCATGAATTGTGTGATTTATCAAACCCTAGCCACTTAACGTATACCTTATCCCCCTTCCCACGCAACACTTTTTCCACTAGGTACACATCAGGATCGGTGACGCGCTGCAGCTCATGTTCATAGAATCGTAGATACGTTGCGGGATTAGTTGCCTGTACTTTGGCTATCTTGAACACCTCCGTTGTCCAATTCGGTGTATAGCCTTTATCGAAGATGGTTTTAAATTTGCTCACGCGGACAAACTCGCCCAACTTGAATCTCGGTGGAGCAGCGATCTTTACGTTGTTGTATACGGTGGTTAGCAGCTTATCAGCGATCACAGAGGTAACATCACAGGGTCGCATTCCGATGGTTCTATGTTTTCGTGCATTATACTCTGCAAGTAGACGTGGTAGCATATCAATCCATCTATAGGTTCCATTGAGTGTGTAACCGTTAAGCCGCGGGGTTACCGGTGGGACGGTGGAGGAACCGTATCGCCAGCTCAGGACGGTGGTCCAGGGCCGCCGATCGAATGACTTCGTACGCAGAGGTGAGGTAGAGTACGAGAATTTATTTACGCTGGTGTACAAGGTATCCCGGCCAGGTCTGTGCTGGCAAACAGTGTGTGTACGGCTTAAACCTAGACTTAGTCTACCGCGGATCTCGGTGTGTATCGCGGCGCGCGGTTGGGGTGTATCGCGTCGCGTACTTCGGTGCGTAGGTCGGCGGTGTGGGTCGCGGCGCGTATCTCGATCGTCGGTAACGTTTCGGCGAGAGTGGAGAGGATAGACGATTTGACCCTTCGGTGTCCAGGCGGGCCAACCCTGCCAATGGACCCTGGTCGGAGAGTCGGGGGGTCCGGTCACCCAGTGGGCACAGCCCGCGGGTGAGTCGGCGACTGTAAGGACGCTCTCGAGAACAGAGATAACTCTATTCGGGAGATCGATGGTGGTTATCGGTCTGCGTCCAGAGGATGGCTCACGCTGTCCTTCTGGGAACCGTGGAGGTGTGGAGTCAAAAAATGCACAGAGACTCAGTCTGTGGACGCACAAGAACTGGTGTGAAACACGGGCGCTTGTCTTTCGCAAGAACGAGGGTTTCGGCACAAGCACGTGGAATCGCACAGGAGGTCTCTGGGAGAGGCGTACTGTCAGTACTAACGCTCTAGGCGGTCTCTATCTAATAGGCCTATGCCCTCGACCTTTATGTCCTCGTCCGCACATTTTCGGCAGCGAGAGAGTCTCTCTTTGTGAATCCCTCTCGCGCCAGTTCTCGGTATTGCGGACGAGTGGTGGGGGGCAAGACCGTTGGCGTCGCGCGGTACGCTCTGCCTCGGTCGGGCGCGGGGTGGGGGGTAAGATCGTCGTCCCACCGGCGTAACTCGTTACATCACCTCCTCCCTTCGGAGGACGCGATCTTACCCCCACTCTCCCACAGACCTCTGTGCGTGGTGTTTTCGGTTTTTGTTTTCTTATATTAACCTTAGCCTAACGGTTTATTCTACTCTTAAATCTATCCTTAGCCTACTGTACATTTATGCGAACTTAGTCTACTTAACCTACTTACATTTTACTTAAACCTACTTAAAATAGTTGCTTAATCTATTTGTGGGGGCTGGGGGTGAGGGCGGAAGCGGACCCGCATTTGTTGCCGCCGCAGCAGCTTCAGTTCCATTGTTCCCCCGGGGATGGGGACCTGGTATCGCCGGCCGATCTGGAAGGCCGGCAGGTCCAGCCGGAGGTCCTCGGGGGTGGTCGGGTGGTATGACCACGGCGATGCGGCGGTCGTCGGGGGAGGGGATGGCGGTGCTGGCGGCTGCGGCGGTGGCGTTGGCTCCCCTGTCCTCGGCTGCCTCGGCGGTTGTGCCGCCGGTCCTGGCGGTGGGGGTCTCGGCGGCTCCGTCGATGCCGGGGACAGCTCCATCGGAGTCGGTGGCGGCGTCGGTGGCGGTGGCTGGGCAGTCGGGGGTGGGGGTAGGACGAGGTCCATTAGGGCCGGGGGGTTCCGGGGACGGGGCGGCGGCCTTGGTTGCTGCGTCGGCGGTGTCCGGGCTGGCGGTGTTGGGGCTGGTGTCGGCGGCTGCGTCGGAGGTGTCGGCGCTGGTGGCTGCGTTGGCGGCGTCTCCATCGCCTTCCATGGCGGTGGCGGGGCTTGCAGCAGCGCTGCCAGGAGGGAGGCGGCTGGTCCCGTCTCGTCCGGGCTGGTGGACGGTTTGGCCTCGGTGGTGGGGCACGGTGCCGGCAGGATCGGCGGGGGCAGCCTGCTTTTCTCCACCTCCTCGACAAGGGTGATCCCCATTGTCGAGGAGGGTTTCCGCGGCGGCGGTTTCGGTCTTGCCGGTGGTCCTCGCGCCGGAGGTGGGGTTCCGCCGAAGTCCAGCCGCCGCTTGGCTGCGGGGGGGGCTTGCGGGGGGTTCCCCGGCCGTTTCCGCAGCTTGCACTCGGCGGGCCTTTCTGCGTTCTCCGCCTTCATGGCCACCGCCTGGTTCCTGGGGGCCTCGTGCGAAATGCGTATTTTCGGTGCCATTTCGTACTTTGGCCTTTTTTTCCCCCGGTGCGCCGCGGGCCTTATCTAGTTCTTCGCGCTTATTTCTGCAGCGCGAAACCGATCCCGCGGCGTTCATCGCCGAAGCCACCTGGTGGTCGTAATTAGGGGCTGTTTTGAGTTTGGTGGCTTCGGCGGCTTCGCGCTCAATCGCTTGCGCGGGGGGGGCGGTGGCTTGGTCGGCGGTGGTGGGGGCTTGCGTCCCGACAGGGATGCCTCCCTCCTCTCCTCCGCAGGGCTTGAGGTCCTGGATGTGGGCCCTTCGGGGGGACTTCCTTCCGCTCCGCAGCAGGACCAGATTTGGCCCCACGTATTCTTTCACCACGTGGGGCCCTGAGAACTTCGGTGCCAATTTGGCGTTGAAGTTCTTGGCCGCGGACGACAAGGGGTGCTCACGGAGCATGACCTTGTCGCCGATCCGCGGCCGCCAGTCCCGCCGCCGGAGGTTGTAGGATTTCTTCTGTGCCTCCGTGGCCTGGGCTTGCGCGTGGCGGGCGAGGCGGATGGCCTCTCGCAGGCGTTCGACGTCGTCGGCGCGGTCGGTGCTCCGGTCATCGGTGTCTTCCTCGGCGATCGCGGTCGGTGGTTGGCGGAGGGCCCCGGGGGTTGCTGGTTCCCGGCCGTAGTTTAGGTACGCCGGGGTATATCCGGTGGAGTCATGTCGCGCGGTGTTGTAGGCGAACATGACTTCCGGCAGCCAATGGTCCCAGTGGCGATGGTCTCCGTCGGTCAGTTGCGCGATCATCGTTTTGATGACGCGGTTGACCCTCTCCACTGGGTTGCACTGGGGGGTGTACGGGGGCGTCCGCCGGTGTTCGATGCCGTATGTCCGGAGCAGTCCCGTGAACTCCCTGCTCTCGTACTGCCGGCCGTTGTCCGTGATTACTCGCCGGGGGCATCCGAACCGGAGCACGACCCTCTCCTTGAGGGCCCTGGTGACGGCGGGGGCGGTGGCCTGTCGCAGTGGTTGGATCTCGACCCACTTGCTGAATTTGTCTTGCATCACGGCCAGCATGGTAAATCCTTTCGCTGACCGTGGCAAGGGTCCCACTAGATCGACGGCCACCACGTCCCACGGGTTTGCTGCGGGCGTCGTCTGCATACCGCCCGCGGGCGCTCGCTGGAGTGCCTTATATTCGAGGCATTTTTGGCAGCGTCGGACGTATCGCTTCGCGTCGCGGATCATTCCCGGCCAGAAGTAGCGTTGCGATAGCCGCGCTGCCGTTTTGCTGCCTCCTAGGTGTCCAGCGGTGGGTGCGTCGTGATTTTCCCGGAGTACGGCTTCTCGGAGCGGCTGGGGCACGCACCACTTCCACTCCAGCGCGGTTCGGGGGCCGTGGGCGTCCGAGATGTGGCGGTACAGGTGCCCCTCCACGATGTGGTACTCCGGGTAACGGTGGGGTTCGTTTTCGGCGGCCGTTTTCATGCGGTCGTACCACTGGCAGCCGGTTGGCGCCTCCACGCTGGTGACCTCTGCTGCTTTGGAGTCGCCTTCGGGTTGCCGGGAGAGGGCGTCGGCGACCAGGTTATTGGCCCCTTTCCGGTACTGGACGTCGAAGTCGTACTCCTGCAGCTCGAGGCCCCAGCGGGCCAACCGGCCGGAGGGGTTGTCCATTGTCCGCAACCATTTTAATGACTGGTGGTCGGTCAGGACGGTAAAGTGGTACCCCTCCAGGTACGGCCGCATCTTCCGGATGCCCCAGACGACCGCGAGGCACTCCTTCTCGGTTACCGAGTAGTTTCTCTCGGCGGGGCTCAGCGTGCGGCTCGCGTATGAAATAACGCGTTCTTCGCCTTGCAGCTCCTGCGTTAAAACCGCGCCGAGCCCCTCGTTGCTCGCGTCCGTCTGGAGCGTGAAGGGAATGGTGAAGTCGGGGCAGGCGAGTACGGGGGCAGTTGCCAGCTGTTGTCGGAGGGCCTCGAACGCCTTCTCCTCGTTTTCGCCCCATGTCCACCGTACTTTCTTTTGCAGTAGGTGGTTAAGTGGGGCGGCGATGTCCGTGAATCGGGGAATAAATCGCCGGTACCAGGATACCATGCCCAAAAACCTTCGGAGTTCTTTTAGGTTCGTGGGGGCGGGTATCCTGGCGATGGCCTGCACTTTCTCCGGGTCTGTCGCTACCCCCTGGTCGGTGACGGTGTGACCGAGGTACTGCAGCTCGGTTCGGCCGAACTGGCATTTCTCCTTGTTCAGCCGTAGCCCGGCCGCCCGTAGCCGCTGCAGTACTTCGCGGAGGTTGTCCAGGTGCTCCTCGAAGGTGCTCCCGAGCACGATGATGTCATCGAGGTAGGCGAATGCCCGCGGCTCCAGCCGCGGGCCGATGATCTGGTCCAGGAGGCGTTGGAAGGTGGCCGGCGCGGAGTGTAGCCCGAAAGGCATCACTCTGAACTGGAACAGCCCCCTCCCCGGTACGGTGAATGCGGTGATCGGGCGACTCTCCGGGTCAAGAGGCACCTGCCAATATCCGTTGGCCAGGTCTATCGTGGAGATGTACCGCGCCCCCCGTAATTTCTCCAGGGTAGCCTGGACCTGGGGCAGCGGGTACGCGTCTTTTTCGGTGACCTCGTTGACCCGTCGAAAGTCGATACAAAACCTACGCTTTCCGTTTTTCTTCTTGACCACCACGACCGGGGAGCTCCACGGGCTGTTCGAGGGTTCGATGATGCCCTCCGTGAGCATTCGGGTGACCTCCTCGTCGATAATGGCTTGGGTGGCGGGATTCCTCGGCGTGTACCGGTGCTTAACAGGCTCCGCGCCTGCCTTCAGTCGGATGCGGTGTTTGGCCATGTTGGTGAGGCCGGGCAGCTGGTCGAAATGGCCGAGCTCCTCTACGAGGAATGCTTCCAGCCGCTGCCTTTGTTCCCTGGTGCATCCTCGTAGGCCGGGGGTAGCTTCGACGGTGGCGGTTTCCTCTTGTGGTTTCCACCGCAGCTGCTGGATCTGGAGGGTCATCCCCACGATCCGTTGCACGTCGACACCGAGGAGTACGTCGTGTGATAGGTTTGGGAGGACCGCGCATCGGAAGGCGTGTACTTCAGCTCCGATTTGCGCGGTCAAGATTACCTCCTCGGTGAGTTGTTCCGTGGCGCCGTTGGCCACTCGGACGAGTCGGTCCGTCGTGGTTCCGGGGCTCCCGCGCTCTCGACACCAATTGGCCATCGTGGGGCTCACGTATGATTGTGAGGCCCCCGTGTCGACGAGCGCCTGGAACCACTGGTCGTGGACCTTGATCGGTATGAATGGCCGGTCATCGTCGTTTAATCCCTTCGAGGCCGTCTGGGTGGAGTATTCCGGTCGGTGCCTCGTCCGCCGGCTCCGTTGGCGTTTCCCGACGGTCCCTGGCATCTGCAGTCTCGGGAGGCTCGCCCCTCGGTTCCGCAGCGACTGCAAAACAGTCGTGCTGGCCGGCGGCAGTCTTGGCGGTAGTGTCCGCGTTGACCGCACCTCCAGCAGCAGTCCTCCCTCTGGTAGTCGTCGCCGACCGCGGCGAGCCGCTGGTATCCCCGGACTTTTTGGGGTTCGTCCGGGGCTTTAGTCGGGGCTCTGGCCTTTTCGTCGGCTCGTGCTCGTTCGTGGTCGGTTGCCAGGTCGATGAGGTCGGGCAACGTGTCGAAGTCCTTCCGGTGGATAAACAGCCGGTACTCTGGGCGGAGGTTCGAATAGACCCACTCTAACTGGTCTTCTACCGAAATTCCCCCGTGGCGGCGCATCAGCAGCCGTAGGTGGTCGGCAAAGTCGGCCGCGGTTTCGGTCGACTCTTGGAGTCGTTGATGGATGGCCTTCTCCAGCTCTTGCCGTGTTCGTCGCGGCATGAACCTCCGCTTGAAGGCTGGCAAGAACTTGTCCCACGTCGGGAGATTCTGTTTCTCGACGCGGAACCAGTGCAGTGCCACGCCTTTCAAAATTACGGTGAGGCACCGTAAAATTTGTTCGGGGGCGACCTCGTAGCTATCCTGGAGGTCTTCGAGCTGCTCCAGGAAGTCCTCGGCGCCCTTTCCTCCGTCATAATGACCTCCCCACCTTCGTACTCTGTCCATCATGTATTGGACGGGAGGTGGACCATGGTCGCTCGCTGCCTCTGTTTTCCCCTTAGTTTTGGGGGAAAAACTGACGAGCGGCGTTTCTTCGGGGTCCGGAGCGTTCTCTACAGTGGCTACCGTGGAGATCGCTTTGGACGTGGTGGGTGGGATGTCTGCTTCGATGTCCCGCTGCATGGTGGTGTTGCGAAGGTGCGCCACTATTCGCGCTCGCAGCGCGTCGATGGATCCGGTGGTGTCGAGTTTGTATGACACCGCGAGCTCGACGAGGTCGGCTTTGGACTTTTCGTACACCCAGCTGACCCCCGTCATTCGATCGTCCTCCGTACTTTTGTAAGTCCCTGTTCGGGCGCCAAATGTAACCGTTAAGCCGCGGGGTTACCGGTGGGACGGTGGAGGAACCGTATCGCCAGCTCAGGACGGTGGTCCAGGGCCGCCGATCGAATGACTTCGTACGCAGAGGTGAGGTAGAGTACGAGAATTTATTTACGCTGGTGTACAAGGTATCCCGGCCAGGTCTGTGCTGGCAAACAGTGTGTGTACGGCTTAAACCTAGACTTAGTCTACCGCGGATCTCGGTGTGTATCGCGGCGCGCGGTTGGGGTGTATCGCGTCGCGTACTTCGGTGCGTAGGTCGGCGGTGTGGGTCGCGGCGCGTATCTCGATCGTCGGTAACGTTTCGGCGAGAGTGGAGAGGATAGACGATTTGACCCTTCGGTGTCCAGGCGGGCCAACCCTGCCAATGGACCCTGGTCGGAGAGTCGGGGGGTCCGGTCACCCAGTGGGCACAGCCCGCGGGTGAGTCGGCGACTGTAAGGACGCTCTCGAGAACAGAGATAACTCTATTCGGGAGATCGATGGTGGTTATCGGTCTGCGTCCAGAGGATGGCTCACGCTGTCCTTCTGGGAACCGTGGAGGTGTGGAGTCAAAAAATGCACAGAGACTCAGTCTGTGGACGCACAAGAACTGGTGTGAAACACGGGCGCTTGTCTTTCGCAAGAACGAGGGTTTCGGCACAAGCACGTGGAATCGCACAGGAGGTCTCTGGGAGAGGCGTACTGTCAGTACTAACGCTCTAGGCGGTCTCTATCTAATAGGCCTATGCCCTCGACCTTTATGTCCTCGTCCGCACATTTTCGGCAGCGAGAGAGTCTCTCTTTGTGAATCCCTCTCGCGCCAGTTCTCGGTATTGCGGACGAGTGGTGGGGGGCAAGACCGTTGGCGTCGCGCGGTACGCTCTGCCTCGGTCGGGCGCGGGGTGGGGGGTAAGATCGTCGTCCCACCGGCGTAACTCGTTACAAGTGTAAATAGTTTCCACATATTGTTCTTCAAAGTTCGATTGAATCGTTCTACGACGGAGGCCTTCATCAGTGAATACGCCGAATAATGATTAATGTCATGCTTTGTCAAGAGTTTCTGCACTTCGGCATTGTAAAATTCTTTTCCCTGATCGGTTTGCAAATTATTTGGATATCGATCTCTAAATATCCTTGCAAACGCTTTAGTCACGTCAGCACCACTTTTAGTCTTGAGGGGCACCGTCCATGTATACTTGCTCAAGACATCGATGATGGTGAGTATATAGTGGTGACCTTGGTTGAATCGTGAGTATGGGCGCATTTCTACAATGTCAGCTTGCCACAGATCATCATATCCATGCACTATGACGCGCCTCCGTGGGAAATGTCGTCGAGCTGGAGCATGCAATTCCTCCACAAGTTGTAGCTTCTTGTAACCATGGATTTCTTTACTTTTGGATTTCGATGATGATAGCATGTTCAACCACAGAGATATCTTTACCACGAATGATGTGATAATTATCATGTACATGCATTATGTGCTCCCCACCGCCCCGAGGAAATTCTGAACAAGTTCAACCGTCTCGCATGATTCTCCATCACATTGTTGCTGCGGATTCAATGTCCGAACACTGTTTTGCAACGCCAGCATATCTGTCTGAAACACGATCAGCTTCCTCTCTAATTCTTCCTGCTGCTCTATCAAAAGTTTAATGCTCTTTTCCACATATAGTTTATTAACAGCATCGCTGTCAGCCACCGGCTTAGCTACGCGCCGTATATTTCGTGATTTTGCATCGAAGTCGGCACTGACTACACAAAGAGCGTTATCTCGCATATAATTTCGAAGCAAACCACTCCATTTGTAATAGTCCATTCTTGCAGCTCCACTCTTCTCGAGCCATACCCCAAATTTGTTGATCGGCATCTCGATGCATACAGTGCACATCATCTGTGTGTGGTTTAATTTATAATGAGACCTACCTCGCGGAGTTCCTCAATAATCGATAGAATCTCGTTGTCATGTGAGTTGTTACCCGCCTGGCGTGACGCTTCCAGCAAACGGAATCGATCCACCAGCTCGTTGTGATCGTCCCAATGCATGTAATCGATCTTGTTATCATTTACCACCATGACTCGCGGTGTCCTTAGGCCTTTCCCCACTCTACTGGTTAATACACGGGGGAGTAGTGGTGCAATTACATGTTTATACTTGTATCCCTTGTTACCCAATATGGGATTTTGAGCGTTATTACCACGTCTGTGGGCATTCGTCGTGAGCAGTATACTTTTGTATTTTTGTTTATCAGCATCGGTGTATACAGGGTGTCCCAAAAATGCTGCGGTTCCTTAAAGGGGGTGATTCGGGGGGTGATTGCAAACAACTTTTTCCTTTGCGAAAATGCCCTCCGAGGTTTCGTTAACGAGATATTAATAAAAAGCACCGACCAATCAGAGCGCGAGCCTTCCGCTGGAGGTCCCACGCACGGAATACGTCGACGCGTGCTTTTGTTTTGAAATTCGAGCGCGTGTTAATACTCGAGAGATAAGGGATCCGTCTTTAATTTGAGGGTAGGACGAAGCAGGCGGGACTACGCGCAGTCAGCGGACTATCCCTTCTTTTCCTGTGTCTCTCCGCGAGACGTATTGATGCTGGATAATACTCTGTAATTTCTAGTTCTCCAAAATTAATCAGGCTGATCAACCAGAGCATTTCGCCAGGGTCGCGGTGTATGACCGTATTGTCCCGCAAGTCGGCGGTAGAGAACGGTTTCCTACAGTTTCGGATAATTTATGACATACTTGGTTCCGCCTCGTAGCAGACGTGAACTCAGGGTATCGGAAAAGGGAAACAGGAAGCAGGATTTTTTTCCTTATAGCAACTCGAAGACTTTCCGTTTCTCTTCTCTTCGGACCCTTTCGAACCGATACACGTGGTGTCTGTTTTGTATCTCGAAGCAATGGGTACATTGGCAGTAGAAGGACGGAGCGCGGACTTTTGTGAAAGTTTTCGTTGCACTTCTGCAAAACACGTGTGTTCCGAAAATGTGCTGGCTTCTTTTTACCTGAAGCCTCTTGGCCTGGTGGGGGTCAACTCATAATGGAACGAGAGAAACTATTTGGGGGTAGAAGAAGTCGCTTGGAAAAAATCTTGTCAGTCAGCAGTCAGCAATCGCGTCGCAGACAAATGATCTCTGCTCAAGAGTATTACGCGATGTTCTGTGTGTACCCCCCGAACAACGAGGACGCAAGTGCTGCAGCGTGAGAATTTGCGCGGGAATTACCCACGGCTCCGAACGCCAAGTAAAAATTCATTTCCACCAATTTTTAGAACGTAGCAACAACACGTTCCATGAAAAATAAATTAAGTGACCAGTGTTAGTAGCCGTGCAGTGAAGTGAATATTCGGTACGTTGACCTGGACGCACCTGACATTGCGACCCTTAACTTTGGGTAGTGTCGTATACCTGGGATCAGCTGTGCACTGGGCTCGTCCATCGATGACCAGGATCGGTTCAGTGACCCAGTGACACAAGTTTTCAAGTTGCAGGTGAATTTTCGACAAGGGTGAGTTTTAGTTACTTTAATGG
Source organism: Andrena fulva (assembly GCA_946251845.1). Taxonomy (NCBI): domain Eukaryota; kingdom Metazoa; phylum Arthropoda; class Insecta; order Hymenoptera; family Andrenidae; genus Andrena; species Andrena fulva. The sequence goes on from OX276329.1 coordinate 35,758,735, forward strand.
TGATCATTCATTTTTAAATTTAACGCAAGCTATGGCTTATTTCCGGCGATAATTCTCAAAATTCTCGTACGTAAATATTTATTCGGGCTTTTTAAACAGACTTATTCGTTAGCAGCAACAGTGCTGGCCGTTATTGAGTTACGGATTTTTATCACAATAACGAACTACGATCACTTTTCGTTAATTTCCTGTTACATTACCTTTTCGTGGATATGTTATTAACACAAGGAATTTTACGTATTCCTTATCCTCCCACTTCAAATAATTATTATTTTCGAATCTTCTAAACAAAATGTGTATTCGTCTTTTTACGTTACACGTGATTTTCATCCATTTATCCTTTATTCATTATTCACTTTAAATGGCAAACAAACCATGGCAAAAGGTTCGATTTTTTTGTTACGTCTTTTTCATTTGCCATTCTACGCAATTTCCTTCGATGCATGCCGCCTTGCTTGTTCGTAGTCGCAGCGCGGCCCGGCGCGCGGCCACGCTAGCGCGGGACCTCCAGCGGAAGGCTCGCGCTCTGATTGGTCGGTGCTTTTTATTAATATCTCGTTAACGAAACCTCGGAGGGCATTTTCGCAAAGGAAAAAGTTGTTTGCAATCACCCCCCGTATCACCCCCTTTAAGGAACCGCAGCATTTTTGGGACACCCTGTATATCACTTTCTGACTTTTATAAGTGCTATATATCCTTAATTAAAATTAGGTTTTCTTTGAGTTCGAGTTATTTATTTGTATAGTATTAACTTTCTAAATATTTTATGTGTCTGTGAAAAGATAAGTATTATTAGCAATAAATGTTTCATTATCAGTAAAATCGAACCGTTAAGTCATACCAAATTCCGGCAGTAGCAAATGTTTTGGAAATTTCATGACCCCCCCTGAATTTTATTACGCGACCTGTTCTGCACTGGGGCCCCACAAGGAACCAAGCCATATATACTTACGCTACGAGCCTACGAGCACGCACGTACACTATTGCAGTTCTCCTCACCGATTCTAAACTTAGCAACGGGACAAACGGGTTGCTCGCAGCTAGGCGCTAAAACAGCTCCCTTGTGCACCCCTGATGTAAGGTGTTGCGTGGCCGTCTGGGGAATGAGGATTTCTTCTGGGGAGTTCGGCGCGGGACGATGCCCGTGGAACGCTAAGGCGTTCTGCTCCTTGGACGCGGATTTTTAGTGATAAATTTAGTAATAAAGATAATAATATGGTAATACAACTATTTGAACACAAATAACTGATAACTTTAATGAACTCAATAAACGATTTGAAACAATACAAATAACGCAGCGTTGGCCACATCGGGCCATTTGGGAGTACGGTTTCCATGATGTTTACCATAGCCGCGCGTAAGGGGAGCTCGAAAGCCAATGGTAACGTAGGCGCGCCATGGATAGGGAAAACTGTAGTAGTGTGCGGTGCCACCTCATGCCCGTACGATAGGCTTGAATGACTGGGATTCTTGGGGGCCCGAGCGAACCTCCAGTGGACAGTGTACAAGGGGTCCCGTTGGGGCCCCCCAAGGAACCCAGTCATTCAAGCCTATCCTACGGGTACGAACCTGCGCCGCACGCTACTACCTACACACTTACACTTTTCCCTATCCGTGGCGCGCCCACGTTACCATTGGCTTTCAAGCTCCCCTTACACGCGGCTATGGTAAACATCATGGAGACCGTACAGGTTCCTGGACGGCCTTATATTCAAGTTAGATGAGCCAGTTAGATTCTATGTCGAAGGGAGAGATTGTAATAGCGTGGCCGAACTGCTCTCCCTCTTACGGGCCCGCTACTCTCCGTGTCGTAATTATGAGGAGCTTCGGACAGCCCTGGAGGATATAAGCATGCGACCGCGAGAACGTATAATAGACTTTATTCACCGTGTGGTCCGCCTGCACCGACAGGTGACCATAAGGGCAAAAGAAATGGTCGGAACTAATAACGAAAAGACCCTGAGGGACATTGATCGATTGGCACGCTCCTTGTTTATCGCGGGATTACACCAAAGAATCTCGGCTAGGATAGCGCTACGAGATCCAGAAACGTTGGACGACGCGCTCGATTTAGCGTTGTACATCCACAGGCGAGAATTAGAAAAATCCGGCCTGCCTCGCGACGATGTGTACGGGCACGCTCGGAGCGCGCGCACCCCGGCCCCGTACGATCCCCAGCGAAAATGGACCGAGTGGAGACAGCCGATTGAGGAGGGCCAATACGACGAGCCCCATTCCTCGTATTCCGCCTATAGCTCCCCTCGCTATCGAGACGAAGATTTTGACGAGGAGTATCATCGCGAGCGGTATTATCGCGACCCAAGAGATCGCGCCGTCGCGTATTATCGCGACCCAACACCGCCTCGCCGGCCGACGACCTTGCTGACAAGGCAAGGCGAACGACCGCTGTACGACGGGAACAGACAGCTCGTTCCACAGCGGAGGCTCCCACGGGAGAGACCGCGATACGATAGACAGTCGCGATCTCGTGAACTTATGACGTATGAGCCCCGCGAACGAAGATTATACGAGCCTCACGAACCGGAAGGATACGAAACTCGCGTACCGCGAAGATCGAGAAATCGCGATACATTTTTTGAAAACCGCGAGCATTTAAACTACCAGCGCGCCCGCTCGTCCAACCAGGGCGAGGCGGGCGCGTCCTTCTCGCTGGCCCCAGAATCACCGAGATTCCCCCGGAAAAGTCCGAACCCGCGACGGTCCTCGGACGCGCAGATTCCCCCGCATCCAGGTTAAGGCCGACCAGCTGGAAAACGGTGAGGGAGAATTCATCGTCGACACGGGCTCCGCGCTAAACCTGCTAGAAATACGGTCGGCGAGTTCAGAGGCCCCTGTCTTAAGTAGAGACCCCATAGAAGTCGGCGGTTTGAACGGGAAGGTTATGACCATGGGAACGACTTGCCTGAAAATCAACGGCAACTGGGCTCTATTCCACGTCATAAGCATGCCATATTTACCTGAAGGGGTTGCGGGCCTGGTCGGAAGCCCGTACCTGCTTCAGGAGGAAGCCATAATATCTTACCACCAACGCACGATGGTAACGGCGAACCGCCCGATCAACCCCATTAATCTTCTCTAATGCAAAAGAACTAGAAGGTACGTTAAGGGCATGCAAAAGGAGCCATGAGGAATTTCAGGCGCATCTAATGCAAAATCCGGAACTACGATTAAATGAGAGCGAAGTAAATATCTGCTTCCCCGAAAATCGCGACGGTCTCATGGAGGACGAAATGGGTACCCCCTTTATTTTCGAGGAAGAATTCGACGCCAACGAGGATCAAGATCTCGGGGATTACCGCGTCGAACAGAAACCCCCTGAAGAACGATTACAGCATATAGTTGAAACGCTGAAACTGGAAGAGCTGGAACCGGAACCGCGCCAGTCAATCGAGGACTTAGTTACACGACATTCAGACAGGTTCTTCGTACCCGGAGACCCGCTCGGCGGAACGACAACGATAGAGCACACTATCCCGATGACCGATTCCACGCCGGTATTTACCCGACAATACCCGCACTCCCCATTGCTGGACGAGGAGATCGCCAGGCAAACACGCAATCTCGAAGAACTGGGAATAATCGCCGCCTCGTCATCGCCACATAACTCACCACTGCACGTGGTCCCCAAAAAATCGGACCCCGATGGAAAGAAACATTGGAGGGTGGTGGCAGATTTTAGATTCACGAATGCCAAAACGATAGACGATCGTTTCCCCCTTCCGCGGATCTCGGATATCCTCGATCGCTTAGGCGGGGCCAAACTCTTCTCGATTTTCGATTTAGCGAACGGTTTTCATCAAATCCCTATGGCCCCCGAAGATCGCGCGAAAACCGCGTTTACCACCCCCGATGGTCATTACGAATACCTCCGCATGCCGTTCGGGTAAAAAAACGCCTCAGCCACCTTTCAGCGTTTAATGAACCGGGTGTTGAGCGGGCCTATCGGTAAATAGTTATTCGTGTATCTAGACGACGTGGTTGTATACTCGCGCACGCTCGCGGAGCACATAGACCGACTCGAGAGATTCTTCGAATGTCTACGTGAGCATAACTTGACGCTACAGACGGAGAAGGCCAAGTTTATTAAGGACAAGGTCATATACTTGGGGCACATAATATCCGCGGACGGAGTAAGACCCAACCCCGAGAAAATTAAAGCCGTCTCTGCCTTCGCCGTGCCGAAAACCAGAAAAAACGTAAAGCAATTCCTGGGACTTGTGAATTACTATCGTCGCTTTATCCCTGAAATGGCTAGACGCGCTAGACCACTCACGAAACTAACTAGCATCAAAACTCCATTCTTTTGGACAGAGAGTCACCAGGTGAGTTTCGAAGATTTACGCCAGGCACTTTGCAAAGAGCCGGTTTTACGTTACCCAAATTAGCTAAAATAGGCGAAGACCCGCCAATAGCGTATGCCTCGCAGGTACTCAAACCATGCCAAGAAAATTACTCAACAACCGAAAAGGAATGCCTCGCGATAGTCTACGCCGTAAAACAATTCCGCACGTACATTTATGGACGAAATTTTTTTTTGGTAACCGACCATCGACCGCTTTCGTCGGTAAAAGAACCGGTGTCGCGACTCGCCCGCTGGAAGATTACGCTCGCCGACTATCAATACGAGATCATTTATAAGCCCGGCCGAGTAAACGCGAACGCCGACGCATTATCGCGAAACCCTGTCTCACACGCGTTCCCGACTACCTCGAAGGAAACCGCCCAGGAGAGCGAAAAGGAAGGTATAGGAACACGCATTAGCACGCGTCGGCAAGGAGCGCCCAAGCCACATTATGAAGAACCACCGACGTTCGACCTCCTGGAGGATTCAACGCTAGAAGGACACGAACTCGAACAAGAGCTACAACCGCCAGACAACACCGCCGCCCTGAAGAGCAGGGCGAACTCTACCGTTCTGGATACAACAGAAGGGCAGACAGGAATGCCCGAGTTCCTAGACACGGAAAACGACGATCCAGAATAAGACAACGAGGATTCCGCCATATTGAGCGATGACTCGTGCATAGGCCCGCTTACACAGGAAAAACTCACCATCCTGAAGAGTCTTGACGAAGAATACCCATCAAAAGAAGAAGGGGAGGCATTGAATACCCCCGATAACTTCAGTCCTCAGAAGGACCTACAATCAATCCCAAAGAAGCGGGTGTCATGGGGAATACCTCTGCACGCGGAAGCCCTGGATATCCCGCAGTCGACCATGATTTGTCCGGAGGACAAGACCCTGAAGGAGCAGAGAGACCAATCGCCCCCCAGGCAGAAACCCAGCATAAGCCGAAAGTCTGACGTGACTAAGATGCCTGACCTATCAGAATTCCAAGAAACCGAATGCGGGCTATTCGTGGACCCGCCAAATTTTCCAACAACCATGCGGGGAACATCGGGATACAGGCAGACACCTCGGAACACGAAGTCCACCCAACGCGATGCGACGTAAAAATCGCCAAGACCACGCTCGCGTCAACCCCCGATAACTATGCCCATTTTATATCATCTGACAGAATATTAACTAGTCCAATTTGCAAAACTTTAAAAGCTATCGGACTTTTCGACGAAACCAAATTATCATCCGAAGAACTAATCAGAAACCGCGTAATAATCACCCGCAATGAGGAAGGAAAAGTTTTCAGCGTTGTCGGAGCAAGAAGCTTCTACCATGAAATGGGAGAAGACGAGCTCACGTCGGCATTAACAGCACTCAGGGACGCCGTAGAGACCGAACGCGTCCGCACGCTCCGAGTAGCGACGTATGGCGAAACCTTACACCGTTTCGACGCCACGGCGCTCCAGAAATACTGCCAAATAATTTTCAAACATACAACCATTACAATTACGATCTGTACCGGCGAAATCCAACTACCACCGGAAGATAAACGGGAAGAAATCATCCGGCACTATCACAAAAGCCTGATAGGAGGGCACAAGGGCGTGACGAAGACGTATCGACGCATACGCAGCCTATTCGACTGGCCGCGCCTACGCCGCGACGTAGAGGATTTCGTACGAAATTGCCGGAGCTGCCAAGAACAAAAGCTCGTGCGCATCAAAACACGGGGGCCAATGTTAATCACCGATACGCCGGCCAGACCCTTCGATAAGGTAGCCCTGGACACAGTAGAACCGCTTCCCCCAACACCAAGTGGAAACCGTCACGCATTGACGATCCAATGCCAACTATCAAAATTTTGCATGGCCGCACAGTGTCACGAACCGTGTTCAAAAAGCAAAAATTTGAGTTTTGAAATTTTATATTTCATTTCATGGAATTGATAGTAAATAGTCCTCTGACATAAGAACATCGTAACTTAGTAACATAAATAACAGATTTGAGGTGAGTAATAACATTCAAAGTCGTATAACCAAACGCAAGCTGCCGCAGACCACGCATAGGAAATATTTATCTATTGTATTCTCGTGTATTTATAAGTTCTCATCTTTGTTTTTGTGTTTAATATAAGTAAAATATACCCTTTTTTCGTTACACTAATCAAACATTCTCGCATTTAAAGATATGGGTAAGTACCAGTGACTGAAAGTATTATTTTTTTTTGTCGCATCTTCTAACTTCTGGAGAGAATTAAAAAAAAACGAAACAGATCGGTTCTTTCATGTTTTTACTATAATTAGTCCTTTTTACGTGCTTTAATTTGGTATAATTGTTATCTGCCCCCGACTGCCCTTTCATGAGATTTTATTTTTTTTAGAATCGATAAGTAATAACGATCTCTTTGACGTATGGCGAAACACGCCAAAAGAAGAAAGACGTGCCGCTTTATCTCAAAAGGTATTGAGTGTTTTTAATCTGGGGGATTTATCAGATGAAATGAAGGAGATTATTCATAAATTTTGTCGATTAATTTGTTTGGAAGTACAAACGAAATGGGCCGATGTGGTAGAGATTACAATAAATTTATGAAAAAACACAAAGCTTGGCTGATGAAAAGCATCAAATTGCCAATTGAAATTCTCAGTTTTTTATCAAGCAAGTGTGATAGACATGGGCCTAGTGGAAATCTGCGTGGAAGACCACAAGTTTCTTTTAACGAAGCGTCGTTTTCTACGAAAAAGCGGAGGGTGGCAGATCTTCTTGATGGTCGATCACCGAGCGAGTTAGTTTTTGCTGCTACACTTGCTTCTGAAAATAAAATACTTACAGCTGATCATTCAGCAATATCACCACTGCGTGCATTAGCTTTATATATGGACTTACGTCTTAGTTTTCGCAAGTATAATATACTGAGAAATACCATGAATACTTGCACTCCAAATATTTTACCTTCCTACTATGTCTTAAAAAATACGGAAAAGCAGCTTTTGCCATCCTGCATTTCTACATCTGAAATTCACGCAGAAGTAAATTATCAGGAGATACTGGAAAAGACGGTAATTTCAATAATTAAAATTATTGAAAATAACGCCCCTCGATCAGTTACATTGATTTGTAAATGGGGGTTTGATGGCAGCTCCGGGCATAGTAGATATAAGCAGAGATTTAACCAATTCCACAACACAGATGAGTATTTGTTCCTCATTGCTTTTGTCCCTTTGCGAGTAATTGATGCAGATGAAAAGATTTTATGGGAAAATCAAACACCCTCATCGACATTATTTTGTCGTCCACTTAAATTCATATTTACAAAAGAATCGCCATTATTAGTTGAATCTGAACGAGCGAAAATGGAGCACATAATTGATAACTTAAAATCGAGTACAGTGCTTGTTGAGGATAACACTTGGGAAGTTTCATACCGTATGTTCTTTACAATGATTGACAGCAGTGTATGCAACGTCGTAAGTGGAACTAATTCCACGCAAACGTGTTATATATGTCGTGCTACCCCTAAAATGATGAATAGTAAATTAGTTAATAGTCTTTCACCTAACGTAGAATTTTATAAACTTGGATTATCTACCCTTCATTGCTGGATACGATCCTTTGAATGCTTGCTACATATTGCGTATAGGCTTAATGTAAAAACTTGGCAAGTAAGAGGAGAGACCGCGAAAAAAATTTCGCCGAAACTAAATGCAAAGTGCAGAATGCATTCAAAGAAAAAATGGGCCTATTGGTTGATATACCGAAACCTGGATTCGGATCAACCAACGATGGCAACACAGCACGTAGGTTTTTTGGAAATCCAGAACTTAGCAGCGAAATCACGGGTATAGATCTGTCATTGATTATTAATTTAAGTACCATCCTAAAAATAATTTCATGCGGGAAAGAAATAAACATTTCAAAATTTACTACTTTAGTAAATGAAACAAAAAATATTTATTTAAAAAACTATTCTTGGTTCTATATGCCTATATCTCTCCATAAATTGTTGGTACATGGTCCCGAAATCATTTCTTTTTTATTACACCTATAGGACAATTATCAGAGGAAGCATTAGAGGGTAGGCATAAAGATGTAAGGTACTTCGGAGAACACCATACTCGAAAGACCTCTCGTTGCGATACGAATAAAGACCTCATGAAAATGTTACTTCTTTCATCAGATCCTTATTTATCCCACATAAGAAAGAATACACATAGTCCGGGAGCCAGCGACACATTTTTTTTGTCAATTCGTTTAAAGTTAGTTTATGTTTTGTTCTTCTATATTTGTGTTACATATGCACAAAACGACCTCCTGCCAGCGCACCAGCAGAACAACGCTTATCAGCAGCGTGTCAATTATGTAAGAAAATATTGTGCAAAATTCTTATTTGTTTAAATTTGAAAATTTTTGTACTAATAATAGACACCATATAACACCGAAAAATGATCTGCTGCCACCTTAGTTGCGGAACGGCATGCTACTGCCACTCCTATAAACATGTTAAAAAAATGAACTCCATTGACCAAAATGTTTAAAGCTGAAATTTTTTTGGTGGTAGTTTTAATCACAAAATGTCAGAAAAACGATTGCTGCCAGTCCTATCGTGGAACAAAAGGCTTGGCAGGAGCCCCCAAAGGTACGGCGCGACGCACCGCGCAGAGTTACGTTCACACGGCGTGTGCAATTCAACATTCATTTTCTCCGCCGTGGTCATATATTTAAAGCTGAATTTTTTGTACATAAACTAACTTTAAACAAAAGAGTCATTAAAAAGTGTCGCTAGCTCCCGGACTAACACATTAAAACGAAGAAACTAGACAAATCTGTCCAAGAATATTTAGTCGTCAAAGAGACTGAGCTTCCGATTCCTTCAGATTCAACTGATAGTGATGAAGATTTAGAATAAAACTGAATAATTTAAATTTTATTATCCGCATAAATTATTTAAAAAATTAATTTTAGTTTTTTTATAAGTGTTCCATATGTTTGTTATTTCTTTGTGCATAAATGTCTTTAAAAATGTATATATTTTATTTGTTCTAATTTTATTATATACAGAAATATGTTTTAATGAGTTATTTTATGTTAAAAATGATTTTTTTTGTGTATAAATATGATTAAAATATTAATTACATGTAAATAACAATATCTTAATGGAAAATAGATTTTTGAATTTTTTCCCTATATACTCGTTACACTGTGGGCCGTCCCGTTACCTGACATACGAGCCGTAACCGTGGCCGACGCGTTATCGCGTTACTTTATCGCATTCTTCGGCGCGCCGCGCGCAATACTAACGGATCGCGGGACAAGTTTCATTAATAACATAATACAGGGAATAGCCCAGACTTTCAAAATTAAACACGTAACCACATCGGGATATAGACCGCAGACAAACGGTTCCCTCGAAAGAAGTCACATAGTCCTCACAGAATACTTAAAACATTATCTGGAAAGATACGAAGACTGGGACTTGCTCCTCCCGTTCGCTATGTACTCATACAATACCTCGGTGCACGAAGCAACGAAGTTCACCCCATACGAAGTAGTTTCCGGACAATTAGCTCGAGATTCGTTTACGCCTATGTCCCGCGAGGAATTACTAACATACCCGGGATATGTACAGAACCTAGTGGAGCGCCTAGACGAAATCCGAACGACTACACGATCAAATTTGGATACTAGTAAATCGCGTTCGAAAAATATTTACGACCGCAAAAGTAATCAAGTCACATTCGCGCCAAATGACCTCGTTTACGTTCAAAAAGAGCCACGGCTCCATAAATTCGACCCGCATTACATCGGTCCTTACAAGATAAAAGCAATCACCGAACAGAACAATGCAGTATTAATTTCGGATAAGGGCCAACAGATCATAAAGCATTTCGATAAACTAAAACATGCTTATGTTAAAGAAGAATCACCTTGACGCCAATGCAGCGTATGTGCACAATGCACAATGTGGTTTAAGCTTACAACGGACCGGCGGGAGAGCTCAAATAGCCGATCCCCATAATCCAGGTCCTACACTCCGTAAATCGGACTTCCCCCCCTCCCTTTACCTCACTTGTTTTTTTTTGTATTGTAATTGCAGTTAACATTTACATAGAACAATAGAATTCCCCCGCGAAAGACATTCTCGGGAAACCCTCGTACTACGGCCACCATGGACGGACGTGGGCTGCTTTTGTTGGCGTCACTGTGGACGATCGTTAATAGTAACTGTTCAAGAAATTGTGCATGTTAACGCCATCTCCTTGGCCCACCGGTAATTAGGCGCTTGGCGTCGGCTAGCTGACTCATGTGGAGCGTCGATCACGGCCCCTTCCATCGCCCTACAATCGATGGAAGGGGGACTGCTCTTGCTTCCAGGAGATCGAGCCGATTTCCTGGATGCCTCTCTGTTCGCGACCACGCTTATAACAAGTACTTTTGCTACGCGCTTCTCTTGCTGGCGCTTTTACTTCGCTTCGATTACGACATTGCTTCGTAGTCACTTTCGTGCTGCTTGGCTTTTACATTGCTTAAACGCCAAGATTCACTTTGCTTAATAATTATAGACTTGCTTAGCTTAATATAATTGTAATTGCTTAGACATTGTGGAACTTAGTAAATAATATTTATTTTAGTGTTTGTACATAGTGGACTGTTTAAATAAAAAGACTCGTGGTGTTTGTAAATTCTGTGCTTTGCTCCTCCGGTTAAATACGCTTTATCCGCTTCTGGCACTGATCCTCTATTAACTTTCGTAACAGTAACATCATCGACGGAGACTACCAGATATCGCAGTTGATCCACAACCCGGGCTTGTACTACGAAAGGATCCGACCCCTCCGAGTTTTCCATACCCAATGGAGGCTGGTCACGGGCATAGGAGTCGCGGAAGTACTAGCTTCGAGACCTCAGACTCAACCCCAGATTGACCGGATGAAAACAATATGTAAAACACATAGCTGGATGCCTTGCCCAGCCAACGCCCTTAATGAGGTCTTACAACGAAAACTCCGCGACGGCGAACGTTACGAGGAACTGCTACTCAGCATACTCGGAAAGACACCGCTACGCCGTACCAAGCGATCGGTACCATTGGGATTCATCCCGACAGGGGCTGCCCGCAGGGGGGAGTTCTCTCCCCACTGCTGTGGACCCTGGTGGTGGACGAACTACTGCGTGGGCTCGGAGAAGAAGGTGTAATAGTACAGGGCTATGCTGACGACATAGTGATCGCAGTCAGAGGCACGAGCCCGACGTGCATGGCCAGGAGAATGCAGAAGGCGCTCACACTGGTTCAGGAATGGTGCCAAAACCAAAACCTAAGGGTAAATCCGGGCAAGACGGAGATGGTACTGTTCACGAGGAAACGGAACCTAAAGTTTAAGGCCCCCTCAATCTTCGGAGCGGAGCTCCACACCTCTTCGGAGGTGAAATATCTGGGAGTGACCTTGGATAAGAAGCTCACGTGGAAAAGCCACATCGAGAAGCAGACCCAGAAGGCGCTCGTTACCTACTGGGCCTGCAGAAGGATGTTCGGCAGCACATGGGGGTTAAAACCATGGGTGGTCAAATGGATCTATACAGCCATCCTGGAACCCCAACTGATATACGCCACAGTGGTATGGTGGACCTCCATGAGGAGGGACACCTGTAGGCTTCTTTGTTAACAGGGGCCACTCCACGTGCGCCCCGTTGGAAGGACTTTTATCTATCCTATGCAGGCCTACTCTGCCTTAAGTTAAATCCACTTGTGGCGAATAAAAGACACACAGTTGGTAACAAAAAGGAGGTTTTATTAACCTTAACAAATTCAGGTATAGAGAAAGGAACTTTTCGTAATGTACTGCGCTCCTTGAGCGATGCGTACTTTCAGTCGAGTGACGCCGTAATGGCGTTCGGCACCTTCTTCCTCGTGCCTTAGTTCGAGGGACTTCCGTGACGCTTGCAGCGCCAGTCCCTACAGTACTCCCCCCCCCCCCCCCCCGAGTGTGCGTGTCGATAATACAAATGTGTATATACATAGAATCACTTGTCTTACGCTACATTGCACACGATGTTCTCTTAAAAGCTAATCTATGCATTATTGCACTTACATGTTAACTTATGTACTATTACACTTACATGCTAACGCTTTTTATTTTCTATCTGCATTTAGCGCGCTGGACGGGAATGTTACTTTCTTTTTTACATACGTTTTTAGCGCGGGATGCGCATTTCCCGCTCCGCTCGTCGAAGGCGCATCGGCACTATCACAATTGTTCACTGATTCGTCACTTAAGATGTACGCTGGTTTTAAAAGTTCTATGGATACGTTCCGCGCGCTTCCGTTAATTTCAATCGCGTACACGCGGTCCGATATGCGTTCCAACACCTTGTATGGTCCTGTATATGGTCGTTCAAGTGGTCTTTTGACCATTTTAGACAATAGAAAAACGTGAGTACATGTTCTTAAGTCTTTAAAAACAAATGAGCGTTTCTTGAATTTTTGCGTTACTTGGACCGGACGTACCATGCGCATATGTTCGCGAAACTCTTCCAGGAATGGTCGTGGATCCGCGGTTAGATCTTCCGGGAGAAAAAATTCGCCCGGAACGCGAAGCGCGGAACCGTACAAATGCTCCGCTGGTGAAGCTCCTGTATCAAGACGCACGTGGTTACGGAGTCCGAGTAGTACGGTGGACAGCACGCGCGTCCAATTTGCGTTAGCGTGACACATTATTGCCGACTTTAAGGTTCGGTGCCACCGCTATATCATGCCGTTAGCGGCGGGATGATAGGCAGTCGTGCGTATACGATGGCATCCGGTCAATGATAGCAATGCATTGAATATTTGTGATTCAAATTGCGCGCCTTGGTCGGTGGTCAAAATTTCGGGTGACCCGTAACGCGCGATCCATTGGTCGAAGAACGCACGCGAAACGGTTTGTGCCGTTGTTTCTTTTAAAGGTATTGCCTCAGCTCACCGCGTGAATCGATCGATCAAGGTAAGACAATAACGGTATCCGCCGTCGTCCGGGAGCGGACCGATAAGATCCATGTGTATGTGCTTAAATCGGTCGTCCGGAGCCACGATTTGACCCGGAATCATGCGAACATGTCGCGACACTTTAGATTGTTGGCAATGCACGCAATTCTTGCACCACCGAGCGACGTCCCGATGCATGTCGGGCCAGACGTATTTCGACCTAACCAACTTGTCCGTTACCTTCGCGCCCGGATGTGCGAGATTATGCATGGTATCGAAAACCCGACGACGCAGCGATACCGGAATATACGGACGTATCACTTCGCCAGAAATTTCACAATACAAAAGTGTATGTTCCGGTCCCCACATTAATCTTTTCAATGATAGAATGGGGGTCTCTGATTTTTGTATTTCTTTTAGCTGCGAATCGGCTTCTTGTTCCTTGGCGAGCTCGATTAGACTAAAGTCGGTTGCAAGACGCAGAGACTCGATCCGCGAGAGTGAGTCCGCGACAACGTTTTCGCCGCCGGGGAGATGTTCAATGCGGGTTGTAAATTGAGCTATGTACGACAATTGCCGAGCCTGCCGCGGGGATGCCTTGTCAGCCCGCTGCATAAAAGCGTATATTAACGGCTTATGGTCGGTCACCACTGTGAAATCGCGACCCTCGAGGAAGTGTCTAAAACATTTAATTGCCTCGTGGATAGCGGTCAACTCGCGGTCGTACGTGCTATACCGGCACTGTGCCGGGGTGAATTTTCGCGAGAAAAACGCGAGAGGTTTCCAATCCTTATCGATGGCTTGCTCAAGTGACGCACCCATCGCGAAATCGGACGCGTCGGTTACAACCCTTGTCACCGCCGCGTCACAGGGGTGCGCGAGGATCGCCGCGCTTGCAAGACTTTCTTTAATCTGGCTAAACGCGGTTTCTGCCTCGGCGGTCCAAACAATTTCTGTTTTATCGTTTTTACGTCAATTTTGTAGATATTTGTTCAGGGGAACCTGCGCGGCGGCAGCCCGGGGCAAACTACGTCTGTAAAAATTGGTCATCCCCAAAAAACGACGGAGCTCGACGACTGTACGCGGTCGCGGGTATTTTTTTATTGCCTCGACTTTGTCAGGCATGGGTTTCAATCCCTCGCGGCCCACTACGTGCCCCAGAAATTCTAATTCCGGCATGCCGAACTGGCACTTGTCAACATTTATTCGTAAATGGAAATCCCTAAGTCGTTCCAACACGGTTCTAATATGTGCCTCGTGTTCTTCCGGCGACGATGACGCGATGAGTATGTCGTCAATGTAAACGAACACGAAATCCAGCTCGCCAAGGGACTGGTGAATGTACCGCTGCAAGGTTTGCCCTGCATTTCGAAGTCCGAAAGGCATCGCTAAATATTCAAACAACCCAAACGGGGTAATGACAGCCGTCTTGGGCACATCTTCGGGAGCCACCGGTATCTGATGATATGCGCCGTGCAAATCGAGAGACGAAAATATGGTTTTTCCGTGCAAATTTGATGCAAAATCATGTATATGAGGTACGGGATACTTATCAGGTACTGTTTTGGCGTTTAGTAAGCGGAAATCACCACATATACGCCACTGACCGTTTTTCTTTTTCGTCATGTGTATGGGGCTTGCCCATGGGCTACAGGACGGCCTGCATATGCCCGCTTCACATAACCACTTGAACTCGAGTTTCGCGGCTCGCAATTTGTCGGGAGGCAATCGCCTTGCGCGTCCCGACACCGGTGGACCGTGAGTCACCAAATAGTGAAAAACCCCCCGAGAACCGATGGGAGTCTGTTGATCTATGCCGGTTACTTCGGGAAAATCCGTAAGGATTCGCGCGTAACGATTTGATGGGTTCGCGGTGTGGATCGCGGTCAGGTTGACTGGTTTCACAACGCCCAAAGTGTATATGCTAGTCAAGGCGTCAGTGAGACGACGTCTCTTAAGATCTACTATGAGACCGTAATACTTAATTAAATCCGCCCCAATTATCGGGTGCGGCACGTCCGCGATACAAAAATTCCAAGCGATCGGTCGTCGCAAAGCAAGGTCAAGAACGCGTCGCGTTTCACCGAACGAGTTTATTACGGTATCGTTAGCGGCGTACAATTTATAGGTACTAGGCTCGGGCCTACCCTTATCGGGAGCCGGCAGTAGCGAAATGTCCGCACCGGTGTCCACGAGAAAGAGCTGGCCGGAATACCGATCACGCACGTGGAGACGACTTCGTGATATCGGTTCCCCCACATTCGTCTCCGCGATGGAGGGCGGATCTAGTTTCCCGTGTCCTTTTTCTCCTCCCAGGAACAACTACCTTTGCAGAACCGAGCTTCCTTCCCATATTTCTTATGTACCCAACACAATTCTTTGTTGCTCGAAGAGTTCTTTGTCCCCTCGTTTGGTTTTCGGGATCGCGAATGTGAACGCTGGCGGGATTTTATGTCCTTCGCAAGACGTCCCACTTGACTCGACAATTTTGCGACTTCGCTAGCTAATCTCTCAAACCGGGCCTCTAACGTGGTGGGTGTTGCGTCGGATACCGGCGCGACGTATTTAAATTCGGCGGTTTGATTCGCGTGAGCCGTGGTAGATACGGGTGTAGCAAATGAAGGACCCACTGACGTTGCCTCAGCGATTTTATCCGCAAGAGCCGCGATGTCCTGCAATTCGGTAACCTTCGAAGCCGCAAGGATCGCTCTACAATTTACCGGTAATTGATCTAGAAATATGGACTTCATTACCGACTCGCTGCACCGACCGTCGTCGAGGTTTCTTAAACGCATTAATATTTGGGTAGGTTTCCCATCTGTTAATACCTGCCCCTTCAATAATTGTCGCAATCTGCTCTCCGACGAAGCAGAGTACGTTTTTAAACTGCGCTCTTTAATTTGCGTATACGGATTTGCGAGGTTTGTATCTATTAATAAATCGCGGAAACTAACAACAATTTCTGTGTCGAGCGCCGCAACAATTGTGTCTGCTTTCGCACGCTCGTCGAATATACCCGCGGTGCGAAATGCCGCTTCGACCTGGAAAACCCAGATCGCGGAAGAAACCAGGTAATTTTGGCACGCGATATGCGTCTAAGCGCGATCGGAATTTAGCAGCCGAGGATTGAGCTTGCGCGGTGTCGAACCCAGACTCTTTGGTGAGTGTAGGCGGGTCTTCGTTCGGCATTTTGGAATATTGCCTTAATTAGACGCTGAATTTATTCTCTTACCGCAACGGAAACGAAATATCGCGTGGTCTACAATGGCCGTCACTACGGCTAACGCGGCTATGGCGTCGACTAAACCCTCACACAATATGGCCGCCGTGTCTGACCACGTGGCCGAGGGAGAAAAGAAATCTTAGGTTCTACCTCGCGTCTTCAAAAACGTCCAACGGCGGTAGACGCTGGATTCTCAGCTTCTTTGTTAACAGGGCGCACTCCACGTGCGCCCCGTTGGAAGGACTTTTATCTATCCTATGCAGGCCTACTCTGCCTTAAGTTAAATCCACTTGTGGCGAATAAAAGACACACAGTTGGTAACAAAAAGGAGGTTTTATTAACCTTAACAAATTCAGGTATAGAGGAAGGAACTTTTCGTAATGTACTGCGCTCCTTGAGCGATGCGTACTTACAGTCGAGTGACGCCTTAATGGCGTTCGGCACCTTCTTCCTCGTGCCTTAGTTCGAGGGACTTCCGTGACGCTTGCAGCGCCAGTCCCTACACACCCACAGGAGGACATTGAGCAAGGTGTATCGCTTGGCACTGCTGGGGATGACGGGTGCGTTCCCCACCACGCCTACCCTGGCGATGGGAGTCTTGCTGGACCTGGCGCCACCGCATTTGGCGGCGGAAGCCGGGGCTAGGAAGGCTGCCCTGAGGATACACTTCGCGGGAAGATGGAAAGGCGCGAGGAACGGGCACGCGGCGATCCTACAGGACATAAGGGACTCGCATGAGGCCCTGGACTGCGGGGGAGACCAATGTGACCCAGCCTACCGCTTCAAACACAACTTCGTCGTTCGCTTCCCAAGCAGGAAGGACTGGGAGGAGAGCAAGAAGGAGTTACTCTCTCCGGGGGGGGGGGGGGGGCTCACCTGGTATACAGATGGCTCCAAAACCAAAACCGGAACCGGAGCCGGGATATGGCGGGAGAGTCCCAGGGTAGAAAGATCCATCGCCCTGGGCCCACACGTATCGGTTTTTCAGGCGGAGGTGCAGGCTATCAGGACCTGTGCCAGATTGAATCTGGACAGGGGCTATGAGGGCAAGCACATCTATATCTGTAGCGACAGTCGGACCGCACTTGGATCCCTATACAATACAGTGGTGAGATCCAGTCTGGTACTAGACTGCGTGGACACACTGACGCAATTGGCTAATAACAACCGTGTCAGTCTACTATGGGTTCCGGGGCACGCCGGAATCAAGGGAAACGAAGGGGCAAACGACAGGGCCCGAGAAGGGGCACGTAAACCGAATCGGGACCCGTCCTGCACCTTAGGTGTCTCCATGGGGACTGTGAAGGAGTGGACGAGGTGCTGGATCAGACAGCAACTCGAACAACTCTGGGAGCGGACCCAAAAGATGGGACACGCGAAGGCTCTGCTGAAGCGGCCTTCGAAAAAGATAGGGGCGGCACTCAGCCGCCTGGATAGGTCGCAGTTGCGACTGCTCGTGGGGATGGTCACAGGACACTGGTACACGAGGAAGCACCTGGCGCGCCTTGGGATCGTGCAGGGACCAAGGTGCCAGTGGTGCGGGGTGGACGACGAAACGCCGCTTCACCTTATGACGCAGTGCGAGGGCATGGCAGCCCAGAGACAGCTATTGCTGGGAGCTGCTGTCCGCACGGCGAACCTGGAGGACATGACCGTGAGCGGGCTTCTCGAGTTCGCACGAGAGGCCGGACTAGCGGCAAGCCCTCTAAATTAGGACTGCCCGCAAGGGCTCGGGCACAATGGTCCAATAGGACTGAGTGCCCGGTAAATGCCCAATTTAAAAAAAAAAAAAAAAAAAAAGGCCCTTTTCGGAACCTTGGACAGCGACGACGCCCAATATTACAATAAGGAAATAGATAAACTGTACAAAGATCAGAATCATTAAAGACACCCAGGCTCTACAGATCCAATGCAACAAGCACGCGGCTGGATATGAAATGCTACAGGGTGCGGGAATATTACAACTGAAGAGAGATTGTCAGGCTAAAATCGGGACCGACCAGCTCTGGGCATCCGGAGTCGACACCGAAGCATTGACAACCGTCTACAAGCCGTCTATCCACATAAACAGTTCCTGCCAACACTCACGGAACATCACGTGAAAATCCTGGCCGACCATCAAGGAAAAGAACCCCAGGGGACCCTTCACGAGGCCCATGCGAAAGCAAACGCAATCACCCTGGAGGACATCAAAAGACAGGCAAGGAAGCTGGCCACCCATCATCGAACCGAAAACCTATCAACCTATGTTACCTATGGATTGCCCGGACTGGGAGGAATCTTTATCATTCTCCTTATTGTCTGGATTGGATACCGTTGTTTGAAGGCACGCTGTACCCAACATCGCCAGCCCCAAAGGAAAGAGGCAAAAGTGGAAATAGAAATGGTACCACACCCCCCCCCCCCCGCAAATAATTTCAAGACCCCGTCCTCTTGCCATTACATCATTTCCTCCCGACCTACCCGTTATACCGTCCACGAGGACAAGTGATAGAACTCAGGTAGAAAAAGCGAGAGGTTTCAAGGGCACCGAGCCATACTTCGAAATATTCTAAGGCGTGGTTCCACTGATGGCAGCAAAACACCCCATACGATACCTACAGGGTGTCCCAAAAATGTCGGACTTCCTTGAAAGGGGTTACTCAGGGGGTGATTTGAAACAACTTTTTCCTTAGCGAAAATATTGTCCGAAGCTTCGTTAAGGAGATATTAAGCAAAAACCCCGACCAATCAGAGCGCGCGCCTTCCGCCTGAGTTCCCGCGGTAGTGTTGGCTACGAGGTAGGCGACCGCGCTTGTGCTACGAACGTACGAACAAGCAAGTCGGCATGCATCGAAGGAAACCGCGTTACACATTTTTTTTTTAAAGCAGAATCTTAAATAAGAATAATTTGAAGTGAGAGGACAAGAAGTACGTAAATTTCGTTTTTAAATAAGGCATAAACGAAAAGCTAACGTAACAGAAAATGTACGACAAGTGATCGTAATTCGTTATTGAGGTAAAAATCCGTAGTTTAACAACGGCCAACACAACTAAATTTAAAAAATAATATTAAGTGTATGAATAAATTCTTTCCGACTGGAATTTCTATCGCGGTGGTATTCAGAAGCTGCCAGAAAAACGGCAAAAGGTAATTAACAATAATGGAAATTATTTCGATGATCGAGTTGTTTTCATATTTTTTAAATCGAACCGTTATTGTACCCTAAAATCGGAAAGAATTTATTTTCACACCTAATAATCACCAATAAATTAAATAAAACTCACCCTTTCGGACATTCCTTTCCTTGCTTTCCTTCCCTTTTCGGAAACCTGTGTCACTGGGTCACTGTACCGATCCTGGTTATCGGTGGACGAAAAGATTTATGGTTGGGTAGTGCCCAGTGCTCAGCTGATCACACTGCGTCCGGGTTAATGTACCGAATATTCACTTCACTGCACGGCTACTAACACTGATCACTGAATTTATTTTTCACGGAACGTGTTGTTCCTACGTTATAAAAATTGGTGGCTGCGAAAGGGGCCGATTACTGTTAATTACTGGGACGAGATTACTACTATTACCCGGCGAAAAGAAATTGCGTGGCAGACTGTCTCGGGCTGTGCAGTCCGCTGCTGTGACGATTGGTCGAGTCACCTATTGACTGCACAGCCCGAGACAGTCTGCCACGAGTTTTCTTTTCGCCGGGTAATAGTAGTAATCTCGTCCCAGTAATTAACAGTAATTGGCCCCTTTCGCGGGCCACCAATTTTTATAACGTAGGAACAACACGTTCCGTGAAAAATAAATTCAGTGATCAGTGTTAGTAGCCGTGCAGTGAAGTGAATATTCGGTACATTGACCCTGCGATCAGCTGAGCACTGGACGCCGATGACCAGGATCGGTACAGTGCCCTACAGACACAGGTTTCCGAAAAGGGAAGGAAAGCAAGGAAAGGAATGTCCGAAAGGGTGAGTTTTATTTAATTTATTGGTGATTATTAGGTGTGAAAATAAATTCTTTCCGATTTTAGGGTACAATAACGGTTCGATTTAAAAAATATGAAAACAACTCGATCATCGAAATAATTTCCATTATTATTAATTACCTTTTGCCATTTTTCTGGCAGCTTCTGAATACCACCGCGATAGAAATTCCAGTCGGAAAGAATTTATTCATACACCTAATATTATTTTTTAAATTTAGTTGTGTTGGCCGTTGTTAAACTACGGATTTTTACCTCAATAACGAATTACGATCACTTGTCGTACATTTTCTGTTACGTTACCTTTTCGTTTATGCCTTATTTAAAAACGAAATTTACGTACTTCTTGTCCTCTCACTTCAAATTATTCTTATTTAAGATTCTGCTTTAAAAAAAAAAATGTGTAACGCGGTTTCCTTCGATGCATGCCGACTTGCTTGTTCGTACGTTCGTAGCACAAGCGCGGTCGCCTACCTCGTAGCCAACGCTACCGCGGGAACTCAGGCGGAAGGCGCGCGCTCTGATTGGTCGGGGTTTTTGCTTAATATCTCCTTAACGAAGCTTCGGACAATATTTTCGCTAAGGAAAAAGTTGTTTCAAATCACCCCCTGAGTAACCCCTTTCAAGGAAGTCCGACATTTTTGGGACACCCTGTATAGAATCGACCCCCGCGATGCGCTCTGCTACGATAATTAGGTAGTAGGGATAGTAGCATATAAGACATCAATTAAGCAAGGCGAGGCACAGTCGTTACAGAATTTTACGTTTTACTTTACCGACAAATAACAAAATGTGCGCACCGAGATTCAACGACACCCAGTTCACACGATCCACCCTTGCCGAAGTGGTGCTGCCCCGGCACCTACACGCACCGTTCTGGAAGCGAGTTTGCGTGCGACCACGACGGAGCATTGACGGCCGCGAAGGGCGCGTGTGGACACACGCGGTCAACAAATTTCAAACATCCTGTGACGCATGTGCGTGGTTGCGGCCACCTAGTGACTTCCACGCATATAGGAAGACCCCAATCCATTGGCTCGTGGAAGAGGGAAGAGCGATCGACCTCACGAGGTGCGTGAGCTGCCGGAATCGACACTTACAATGGTCAACGAACGGGAACTGTACTGGGTGCATCCGCGCCATTTTGGACGTCAATCCCACCCACTTACCGGCGTTCCCAGTCATCGAGGCGCCCAGGCCCCTGGAGCCCCCCCCCCCCCCCCCCAAGAGCGGGACATACCCTGGGCAGTGCCCGCTGGGGCGGAGTAAGGAGACACCACCCCTCGCCTTGGGTAATTACCTACATTATAACCACTTTCGGAAGTAACCGACAAATTTGTAACAATTCCGTTTTATCATATTCACAGCAGATGCGCACCGGGAATTCCCCCTATATATTCCTTTTTTTATATAACTTACTCTATATTATAGTATTCTTATAAACATATATCTTTAAATTACATGTAACAATATACGCTTTCATTTTGTTTTCCGCTTAAATAAGATTCGTTCATTGTAATTCCCCTTTCGGGTCCCCTTAGATTTAGTTGCGACATCCGTAATTTTAAGTCATCGGACGAAAGTGTACGCCCGGACAGCATCACACGGATAACGACGAAACGGACTCACGAGACCGTTTCGTGTCTAAGTGGGGAGGTGTTACATGGGCCCTTCTGGTCCATCCCGTGCTCACTGTCCTCGCGTCGCTTTCCTCCGAATCGGCGATTCAGCGGAATCGCCTCGCGCGTGTCAGGCAGGTCGACGAACCGCGGAGGTTCGTTGTAAGCGCAACGTGACCGTTGACGGCCCGGGCCCCGATATTTCCCAACAAGAGGCAGCGACCGCCAGGTGCCGACGGGGCGATTTCTCCCCCCGATCGATTTCGAGAAGGCGAGGCGCGGTCTTCAACCGCACTCGATAGGATTCATTCGGGTTTTAGACTTCGATTCAGGGAGTATCGACGGCGAGCCGCGCCGTCTAGATCGCGTCTTCACTTCAGTGTCCGGTTTTGCGGATCGCGCTCGGTCAATCTGGTTAGGCGGAGCGTATCTCCACCCGACACACCGAAAAACGGCCTCGCCGGGAGAGCACTCACGCGCCGATATAGACCACCGCGATCGCGAAGAACACCGACGGAGCGAGCGCAGCGAGACGACGGACGCCAGGTTCAGCGACTTCCCTGCGTCACCCGAGCCCGAAACGCGAGCGAACACGACCTACGACAGGTCCGGCGGCAAAGCGAACGCCCCGATAACAGCGACGGAGACGGAGCGCCGTCTCCTGGTATGTACTTAACCACTTATCTTTATTAAGAATATATCCGATTATTATTGTTCCTCTCAATTCCCGTGTATAAGCCTTATTTCAACCCCTTTCTTCCTTTCTACCCCCGGTAAGCATAGTCAAGGTGGGCCTTAGCCCTTTGACAGAGCAAGAACCCGGTAAGTCACTCCAACCGCTCGGGGTGATTTACAGGCAGCCCCTCAGGACGTAACATCCTATTGGTCAATCTATTTCGTTTCGGTTATTGATTTTTAGAAACAAGCGTTTAACAATATTGCGCTGATTTTACACACTTAGGAGAAGGGATTAAAGTAGAGTTCATTTATTCAAACACCCGTTTCCAAGTGGGTATTGATTAAATTATAATCTTGAAGTTTACTTATTAAAAGAATCTCTAACTATTTTCAAACCCCTCGGGCTTGTGCGAATTTCGCTTTGTTTCCCTTTCCTATTACATTCGTGTGATCCGTTTCGAACTTCGCGCTCCTAAAGTTTATACTACACGCCGCTAGACGGGAGTCGCAACTAAGGACTGTTGCGAGTAGTGATCCTCTAGGTAGTGATCGGAAAATGTGTTCCGCGTTTTCTATTGGTCGACGCCATTGCGGACCTAAACCGGAAGTAGAGAGAGCAAGTAAATAAGTAGAAAAAGAAAGAGATTATTCGGATCGGTATAGATCGAGCTCCGCGTATTGGCGGAGGTGATAATTCCGAATGTAAAACAATAAAAACGTTTCAGGGAAAACTAACGTGTGTATATTTATTTCCCGCACTCGCAGGACAGACCTCCTCAGGTCGCGGTGCGTGATGAACAAGGAGGAGCCTGTTGGCTCTCGTGCGTACAAAAGTTCGTTGCGCGATTAATAACAAAAACCGAACGCGCTTCCGTGCCGAAGACGTCGCGCGGTTGCAGGTGCTGCTTGCGGCGCCGTTGAGGAGGCGCCCGTCGTTGGGGCGCAGGCGGCGCGCTCTGGTGGCGCGATGGCGAGACCGCCACAAGATACTGCTCGCAATAACATCTACCAATTGGATTCCACAACATTGAGCAAAAAGTGGGATCAGCAGCAAACTTCATTTAATGCTGAGGCATGTCATTTTTGAACGTGCGAACTGTTGCTAACCTTTTAAGTAAAGTTAGAAAACCCTACGTGCTCCGTAGACATCTAGAAACATGATACATTACCTACTGGTACACCTATTACAAAAACTTGTATTTGTGTTTCAAAATGGTAGATAGGACATTCTAAGGAGAGCAGTATTCTTTTAAAATTTGCCCGCCGATTTGTGACTTCCGGTTTAGGACAACATGACGGACACATTTTCCGATCACTACCTAGAGGGTCACGAAGGACTGTTGCGAGTTGCGATCCTCGCTCTAGCGGCGTTTAGCGCAAGCTCCTAAAGCGCGAAGTTTGAACAGGAATGTGTTAAGGATGAACTTTATTACATCAGAAATTGATAAAAAAAGAGGAACGAACGTACGAAGAAGCCTGTTTCTTCGCCTCGCATTTGATTTCCGACGTTGTTAGAACTTAGACGTGTCACAATAAATCCAGCTTGATCAATCCTTAAATGTTCTATTTCTCGTTCGAATCGTTGACAATTTAATCTAGTTCAGTTTATTCAGTTTTATTGAGTTCTAAGTTATTAGTTACAAGACATTTTGTTCATTTAACTTCACGCGTTCGCGAGCAGAGTCCTTCAGGGCTCCACGCAGGGTTCGGAGGTCTCCAGTTTAATCCCTCACCTACAGGAGCGGTGGTAATGTGTGCGTGAATTGACTCCAGCGCGAAGAGAGCCAAGTGGCGATAACGCGAAACGAATGTGACGTCACAGATGTACCGATGCCAGCGCCAAGCCAAGCTACATGCCCCACGGGCGCGTCCAAGTACTACTACTCATGTGCTTTTGTTTGTAGACGCCACGCGTAGGGATGAATCGATACCACCGAAGTATCGATACTTTTACTCATTACTTATATCGAATAAAAGTATCGGTACTTACTCGGTATCGACACAAAAGTATCGATACCTACTTGTATCGAATCATAATGAGTATATATATATACATATGTCAACAAAGGCTAACGCAACACATGACCCGAGGCGTTAGCGCGCGGAATGCGGATTACCTAGAAAAAAAACCATGGCACGGTCGAAGTGCTGGAATGAAGCATTCCATCTCAGTATAAATCTAGCCATTACAAACGAATAACCAGAGAAATAAAGAGTGTGTTTAATTAAACCAGGCGTTAATTTATTCGTCCGTATTCTAAGAGGAATATTGTATACATTTTATTCACCATATTCACAAAACATTGTAGAAGGGATGTGAGCAGAGCAGATGCTAACTGTGTTAAGTTAGTTCACTCTACATCATATTGTAAATTATAATTCATGATGTAAGGTAAATCCTTACATCATGCTCTGTATCGTGCATCTGGAGTAGTTCGAACAATATTTTTGGGCCAAGTGTATCTATGTTTGCTTTCATCTTTCATGTAGAATATCGATACTCGCCCCATTCGATACGAGTACTTTTAATCGATACCTACTTGGTATCGCAACCCTAGGTATCGATGCTAAAATTACTTGGTATCGAAGCGAAAGTATCGATACTTTACTTGTATTTACTTGTATCGATTCATCCCTAGCCACGCGACTGTACGCGACGCGAACAGTGATTCCAGTATATTTTTATTGAAGTAACAACATGAACAAGGAATCAGGTAAGAGAAATACTTAATACTTTTGATTAATAATATTGATTTAGTACTAATGATAGATATTTTACACATAGGCAATGATGCCAGTCTAGGTCCCATTGCTGGACCTAGCGGACATATAAGTTCAAACGTAGAGACCTATTCAAGTAAGATACATCTTTTTAATACATCACTATTGTGTCTGAAATCATAGAATTAAAAACCGTGTGAATAAAAATTATTATTTTATGAACAGGCAGTGATAGCACCTTCGCCGTTCCCGCTGCAAGAAACGTGAAAAAAAAAGAAACGAACATTTTGCAAACTTT
Source organism: Andrena fulva (assembly GCA_946251845.1). Taxonomy (NCBI): domain Eukaryota; kingdom Metazoa; phylum Arthropoda; class Insecta; order Hymenoptera; family Andrenidae; genus Andrena; species Andrena fulva. Next base: position 35,784,561 of record OX276329.1, read on the forward strand.
GGCTGGAGGACCCACCCTTTAAGCCATGGCTGCAACAAGTGCAGCACGACCCACACCTTGGGAAATGTACATTGTGTGGCATATGCATTACAGCAATAAAATCTAATTTACAACGACATGGAAATAGCCAAGAGCATATCAGGAACATGAAGTATGGAAAAATTTCAGTACCAGGTGAAGGAAGAAATAGTGATGAAACCACGAGCACAGATGAAGTAACAATCATGGATGTAGGGACCGATTCAAGTAAGATATATTTTTAATTTATTAGTGAAATTGCTTGTTAATATTGTGTGAATAAAAATTATTATTTTATGAACAGGCAGTGATAGCACCTTCGCCGTTCCCGCTGCAAGAAACGTAAAAACAAAGAAACGAATATTTGCCAAAGTTTGGCTGGAGGACCCAGCCTTTAAGCCATGGCTGCAACAAGTCAAGCACGACCCACACCTTGGGAAATGTACATTGTGCAATGTATATATTACTGCCCAGAAATGTAATTTACAGCATCATGGAAATAGTCAAAAACATATGAAATACATAAAATTGAGAAAAAAATCAAACGAAAAAACAACGAGTACAGATGAAACCACGAGCACAGATGAAGTAACAATCATGGATGTAGGGACCGATTCAAGTAAGATATATTTTTAATTTATTAGTGAAATTGTTTGTTAATATTGTGTGAATAAAAATTATTATTTTATGAACAGGCAGTGATAACACTTTCACCAACTCCGATGCAAAAAACCCAAAGAGACAAACATTTATGGAAGATTGGCTGGAGGACCCAGAATTTCAACAATGGCTGGAACAAGTGCAGCACGACCCACACATTGGCAAATGTACATTTTGTGGCATATGCATTACAGCAAAGAAGTGTAATTTACAGCAGCATGGAAAGAGCGAAAAACACATCAACAACATAAAGTATGGAAAAAGATTAATACCTGGTGAAGGAACAAGGAGTTTTGCAGACAATGTAAAGGAGGCAGAAGTAAGAGTATGCGCTGATGCGATAGAACATAATAGACCCTTCAACTCGTTTAACCATTATGTGAAATTGTCACAAGAGGCATACAAAAATCCTAATGTACTGAAATGCATGTCTCTAAGTGCGAAGAAAATGAAAGCCATTTGCCTCAACGTAATAAACAAGTCCATTCTTAAAAAAACTCTAGAGAAAGTACAGGGCAAATTTTTTTCTGTATTGATCGACGAAACTAAAGATGTGTCTAATATGAAACTTCTTTGTTTTTTAATTCGTTATGTTCACAAAGACCGGATACATACTGATTTATTAAATTTAATTAGGATTGCGGACGGTACAGGGAAAAACTTATATAAGTGTTTTGAACAGACATTAAAGAATCTATAAGCAACATGGTAGGCGTGTGTGTGGATAATGCCAATGCCATGGTGGGAGTGAAAAATTCATTGACATCGCGTTTAATAGAGGCCAATGCCTAAATGTGCATTCTACCATGCATTTGCCATTCACTACATTTGGCTGCACGCCACGCGTAGTGATGGGACTGATACCGTATCGATACATATCGATACCCTTCTGTTGTGAAACAACCACCGAATAGCATTGAGCCAGCAAGATGTGCATCAATGCTAAGGAATCCGCAAACGACGCAACGGTCAACGAACGTTGCGCAGCCACGGGTCATCGGACGGCGACCATTAGGCCCCCGCCACGACCCCAAAACGACCATATATAATCACCGCCCAAAACGGGGCGCGAGCTCACTTTTCGAATCGATTAGCGATCACTACCGTGATCGCCGCGCCAGTGTCAGTTCCGGCTCCATAAATCCTTATTCACTCTACGGTGAGTTCCAACTCTTAAACCGGCCAAGGATCCACTACCTTCGGTTCAAACCCGAATCCCCGTTCCCGGCACCTACACCCGAATTATCGGAGCCCGGAGGACAACCCTTCCGAGGACAGCCCACGGCAACCGACGAGATTCTCAGGGAGAATCTCAGCCCCGGCAACCTCGCAACAAAATTGGTGGCAGCGGTGGGATCCAGCCAACGTAGAGGACCAGGTGAGCCGACCGACTGGAGCAACGCAGATCTACCAGGGCCAATACCGACTTACCAGGAAGGCCGTAGATCAACTAACAGTGCTGTCAACGGCCACGAGAGGACGCCAACGACCACTTAACGACAACTACGATGCATCCGATACTACTCGTATTGTAAGTACGAAATTTAATACCTAAGCAGAGCATCACGTCGAAAAATTTTTTTCCATGCGCCAAGCGATATCTTTAGGATCTAACCTCGAGCGAAATCTAGGCGTAACAGAAAGACGCGAAATCGTAGTACCGGACCTAAGTTACATAGGCTCCCCGCGCAGGAGACGAAGCGTACCCGCGAACGCACCCAGCGACGAAGAGTACGCGGCGGCGGTCGATGCGATCATCGAACTCAACGAGAGCGCGGTAGCCGGTCCAAATCAGCCACTAGGGCACGATAGTTCGATAGCTGAGATCTTACAAAGGTCGCTAGATTCCGACGGACACATAGTTTGGGAACGACTTTTCCCTTTCGAGGAGTTAGATCCGAGTTTACTTCCCCCCATCGTAACCGACACTTTTGACGAAACCTGCACCGAAGCAAGCGGGTTTGCGTACACCTCATACGATAGCAAAGTATTCATGGTGCCCAATAGACCAGTAAGCAACATGACACAGAGATCACCAGTAGGGCGACAGTCGGGAGGACCCTCGGGAGAAGGCATAGCCGGAGTAGAGACCTCGAGAGTAGAAACTAATACGGGAAATGCGAGTTCCGAAGCTAGGATCGCGGCAATAGAGCAAACTGTCGGTAGAATGCCCGCGATCGAACAGACATTACAATTACTACAGGAATCTATACAAAAACTAATTGACGTACCGAGAACCGACGCTACGAGACAAAGACGGAGAACAGAAGACGAAATACGGGTTATGCCCGGAGAAGTAGAAGAAGAAATCGATAGGCTGCGATTAGCGCTGGAAACACCTCCGCCAGGAGAAGGCCCAGGGGACAGAACCGCGGTACATTTCAATGACGAACTAGAAGAATTAAACGATGAGCCTAGACGAGCTAGCCTTTTCGTACCCCCCACATTCGACCTAGAGGAACAGCCCGACGATCCAATGGAATTGGACGAACGACGAGCTTTTAGCGCATTGAAAATGATACCCAAGTTCGATGGAAAAAATTCCAAAGAGATAGTAGACTTCCTCGACACTGCCAAATACGTGTTGAGATCATTCAAAACACCGGAACACCGAGCCCAGATTCTAAATGGAATAAAGACGACTCGATTAACCGGAACAGCGCGATTAGAAGTACGGACACATACGGACGTTCCAGGACCTAGAAGACGTGTTAACCTCAATTTACAAACCAGCGCGTACATCCGCGGTCGTATTAATGGAACTTTTGAAATGCACCCAAGGAACGCATGAAGATGCCCATTCCTACGGTAGCCGATTAGCCAAATTACTTAACGAACTAATTGATGTAGGGCTAGACGAAAAGGATACGCCAGTAGAAAAAACAGCAGCAATTAAAATATTTAAGAGGCTAGCGCACACACTTTTCCAAGAAGGGCTTCGCGACGACCTGAAAATTCTGGTCAAATCACGACGGTCAGCCGAGTTACAAGAGGCAATATCCATAGCGATAGAAGAAGAGCGCTCGACAAAGAAACGATTCGCAGCGTCAGCGCTTAACCGCGGCGCGAATTCCGCGAGCAGTGGAACCTCGCGATATTGTTATACTTGCAAGAGATCGGGACATCTCACTAAAGAATGTTGGAAAAATAATCAAGGTAACGGAGATGGTTCGTTGAAGACCTATCCAGAAACCGGAAATAGAAAAAGAATAAACGAAGTCGCGCGATACCCGCCGCGAGGGACACCTGAGACGCAAGGCGGACAACGCCCGCCATACCATAATGACAGAGCACGCGAGCAAGGGCGGAGACCGTACAATGCTAACCCAGCATATCCGCAATCGAGAGGCCCGAACCTCTCTTTCCCCTCTAACGAGCAACGCGATAACCGTGAAGAAAACCGGAAACCTAAGCGAATAGCGAAAATACGGACACGAGCGGACGAACCACCCGATTACGTCGCAGACGAAATTCACGTGGATATTAAGGAAACAAAGGTTAATGCCGTCAGGATGTTGGTAGATTCAGGAGCCGAAGTGTCGGTAATAACCAAACCATGCGTCCGTGACGACGTAGAGATAAAGGAAAACGAACTGCAATTAGTAGCCATGTCCGGAGACCCAATAAACACGTTGGGAAAGGTAGAAGCCACCTTTCCACTTGGGGACCAAGAGATTAAACATCCGTTATACCTAGTCGAAGAAAAAACGCTAAGGGACTCCCAAGGGATAATGGGGGTAGATTTCCTCAAACACCACAAGGCGGGAATCGACTACAAAACTCGAACCCTCTCGATAGGAGGTCAGCCCTGGAAAACCCTCCAGGCCCAAAATAAAATTACAGTTCCCCCGCGCGCACAAACCATAGTGGAAATCGACGTAGACGGAGAAAAGGAAGGAATAGTAGAAAAACGGGAATTAGAAGAAGGAATATTCCTGGGCGAGTGCTTAATAAAACCGGCCCACGGAAAAGGAATAGCTTGCATAATAAACCTAACAAACGAACCGCGCACGTTGACACGGCCACACATAGAATTAACCGAGGTGCCAAACGTGACAACGAAGGTGCATTCCGCTGTCGCGGCATTCCGCGCCACAGTGGGCAAGGAATCGCTGACGACTCGCGTGAACAGAGTCTTAGAAATGATGAAATTAAGCCACTTAAACGGCGAAGAAAAAAGTAGCATGGAAGAAATCGGTCGAGAATTTTGCGATATTTTCCATTTAGCCGGAGATCGTTTGACGACCACTAACGCGACCACGCATCGAATACCCATCAAGGAGGGACAGATGCCCTGCAATGTCAAACCATATAGGTTGCCAGAAACACATAAGCGTGAGGTGCAAACACAAGTAAACCAAATGCTAGAGGACGAAGTCATCCAATTCAGCGCCACCCCGTACAACGCACCAATGTTAGTCGTACCGAAAAAACCAGATGCAGAAGGAAACGTGAAAAAGCGCGTAGTTTTAGATTTCAGAAAACTAAACGAAATCACAATAGGTGATTCATACCCACTTGTAACGTTCGGCTGTCCGGGAACAACTGAGCGTCGACAGATCCCCGAGAGGAGAGCGGCGTCCCCTCGAGTGTAGGAAAGGTGGGGTTCTATTCTACAGTAAAAGAGTAATATCTACGGCTTTTCAAACTAAACAATACTTATTTATTTAATAACGTTTACTTTGATAATAACAATAATGAATTAATATAACTTACGATCTATGATTAAATATTCTCTCTTTTTGGGTTTTTATGTTTTTTTGATTCTAATATGTTAATTAATATGTATGAATGTATGTATGTATGTATTGAGATATGTCGCAGTGTACGGCCGCTACCGTCTCCGGAGCGAGCTCGTACTCTTGGCAACGTCTGCTGCAAGAAGGCCGCTACCGTTTCTGGGGCGAGCACACTTCTGTCGGCAGAGTTTTACTCTTACGTCGATTCGTGTATTACAGTGCACGGCCGCTACCGTCTCCGGGGCGAGCTCAATACTCTGTAATACTAGCTGCAAGACGGCCGCTACCGTTTCCGGGGCGAGCTCGTACTCTTAGCTATGTCTGCTGCTAGAAGGCCGCTACCGTTTCCGGGGCGAGCACACTTCTGTTGGCAGAGCTTTCGAATGAAGCGCGTAGCTGCGTGCGCTTCATTTTATACTCGAGAATTGGCGGGCTGGCGCATGCGCAGTGGGTCGCTGTTTGTTATTTTGTGTTTTACTCACTTATTATACAATATTGCGTTTTTACTAATACTTATAATTAATTATTCCTAATGTTCCTATAATAATTATTCTTCTAACATTTATCTAAATCATAAATTATTCATAAAAGTCTTATAATATATTTACGCGGTAACAGAATATGGTTATATGGTAACAGAGATCGGTTCCTACATTACCGACAGTCGGTTTTTACCGGTTTGAGTCCCCGTGGGACGTTACACCTCCCCCCCTGGGGATCTCTCGTCCTCGAGAGATTGGATCGGAGGTGGGGAACGAAATGGGATACGCATTATATATATTTATAGGATTATTTATTTATGTATTGGCTTATATGGCATTGCTGCCCCTGAACCAAATAGCGTGAGCAATCGCCACAATTTTTTTCTGGGGTCTGTTTTTGGCAAACTCCTGTATGTTTCCCAGTCCGGGTCTGGAATGTCCACCGGAATTAATATTGGCCATCTCCAAACTGGCACCTCCGGTATTTTAAATTCCGGGGTCTGTGGCATAAAATCCGGAGTTTTTGGAAATTCCGGAGTTGTCGGAAGAGTCAAGTCCGGAGGAGTATGGGGTGGTGACTATATAGGAAAGGTTTGTTAGTTGGAGAGTTTTTATGATTAAAAAGATGCTTTTACCATTTTTTTTGGGCTTCCCGGGAGTGGGGTTATCAGTGGAGGTATAGGGATCATCTCCGTGAATATCTTTTGTAGTTCTTGCTTGAGCTTAAGCTCTTTCGAGTGTCGGTTGCCTGATCGCTTCGGCATTTTGGCGTTAAATGAAATATGGCGCAGACGCGAGTTTAAACGGAACGATTCTTTTGGGTGCCCTCTAGCGGATTTTACAGGAATTAATTTTTTCTTCAACTATGTTCCCTATGCTATCGGTCTACTTAGTATTTATTTTTTTTTTCTTAATTCTATGGGTTTTTTAGGTTAAGTTTCGTTTTTTGTTTTATATATAAAAATATATGTTTATTAAAATGAGGAATGAAAAGTGTGAGTATTTATTACATTCTGTTTGTGTATGTAGTGTGTAATTGTATAGTGTGATGTAGGATGGAATGAATGATAATATAAAAAGTAAAATATAAAAAAAAGTGTATGTGTTAATTACATTGTGTTTGTGTGTGGGGCGTGTACTTGTAGAGTGCAGTGTGTGTAATATTTATAAGGTGTAAGATTTTAATCTCTTAATGCTCTCGTGCATTCCATGCATTCTTCCACCGGTTTTGCCACAAAAAGTGTTCTCCTACAGAAATGGCAAATACGCCAACGTCGTAAATTATACCTAGAGTATAGATGTGGCTGTAATGAATCCTCCTCCTGAATTTCGACCCTTTGTGTGCATACTACACAAATTACTGAATCCTTATAATAATAGACATCTCTATCGTATACTTTCTTCAGGCAAACTGATTTTAGTGTCTTCATACTTTGTGTATTATTATTATTTTTCTTGTCTGACATTATGAAAGAGTTTGTACTTCAGTATATATTTGTTACAATGGAAGGATCCTTTGTCTGCTTCCCTTTATATAGGCTTCCCATGCAGGGTTGCGACTTTATGGTAAATTCGCCTGTTTTACGCGGTTTTTATGGACGATCCTAGTTTGTTTCGAATTTATTACTATTTTTAAGTTACTTTTGTCCAGGATTTCGATAATCCGGTAGGGTCCGCTGTATTCCGGTCCCAATTTTTCCTTTCTTGGTTGCAATAACCATACGTAATCCCCTATTTTGTAGTTTTGTGGTTGAATCTTCCGGTCGTAATAATGCTTCTGACGAATTTTTGATTCTTCCAGATTTTTTCGCGCCATTTGTCGAATGTGATATAATTTGTCTATCAACTTGTCGACATAGTCCGGATATGTTTTAATGTTGTCCGTTGAGGGAATACTGGAAGGAAGACGTGCTTTTCTTCCGAAAACAAGTTCGTGAGGCGTAAATTTCGTGCCTTCGTGAGTGCTTGTATTATACGAGAACATTGCTTGAGGTAACCACTGATCCCATTGTTTTTCTTTTGATATGTAATGCCGTAGATATTCGACAAGGACATGGTGACTTCTCTCTAAAGATCCATTAGATTGAGGATGAAATGCAGAGGTTCGATATTGTTTGATGTGAAACGCTCTAGCAAATTTCTTCATGAGGGCACTCATAAAATTTGGTCCCTGGTCAGTGAGGATTGCTTTAGGACTTCCAAACTTACAGATGAAATGCTCTGTAAATGCCTTAGCTATATCTTCTGAGGTGACACTTGCCAATGGAATAGCGAGAGAATATTTTGTCAGGTTGTCCTGGATAGTGAGTATATAACTATTTCCTATATTTGTAAAAGGTAATGGTCCTACTATATCCATTGAAATTTTATCAAAAACATCAACAGGTGTGTCTGTTAGTATCATAGGTTCCTTATTCTTTACGCGTACCAGTTTAGTCTTCTGGCATTCCAAGCAAGTCTTAATGAATTGTGTTATCTCGTATTTCATGTTTTTCCAGTAGTATTTGCTTCTTATGCGATGATATGTCTTAGTTATTCCCTTGTGTCCGCCTATAGGTGACTGATGGTTCTCCTGGATGATCTGGTGTCTTTCTTGCACAGGAGGTGTTAGGAGGGTGCCTTTGCAGAAGATGAATTGGACATCTTCTTGTAGGAATATTAGTTCTATTAAATTTCGTAATTCATTTAATAAAATTTTATCCTCTTCTGATGAGATGTATACTTTTGTGGCTTTTTCAGATACCAGGTATGTATGAAGTGACCTCAGTGAATTGTATACGTCTTCTTCCGTTGGATGTTCTGGTGTGATAAGTCCAAGGATTGTGTGCTTCCCTTCCTTGATTTTTACTAACTCTCCAAGTCTTAATGGTTGTGGAATTTTGTGAGGTTTTATATTTTTTTCCTTATATAATTTTCCTCCTGACGGTCCTATTGGCCTGCCTTGTGTGTTTATAAATATTACTACGTATCCCTTGCCCATCCATAAATGATCTTCTACCTCTATGTTTTGGTTTTTAACAGGAATATTTGATATTACTCTGGGTTTGGCTGGTGTGGGTTGTTTGTGTCTTGGAGAATGTGGGGGAAGAGATAATAATGGTGGAGGATAAGAGGATGGTGGTCGAGGAGTAAGTATTTTTCCTCTCTTTATCCTGATTGGCGTTATGGGGCCTGTGTCTGTGCTGGATTTTAATTTTAGTTTTTTCTTTTTAGGCGTGTGGTGAGTGTTCTTTTCTGAACTTGATTCTGCGTCTATTTTGGGAGGATCCTTATAATTATGTTGTGGTATTACAACCATTTCGTCAATCTCTTCTATTAGATCCTCTTCTTTCTTGACGCGAGGTTTCTTGATGTGAGGGGGTTTATAGGGTATCACGACTTGCGGGGGTGCGTGTATTTGGACTTGGGGGGTCACGACTTGCGGGGGTGCGTGTATTTGGATGGGAACGGAGATTTGATGAGGCGCGTAACGAGGGGGTGTATGCGTTGCCGCTTCAACATTCCGTTTTTTAGTCTCGGGACGAGAGGAGGAGGTGTTTGTGTTTTGCTTTTTCCGTTTTAATTTTTATCGCTTTAAATTTAACGCATCGCTTTCGTCATATGAAGAGGAATCGGTTTCTGATGAGTTAATTATTAATTGTTTGTGTGGAGCTGGATTTCCAGAGGTTGATGCTGTAGTTTCCCTTTGTCGGGTTGGAAATTGATGGAATTCTTTTAATTTTTTGTTTTCATGTGAATTTGTATCCGAGTGAGCTCTTTTCGCGTGCAATGGTAGTGAAATCGGATTCCTAGACAATGCGTCCGCGTTTGTGTTGTATTTCCCGGGTTTATATAAAATTTTGTAATCGTATTCCGCTAATCTAATTTTCCAGCGCATTAATCGAGACGTAGGGTTAGAAAGATTCTGAAGCCATTCTAATGGTTTATGATCTGTTATGAGGTAAAATTTTCGTCCGTAAATGTAAGGTCTGAAGTGAAAAACTGCGTATATTATTGCTAACAATTCTCGTTCTGTAGGAGAATATCGCGTTTCTGCGTCGTTTAAAACGCGAGATGCGTAAGCTACCGGTAAATCTTTTCCTATTTCTCCTTGACTAAGGACCGCACCTACAGCAATACCTGAGGCGTCTGTCGTGATGTTGAATACTTTATCAAAGTCCGGGAATTGTAATATGGGTTCCTTGCAGAGAATTTTCCGTAAAGTTTCAAATGCCTTTTGTTGTTTGTAAGTCCACTCGAATTGGTAATTCTTCCTAGTGAGATTGGAAAGTGGTCTTGCAATTTTTGAAAAATCCTTTATGAATCGCCTATAATATCCACTCAGTCCTAGGAATTGTTTGACGTTCTTGACCGTAGTAGGTGTTGGGAATTCCTTTACAGCTATTACTTTTTTCGGGTCAGGTTTGACTCCGTCCTCTCCTATTATGTGTCCCAAGTACGAAACTTCTTTCTTCAAAAATTCGCATTTATCCGGTTGAAGGTGAAGATCCGCTTCTCTTAGTCTGTCCATTAGTCGTTTAAATTTAGTTGCATGTTCTTTTAATGTACTGGCGTATATGACAATATCGTCTAAGTATACGAACAGCTCTATTCTTTGGAGCCCAGTCAAGACCTGGTCCATTAGTCTCTGGAAGGTGGCTGGTGCGTTCTTAAGTCCAAATGGCATTCTGGTGAATTCGTAGTGCCCGTAAATTGTGGAAAATGCTGTTTTATGTCGATCGTCTGGATGCATTGGAATTTGATGAAATCCAGATGCAAGATCGAATACCGAAAAATACTTTGCACTTCCTAACTGATCTAGTAGATCAGTTATATTTGGCAGAGGATAAGCATCTCCAATTGTTAGTTCATTTAATTTTCTAAAGTCAATTACAACTCTGGACTTTTTATTTCCCTGAGCGTCTTCTTTCTTGGGTACAATCCAGATCGGTGAATTATAAGGTGAAGTTGATGACTGTATGATTCCTTTTTCAAGCAATTCTTTAGTCTGTTTTCTAACTTCTTCCTTATATGCTTGAGGATACCTGTATTGTTTTGTAAAAACAGGAACGTTGTTTTCTGTAATTATCCTGTGATATGTTTTGTTTGTTGCTTCCAGTTTTTCTCCTGGAAGGTAGAATCTGTCTGCATGTTCCTTTATTAGTTGTTCCACGCTGGCTCGTTCCTCTGAGTTTAAGTGGTCCAATCGTAATAATTGTAATAATTGGTGTGTTCTATCAGTTCTTTTATATGTGGTTGTTGTTTCCTCTTCTGCAGGTATTTCTTCGAATTCTTCTAGTTCAACTGACGGTACTGGAATTTTGATGTCCTTTGTGGATGTATTTATAGCAAAAAGAAATGCTACACCGTTGTTATTTGAAACTAGTGCGTTTCCCATATGTATATTCGGGTGAATGTTAATTTTCGGAATGTATCCTGTTTTAGATTGTGTATTAAGCACTCGCACATATATTTGACTTCGTGCTCTTGCTGGTATCGTGATCATTTCTGGATCGATAAATGGAATAATTTCCGTTCCTATTATTATCTCCGACTTCATATAATCGATGGTTGCTCCGTTTGTTTGAAAAAAATTCCGTTCCAAGTATTCCGTCTTGTTTGATAGGAAGATCCTCCACAACATGGATAATAATTTCCGTATTTAAAGTTCTTATCTTGATGTATCCTATTGTGCTGAGTAGGCCATCCGTAATACCATTAAGGTCGAACAAAGTGTCCGTATAGATTGGTATATTCGGTGAAACAGCACTTCTCTTGATGACGTTGAGGTCGGATCCAGTGTCGATCATCAACGTTGCGTGGTTCTCGCTGAATCCATACGGGGTTGTTTTTCTTCTTTTTCCTTCCTATCGAAATATATCTTCTTTCTGCATTGGTCTATCGTATGTCCTCTAAATTTGCAATATTCGCAAAATATTTCTGGTCTCTGTACTCTTTCTGCATAACTTTTGCTTCGGCATTCTTGTATCGTGTGACCTGGTCTTTTACAGTAGTCACAGTACACGTTGGATTGAGGAGCTCTGTTCGTGTAACTTTGGCTTCTACAATCTCGTGTTATGTGACCTGGCCTTCGGCAATTATCACAGTATACGGTAGATTGAGGGGCTCTATTCGTGTAACTTCGGCTCCTACAATCTTGCGTCATGTGACCTGGCCTTCGGCAGAAGTCACAGAATGTATCGTTCCACGGTCCGTTTTGTGCTCCGCTTCGATTCCTACATTCTTGCGTTGTATGTCCCGTTCTATTACATTGTTGACAGGTTTTTTGCTGCCAGTTGGTTCGCGGGATTCGGCTGCTACAAGCAGTAGCAATATGGCCGTATCCAAGGCAATTCGCACACTGGTTAGTCGGTGGTATTCCAGCTGCTTCTCTTGTTCGTAGTTGGTTTTCGTTATATTCCGCTTCTGCTTTGATGGCGACATTGATAGCGCGGTCAAGATTGTTGAAGGTGTGGTCATATATTCTATTATGAATTTCTGTTCTGAGTCCCGTTAGAAAGGCTTTAATGGCGTTTTGTTCCGCGTTTGTATTAAATTGTTTTACATGCGTCGGTACCTCTATTGCATTGCAATGTTTAATCTGAAGTAAGAGATTGGATACGCGACTGCTGTAATCTACTGTCGTTTCGTTATGTAATTGTGCTATTTTTGATAATTCGCCATATAGTTGAATAGACGTATGTAATGGAGCAAATCGTGACTCTAATACTGAAATGAGATCATCGATTGAATTATAGTCTCCGCTTAATACTACTCTAGAAGCTTGTCCGAAAAGCTTATTCTTTATAAGTTGTACTAATCCATACTCTGCGTTCGGATTAATCATGCGCCGTGCATGTCGGCAACTTTTTATAAATTGGTGTATCGGTATGTTTCTACCGTCGAAAGAAGGGACTGTGTCCGCAGTGTCGCGTAGGCTAATATGTGGTAATTGAGAATATGTACTCGTAGATGTATTCATATTAATTTGTGGATTTGAAGGTCCTGGAGCATTTGAGTCTACTGTAATATTTTCTGGAGTTTCTGTAGTCTCCTGAGTTTGAGTTTCTGTATTTATTGTGAGGTTAGCCATTGCTTCTCCAATTGTGTTAGGCATTGTGAAGTTTTTAAAGCCTCTGTAAGATTTAGAGAAAAAGGAAGAAAAATTTCTTGGAATATACTCACTTATGGAGTGATTTCTCTAACGAAATAGTTCCTCGAAATGAATTTATTCCTCTAAACCAAGCGAGAAATCCCACCGCTGTCACCAAAAATAGTTCCGACCTGTAACGTTCGGCTGTCCGGGAACAACTGAGCGTCGACAGATCCCCGAGAGGAGAGCGGCGTCCCCTCGAGTGTAGGAAAGGTGGGGTTCTATTCTACAGTAAAAGAGTAATATCTACGGCTTTTCAAACTAAACAATACTTATTTATTTAATAACGTTTACTTTGATAATAACAATAATGAATTAATATAACTTACGATCTATGATTAAATATTCTCTCTTTTTGGGTTTTTATGTTTTTTTGATTCTAATATGTTAATTAATATGTATGAATGTATGTATGTATGTATTGAGATATGTCGCAGTGTACGGCCGCTACCGTCTCCGGAGCGAGCTCGTACTCTTGGCAACGTCTGCTGCAAGAAGGCCGCTACCGTTTCCGGGGCGAGCACACTTCTGTCGGCAGAGTTTTACTCTTACGTCGATTCGTGTATTACAGTGCACGGCCGCTACCGTCTCCGGGGTGAGCTCAATACTCTGTAATACTAGCTGCAAGACGGCCGCTACCGTTTCCGGGGCGAGCTCGTACTCTTAGCTATGTCTGCTGCTAGAAGGCCGCTACCGTTTCCGGGGCGAGCACACTTCTGTTGGCAGAGCTTTCGAATGAAGCGCGTAGCTGCGTGCGCCTCATTTTATACTCGAGAATTGGCGGGCTGGCGCATGCGCAGTGGGTCGCTGTTTGTTATTTTGTGTTTTACTCACTTATTATACAATATTGCGTTTTTACTAATACTTATAATTAATTATTCCTAATGTTCCTATAATAATTATTCTTCTAACATTTATCTAAATCATAAATTATTCATAAAAGTCTTATAATATATTTACGCGGTAACAGAATATGTTTATATGGTAACAGAGATCGGTTCCTACATTACCGACAGTCGGTTTTTACCGGTTTGAGTCCCCGTGGGACGTTACACACTGCCAAATATCACCGAGATACTTGACCAGTTAGGGAAAGCGCAATATTTCACCACGCTAGATCTCGCGTCTGGGTATCAGCAGATACCCATGGACGACAGAGACAAACACAAAACAGCATTCTCAACCCCGCAAGGACATTACGAGTTCAATCGAATGCCCTTTGGATTAAAAAACGCACCTGCAACGTTCCAAAGGTTGATGAACACCGTACTCATGGGACTACAAGGACTAGTTTGTTTCGTCTACCTGGATGACATAGTGATACACGGGGCGACCTTAAAGGAACATAATGCACGATTGCGAAGGGTGATGAGGAAACTACGAGAGTACAACCTGAAACTGCAACCGGAAAAATGCTCGTTCCTATGTAAGGAAGTAGGATTTTTGGGACACATAATAACGCCCGAAGGCATAAAGCCGGATCCGGAGAAAACAAGGGCGGTGGAACAGTACCCCGTACCTACGAAATTAAAAAAATTACAATCCTTCTTAGGCTTGGCAGGATACTACCGAAGATTCATTCCACAATATTCACAGATAGCGAAACCCTTATCAAATCTAACAAGCGACAAAACGGAATTTGTCTGGTCAACCGTACAGCAATACGCGTTCGAGACGCTGAAGAACTGCTTAATTACAGCACCAGTATTAGCATACCCAGATTTTTCAAAAGAATTCATAATCACAACCGACGCATCGGACGTAGCGGTAGGCGCAATACTGTCACAAGGGAAGGTAGGAGAAGACAGACCGATAGCATACGCAAGTAGGGTATTAAACAAAGCAGAAAGGAATTATAACACAACAGAAAAAGAATTACTCGCGATCGTCTGGGCAACAAAACAATTTCGACCATATGTGTACGGAACACACTTCAAGGTGGTAACAGATCACAAAGCATTAGTATGGCTATTCAAGGTACAAGACCCTGGATCAAGGTTGACTCGCTGGCGAATACAGCTAGCGGAGCACGACTACGAGATAATACATAAGGCCGGAAAAGCCAACACAAATGCAGACGCGTTGAGTAGAAACGTGAATGTAATCCAGAACCAACAAGAAGAAAACGGTGAAAACGCAAAACAAGAAACAAACGTAACGGAAGTAGAATCCGAAAGGGACAGACAACAGATACTGTATGAGTACCATTTAGCACCCCTAGGCGGACACCAAGGAATTCAGCGCACAGCGCAAAGAATAAAACAAAAATATAGATGGACAGGAATGGATAAAGACATAGAGGAGTACATAAAAAAATGCGCATGGTGCCAAAAGAATAAAGCCAGCAGAAGAACCAAGGCACCAATGGTGATATCCGACACGCCTACGAGACCATTCGAAAAGGGCGCACTGGATATTGTAGGACCACTCACAGTGACGGAGCTAGGAAATAGATACATCCTAACATTCCAGGATCACCTCACGAAATTTAGTAAAGCAATACCCATCCCTGACCAAGAAGCAAGAACGATAGCAAAAGCGTTCGTAACCAAGATAATTTGCGAGCACGGAATACCGGACAAAATACTAACCGATCAGGGAGCAAATTTCGTCGGAGAAATGTTCAAAGACACATGTAAGCTATTAAAAATCACGAAAATACAGACAACGGCGTACCACCCTGAATCGAACGGGGCACTCGAAAGGTCCCACAGGACGTTAGTAGAATACTTGAGACACTACATAGACAGAGACCATTCTGATTGGGATAAATGGTTACCCTACGCAATGTTTACTTACAATACAACCCCACATACAGCGACTGGGTACACCCCCCACGAATTAGTCTACGGACAAAAAGCGGAATTACCGACCGCACTAAAAATCACGCCTAATCCTACCTATAACTACGACGATTACGCGCAAGAGGCCAGAGAACGGCTAAGGACATCAAATGAAGTAGCGCGAGCAAAGCTATTAGACGCGAAACAACGCTCAAAAACTACGTACGACAAAAAGACGAAGGAAATCCAATTCAAGATAGGCGACAAAGTATTATTATATGACGAGACGGTGAGACGAGGAAGATCAAAAAAACTAGATTCTAAATGGGAAGGACCATACGTAATAATAAATAAAAAATCAAAAGTAAACGTCACGATAAAAAAGGGTAGAAGGACGCTAACCGTCCACGTAAATCGAATAAAACATTTCATAGAATAAAAACCTTAAACGCTACGGGCGGGAGAGAGGAACGGAAATGAAGGAAAGTAACAGGGAATACACATCAAATTGGGTAAAATGCAGTATATTCAAAAATAGAAAGGAGTTACAAACTCAAATTAGAAGTAGTGTGAAAAAACTAAATGATTGATAACGGCACATTAAATGGCGAGCTGGCCCCAGTCCTCCTCCTATAACAAAAAAGAAACAATGTCGATTAGGACAGTTGAAAACCAGCACAGAACAAGATAAGAGGAAAACAATGAATCAAATACTTACTTCCACCTCCGAGGGATCGAAATCAAAAAGACGACGCAGGCCAAATAAATCACAGGAGCGGGCCCACATGGGGTAGCCCTCCTCCCATAAAACATCGAAAAAGCAACGAGCCAGAGAACGCCGAAGGCGGATCTGAACCATTACATGTACGGGCACGTACCCCAGAACGCGGTTCGCCGCCCACCACTAATAAAAATAAAACCAAAAAGAAAATAACATTAGAACACAATAGTGACACACATATTAGACACCGGAAAGGAAGAAACAACAAAAGAAATAACGGTACTTACGGCGCACAGTCTTGCAGGATACATCTCGATTGACAGGAGAAAAAACGGATAACACAATTAATAATGGGAAAAAATCGCGGAGCGACGTTATATATAGGCGCGCGAAAAAGAAATTAGGAAGGGATAGATCCGACCTCCCATGTTACAGGTGCATCGCGCTGCAGGGCCTAAATTCACAGGCGGCGCCCGCTAGCGACACATCACCGTACATAATCGAACCCACGAAACATAGCGCGGGAATCCACTTTACCCACATCGGCGATTTACATCTGGCCACCAATACGTGGAAGATCGTGACACGATTAGACACGGAGCCACTGATACGAAGGTATGAACAATTGAAACCATACATCAAGGAAGTAAAAACACTATGCAACTTACCAGCTTACGTACTAGAGTTAAAATCAACCTGCCAAAACTACCTTGGTATTTTGGTAAGACGAACAGAAAAATTAAACAGACAAATTCAACACATTTACGAAATACCGTCATATACGCAAAACAAACGAAGAGGATTAATAAACGGGATAGGCTCAATAGCAAAAACACTTTTCGGAACAATGGACGCGAGCGACGCGGAAGAAATAAACGCACACTTCGCGGAAGTAGACAATAAACAAGACGCGTTACAGACAACAATAAAACGACAGATACAACTTACAAACAATACCTTACATCATTTACACGACATTGAACAGACGATACAGGACAACGAAAAGATACTAGCAAAACAGACGAGACAGCTGCGAGTGCAAGTCGAGACGGAGCTTACTCGGCAGAAAATACGTACTGACCTAGTGGACCACTTCGCGACATTGAACTCGCTGTTAGTCGACCTAACGGATGACGTAAGGGACGTAAAACAATACTGTAGTCAGCTAAAGAGCGGGAGCATAGACCCAAGCGTATTATCAAACGCGGAGATAGTAAAATTACTACAGACAGCGGTATCGCGGTTACCAGACGGTTTCGCATTCCCCATAGCACCTACGTTAGAGAACGCGCACTTAATCGAGCGTTTAGCATCAGTCGTAGCGTACTATGAAAAACAAACACTTGTTACCATAATCAAAATACCACTGTAGCATGCAGAAAAGGAGCTTTGAGAAACCCTGATCATCGAGACGTTTCTCGAACACGCTTGTAGGCCGCCCGTGAGGAGGAACGTGCGGGCGCGGAAGCCGCGGCTCGCGAGACCCGCGCTTAACGACGCGTCTGTTGATTTCTGCGGCCGCGGATAGCAACGATAGGGTATAAATTAGAGGCCCGCAAAGGCATTTTCCTTCTTAGCTGCTCCGAGAGAGAGGACGAGGTACACACACGGCCGCTCTCGGACAGCTTAGGGACTCCGGCAGGAGAGTTCGGCGATAATACCTGGACGCCTGCTGGAGGGTTTCACACTAGAGTCTGTTCCTGGACGCTCGACCGATGTGGAGAGTATGGCGATAATACCTGGACGCCCATCGGTCGAGAGAGTACAGAGCATCTCATTAGAAAGAGGAGAGTACGGGAGAATATTCCTGGACGCCCGTTCGGTATGGAGAGTTCAGCGATAATACCTGGACGCCAACCGAACGGGAGAGTACAGATGGAACTCCTGGACGCCTCAGTAGAATAGAGAGGAGCGTACGGAAGATTATTCCTGGACGCCCGTTCGGTATGGAGAGTTCGGCGATAATACCTGGACGCCAACCGAACGGGAGAGTACAGAGTAACTACTGGACGCCTCAGTAGAGTAGAGTCACGATAGTACAAAGCCCCTTTCTTAATTACCCGATCGTTGAGAGAGGAGAGTACGGGAGAATATTCCTGGACGCCCGTTCGGTATGGAGAGTTCGGCGATAATACCTGGATGCCAACCGAACGGGAGAGTACAGAGTAACTCCTGGACGCCTCATTAGAATAAAGCCAAGTGCCGTCTGCACAATAGAATTTTGAAATTGTTAAACTCAACGAGACATAAAGTCTGTCTTTCGAAATTTGTAGCCCCGTCCTACCAACCATGTATTCCTTCCTGATCCGAATAAATTTTGTCTGTACAGAATATATCCTTGTTCCTGACAATCCTAAAGGCTACACCACTCATATCCTCCCAGACCTACAGTGTAATAGAAGCAACCCCGGTCCCAATACATGTACGCGATAATATATATGCATTGTTAGTCACACATTCGCCGATCATGATACTCGACGCAGACGACGACCAATACATAATCGCGAGCGAACAAGAATTGCAAAAATGTAAAAAATTAGTATTGTAGCATGCAGAAAAGGAGCTTTGAGAAACCCTGATCTTCGAGACGTTTCTCGAACACGCTTGTAGGCCGCCCGTGAGGAGAGGCGTGCGGGCGCGGAAGCCGCGGTTCGCGAGACCCGCGCTTAACGACGCGTCTGTTGATTTCTGCGGCCGCGGATAGCAACGATTGGGTATAAATTACAGGCCCGCAAAGGCATTTTCCTTCTTAGCTGATCTGAGAGAGAGGACGAGGTACACACACGGCCGCTCTCAGACAGCTTAGGGACTCCGGCAGGAGAGTTCGGCGATAATACCTGGACGCCTGCTGGAGGGAGTCACACTAGAGTCTGTTCCTGGACGCTCGACCGATGTGGAGAGTACGGCGATAATACCTGGACGCCCATCGGTCGAGAGAGTACAGAGCATCTCATTAGAAAGAGGAGAGTACGGGAGAATATTCCTGGACGCCCGTTCGGTATGGAGAGTTCGGCGATAATACCTGGACGCCAACCGACCGGGAGAGTACAGAGTAACTCCTGGACGCCTCGTTAAATAGAGAGGAGAGTACGGGAGAATATTCGGGAGTGCCTTTAGGACTCTAGCGAGAGAATCACACTGTACAAACAGCGTATTAGTCAAAAACATTTTTTTAATAAAAAGCTTATTATTTGTGACTGAAAATAAAAGTGTCAACTATTGGTACACTGTCAACAACGAGTACAGTTACCCTATATTTAATTACCAAGTACAGTTCTAGAAATAATCCGATTTATACCGTGCTTGAACTCATTTTAATCTGGACAATCTCAGCAGTATGTTAATAAATAGTGAAAACGTCATGTTTTACAATTTATTAATACATAATCCACCGCAAGCAACACTGTATGCCTCTCGAACCGAAATCAGAAGCTGCCGCCGAACAGCCCAAGTCTTCAGGCTCAAAGAGAGATCGCGCCGGTTCGGGTAAACACGCTGCCGAAAGTTGTTTGAAGCCTTCAAATAAAAGTCGAATAAACTACGGTTAAAGATCGAATAAACAAATTATTCTTCTTCGAATAAAAAAATTATCTTTCGTCGTCGAATGAATTCACTTTGGTTCATAACGGATAAACATAAAGTATCTTTTATTTGAGTTTATCCAGATATTATCTTTGCCCATCTCTGTGCTCCAGCCGCTTCGCCGTGATTCATTCAAGCCATCTTGACGACAAAATAGTAATAGGGGAAATGCGGCAACAGCGCGATCTGACTCTCGATACGTATCGGCAACTATGTCTTTCCTACATTTATCGGCTAGCTTGGACTTCCACCGGTTCTGGTGGTACATGGCACGAATATACCATCAGCGCCGGTGACGGAGGAACCTTGAAGCTTCATTCTGTCATTTTTCGGGCTGTCCTGAGTACACGATTCATAAATTCATTATTATTTCAACGCACGGTGCTTATTAGCATTCAAATGCACCGTTCCACCCTGCACTGATGTCTACTGGAGGCAACTATACCCTCAAAAACTTTCTTCGTGCCGATTCCAGGACGAAAGATGGTTGAAACGGTTTGTTTACTACATCGCGTATACGCAGGATCGGCGAAACCACTGTGCAAGTTATACGCCGCATAAGGGCGCCAGCCGAAAGTGGTGCTAAAAAACTATATCACACGCTTATAATAAAGGAATCCAACTCCTACATAAACAAAATGTAAATATATTTTTTTTTATTGCATCCAGTGCAAACAGGTGCAAAAAATTTCTTGCATACAGGCGCCAGCTAACCTCGCGTCGGCCCTGCGTACACGTCACGCTGGTGCTACGTGGCTCGACTATACCAGTGGCGCCACCAACGGAGAAGCCTTGAAGCCTCATTCTGTCAGTTTTCGAGTCATAAATTCATTATTATTTTAACGTGCGACGCTTATTAGCATTCAAACGCACCGTTCCACCCTGCACTGATGTCTACTGGAGGCAACTATACCCGCAAAAACTTAATTCTTGCCGATTCCAGGACGAATAATGGTTGAAAAGGTTTCGCGTATACGTACACGCTTTTCCTAGCTTGTGTGAGCGTACGCACACATTCAAGGCCCGCCGAGACGGCAGCCTTAAGGGGGTAGACACGGGTAAAACAGCGCTGTGTAATCGACACTAAATTGGCCCGAAATATGGGTTTTATAGGATACGTTGTTTGTCTTTATATGAGCACATTTGGGGCTGGGTGAGGTCTCATTCGAAAGAGGAAGGTTCAGTGCAGCGGGCTCTGGTCATGGTTCGACGAGATTGTGTTATTATCTAATAATATGAGTGTACAAAGTAGAGCAAACGTTGAAAAAAAAAGTGTTTTGTGACTCAAACGATGACCAGAGCGCGCTGTATCGAGTCTTCCTCTTTCGAATGAGACCTCACCCAGCCCAAAATGTGCTCATATAAGGACAAACAACGTATCCGCGTGACTGCATTCCCCAATACGAGTTCCGCCATATTGGCGATAAGCAGAGCAAGTCACGTGACAAATTTAGTTCAGCTAGTGGATACGAGATGGCGCCTACTCGGGAGGACTGCCAGCGTGGAATAATAGCAAAACTGAAGCGTTAGCTGGATACATGTGCCACAGTAAAAACGTGATGCAGTCAATGTATACATTTTCGTACGATTAGAGGTTAGGTTATATGCATTTTAGGCATACATTTACTAGGAACTGCTGGGAACTGTATACATTTACTAAATTAACGCCTTTACCGTGACACATACATCACTTGAAATCGCTGTCGAATTTATGTTATAATTATATGGCCACATTATTTAAAGTAAAAAAAGAGAGATTGGAACATTTTTACTAATACTGGAAATACTGATTTACTGATATCATATTTCAGAATGTGGAAGTTACAGCACTTATTTATAATTATTGCTCTTATTATTACTCTTTTTTATTCTTCTGACTATTGTATAAAACATGTAATAAGGAAAAGTCTCCAAACCGGTCAACAGTTGACTCCCTGATTTTTTTGTAATTCTTTACGGTCCAATGCAGAGATGGGCATTATTTAAATAAAAGGATATACTTCCGAATGGCCCCAGTGGCTGATCGACACGAGGTTTGGGGGAGGGGTGTGTACCCTAAATCTAAAATTCTACATAGGTTCGGGTATTGATTAGTTTCCATTGTTTATTCGAAGGCTTTTCATCTTGGGCTTCGAATAATTTTTCTTCTTTCATTATATCTTTATCCTAAGGTCGTATTCAGATATATTGGCCGGTCTGACGATCGTGGATTTGTCAGTTGGAGTTGCCGGGCCCCCGAAGGGTATGGCGGGGTAACGGGAATGCTGCTCGTGTGGCTGTTATTTATTCTTAGCGTAATAGTTGTGTGCGTTACGAACTTAGAGCATATATACTTACTTGGAGGTCTCATCGAAAGCTTGAAACTGTCGCCAACATGGTGCGAGAGAGAAAGACATCGTGCGAACTGGTGCGAGAGAGTGAAGTATAGATTATCTCGCTCGCACGATGTCTTTCTCTCTCGCACGATGTTGGTCCGCAATTGGATCCACAGGAGACAAGAGGCCATGAGACCTCCATGTATACCTACTATATGCTCTAAGGTTACGAAGTTATGCGTATAACAATATGAGATGAAGCTATCGAGAAAGAATGAATGTTCTGTCCATAAAACTTCTGAATTTTTCGGAGCTAACGCACACCTATTCTGATGTTTGTATTTCTACGCTCAGAACTCGGTTGGCCTACACGTCAGGTGCTTGGCGCAATCTCTACCGCTTCTGGCCCACTCTTCTTCTACGAAGGCGAGAGCGAGTCAGAAAACGTTGAGAAAAGAAGCACCGAGGCAGGACAGCGGTATGGTGGGAGAATACTCCTCACGAAACTCACCGGCCAATATATGTATCTGAATAGGACCTTAGAAGCTCGAATGCCGACGAAAACCTTTGTGGCCCGAGCCGCGCGAGATCGCCGTTGCTCGGCGATGCGTCATCGATTATACAGAAGCAGAATTTGTTTATTTTTCATCGCATCAATATGAAAGTGACATCAATGGATTCCTCGCATTCTCCCGATTAAATTGACAGAAAATTATTTAAATCTGATTATTTTTATCGAAACAGGCTTTCACTTCTATAAACAAATTTTTCACGTAATTTCCTTAATTATGCTCCGAATTATATCATTTTTGGGGCCAATTTGATCAAGAAAATATGAGGAATCGATTGACGTCACTTTCGCAAAGATCTGATTAGAAATGCATAACTGCAGATTCGTCACTGCTTAGTGCGCAACATTGTATGGCCCCACTGGTTTCGAGCGCCGACGCATACGAAACTCAGCGAGTCGCATGATTGCCAGCGAGAGGGACAAGAGGGGTCTTTCGATGGCGAAGGAAAATCAGCCTTCTGCAGAACTCAAATCGAGAAAGACTTTGCTGACCGACTTTATATTCACGTCAAATAAATACTTTAATTGTAAAATTTAGACGATGAAGTATTGTTGAATTTCGCCAGTTCTTACATATGCCCCATTTGGTTCGGAATTCCTGATCTCAGAGTTTCATGCATGTACCTATTGAAATGTTATTTTTTCTTATGATTACATGATTAGGACACACTCTACGTTCACTAAAAATTGACCGAATTGCACCATGTTTGATATCATTTTCATCGGGAAATCCTAAAAAATCCATCGGTAATACTTTCATCAACACTTATCAAAAACATGAACATTTTATTTTTCTGTACTGGGTATTTTATCTAGCTCGTCGGTTTTATTGCTCTCGACTGTCAACGGGCGGTCTACTAGGGCCCGAAGGTCCTTGCTCGCAGCGAGAAAGCAAAACAGAGGGGTGGGTAGGTCTTTCCCGATAATCTGAGCCCAAAGGCTTCTCAACAATTGGAAGACTGTACATATTATTTCTGATGCTTTCGACAATACGCGCAACCATTTGCGTGCGCGGTTTCATGTTGCGCGTTAAAGTATTATTTTAATTACAATTAGTAATTCAGTTTGTAAGTGCCATTAAATTAGGCGTTGTGACGAAGTCACGTCACGCGCCATCCGAACGCGCGGTACCGAAAACAAAGGCCTTAGTTCGCGCCGCGGCCGCTGGGCGGCCGCGGCCCCGCGGTGTCTCTCGCGAGCGAAGATTCGCGGCCTGCGCGTATAAGGCCCGCGGCGAGCGAGATTGACAGCTCTTGTCCCGCACGCATTAGCAGTTCACGCTGCCGTACCGTACGTTCGAGAGACTCTATATTTTTGGACAGCCGTGAGGTGTGTCAGTATCGGCCTATCGCCATACTGTACCATTACCAGCCTCGTACCGATATAGGCCGAGAGCAATCTTGTGCCCTACCCTGTCGAAGAGGTATCTCTGCGCCCAGTAGGCTGGAGGCCTACTGCACTTCGAACCTCTAATATACGACTCTCGCACGGACGCGCCTCTTAAGGCCGCCAAGAGCAGAACGTTCTCTATACCGCATCCCCGTTCCTACGACTCGCCGAAAACTCGCTGCCGTCGCGAAACGACGCGCAGTACCGCCGTAGCTCTTCCGTCGCGCTCGGAATTCATACACAAACATAATTTGTAGTATACACCTTAGTGAATAAACACTATTATTTATTTCAACCACAGCTTTGCTCATTCGCCGAACCCTGCCTTACCGACTGAGTCGGCAACCTATCCCTTCTCCGTCTCTCCGGTAATCGTTCCGCAACCAAACACGATTACAGCGTCATTAAAATCATGCACAGTTCATTAATTTTAACTAATTGACCAATTCATTTATTTTTTAATTCATTAATGCAGTACTCTGATTAAGAACATCGTAATGCGGAGCTAATATTATAGGCCCTAGAATCTACGGTATTGCCAATGTGCAATTGAAACGCGCCGCCACTTCACACTATCGTTTCTTAGCATTTGTACAAGGTGATTCTTTAGCCAGAGTCGTCAAACGCGATGCTCGCCAGCAATCATGTGTCTCGCTGAGTTTCATCGGCTTCGACGCTCGAAACCAGCGGGGCCATACAATGTTGCGCACTAAGCACTGATGAATCTGAAGTTTTGCAATTTCTAATCGGATCTTTACGAAAGTGGCGTCAATCGATTCCTTATGCTTTCTCGATCAAATTGGCCCCAAAAATGATATAACTCGGATCATAATTAAGGAAATTACGTGAAATATTTGTTTGCGGAATTAAAAGCCTATTTCGTTAAAAATAGTCAGATTTAAATAATTTTCTGTCAATTTAATCGGGAGAATGCGAGGAATCCATTGATGTCTTTTTCAATAGTATCTTTATGAAATCGGGTCTAGCGTATAGGTTATATTTTCTGTCACTTCGAGGACAGAAAATCCGCATCTCAAATCCGCTAATGAAAATGCGCAGGCTGGATGCGCGTGAATATTATATGGTTGGCCCCTCAAAGTGACAGAAAATATAACCTATGTATATGTTATATGACAATAAATGTTTATTGGCTATTTCGTTCTTTTACGCTACATTTGTGAACTTTTTATCATTCTTCCTAAACATTATTATTACGCCGCAACAGTATCTTCTGTCACTTTGAGGAGCAGATTTTCTGTCCTTGAACTGACAGAAAATATAACCTATACCCTAGACCCGATTTCCTAAAGATACTATTGCGGCGTAATAATAATGTTTCGGAAGGATGATAAAAAGTTCACAAATGTAGCGCAAAAGAACGAAATTGCCGCTAAACATGTATTGTCATATAACAGATACATAGGTTATATTTTCTGTCACTTTGAGGGGCCAACCATATAATATTCACGCGCATCCAGCCTGCGCATTTTCATTAGCCCCAATTCAACATCCAACACAATTTTATTCTATAATGTTTGTTCATAACTGCTTTCTGCGTAAGACATTTAATTATCTTGTAATAAGCGTATTTCATGTTCTGTTTCAGTGTTTTGCTAATAAAAAAATGTCTAACCTAACATACTTCATTTTCTGGGGATATCCCCTCATCTATTTTTCCTTTTCACTTATATAATTCCTTACTGCCAACGTAGCATTGTGTAACATAAGCACATTTTAAGTAATTAAAATGTATGTACAATGAATTTTCTACGTTTGCTCTATCAGCAGACATTCCATTTAAATATTTACATGTACAACGCAACAGCAAGGAATTTATTTCTTTATTCAGAATAGAATACGGAAATAGCAAACAGCTCCCTCTCGCGTGCACCAGCAGCTGCGTATCTATGGGTATTACCATTTCTGTGCATAAAAATCTGCTGTAATACCGACCTGCCGAATCGGCCAGGTCACGTGACGTGTCTACCCCCTTAACGTTGCCCCATTCTAATGCTGATGTCGAAAGATATTTTTCCACTATCACACAAATAAAAACTAGAGGCAGAAATAGATTAACCTCAGAAACACTTGCTGCCCTAACTCGAATAAAACTGGACATGGCAAACGAGAGTGCACATTGTTATAATTACAAAATTACGGATCAAATGATCCAGTTATTTAATAACAGTATGTACTCTAGTACTAATGAAATATCAGAGGAGCTGCTAGGAAATATATTAGCAGATGTGGATGATGAAAGCACCACCGACAGCGCCAAAGAGTTGTAAATATTTTATGTATATATATTTTATGTAAATATAAAAAATGTATATACCTATAATATTAAATTTTATATTTTATGTATACAGGGTGTCCCAAAAATGCTGCGGTTCCTTAAAGGGGGTGATTCGGGGGGTGATTATAAACAACTTTTTCCTTTGCGAAAATGTCCTCCGAGGTTTCGTTAACGAGATATTAATAAAAAGCACTGACCAATCAGAGCGCGAGCCTTCCGCTGGAGGTCCCGCGCTAGCGTGGCCGCGTGCCGGGCCGCGCTGCGATTACGAACAAGCAAGGCGGCATGCATCGAAGGAAAGTTCGTAGAACGGCAAATGAAAAAGTCGTAATAAAAAAATCGAACCTTTTGCCATGGTTTGTTTGCCATTTAAAGTGAATAATGAATAAAGAATAAATGGATGAAAATCACGTGTAACGTAAAAAGACGAATACACATTTTTTTTAGAAGATTCGAAATTAATAATTATTTGAAGTGGGAGGATAAGGAATACGTCAAATTCCTTGTGGTAATAACATATCCACGAAAAGGTAATGTAACAGGAAATTAACGAAATGTGATCGTAGTTCGTTATTGTGATAAAAATCCGTAACTCAATAACGGCCAGCACTGTTGCTGATAACGAATAAGTCTGTTTAAAAACCCCGAATAAATATTTTCGTACGAGAATTTTGAGAATTATCGCCGGTGTTTGGGAATGAATAGTTCTTTGCGCCGCCGCACTCTCGATCACCGCAGCACCTCCTGGGCAGCGGAAGTCGCAGTCGATCCGCGATCAATCAACCAATCAGCGTCCGTCTTGTCGATCGACGCTCGAGAATGTTCGAGAAGACGCTGCGGCGGAAATGCGCATCCATCTTGAATTCAATCTGTTCTCAACCGTGCGCAACGTAACACGCCTTTTTGTTCATTGTCAAATAGTCTTGCTCATCTAACAAATTCAGTGCACAAATCACGTATTCTCAACTGTCGACTCAACGCGGTGTTCGCGACACAGTTCGAAAGTATAGATCATCTGATTGTGCATTCGCGATTGTGCGTGTTCTCGCGTCCACGCGGTTAACCGGTGGTATTGTACGATAAAGTGTACGGGGGCTCATCCTCCATCTTCATCGTGTGCACAACGGCTTGTCCGTTGGCAGACGTTTTAAATAAAGACCTCACATTCTTTTGTGCAACTCAGTGTCTGTGTGGCTCAACACCGATCCTAACCCTACCAGCCTCCTCGTGCTCATCCTAACCTAAGAATTTTTACAGTATGGTCCTTCGAGCCGGATCGGTGATTGTGCACCACAGTGCTGTGTAGTTTGTGTTAGAGGGCTCACAAGCTCAACTCCCGTGTTTTGCGATGGCTGACCAAGACGAGCAAAAGGTCGTCAAATCGGCGGGTTCGTCAAGGGCGCCCTCCCCAGCACCGATTGTGCTCACAATCCCCACCGAGGCTCTGGGGACGAGTGGGGATAAAAAACCACCGAGGGCAACATCACCATCAACGTTGCCCTCGCAGCTGGTTTTCAAGGCCAAAACACAGATAGGCCGCTATGACTCCCTTCAGGCATTGCAGGCGCACATGCCCTCGCAAGCGCACACTACGTCCATCGACGAGGTCGAGCTACTCGCAGCCCATGTTGAGGAGCTGCACCTAGCATTCACTCGCGAACACGCTCATTTTGAGGAGACATGGCCGGTCAAGTTTATCAACCACCCATATTTCGAGGCAAACATGGCTGTGCAGGAGGCTCAGGTGTATTTAACCACCAAAATTAGGCTCAACCGCCTCCGAGAAGACGTGAGGGCGATACAGCAGCGTCCAGCGGCTGCATCGAGCGCCACGTCAAGAGCCTCGAAGCTGCCGGAGATCTCCCTGCCCACATTCTCTGGCGCATATACGGAGTGGCCGGCCTACAGTGAGCTATTCACCTCCTTGATCATCCATGACCAGCAACTCATGGAAATAGACCGGCTTCATTACCTGCGGTCCAGCCTCCAAGGTGAGCCATCAGAGCTGGTGAACGCTTACCCGCTCACAGGCTCATCGTTTCAATCTTGCTGGGAGGAACTCAGC
This sequence comes from Andrena fulva, assembly GCA_946251845.1. Taxonomy (NCBI): domain Eukaryota; kingdom Metazoa; phylum Arthropoda; class Insecta; order Hymenoptera; family Andrenidae; genus Andrena; species Andrena fulva. The sequence continues at coordinate 35,813,314 of OX276329.1, forward strand.
AAGAAGTACACAAATAAGCGTGTGCTCATCGAAGAGCAGCTAGACAAGCTGCTCAACGTCTCGCCGATCGCAACGCGCAGTGCAAAAGCGCTTGGCGAAATTGTGTCCACCATCAATAAAGTGCACAAGACGCTCACCACCTTAGGCGCAGCTGATGACATGTGCAACATCCTGCTCGTGCACCAGGCGACCAGCTGGATGGACAAGTCCACCAGGGAAGCCTGGGAGACGTCGGTGGGCTCAACAAAGGAATACCCTCGGCTGAAGCAGCTCGAGACCTTTATTGCTGCCAAGGTGGTGGCCTTGGAACGGCTGGAGGCGGCGGCGTTACAGAAGGGAAAGAAGGCTCACTCCTCTGCTGCTCCACCAAGCCGATCAATTACAAGCAGGTATTACCCTAGCAAAGGCGCTGTGCACACAGCATCCAGGCCGAAGGCACAGCCATCTGCGTCACCCTACAGCTACCCTTGTGACTATTGTAAAGAGGACCATTACATCATCATGTGTCCAAGGTTCAGGGAGCTGTCGGTGGAGGACAGGCGCAAAATTGTCACCACCAACAAATTGTGTCGGAATTGCTGTGGAAGGCATCGCACTGAGGACTGCAACTCCACACGTCGGTGCAAAACGTGCTCAGCCAGCCACCACACGATGCTGCACCTCACAAAGCCTTCAGCTCACACCGCTGCTCTGTCCAAGCCTCGCACAGAGGAGGAACCTTCAACAAGTGGCGCAACCCATTGAAGTCTCGGTGCAGTCGTCCAATCACCACCATCAATCACACAACAGCGCACAACGCAGACTCACACAGCATGCTCAACAGAACGAAGGAGGCTCAACCAATCATCGCCAGTGCTCACACCCTACTGTTCAGTCACCTTGTTGGCAACAGCCAACGCCCAGCTGATCACTTCAGTGCCATCTTCGCCGGTAAGGTTATTGATAGATTCAGGCTCGGAACTGACATTTATTACAGAAGAGCTCATCAACCGGCTTAGGATTCAACGCATCCACGCATCCATCACGATCACTGGCATTGGGGGTAACACGTCAATTCAAACCAGAGGAGTCGCACTAATAACTCTGCGCTCCAACTACGATATGTCAACAGTGCACGTTCAAGCACATGTTCTGCGAGCACTGACGTCAAGTTTACCATCGGTGGAACCGCCACGCCAAGAATGGCCACATTTGAATGGCCTTCCGCTGGCCGATCCAGACTTTCTTACATCAAGACCGATAGACATAGTGATTGGTGCAGACGTGTATGGACAAGTGATCAAGCCCACCCTCAAGAAGGGTGATCCTTCAATGCCAATTGGACAACTGTCCATTTTTGGGTGGCTCATTCTTGGACCAGTTACAGTGGACCGGCGCACGGTCACAGCACACCATTCTGCAGTCGTGCAGCATGTCGACAACTCCTTACAAGACATGCTGACACGATTTTGGATTCAAGAGGAGCTCCCAACAGATACACCCATGAAGCTCACACCTGAAGAACAAGAATGTGAGGATCACTTTCGAGCGACACACACTCGTGATTCTACAGGACGATACACAGTGCGCATCCCTCTGAAGGAGACTCCGAAGCTGCTGGGTAATTCTTATCAAGCAGCTCACGCTTGCTTGAAGCGTATGCTCGTCAAACTTAATAGGAACGACGAGTATCGCACCCTCTATCAAGGCTTCATGCAAGAGTACGAGGAGCTCCGTCACATGGTAAGAGCACCATCCCTTTCACCTAATACTCACTCTGTGTTTTATCTTCCACATCATGGAGTATTGAAGCCTGACAGCCAGACGACAAAGTTGAGAGTCGTCTTCAATGGATCAAGCCCTACTTCAACTGGGTATTCTGTCAACGATTTGATGCATACGGGTGCAAATCTCCTCCTTAACATCACCGACGTGCTGCTGTGGATACGCCAGCACAAGTACATTTTTGCCACAGACGTGACAAAAATGTATCGTCAAGTCAAGATTCACGAGGAGGATCAAGATCTTCAACGAATACTGTGGATCGATGACAATTCAAAGGAGGTGCCCTACAAGCTCACAACGGTCACCTATGGGACCAAGGCTGCTCCATTTTTGGCGGTCAGAGCTTTACTCCAATTGGTGGAAGACGAAGGTCATCGCTTTCCTCTGGCGGTGCCATCAATCACGCATGCCAGATACGTTGATGACATCTTTGGAGGTGCAGACACAGGTGAGATGCTCATTACAATTGCTCACCAATTAAAAGATCTGTGCAACGCGGGAGGGTTTCCACTAGCCAAATGGCATTCAACCTTTCCTCCGTTGCTTGATGCAATTTCTCAAACCCAACGAGCCCAAGGCTCAATTATATCACTTGACGACTGCAATACCAAAATTCTCGGACTTCAATGGAATGTGATCAACGATGAATTTTCTTTCACTTCAAAACCAAGCTCAAATTCACGGCTCACCAAACGCCTCATTTTATCAGAAGTAGCACAAATATTTGATCCATTAGGTTTTCTAGCACCAGTCATAATTCGAGCAAAAACACTATTGCAAGAGTTGTGGCTACACAAGCTCAACTGGGATGATCCACTGCCTTCCCAAGTAACGTCACAATGGCTCATCATCAGAGAAGATTTAACAAGCTTGCGCAAGCTATCATGTCCGAGGTGGTTCAACACCTTCAGCAACTCTACAGTGGAACTACACGGCTTTTCTGATGCCTCACAACTCGCCATGGCAGCGGTAATTTACATTACCGTATCATCACCGTCCACAACTCACAAGGTCGCGACAATGGTGTGCTCCAAAACTAAGGTAGCACCACTAAAGAAGCTCACAATCCCGAGACTCGAGCTTACTGCAGCATTGATGCTGGCGAAGCTCACCAAATATGTTCAAGCAACGCTCAAGCTCAACATTGCTACAACATATCTGTGGACGGACTCACAAGTGACACTAACCTGGATCAAAACACACGCATCACGCTGGAAGGACTACGTAAGGAATCGTGTGTCTCAGATTCAAGAGATCACCCAAAGCGCACAATGGAGACACGTTCCAGGGACTTCAAACCCAGCGGATTGCGCATCAAGAGGCTTATCAACATCGCAGCTTGAACATCATAAGCTTTGGTGGACGGGACCACCATGGCTTGCGCAACCCAGTGAAAAATGGCCATCACAACCAATGCTGGACGAAGACTTGAGCGCGCCAGAGGCTCGTCCAGGCATTTCAAAGCTGCTCAATATTCAAAAGATTGAATATCACTGGGACCTCATCTATAAATATTCATCCCTCAACAAACTCATTCGCATCACATCAGTTTGTTTCAGATTTGTTTCAAGGTTGAAGAAGGCTCCAGTCACGCTGCCGCTCTTCACCTTATCGCCCATTGACATAGAATGGGCTAGGAGCTTCTGGATCAAAGCAACGCAGGCGCTTTATTTCTCCAGCGAGATGAAGATGCTCAGCTCAGGCTCAACCCTATCAGCTGCTCATGTCTTCAATCGACTCACCGCATTCATCGATGAGAGTGGAGTCATTAGAGTTGGAGGCAGACTCAACAATGTTTGCACGAGCTACGAGAGTAAGCATCCTGCAATTTTACCTCGTCATTCACATTTGTCTAAATTGATCATAGACCATGCGCATCGACAAACTCTTCATGGAGGGACCCAGCTCACCCTTGCCCAGATTCGACAAAACTACTGGATCATTGGAGGGCGAGCGCCAGTAAAATCACACATCCTGCTGTGTGTTGTGTGTGCTCGACAAAGGGGGATCCGTGCCCATCAACTGATGGGCCAACTACCTCTTTCGAGAGTTGCACCCTCACGACCGTTCAACAATACTGGCACCGATTATGCGGGTCCAATCACACTGAAGACGTGGAGAGGAAGAGGTGCCAAGACACAAAAGGGCTGGATCTGTGTCTTTGTGTGCCTCACGACATCAGCTGTTCACCTAGAACTGGTGACAGACTACACAACCGAAGGGTTCATCGCCACCTACAGGAGATTTATCTCCAGGAGAGGGATTCCCCTCACTCTTCACTCCGATTGCGGAACCAACTACGTTGGAGCTGACACCGTCCTCAAGAGAATGTTCACCCGGGGGACTGAGGCGCATCAACGCTTGAACCAGCTGTTCGTCAATGACAAGACAGAATGGCACTTCAACCCACCAGCCGCACCACACATGGGAGGCAAGTGGGAAGCGGTCGTGAAGTCAGTCAAACACCATCTCCGGCGCACAGTCAGTGAGACGGTGCTCACATACGAGGAGTTCAGCACACTTCTCACACAAATAGAAGCGATGCTCAACTCACGACCGCTTGAGCCCCTCAGTGACGACCCAGATGACATCACAGCACTTACACCAGCGCACTTTCTTGTTGGACAACCACTCTCAGCTCTTCCGGAACCGTCAGTGGAGAATTCATCAGTCTTGCCATCAGCCAGGTGGCAATTCATTAAAAAAAAGATGCAACAATTCTGGACTCAGTGGTCATCCCACTACCTGCAGAGACAACTATCCATCACCAAATGGCATCATCCAACCAACGACTTGAAGATCGGATCCCTGGTGCTCATCACAGATGAGCGATTTCCACCAAGCAAGTGGCCACTTGCGAGGATCATCACCTTACATCCAGGGAAGGATGGACTCACCCGAGTCGTGACGCTCAAGACCGCCACAACAACACTAATCAGGCCAATTGCAAAATTGGCAATTTTGCCTGTTACAGATTCAACATCAACATCTTCCATCAGCTGTTGATGGCGGGAGCATGTTTGGGAATGAATAGTTCTTTGCGCCGCCGCACTCTCGATCACCGCAGCACCTCCTGGGCAGCGGAAGTCGCAGTCGATCCGCGATCAATCAACCAATCAGCGTCCGTCTTGTCGATCGACGCTCGAGAATGTTCGAGAAGACGCTGCGGCGGAAATGCGCATCCATCTTGAATTCAATCTGTTCTCAACCGTGCGCAACGTAACACGCCTTTTTGTTCATTGTCAAATAGTCTTGCTCATCTAACAAATTCAGTGCACAAATCACGTATTCTCAACTGTCGACTCAACGCGGTGTTCGCGACACAGTTCGAAAGTATAGATCATCTGATTGTGCATTCGCGATTGTGCGTGTTCTCGCGTCCACGCGGTTAACCGGTGGTATTGTACGATAAAGTGTACGGGGGCTCATCCTCCATCTTCATCGTGTGCACAACGGCTTGTCCGTTGGCAGACGTTTTAAATAAAGACCTCACATTCTTTTGTGCAACTCAGTGTCTGTGTGGCTCAACACCGATCCTAACCCTACCAGCCTCCTCGTGCTCATCCTAACCTAAGAATTTTACAGCCGGAAATAAGCCATAGCTTGCGTTAAATTTAAAAATGAATGATCCCCATTAAAGTAATTAAAACTCACCCTTGTAGAAAATTCACCTGCAACTTGAAAACTTGTGTCACTGGGTCACTGAACCGATCCTGGTCATCGATGGACGAGCCCAGTGCACAGCTGATCCCAGGTATACGACACTACCCAAAGTTAAGGGTCGCAATGTCAGGTGCGTCCAGGTTAACGTACCGAATATTCACTTCACTGCACGGCTACTAACACTGATCACTTAATTTACTTTTCATGGAACGAGTTGTTCCTACGTTTTAAGAATTGGTGGCCCCGAAAGGGGCCGATTGTTGTCAATTTAAGAATGGCTCCACGTGGCCACCACCATTGGCGATGCATTCTTCAGCCCGGATGATCAATTGCCTTTGGACACCCTGCAATGTGTGCGGCGTAATGTTAGCCACTGCTGCGTGAATAAGCGCAATGGCTTCTTCAGGTGTGTCCACCGGTTGACGATACACTTCATTCTGAAATGATTGTTGTACAACAAATACAAAACGTAAGTAAAAAAAAGAATATCTACAGCAGGAATAAGGAGTAACAGCAATAATGAAATTACCTTCAGGTAGCCCCAGAAGTAAAAATCCAGCGGATTCATATCCGGTGACCGTGGGGGCCACGCAACGTGGGCCTCCTCTTCACGCCCGCGGCCGATCCACCTGTCCTAAAAGGTTTCACCTAAATAAGCGCGGACATTCACGGCGTAATGTGGCCCAGCTCCATCATGCTGGTAGTACATGTTCTGTCGGATCTCATATGGAATATCGTCCATAAGATCCGGCAGAACATGTTCTAAAAAATCTTTATACGCTGGGCCGTCCAGCCTGTCTGGCATAATGTACGGCCCAACGATAAAGTCGCCACAAATGCCGGCCCATAGGTTGATCGACCAACGGACTTGTGCTCCCCGTGGACGAAGCGCTAGGAGATTTTCGTCGCTCCACACATGCATATTGTGGGAATTGAAGCATCCTTCCCTGTTGAAAAGTGCTTCATCCGTCCACAATATGAATTTGGTGAACGACGGATTCCTTCCCACTTCTCCCAACAGCCACCTGGAATATTGAATCCGCTGGATGTAATCCCCTGGGTGCAAATGTTGCACCCGTACATATTTGTACGGATGCAACATGCGATCCCTAAGGATTCGGTGCACCGTCATGCGGGTGACACTAGAACAAAATACAAAAAGATCCACTATTAGATAACATTTTTTTTTCTTAATTAATAATTGCTGCAGTTATCTTGAACTGTGACTTACTTTAGGCGGCGACTCAAGCCGCGCACACTGATGTTTGGGTCCGCTTCCACGGCGTCGAGGATCCTCTCGACGGTGCCTAGATTCCGCGCTGCAGCGGGTCTGCCCACCTCGCTGCCTCGCGGCATCACGGACCCCGTCGAGTATAACCTCGACGCTAAACGTCGAAATGTATCATCGCTTGGTGTTGGTATCTCCGGATATTGCAGCGCAAATTCTCGCGCAGCAGCACTCGCGTCCCCGTTGTTCCACATGCTCTCTTTCTTCCTGTGTCTCTTCGCGAGCCGTATTGATGTTGAATAATACTTTTTAATTGCTAGTTCCCAAACATTCGGCCAGAGCATTTCGCTAGGATCGCGGTTTATGACCGTATTGTCCCGCGAGTCGGCGGTAGAGAACGGTTTCCTACAGTTTTGTGTAATTTATGACTTAGCTGGTTCTGCCTCGTAGCAGACGTGACTCAGGGTACCGGCAAAGGGAAACAGGAAAGGTATGCATTTTCTTCTTTATAGCAAATCGAAGACTTTCTGTTTCTCTTCCCTTCGGACCCTTTCGAACCGAAACACGTGGTGTCTGGTTTCTATCTCGAAGCAATGGGTACATTGGCAGTAAAAGGACGGAGCGCGGGCTTTTGTGAAAGTGTACGAATGGTTCGTTCGTTGCACTTCTGCAAAGCACGTGTGTTTCGTAAATGTAATGGCTTCTTTTTACCTAAAACCTCTTGTCCTGGTGGGGGTTAACTCATAATGGAACGAGAGAAGCTACTTGGGGGTAGAGGAAGTTACTTGGAAAAAATCCTGTCAGTCAGCTAGCAATCACATAGCAGAAATGTTCACGGCTCCAGAATACTACAAGATGTTCTGGGTGTACGCCCGGAACAACGGGGACGCGAGTGCTGCTGCGCGAGAATTTGCGCTGCAATATCCGGAGATACCAACACCAAGCGATGATACATTTCGACGTTTAGCGTCGCGGTTATACTCGACGGGGTCCGTGATGCCGCGAGGCAGCGAGGTGGGCAGACCCGCTGCAGCGCGGAATCTAGGCACCGTCGAGAGGATCCTCGACGCCGTGGAAGCGGACCCAAACATCAGTGTGCGCGGCTTGAGTCGCCGCCTAAAGTAAGTCACAGTTCAAGATAACTGCAGCAATTATTAATTAAGAAAAAAAAATGTTATCTAATAGTGGATCTTTTTGTATTTTGTTCTAGTGTCACCCGCATGACGGTGCACCGAATCCTTAGGGATCGCATGTTGCATCCGTACAAATATGTACGGGTGCAACATTTGCACCCAGGGGATTACATCCAGCGGATTCAATATTCCAGGTGGCTGTTGGGAGAAGTGGGAAGGAATCCGTCGTTCACCAAATTCATATTGTGGACGGATGAAGCACTTTTCAACAGGGAAGGATGCTTCAATTCCCACAATATGCATGTGTGGAGCGACGAAAATCCCCTAGCGCTTCGTCCACGGGGAGCACAAGTCCGTTGGTCGATCAACCTATGGGCCGGCATTTGTGGCGACTTTATCGTTGGGCCGTACATTATGCCAGACAGGCTGGACGGCCCAGCGTATAAAGATTTTTTAGAACATGTTCTGCCGGATCTTATGGACGATATTCCATATGAGATCCGACAGAACATGTACTACCAGCATGATGGAGCTGGGCCACATTACGCCGTGAATGTCCGCGCTTATTTAGGTGAAACCTTTTAGGACAGGTGGATCGGCCGCGGGCGTGAAGAGGAGGCCCACGTTGCGTGGCCCCCACGGTCACCGGATATGAATCCGCTGGATTTTTACTTCTGGGGCTACCTGAAGGTAATTTCATTATTGCTGTTACTCCTTATTCCTGCTGTAGATATTCTTTTTTTTACTTACGTTTTGTATTTGTTGTACAACAATCATTTCAGAATGAAGTGTATCGTCAACCGGTGGACACACCTGAAGAAGCCATTGCGCTTATTCACGCAGCAGTGGCTAACATTACGCCGCACACATTGCAGGGTGTCCAAAGGCAATTGATCATCCGGGCTGAAGAATGCATCGCCAATGGTGGTGGCCACGTGGAGCCATTCTTAAATTGACAACAATCGGCCCCTTTCGGGGCCACCAATTCTTAAAACGTAGGAACAACTCGTTCCATGAAAAGTAAATTAAGTGATCAGTGTTAGTAGCCGTGCAGTGAAGTGAATATTCGGTACGTTGACCTGGACGCACCTGACATTGCGACCCTTAACTTTGGGTAGTGTCGTATACCTGGGATCAGCTGTGCACTGGGCTCGTCCATCGATGACCAGGATCGGTTCAGTGACCCAGTGACACAAGTTTTCAAGTTGCAGGTGAATTTTCTACAAGGGTGTTTCGGAAACGGATAGTAGCGGGGGGATTTCGGGTCTGTGACTCGCGTCGCTGTACGATTAATTATGTTATACCACGTCTTTATTCTTATACTTATACTTATACTTATACTTATACTTATGCTATACTTATGCTATCCTTATATTATTCTTATACTATTTTACACTATACGTATTCTATCTTATATGATTTGTACAGAGAATTTTATATTGTCTATAAACAGCGCTCGCCAGGCGGAATTGAGGCATCGGCAGCCGCGTGCCCCCCGCGTCCCGCGGGACCCCGGGTGGACCGAGTAGCTCAGTTCTCGCGGGTGCCGCGGGGGGAGGACGGTTGGCTCCCTAATTACCGCCGATCTCTGTCGAGCGAGCTATTGTCTCATCAGCGACGACACGGTACATCTCGTGTCTCAAGTGATCCGGAAAAATAAACAGTTTAATTTTAAACGGCGTTCGTCGTTGGTGTCGATATCTCTTTGCGATTCGGAGTTGAGAAAGTTATTCGGGAGGGATCCCTCTTTTAGCGAAGAACCGGTAAATTTATCTTGGGCTCGGGCAAAATCTTTATCGAAGCAAACGGTAGATTCCCGAACAAAGGGTGAGTTTTAGTTACTTTAATGGGGATCATTCATTTTTAAACTTAACGCAAGCTATGGCTTATTTCCGGCGATAATTCTCAAAATTCTCGTACGAAAATATTTATTCGGGCTTTTTAAACAGACTTATTCGTTATCAGCAACAGTGCTGGCCGTTATTGAGTTACGGATTTTTATCACAATAACGAACTACGATCACTTTTCGTTAATTTCCTGTTACATTACCTTTTCGTGGATATGTTATTACCACAAGGAATTTTACGTATTCTTTATCCTCCCACTTCAAATAATTATTAATTTCGAATCTTCTAAAAAAAATGTGTATTCGTCTTTTTACGTTACACGTGATTTTCATCAATTTATCCTTTATTCATTATTCACTTTAAATGGCAAACAAACCATGGCAAAAGGTTCGATTTTTTTATTACGACTTTTTCATTTGCCATTCTACGAACTTTCCTTCGATGCATGCCGCCTTGCTTGTTCGTAGTCGCAGCGCGGCCCGGCGCGCGGGACCTCCAGCGGAAGGCTCGCGCTCTGATTGGTCGGTGCTTTTTATTAATATCTCGTTAACGAAACCTCGGAGGACATTTTCGCAAAGGAAAAAGTTGTTTATAATCACCCCCCGAATCACCCCCTTTAAGGAACCGCAGCATTTTTGGGACACCCTGTATATTTTCTGAAATACAAAAATTCGTTTTATCACCTCACACGTGTAGTACATTATAACAGAATACAGTCCTTCAATTTACCATTGTTAGTGCAAAAATACATAATGTTTTCATTATTATTTTGGTATTTCTGTTACCTGCCACCAATCTTACATATATTTCAATTAATTTTATTAGAAACAAGGACGTAAAGGACCTTATACTCTTGAATGTTACCGCCATAATTCATCGCAGTGTCACGTTATGGAGGAGTAACACCTACAGAAGCGGTGGTAATGGTGCGTGAGACGCACGTTTGGAGACGAACCGACGCCAGCACCAAGCGAGTAACGTCGCGGCCAACCAGTTTCAACAACATATTTCCCGGTGACGCTGATTGGCCGTGGTGTCGGTTCGTCTCCCATCGTGCGTCTCATAGCGATTTCGGTACCTCGCACTGATTCCGCACTGGTGCCAGAAAATGACTTGGATTGGTTGTTTCTGGTAGAAACGAAGATAGCTCTATAAGAATTAACCAATCCAAGTCATTTTCCGGCACCAGTGCAGAGTCAGTGCGAGGTACCGAATTCGCTATCACGCTCTCATTACCATCGCTCCCTGTAGGTGTTTGTCAACTGACCAATAGCTGCGAGGGATTAAGGCTGCCGTCTCAGCGGGCGTTGAATGTGTGCGTACGCTCACACAAGCTAGGAAAAGCGTGTACGTATACGCGAAACCGTTTCAACCAACTTTCGTCCTGGAATCGGCAAGAAGGAAGTTTTTGAGGGTATAGTTGCCTCCAGTAGACATCAGTGCAGAGTGGTCTGGTGCGTTTGAATGCTAATAAGCACCGTACGTTGAAATAATAACGAATTTATGACTCGAAAACTGACAGAATGAGGCTTCAAGGCTTCTCCGTTGGTGGCGCCACTGGTATAGTCGAGCCACGTAGCACCAGCGTATACGTATACGCAATGTAGAAAACAAACCGTTTCAACCAACTTTCGTCCTGGAATCGGCAAAAAGGTAGTTTTTGCGGGTATAGTTGCCTCCAGTAGACATTCGTGCAGGGTGGTCTGGTGCGTTTGAACGCACCAGACCACCGTACGTTGAAATAATAATGAATTTATGAATCGTGTACTGAGTCAGACTCGAGAAATGGCAGAATGAGGCTGCAAGGATTCTCCGCCACCGGCGCTTATGGTATATTCGCCCCATGTAGCATCAGAATCGGTGGAAGTCCAAGCTAGCCGATAAATGTAGGAAAGACATAGTTGCCGATACGTATCGAGAGTCGCATCGCGCTGTTGCCGCATTTCCCCTATTACTATTTTGTCGTCAGTGAGGCTTGAATGAATCACGGCGAAGCGGCTGGAGAACAGAGATGGGCAAAGATAATATCTGGATAAACTCTTGGGATTTTGTTCAAATTGAAATATGTTACAGTCCATTTGAAAATAAGGAGGATTTAAATATCATTTTGCCAAATACGAAAGGTAATTTTCAAAAGATCGAGAAAAGTTGTGTACTTTGAGGGTCTGTATTTATAAAACAATTTTGAATGTGGCAAAATGTGACAACGCCAAAAATATTCGGACCCAAACGGAATAACATTCTGACAATTGCCACGTTTCGTACAAAGTTGTTTGGTATGAAGTAAGACATACATACACCAGGGGTACACACTATGTCTGCCCTAGGGCAGTCGGTGCGCCTTCGAGCTCGACCGTGGTATTTTCATTCCCCACTCCTCGGTATATGGTCTCGTGGTGGAGAATTCTATGACTGCAGAGGCCGTATGCCCATTTTGTTTTCTCCAAGGAAAATATGGTATTGTCTCGAGCTTCCCATTGTTGCCCCAACACGGTCACTGGAAAGGCCCAGTTTATGCTTTTATGACCCCCCCGACAGCTAAATAATCGCTTGACCGCGACTTACATACACAGTTCCATCACCGTGTGTTAGCGACCTCAAGCAGTGTGTTTAAATTGACTCAGGCACAGGATACGGAGGGTTAATTGAGATTTGAAAAATGTTTACATTTTTGCGTGCAATAATAATAATTTTGTTCAAATTTATAATGATAGCAGTAAGAAGGGTTTAAAAAAGTTTGTAGCTGGCGAACATGATTCTGGCTGTCGCAGTCATCGGAAACAAAAAGCGCAAAATTTTTCTTAATCTGTGTGGTTATCGTGTGAACTAGAATGAATTATTTGCAAAAATCCCATTTTGCAACACAAAAAACTAACATATGCTTTTCCAAAAAATTAATGTTTTCGGCTGTACTTCCGAAAGGGACCGGTGGCCGATCGAGATGAGGTTTTGTGGGAGGGGTGGGGAGGGGGTGTGAACCCTAAATCTAAAATTGTAGCTTCGGGTATTTATTAGTTTCCGAAATATTAATAAAAAATTGTTAATTATTTCGGAAATTTTTTTTGGTGCTGGCCTCCCTACCCGGGAGCCCTTCCGTTACCCTACTTTTTATTTTTGAAATTTTGTAACCACAGTCTCATTTTTAGCATCGCCAAACTCACATCGGTTCGCTACCATGCTTTACGCGCCTGCGCGCCCTCCGCACTAATCTAGCCCCAACCGGTGGCCGATCGAGATGAAACTTGGTGGGTATTACGAGGGTTGTGGACAGACCCGAAATATAAAATTATAGCTTCGGCAATTAATGCGTTCAAAAGATACTAGGGTAATTGTGCATAAACGGGTACACCTTTTTTAATCACTTTACCACGGTCCCCCCTATTAACAATATTTCTGTCGACTTATACCGACACAACGCATTCCACTTCCCAACTTGTCCCGGGTATTAGTATTGGTGGGGGGTAGAGTAGCGCGGGCCCGCTTGCGGGCCCGTAAAGCATGGGTAGCAAACCGAGGTGAGTTTGGCGATGCTAAAAATGAGACTGCGATTACAAATTTTCAAAAATAAAAAATAGGGGGACGGAAGGGCTCCCGGGTAGGGAGGCCTGCACCAACGTCCGAAAAAAATTTCAAAAAAAATTAACAATTTTTTATTAATATTTCGGAAACTAATAAATACCCGATGCTACAATTTTAGATTTAGGGTTCACACCCCCTCCCCGATATCACATCCTTCTACGTATAAATAAAAAGATATTGATACGCATATTAGTATTGTTTCATCGACATGTTTCCTAACCTCACTCCCGAACCTCTCTATCTTTCATTATTGCTATCCTCTTTTACGTTCAGCGAGGCTCTGACGCTAGACGCAGCTCTCGTACCGTACGGTACGGTCCGTACCTATTCCTTCAAGACTTCTCGATAGAAAGAGCTTTGGCAACAGCGCGGCAGAGACAGAGAGAACAGAAGATGCGGCAACTATGCGTCAAAAATTCGTCTACACAGAGTACCTGAAGATGTCACCTCTGTAGAAGTTCTTTCTACCGGCCGCATTAGTTTCATTAGGGTCCGTCTGTTTACAAGGGGCGCTTCGATCGATTCGGACCATAACAAAAATGAGACGGCAGCCTTAAGCTGGAGACCTCCTAAGCTCGAGCAAATTAATTCAGAGCTCCCATATGACGTCACATTCGTTTCGCGTTGTCGCCACTTGGCTGCCTTCGCGCTGGCGTCAATTCACGCACACATTACCACCGCTCCTGTACGTGTGAGGTAGCCGACTGGATAGCCACGGCTCGCCGATCCCTGCATGTGGCACACGAGTCGGGTTGCGAGTTCTAGTAAAGCGTGGTCGCTGTTCGACCATATAAAATACCTTTTGAGGTTAACCGATCCGACCAGGTTGCGTCTATGCAACTGACCAGTTGTTCTCACTGGAGGTCTCATCTGCTAGGCAGAAGTCTACTAAGACAGAGTTTTGTCTTGAGTCCAGACGAGGTTGTTAGCTGGCTCATTGTGTGTCGGTACCCGGACATTGTGGGGCCGGCATATCTATAATAAATTACTAGACCCGAAGCCTTGCATACGCATTCATTTATTCGATGGAGAATCCGGCAGTGGGCCGGCAAGGAGGAGGAACCTGACTTGATGGCATCCTTCTAAATTCCCCACACAGCGACGGGCGCCTCCTTAACCCGCCGGCAGGCGCGCGTGTGTACTCAGTACACGTAGGTCAGTTTTTGGCTGAAAAAACCGTTTTACCGTGATGTATTGTACCCAGCACCCCTATGTATTATTCCAGCGAACATTTCTGCATAATTCTATGTACTAGTCAGGTTCAAATTCGGATTGAAAGTGTCTCTAATTGAATGAAAACGAAAGTATTGCCGCGTATCCTACCGGCGTGCGCGCCCGTCTACTCACAAGTTTCCCAGGTGTACGCCTCCGATTGTTCTGGTTTTTGGATATGTTTTAGAGGACCGAAAAATAAGATACACGTGTTTTTTTATTTTGACGCGTTTGCATGTTTAGGGGGTGAAACCACCCCTCAATGGTATTCAGGTGTTCATCTCCGATTGTTCTGGTTTTTGAATATGTTTTAGAGGACCGAAAAATAAGATACACGTGTTTTTTTATTTTGACGCGTTTGCATGTTTAGGGGGTGAAACCACCCCTCAATGGTATTCAGGTGTTCGTCTCCGATTGTTCTGGTTTTTGGATATGTTTTAGGAGACAGAAGAATAAGATATACGTGTTTTTTATAGCGGCCTATTTTCATACTTAGGGGGTGAAACCACCCCTCAATTTTATATGATTTTCAGGTGTTCGTCTCCAATTGCTTTGGTTTTTGGATATGTTTTAGAAGACCGAAAAATAAGAAATGCCTGTTGTGCCCTGCGTGATGGCTCGCAAGGCTGGTACGGGATCTGGCGTAATCGTGAGTTCGGGAGCGATTAAAGGATGAGAATCCACCGGGTGAACTGCACCAAATGTGTTTAAACTCAAAGACTAAGTCTTTATTCACAAACAACTTAAACTAGACTGAGGTATACAAGTAGGTTTTAGCCGTGTTGCCCGGTCCAGGGTCGGATCTCGAGTCTGCCGATTTGCGGCGGCAAATCGGTTTTTATTTCGCTTATTGGGCGTGGTGCCGTCGCTTCGCGTTGCCGTATATGGTCATAGCGAAGCGCTCGCATTCATCGATTTAGCTTAGAAACGTCTCGAAACGTTCTAGAGTAATATAATATGTATAATGTATAATAGTGTGTATAATACGTGTGCTTGGGCGTTGCCTGGGCACAACATGCCTGTCTTTCTATTTTGGCCCATTTGCATGTTTAGGGGGTGAAACTGTGACGTCCCACTATTTTTCGCGCGGTATTTTAACACCATTTCCTCACAAATCCATTCACAATCCACCAAAAACCTTCAATCTCGAGTCATACCCTACTCCCTCACCCAACCGATCGTTTGGACGATACACCTTAGTGGTCCCTATCTCTAAACGGTCAATCCAGATTCCTAATCGCCGATCACCTTGATGTTGTACCTTAGCGGTCCCCAACACAAGATGACCTATACAAAACGCCACCTCGATGATGTATCTTAGAGATCCCCATCGCGAGATGATCGTTACACAACTCCTTCGCCTATTCGCCATATGAGGCATGACCACTCCCTTCCAAATCTACGTTAAACAAATCCCTCATCCTTAAAACCCTCTTCAAAATCGAGACTACGTCTCACGCCCTTACTATGACCACAAAAGTCAATACACCGTTTACCCCATTCCTATACGACCTCCTAAACTCCACCAAATGGGTTGAGTATTTCGCTTCAAAGCCCCATGCAAAAACCCTAGAAATGTTACTGCGACGCAAATGTACAAACGTGATCAACACGTGATTGTAATTACGACGCATTTGGCGTACGTGACATAAACACATCTATTAATAACCATACCGTTACAAAAACCCCCAAAATCTACTGCGTCTTGTTTCCGAAATCTGTCAAGGTCTTTACCGCGCGTACCCCCGCAGTACTCTGGAAGATCATATAAATACAAAGGATCGAGAGCCCAAAGCTCTCTTTTGTCAACAGACAGTCTAATAGATAAGAGTATCATTAAAACAAGTGTTAATTATTCAAATCAGTGCTTTACGACAATCACTGTAAGTCATTATTACATACCATTATTATAGTGCATATCACCCCATACCATATTATTATTCGTCAACGCTTATAGTTTATTATTATTTACTTTCATTTCATGCTTATTGCTTACTTACTTTTATATTCTTTCATTTATGCTTAGTGCTCACTTACTATTATATTCTTTCATTTATGCTTATTATATATATATCGCCATTCATATTCATAACTCATATTATAAATGTTGCGCGTGTGAATACAAAATCTTCCCACGCATTGTTAAAACCACTCTAACAAGGCTAATAAACCGCTTTGTTATCAATCATGTTTCGAATTATTGTGTGTATCCTCGAGTCATAAGGCTTTCCAACGAAACCAAGCTGCCGCAACAGCTGATTCGCGAGAGCTCTCCCAGTATTTACAAACACACTGCTGCATGAGCCGTGCTATTCTTAGGAAAACTAAGTATGGTTTCTTTTGTACGAATGCAACGGTAAATCCTATTATCAAACCAAAACAAAACGAGAGTGCTAACGGGTGTTCCTTCAGTACCAATTTGCTTTAAAACCTTCCCTGGTCGATTAGTGTGACGGATGATAGATTCGCGCCTGACTTTCCCTCAAAACCCACAGTGTGCTGGATGACAGATTCACGCCTGGCTTTCCCTTAAAACCCACAGTGTGCTGGATGACAGATTCACGCCTGGCATTCCCTTAAAACCCACAGTGTGCTGGATGACAGATTCACGCCTGGCTTTCCCTCAAAACCCACAGTGTGCTGGATGATAGATTCGCGCCTGGCTTTCCCTTAAAACCTTCAGAGTGCTGGATGACAGATTCACGCCTGATCCTCCTCTCGAACCCTCAGTGTGACGGATGTTAGATTCGCGCCTGGCTTTCTCCTTCCCCATAGTCACCGTTCCCAAAAACCTCACCCGGGACGTGACATAATTTTTGGTGACAGCGGTGGGATGCGTTAACTGTTTAAAGAAGTAAATTCTCAAACATACGGTGCCCACAATAGCCTAATAAATATATTAAAAATGTGCATTAAATACCCACATCGTGGTATACTAAACTACCGGAGCCGCAGATTACAAAGCATTTCAGCATATTTGAACGCGCTAACCTGCATTTCGGGAGGCGTAGCTACAACCATTGGCGGCAGCGAGGTTTGCTTAAAGTGCTCTAGCCTAGCGCCCGCAGATACCGTAGAAATATATTGGACCCATTATTACTATACGTTTAGAACCCCTGTTTATTGTCCTCGATGCAGAAAATCATTAATTCCAGAACGCCCAATAAGAGACTGCATCGAGTGCTGTGAAAGTTATTTGCTCTCGAATAAGAGCTACCGTCGGTTTGACAATCGTCAAAAATGAGTATAGAACGCCCCGAATTTTAAATAACGGCCTAAACATGTCCGTGTACGGCGATACCGAGGACTCTCACATAATGAACCAAAACGCGGGCCCTTCCGCTAACGCTGTAAACGCCGCGATCGCCGAAAGAATGGAGCAGGTGCAATTAGTACGGCAAAAGCAAGCCGAAATTGAAAGCTTGTGCGCGGAATTGGTCACAAACCTGGAATCCAATACGCGTTCAGGCATAGTTTCCGATTCGGACGGCCCCGCGTTGAAAGTTCTTGCCGAAAAGATGCAAAAATTGGAAGGAATGATGGACAAACTTCATGCACCCCCGCCATTGGCGAACAATTTTGCCAGTCCTGGTTCCTCACGCTTCGATAGGAAACCAGTACTAAATTACAATTATATTCCGGACCAGGGTCCATCGCCCCAGATCACGTTAAAGGACGCAATAGAAGCAGTCCCAAAGTTTAACGGTCACAACATGTCCGTTTTGCAATTCGCGAGGGCTTGCAATAGGGCTAAGGCTCTGGTTCCCTCGCAAGCTGAACCCCAGCTAGCGAGGTTGTTGACAAATAAGCTGCAAGACCATGCGTACTTGGCCGTTGAGGATCGGGTCTTTCACTCCGTAAGTGATTTAGTCAAACAACTCAAACGTACATTTTCTCCTGGTAAAACGTCTGACCACTATCGTGGGGAACTTGCAAACGTTATCAAAGGATCCAACGAGCACATATTAGAGTACATTTCGCGCGTCAAAGACCTCCGATTCGCCATCCTGGAAGAGTATAGGGAACATTACCGCGACTTCGCACGAACTCAGGACGTAGATCGCCTAACCTTGGACTCGTTCATTGATGGTCTTCCACCTCACATAAGGACAATGCTATTACAGCATAATTTTGAAACGCTCGAAGAAGCTTTCGAGGCAGCCGTACTCGTGGACAAGCAGATTGATAGGGACCGTCTCCGATTCTCCGATCCCAAACTAATCTGCCAAATCTGCAACAAGACAGGTCACGACGCACGGTCCTGTCGAAATAATCAACAGTCTGCAATCAACCAAAATTTCGAGAGGTACCCTCCAAACCGCGCCGCAGAATATAGGTATCAAGCACCCAATCGCCTGCTCCCATACTGGAATAAAAACCGTCCTCCACCTCCGAAACCTACGGAGATACGCAATTGCAGTTACTGCAAGAAGCCCGGACACGCGACCTCGGAATGCCGAGAACGCAAATTCACTATCTACAAGGATCCTAGAACCTTGTGGGAAACGGAGTCGGAAACTACTCCTCCGAGCCCCGATGGATGCGAACCATGGAATACACCCATTTACGATTCAGCCCAAAATACTAAGGATACCGTAAGAATCGGTACCGGACAACTCAACCCAGTTAATCAGGTGCCATCGATAATAACTCACACGCCGGATTTCGCGAAGATACCCGAATTAAAGATTGACACTCCGACCAGAATACCCACCGTTGAAGTAGAGAAATTCGACAGAATAATTCCAGAATCCAAACCGGTACATCCAAAAGAGACTACGACGCCGACAGGCATCACTCCTATCCCTGACCTATTAAAAAGGAAGTCCCTCTTAACCCAGGATCCGTCGATCCACTACCTCGAGGCACCCACGACGGTGCACTCACACTCACCCCCTGCGCAAGACGCCAAATCAACCCTTCCCCTAACCTCCCAAGAGTCTCTTGCAGCTACGCCGGAACAGGAAATAACGGAAAAGTCTGAAGAAATCCCTTCGAGGGTAGGACAATCACTCCAGTTAATCTCAACGGGACACATAATCACCGAGGAAGTAGACCTAGTAAAACTGGACCAACAGAAAATTCGAGCCGTCCAGAACTATCCGGTACCTCGCACCTCAAAAGAAATTAAAAATTTCCAAGGACTGACCGGACATTACGGAAGAGTTATCCCAGGATGCCCTAGAACGGTTCGCCGATTGACCTCACGACTGAAAAAGGATACATCATTTGACTGGGGACCGTCCCAGCAAATCGCTTTTAACCACTCAAAATCAGCATTGCAGAAGGAACCGATCCTGCAATACTCGACTTTTGAACTGGAATTCCACGTCTGGCCAGACGCCTTATCCCGTAAACCCCTTGCAGTGGAGGCATGCCCCATACGACCACGCGAAAGATTTCACGACGACTTGGAAGACAAGTCCAAACATAAGCCAAGCAGCTCCAAGAGGCCAAGGTTCTCCAGTTCACCGATCCATGTGGCAACCAGTGGAAGCAACTCCATCGACCCTACAATGCCCACATCCAACGCTCACCTTAGAAGAGAATCAAACGGGATTCAACTGCACCGAAAGAAGCGCCGGAAATTGTCGCCAGCAGAAATTCAACCAAGTTCTTCCCCGGAAAACATACATGAACGACTGCCTACCACGAGAACAGATCAAATTTACAAATTACCCATGCAGGTTCTGTTGACAAAATATCCTGTGTGCGTGCTTCTCAGCCTACTCACATCAATTAAAGGAGCTGATGAATTCGTTAAAAGATTTAACTGTCATTTCGGAGCTCCTAGAGCCACCCTCACCGACCAAGCGGCAAACTCTAAAAGCACTTTCGCGAAAACAGCAGTACGGGAATGTAAAACCCAACAATTCCGAACCACAGCCTTTCACCCACCGACGAATGGCTCTATAAAAAGATTGCATCTCGCTTTGACCAAATCTTCACAATTAATTATAGGTAGATACAGCGACTGGGACGAATGGAACTTAGCCGCGTTCTCAAATAACGCCAGCGTCCAAAAGGGCACTGGCTGCACTTCGCGTGAATTAATATTCGGAAAATTAGCTCGGGTACCCACTCGGAAACCGGTAACCGAAAATTTTGAAAACGAAACATATCTTAGTTGCCTTTCAAAACTAAGTAGGAGACTGCGGAGGAAACAACATTATGATCGCTATACCTACGTGCGCGAGAGTCCCGGTTGACCCCACGCCACCACAAACAAAAGATACTCTAATAAATTTTCCATCATAGATAATTTCTACTGCAACATTTATTGCTACATCATCACTTATGCGGCTATGCCGTCCAGAAGGAAGGAAAATAACATCCCTCCTCCCTAAAGTGATCTCTTCGAGTCGTCACCCGAGACGCCTCCACAGACGGACATCTCCATAGATGACTCCGTCCTTTCCAACATCCATCAACAGAGAGCAACTCCAGGAGACCATACCACTTCGTCCCGTATAGACCCTTCTAAATTCAAACAAATACCCTGTATAGATCCTAAAATTCCTCCTAGTCCCTCCTTCCTTCACCATCCCTTGTATATAAGTCCCTTGTAAATACATCCTTTATTCCTATATCATTTTTTTTGCCGAATAAGCTATAATTTTGTTTTCTTTTTTCTTCGGAATCAGTTGTATCTTTTTTTACGCCAAATAGGCTTTATCTTTTGTTTTTTTCTCCTCATTTCAAGACACCCGAACCTTATGTTAAGAAATTACGCATTTCTTCATATAAAGGGGGAGGTGTGATGCCCCGCTATTTTCGTTAAAAATTTTTTTTTTTTTCTCTCTCTCTCTCACTCCAAACCACACCTACCTTGTTTTAAGAAATTACACATTTCTTCATATAAGGGGGGAGGTGTGACGTCCCACTATTTTTCGCGCGGTATTTTAACACCATTTCCTCACAAATCCATTCACAATCCACCAAAAACCTTCAATCTCGAGTCATACCCTACTCCCTCACCCAACCGATCGTTTGGACGATACACCTTAGTGGTCCCTATCTCTAAACGGTCAATCCAGATTCCTAATCGCCGATCACCTTGATGTTGTACCTTAGCGGTCCCCAACACAAGATGACCTATACAAAACGCCACCTCGATGATGTATCTTAGAGATCCCCATCGCGAGATGATCGTTACACAACTCCTTCGCCTATTCGCCATATGAGGCATGACCACTCCCTTCCAAATCTACGTTAAACAAATCCCTCATCCTTAAAACCCTCTTCAAAATCGAGACTACGTCTCACGCCCTTACTATGACCACAAAAGTCAATACACCGTTTACCCCATTCCTATACGACCTCCTAAACTCCACCAAATGGGTTGAGTATTTCGCTTCAAAGCCCCATGCAAAAACCCTAGAAATGTTACTGCGACGCAAATGTACAAACGTGATCAACACGTGATTGTAATTACGACGCATTTGGCGTACGTGACATAAACACATCTATTAATAACCATACCGTTACAAAAACCCCCAAAATCTACTGCGTCTTGTTTCCGAAATCTGTCAAGGTCTTTACCGCGCGTACCCCCGCAGTACTCTGGAAGATCATATAAATACAAAGGATCGAGAGCCCAAAGCTCTCTTTTGTCAACAGACAGTCTAATAGATAAGAGTATCATTAAAACAAGTGTTAATTATTCAAATCAGTGCTTTACGACAATCACTGTAAGTCATTATTACATACCATTATTATAGTGCATATCACCCCATACCATATTATTATTCGTCAACGCTTATAGTTTATTATTATTTACTTTCATTTCATGCTTATTGCTTACTTACTTTTATATTCTTTCATTTATGCTTAGTGCTCACTTACTATTATATTCTTTCATTTATGCTTATTATATATATATCGCCATTCATATTCATAACTCATATTATAAATGTTGCGCGTGTGAATACAAAATCTTCCCACGCATTGTTAAAACCACTCTAACAAGGCTAATAAACCGCTTTGTTATCAATCATGTTTCGAATTATTGTGTGTATCCTCGAGTCATAAGGCTTTCCAACGAAACCAAGCTGCCGCAACAGCTGATTCGCGAGAGCTCTCCCAGTATTTACAAACACACTGCTGCATGAGCCGTGCTATTCTTAGGAAAACTAAGTATGGTTTCTTTTGTACGAATGCAACGGTAAATCCTATTATCAAACCAAAACAAAACGAGAGTGCTAACGGGTGTTCCTTCAGTACCAATTTGCTTTAAAACCTTCCCTGGTCGATTAGTGTGACGGATGATAGATTCGCGCCTGACTTTCCCTCAAAACCCACAGTGTGCTGGATGACAGATTCACGCCTGGCTTTCCCTTAAAACCCACAGTGTGCTGGATGACAGATTCACGCCTGGCATTCCCTTAAAACCCACAGTGTGCTGGATGACAGATTCACGCCTGGCTTTCCCTCAAAACCCACAGTGTGCTGGATGATAGATTCGCGCCTGGCTTTCCCTTAAAACCTTCAGAGTGCTGGATGACAGATTCACGCCTGATCCTCCTCTCGAACCCTCAGTGTGACGGATGTTAGATTCGCGCCTGGCTTTCTCCTTCCCCATAGTCACCGTTCCCAAAAACCTCACCCGGGACGTGACAAAACTACCCCTAAACTAGCCGTAATCGGTTAACTGCGCATTTTAGAGACTTGAAACCAGTAAAAAAAATTCATAAAATTCTTAAAAAAAGCCTTGGACATAGTTTATTTCAGGATGACACATTAGTGGTTTTATGGCTTCCCATCGCTACTTACAATGAGGGGTGAACCACCTCCTGGGTAGTTTACCCCCTAATAACGGTCACTGCCCACACAGCACAACGTCCCAGGGACGTCGACAGACCGTCCCAGGTACGTCCCAGGGACGTCTTGTTACTGATCAGGACGTAAAGACCGTCTTTACGTCCTGATCAGTAACAAGACGTCCCTGGGACGTACCTGGGACGGTCTGTCGACGTCCCTGGGACGTTGTGCTGTGTGGGTGGCGACAAGAACCTCATCCATAAAGCAAGTTATGACGCAAACTCAAATTCATATAACGTTTTATTCAACACAACTTTGTACCTCTAAATGAACTATGAGCGGTTATTTCACCCCCTAAACATGCAAATGGGCCAAAATAGAAAGACAGGCATTTCTTATTTTTCGGTCTTCTAAAACATATCGAAAAACCAAAGCAATCGGAGACGAACACCTGAAAATCTTATAAAATTGAGGGGTGGTTTCACCCCCTAAGTATGAAAATAGGCCGCTATAAAAAAACACGTATATCTTATTCTTCTGTCTCCTAAAACATATCCAGAAACCAGAACTATCGGAGACGAATACCTGAAAACCTTTGGGGGGTGGTTTCACCCCCTAAAGATGCAAACAGGCCGAAATAAAGAAATACGTATAACTTATTTTTCTGTCCCCTAAAACATATCCAAAAACCAAAACAATCGGAGACGAACATCTGAAAACAGTTGAAGGGTGGTTTCACCCCCTAAACATGCGAACGGGTGAAAATAAAAAAACACGTATATCTTATTCTTCTGTCTCCTAAAACATATCCAAAAACCAGAACAATCGGAGACGAACACCTGAAAACCTTTGAGGGGTGGTTTCACCCCCTAAAGATGCAAACAGGCCGAAATAAAAATACACGTACATCTTATTTTTCTGTCCCCTAAAACATATCCAAAAACCAGAACAATCGGAGACGTACACCTGGGAAACTTGAGTACACGGGCGCGCTAACCGACAGGATACGCGGCATACTTTCGTTTTCATTCAAGCAGAGACACTTTCAAACCGAATTTGAACCTGACAAGTACGTAGAATTATGCAGAAATGTCCGCTGGAAGAAAACATAGGGGTGCTGAGTACAATACATCAGGGTAAAACGGTTTTTCAGCCAAAACAAACCCCCGTGTACGGAGTACACGACGCGCCCGCTCGTGTAAAACTTTTAGGCGCGCCCGCCGGCGGGTTAACGGCGCCGCAAGCAGCTCTTGCAACCGCGCGACGTCTTCGCCACGGAAGCGCGTGCGTCTTTTGTTATTAATCGCGCAACGAGCTTATATACATCCGAGAGCCATCGAGCTCTTTCTTCTTGTTCTTGTTCTTGTACTTGTTCATCACGCACCGCGACCTGTGAGGTCTGTCCTGCGAGTGCGGGAAATAAATATAGGGTGACCTGTCCAGTGAGTGAACACTTAAGCTGCATGTCTCTTAAAATTAATATTCAAAAGTCATTATTTAATCCCCTGAATGTTATTGCTGTAAGCGAGCTGTTTTATTATTAAAGTCAGACATCCCGGAACACAATTCTAGCAATGTTTGATAGTTATAACTTTCATTAAAAGTCTGGCAGAGGTTTAAATAAAAAATGAGCCAATGACCAGTGAGTGAACCTAAATTTCTAGTGAGTGAACAGGGGTACCCCAGTGAGTGAACGGGATAATAACAGAGGTTAGGTTTCCCAGTGAATCGACACGATAATATTTTTGAAGAATGTTTTTATTTACTGCCCTCGATTATTCAGAGAAATGCCTTCTTCATTTTTCTTATCTTCTCTTTTTCTCATCCTTTCAGACTTTCCTTTTTCTTTCTCTTCCTTGATTTTCTGTTGTTCCTTTCTCTTTTCTTCTCTTTTTTTAATTTTTTCAGACTTCTCTTTTTCTTTCTCTTCCTTGATTTTCTGTTCTTCCTTTTTCTTTTCTTCTCTTTTTTTCATTTTTTCAGACTTTTCTTTTTCTTTCTCTTCCTTGATTTTCTGTTCTTCCTTTTTCTTTTCTTCTATTTTTTTCATTTTTTCAGACCTTTCTTTTTCTTTCTCTTCCTTGATTTTCTGTTCTTCCTTTTTCTTTTCTTCTATTTTTTTCATTTTTTCAGACCTTTCTTTTTCTTTCTCTTCCTTGATTTTCTGTTCTTCCTTTTTCTTTTCTTCTATTTTTTTTCATTTTTTCAGACCTTTCTTTTAATTTCTCTTCCTTGATTTTCTGTTCTTCCTTTTTCTTTTCTTGTCTTTTTCTCATCCTTTGGAGTTTGATCACCTGTGTTTCTTCCTGTTCTTTTTCCTTTTTTTCTTCCACGTCTCTCCATTCAGGTAGTGTAATGCAGAAGGGCTTATAGTACTTCTTCGTTTTCTTCTTTGGGGTGTTCTCAGCAAGTTGATATCTAGAGATATCTAGACGTGTGCGCCAGGCTTCCTTAATTTTGTCTTCATTTGCATTCAATGGCGTAATTGCCTTTCCTTGACTAGGATCATATTGCACACAGTCTTTGGTAATATCACAATATACAAGATCGTTTATAATATCCTTTTGGATTGGACTGTCATCACCAGCGTTATAGTTAAAAAAGTTTTTCCCACTTTCTTGGGGAATAACACAGTCATTATTATTGCTAGAAGATGCTAAATTATCTATCTTATTTCTATCATAGTTGCCATTATCATCTAAGCTGTCAATAATTTTATCTCCAATTTCTTGCGAATTATCACAGTAGTCGTTAGGATACAAAATATCCACATCAGTAACACAGTGATAGCTCACGTCACGGTTGTAATTATCATCTTCAACGATTTCCACGGGCATACTCATTATGTCCATAACTTGTGTTGGATTAGACTGTTCGGCACTACAATTTGATGTTCCACCAGCTGCTGTTTTTAAGACGCAAGTTTTCCACAGAAGAAAAAGGTTTTTATCGTCACCAACTTCATATGTCCCTTGTTTGAAATGATCCTGAAATATTTTCAGCCTTTCCTCTTTGATGGTATATTCTATTACATCTTTGGCCGCAGAATAATTGAGAAATGTTGGCTGACTTTCTTCAGTTTCTTCATTAATTTCTGTTCGCCTGACAGATATACATTTGCTATAGTCTATAGCATTTAAATTTAACGGAAACAGTCCACAGGTTTTGAAGCTGTTTGTTATTACCTCCTTCCTGACAGAATCAAATGCTGGTTGAAATAATTTTGCAAAGTTCTTTTTGTTTATATTTATTGCAAGTTGTTTTGCTCTTCTAACGGCACTTTTCCATGCCACTTTCAGAGGGCGAAAAATGCCGACATCACAAGGCTGGATGATGTGTGTGGCGTTTGGTGGTAAACAGTAGACAATTATATTATTGTCAGCACAAAACTTTGACAATTGTAAGCTTAAATGGCTTTTGTGACCGTCTAGAAATAATATGACCGGGAAAGGGACATTTTTTGTCTTCAGCCAAGGCGTCAGAACTTTAGTGACGTATTCATAAAAAGTCGCAGACACCATCCAGCCAGAATCAGAACGGCCAACAGCCCATCCTTCTGGTATGTTGCGTACTATTTCAGTCGGGATACTCTTGTATGGGTAAACAACCATAGGTGGTAAGGTTGCTCCATCTGCACTATAAGTGCATAATACAGTAATAGACTCTTTTTGATTTCCCAAATCGATCTCGTATAAATTGCGAAATTGTTTTGGTCCTAAAACTTTCCCTGTATTAGGGCACGTAACACACCCAGTTTCATCACAATTCAGTACTCTCCTACCATCTTGAAATATTTCAACATAATTGTTGTCTTCCAGAAACTGTGTTAAATCTGTGAACCATTGTGTCACATTTTCTTTCGTAACCGAAGCTCGAGCTTTCGAAATTGCTCCCGTGTTTCGCTTTATGATTTCTGGATGCCTTTTTAAAAATAAAGATAACCATTTGTCGCCCGGCCTGTTATCACTAAATGGATTTTTCCTGGGACATTCTATCAACACTTTCTGAATTGAATCCTTGACATCGTCTGCGTGCATAGGGAATCCTAGCTTGGCCTTATCTATAATCCACTTCTTCACATTGCTCTCCTCCTCATTTGTGAGAATTGTAGCTGGTCCCATCTTCCTCTCCATTGGCACTTTATTTTTAACTTTATTATGCAAAGTCCCTTTGGGGATATTATGTACACGTGATGCTTCATTAAGCGATATCTTTCCCTCCTTTATTTCTGTGACTGCGTTCAATAGACTTTCTTCAGAATACTTAAACCGTTTTTGCTGACAACAGTCTTCCGTATTAGTACACTTTCTTTTGCCAGACATCTAAAACAAGTACAGTGAAATTTTGGTAGAGGATTGATAGTTTATATTGTTTACTTTGCCAATTAATATTAACCTGACACATAAGGTGATTACATGTATACCTATTACAAAAGTGTAAAGAGAGAGAAAAAACTGGGTAAGTTGTTCATGCATTGGTAAAGCATCTACAAAGAGCTCACCAAAGAATGAACGGCCGTTCATCCATTAGTATTCACTGGTATCTCCCATCCAGTGCATAAACACCTAACAAACTCGACAAATTCTTAGAAATCTGTTATTTCATACAGTATTTTTCGTTAAAGGAACATATAACAATGTAATTATAACAACAAATTTATCATAGGACCATTAAATGCACCTCAAAATACAAATTGTAGATATCACGTAACAAGACTTACCTTGAACTTGTGGGACGCCACGAGGACAACTGCTGTATAAACGAAATTAATACCGTACAGGTTATAATTTGACAGAAAAACGCTATTGCGAGATATATATGGGTCTCCAGTCTAGATGGCAGTGTCAGTTTCAACGTGAATTGAGCGTCATAGACATTAATTCTTCGTATTATATCAACAACGTTCACTCACTGGGGGGTGTTCACTCACTGGACAGGTCACCCTACGCACGTTAGTTTTTCCTGAAACGTTTTTATTATTTTACATTCGGAATTATCCCCTCCGCCAATACGCGGAGCTCGATCTATACCGATCCGAATATTGGTGACCCCGACGTGATCGTCGCGAAACGTGATACGTCGCGAAAAACGTGATCGTCGCGAAACGTGATACGTGCGCGAAAAACTTGATCGTCGTGAAACGTGATCGAAACAAAGTGCCGAGAGTACTCGACGCGACCGGCGAAAAACTTTAATATAAAACTTAATAATCAAAAGGGTGCATTGCAGCATCATGCCATGTTCGCGTTCTCCCTCCGGGACCCTCGCGAATGAGGGAGACGGCATGCAGTACGGGACTCGTGCTGCGGTCCCCGACGGTCGAGGAAGCACCGGTACTAACGCCACAATCCAGCGGCCACGTGCTGCTCGGCGACCTCGTGCAAACGCCTCAGCATAGCGGCCACGCCGTCGCCGCGGCCCTTCCTCGCGTCGAGGCGATCCAACAATGTCGCATTCCGTCCTTTTGGAAAGCCAGCCCCGAGTTGTGGTTCTTCCAGGTGGAATCGATTTTTCAGACGCATCAGGTTCGTTCCGACGATGGGAAGTATCACCTCGTCGTCGGCGCGCTCGACGCCGAGGCTCTGCAGGACGTCGCGGATATCCTGAAGAATCCCCCCCCCCCCCCCCCCGGGACAAATACAAGTATATAAAAGCGCACATAATGAGCCGCATGGCGGAAACCGCTGACCGCCGGTTGCAGCGGGTCCTAAACGAGCTTGAGCTGGGGGATAAGAAGCCCTCGCAGCTGCTGCGACAGATGCGCTCCTTGGCAGGCGATAGTGCATCGGAGGACGTGCTCAGGATCAAGTGGCTTGACCTTCTGCCACCATCTACGCAGCGCCTTCTGAAGATCTTCAGGGCCACCAGGCTTGACGAGCTGGCAAAGGCTGCGGACGAGCTGATGGAGGGGCCTTCAACCTCAGGCCCGGCAATCATGGCTACTGGCGCACGACGGATGTCCCCAGCGCGTCACGCACCGGACGCCCAGCGGGTGGATGTTTCTGCCTTCGGTGACGACCTGTCAGACATCAGACGATCACTAGGAGAGCTCATCTCCATCAACCGAGAGCTCCTCTCTCACAATCGAGAGCTGATTTCGCTTACCAGAGGGCTGTACGATAGACCTGCCAGAAGGGACTCATGGCATCAACCTCGTGGCCGCTCACGCCCTCGTACGCCTTCTCCAGCGCGGGGAAGCGTATGCCGTTTCCATAAAAGGTATGGGGCAGATGCTTATCGTTGCACGCCACCGTGCAGTTTTGGCACCACCGGTGCGGCGGCGACTAGCCTCCCAAAAAAACTAGGCCCTCCGTCGATAGCCAGGGCGGACGTCGACGCCAACAACAATAATGTATCGCCCTTTCGAGAATGTCGACTCCACCTGTTTGACAGAAATTCCAACCTAAAATACTTGGTTGACTCAGGTTCTACGCTGTCTCTAGTACCTAGACGTTTCTGTGCTGGTAGACTCTCACCTACAGATTTTGATCTCAGCGCAGCCAACGGGCCCATCATCAAGACCTATGGTCAGAAGGTGCTCTCCCTCAACCTCGCACTCCGCCGAGAGTTCCGTTGGGCCTTCACCATAGCTGATGTGCGACATGCCATCATAGGCGCCGATTTCCTTTCCCACTATGGTCTCCTGATCGACTTGAAGGGACGGTGCCTTGCGGACCCCCTGACGAGGATCGCTACGCAGGGACTACTGCACCCAGCTGATGTACATACTGTTTCAATGGCGTCCCGGGCGATCCACACTGACGCCCCTGCTGGCGCCAAGTATGCTGAGCTGCTCCACGACTACGAGGACCTCTCGCAGCCCAAAATGGTGATAATCCCTGACACTGTCGCCCCGGTGGCGCACCACATTGTCACCACCGGACCACCGGCGTTCGCACGACCACGACGCCTCACCGGCGGCAAGTTAGCAGCAGCGAAGCGGCACATCGAGCTCCTGCTGCACCATGGCATCATCAGGACATCCAGCAGCTCATGGTCGAGTCCACTGCATCTCGTAAAGAAGAAACAGAAAAAGAAACTGAAGCCCGTAGAGGTCCAGAGAAACCAGTCCGAGGCAGCGGAGGTCAAGAAAAGGCGAGTCAGTCTTGAGAAAGTTAAAAAGGAGAATAGCACAGAAGAAGAGGAGGATTGGCGTGTAACCGGCGATTACCGCGATGTCAACTTCATCACTAAGCCCGATCGCTATCCAATTCCTTGTCCGGAGGATCTCCTCCAGAGCCTCCATTCAGCCGAGGTTTTCTCCACAATCGACCTCGAACGAGCGTACCATCAAATCCGGATGGCGCCCGAGGACATCGAGAAGACCGCTCTGACAACGCCCTTCGGGCTCTTCGAGTTCCTGGGCATGCCGCCCGGTCTTAAAAATAGCGGCCAGACCTTGCAGCGGCACATGGATAATATCCTCAGGGGCTTGGATTTCGTCAGGTGCTACATCGACGACCTCATAGTCGTCTCCAATTCCCACGAGGAGCACGTAAAGCACCTCGCAGTGGTGTTCGGCATTCTCCGACAGCATAACCTGACAATCAATTACGAAAAGTGTCACTTCGGCAAGGACGAGGTCACGTATCTGGGGTACGTCGTTAACAGATACGGCTACCGACCTCCAGTGGACAAGGTGGAGGCCATTTCGTCATACCCGAGGCCTGTCACCGTCTCTGACCTGCGTCGATTTATCGGCATGTTAAATTATTATCGCCGCTGCATACCGCACGCCGCGGAAATGCAGGCACCGTTGTGTGCCTACCTGAAGGACGCCAAGAAGAAGGACAACCGGAAGATCCCCTGGACTCCCAATGCCGAGGAGTGCTTCCAGGCCTGCAGGGACAGCATCGTAGCAGCTGCTCGGAACGCTTTCATTTCTCCGTCAGCCCAGTTGGCCCTCACCACCGACGCCTCCGACGTCGCCATCGGCGCGGCTCTCGAGCAGAAGGTGGACGGCATCTGGACGCCGCTCGGTTTCTTCTCAAGGAAGCTGACCGATCCTGAAACGTGCTACAGCACGTATGACCGTAAGTTGCTGGCCATCTATTCATCAATCAAATACTTTAAACATATAGTCGAAGGCCGACCTTTCATCGTCCGGACGGATCACCGTTCATTGGTGTACGCTTTCGCCCAGCGACTGGACAAAGCCTCTCCCAGGCAGCAGCGTCATCTGGACGTCATCTCGCAGTTTACCACAGAGATCGTCCATGTTAAGGGCGAGGACAATCTCGTCGCGGACGCGCTGTCCCGCGTGAGCGCTGTGGACATGCCCACCGCTTTGGACGCGGCTACCATTCAGGCAGCCCAGGAACAGGACGCCGAACTGGAGACTGCGCGCACGGATACGTCCCTTGCCCTCCAGGCACTGTCCATCGGTGAGGATACCATCTGGTGCGACGTCACGGATGGCGTCGTAAGGCCATATCTTCCACGGAGCCTTCGCAGACGGGCTTTCGATGTGATCCACGGTCTGGCCCACCCCAGCGGCCGGGTCACTTCCCGAAAGCTTAGGGAAAAATTCGTTTGGCCGGGAATCGGGAAAGACGCACTTCACTGGGCACGCGAGTGCGTTCCTTGTCAGCGGGCGAAAATCCATCGTCATAACAAGGTCATCCCGAATAACATTGAGGTCCCAGACACACGTTTCAATCACATCCACATGGATATAATAACGATGCCATTGATTGGAGACCTTCGTTATTGCCTCACGGTCATTGATCGTTTCTCGAGATGGCCGATTGCTGTCCCCCTCAAGGACATCCAGGCGAGTACCGTGGCCGCGGCTTTCTACGAGCACTGGATCTGCTTGCACGGCACGCCGCTAACCATTACTACGGACCCAGGGACTCAGTTCGAGTCTGCTCTTTTTACCGCCCTGGCGCGGATGGTCGGGGCCCGTAGGATTCGCACGACGCCATATCACCCCCAAGCAAACGGGATGGTCGAGAGATGGCATCGCACCCTTAAAGCTGCCCTGATGTGCAACCCACTCGTGCCTTGGCCACAGCTACTGCCGACCGTCCTTCTTGGATTGCGCACGGCGTACAAGGAGGACCTCAGAGCCTCCCCCGCGGAAATGCTGTATGGTACAGCCCTCCGCGTTCCAGGGGAGTTCTTCGTCACGAGGGATGTTCCGGCGAGCCCACACGGTTTCGCTGAGAAGCTCCGCCACCACATGCAAAGTGTGCGGCCGGTGCCCACGAGCCACCATTCCAAGACGAAAGCTTTTATTTTCCAGAGCCTCTCGACGTGTTCCCATGTTTTCCGACGCGTCGACACGGTCCGGCGTCCCCTCGAGCCACCTTACGCTGGCCCTTATGAGGTGGTCAAGCGGCTAAACGATCGAGTTTTCATCATCATGGTGGGCGCTGAGGAGAAATCCGTCTCGGTGGACTGCTTGAAGCCAGCCCATATCGCTCAGGAGGGCGTCGAACTTCAGCTGCCACATCAGCAGTCGCCGCCATTGCCAACGCAGAGAGCTCTGCAATCAAATCAACCAGAACCTCTTCAGCTACCCGAGCGTACTGCAAGTACCACAAAGAGGGTCAGCTTTTCGTTCCCTTCTCCTCCCTCGAAGGTCTCTGGGGGGGGGGGGGGGGGGAGTAGATGTGGCGGTCTCGCCATCGCGCCACCAGAGCGCGCCACCTGTGCCCCAGCGACGGGCGCCTCCTCAACGGCGCCGCAAGCAGCTCTTGCAACCGCGCGACGTCTTCGCCACGGAAGCGCGTTCGTCTTTTGTTATTAATCGCGCAACGAGCTTATATACGTCCGAGAGCCATCGCGCTCTTTCTTCTTGTTCTTGTTCTTGTACTTGTTCATCACGCACCGCGACCTGTGAGGTCTGTCCTGCGAGTGCGGGAAATAAATATACGCACGTTAGTTTTCCCTGAAACGTTTTTATTATTTTACATTCGGAATTATCCCCTCCGCCAATACGCGGAGCTCGATCTATACCGATCCGAATAAATAAATGATGAAAGCATGCCCCGCGTATCACTTCAAACCATACCGCGTGCAGCCAATTTCACGATAACGGCGCA
Source organism: Andrena fulva (assembly GCA_946251845.1). Lineage (NCBI taxonomy): Eukaryota > Metazoa > Arthropoda > Insecta > Hymenoptera > Andrenidae > Andrena > Andrena fulva. The sequence goes on from OX276329.1 coordinate 35,846,550, forward strand.
TGCGCATTGCGGTCGATCAGGACATATACTTCTCTCGCTTGCAAGATGTACTTCTCTCGCTCGCACCAGTGGCACATGTCTTTCTCTCTCGCGTGATGTTGCCGACAGGTTCGAGGCAGTCACTCTAAGGCAGGGCTCTCCAGCGTAGGGGCCCCTCACGCGCCTGCTTCCCCTTCCAATCTTCCTCTGGCGCAGCGTACCTTCCGTTGTCAAGGAGACCGCGCGACGCTGCGAAGGCTGCCATGACGGGCTAGCCGGGCTAGCGTCTTCGCGGTTAGCGTCGCGCGGCATCCCTGACAACGCGGACGAGAGTGGGAGAACCCCAAGCGCACGCGTGCGGGACCTTGGAGAGCCCTGCTCTAAGGCAATGATACCTCCATGTATATACAGGGTGTCCCAAAAATGTCGCGTTTCCTTGAAAGGGGTGACTCAGGGGGTGATTTGAAACAACCTTTTTCCGTAGCGAAAATATTGTCCGAAGCTTCGTTAAGGAGATATTAAGCAAAAACCCCGACCAATCAGAGCGCGCGCCTTCCGCCTGAGTTCCCGTGGTAGCGTTGGCTACGAGGTAGGCGACCGCGCTTGTGCTACGAACGTACGAACAAGCAAGTCGGCATGCATCGAAGGAAACCGCGTTACACATTTTTTGTTTAAAGCAGAATCTTAAATAAGAATAATTTGAAGTGAGAGGACAAGAAGTACGTAAATTTCGTTTTTAAATAAGGCATAAACGAAAAGCTAACGTAACAGAAAATGTACGACAAGTGATCGTAATTCGTTATTGAGGTAAAAATCCGTAGTTTAAGAACGGCCTACACAACTAAATTTAAAGAATAATATTAGGTGTATGAATAAATTCTTTCCGACTGGAATTTCTATCGCGGTGGTACTCAGAAGCTGCCAGAAAAATGGCAAAAGGTAATGAACAATAATGGAAATTATTGCGATGATCGAGTTGTTTTCATATTTTTTAAATCGAACTGTTATTGTACCCTAAAATCGGAAAGAATTTATTTTCACACTTAAGAATCACCAATAAATTAAAGAAAACTCACCCTTTCGGACTGTCACTGGGTCACTGTACCGATCCTGGTTATCGGTGGACGAAAAGATTTATGGTTGGGTAGCGCCCAGTGCTCAGCTGATCACACTGCGTCCGGGTTAATGTACCGAATATTCACTTCACTGCACGGCTACTAACACTGATCACTGAATTTATTTTTCACGGAACGTGTTGTTCCTACGTTATAAAAATTGGTGGCTGCGAAAGGGGCCGATTACTGTTAATTACTGGGACGAGATTACTACTATTACCCTGCGAAAAGGAAACTCGTGGCAGACTGTCTCGGGCTGTGCAGTCCGCTGCTGTGACGATTGGTCGAGTCACCTATTTGGGCACACTTTTAAAGACGGGGCACACGTATTTTGGTTATTGGCTGAAGTTGCCACATACATTGTCACACCGCGCGACGAAGAGATCGAACGAAACACGAGATCGAGTGGGATAGAGCGATTTGACCAAGCGTAGCCTACGCTTTTGTTTTGACGATCGTCGGTCGGATCCGTATCTGATCGCTGCACAGCAGCGGACTGCACAGCCCGAGACAGTCTGCCACGAGTTTTCTTTTCGCCGGGTAATAGTAGTAATCTCGTCCCAGTAATTAACAGTAATCGGCCCCTTTCGCGGCCACCAATTTTTATAACGCAGGAACAACACGTTCCGTGAAAAATAAATTCAGTGATCAGTGTTAGTAGCCGTGCAGTGAAGTGAATATTCGGTACATTAACCCTGCGATCAGCTGAGCACTGGACGCCGATGACCAGGATCGGTACAGTGGCCAGGTTTCCGAAAAGGGAAGGAAAGCAAGGAAAGGAATGTCCGAGAGGGTGAGTTTTCTTTAATTTATTGGTGATTATTAGGTGTGAAAATAAATTCTTTCCGATTTTAGGGTACAATAACAGTTCGATTTAAAAAATATGAAAACAACTCGATCATCGCAATAATTTCCATTATTGTTCATTACATTTTGCCATTTTTCTGGCAGCTTCTGAATACCACCGCGATAGAAATTCCAGTCGGAAAGAATTTATTCATACACCTAATATTATTTTTTAAATTTAGTTGTGTAGGCCGTTCGTAAACTACGGATTTTTACCTCAATAACGAATTACGATCACTTGTCGTACATTTTCTGTTACGTTAGCTTTTCGTTTATGCCTTATTTAAAAACGAAATTTACGTACTTCTTGTCCTCTCACTTCAAATTATTCTTATTTAAGATTCTGCTTTAAAAAAAAATGTGTAACGCGGTTTCCTTCGATGCATGCCGACTTGCTTGTTCGTACGTTCGTAGCACAAGCGCGGTCGCCTACCTCGTAGCCAACGCTACCGCGGGAACTCAGGCGGAAGGCGCGCGCTCTGATTGGTCGGGGTTTTTGCTTAATATCTCCTTAACGAAGCTTCGGACAATATTTTCGCTAAGGAAAAAGTTGTTTCAAATCACCCCCTGAGTCACCCCTCTCAAGGAAAACCGACATTTTTGGGACACCCTGTATGCTCTAAGATTCTAACTTCGCCTTCACTTCTCTTTCCTATGCTATGGTACCGCGTGGTAACACGGTATTTTTGAAAAATTAAATTGTGCATAAATTCCGTATTGATTTAGCGTTATTAATCGCGGTCTTATAATGCTGAAAAATATAATTTTTGTCTAAAATTTATATCGCGTTTAAGCTACTTCATTAGTCATTCATTAATTAAATAGGTTTTCCGTTATTCCTACCATCGGATTATTCCGTTTTGCCCCACGCCACGATATTACTGCCATTTATTAGGGGACAATTCAAGAATAATGAAAATTAACTTCCTCTCACATTGACGTATATCCGATAGGTAGAATTATTATTTTCACAATTGAAAATAGAAATGCTCGACTGTGATGTCCATCATATTTAGTATTCATTCTGCATACCTAACAATTATAATACCTTCGTACTTATATAAGTAAATATATGAAGAATATGATATTACATTGTTAAATAAAACTAGTACATAATAGTTTAGTACTTTTCTGTATCTTATGGAATCTTTTTAATAAACGTTCTAATATAACTTGTTTCCATACAACTTTAATTATAGAAATTCTAAAATACCTGTTGCATGAGAACACTTTTTAAACAAGTTCCTGAGGGTAAAATTTCTTTCAATAAATATTCCACAGGAACAGATATTTTTGTTACGTCCTGAAGGGACTTCCTGTAAATCACCCCGAGCGGTTGGAATGATTTACCGGGTTCTTGCTCTATCAAAGGGTTTAAGGCCCACCTTGACTACACTTACCTCGAATAGAAAGGAAAAAAGGGTTGAAATAAGATCTTGACAATGGGATTCAGAGGAACAATAGTAATAAGGTATATTCTTAATAAAGATAAATGATTAAATTCATACCAGGAGACGGCGCTCCGTCTCCATCGCACGTTATCGGGGCGTTCGTATGTCGCCGGACCTGTCGTAGGTCGTGTTCGCTCGCGTGTCGGTCTCGGATGACGCAGGGAAGTCGCTGTACCTGGCGTCCGTCGTTTCGCTGCGCTCGCTCCGCCACTGTTCTTCGCGTTCGCGGTGGTCTATATCGGCGCGTAAATGCTCTCCCGGCGAGGCCCGTTTCTCCGTGTATCGGAACGGAGATACACTTCGCCTAACCTGATCGACCGAGCGCGATTCGCGAGGCTGGACACTGAAGCGAAGACGCGATCTAGACGGCGCGACTCGCCGTCGATACTTCCTAAGTCGAGGTCTCAAACACAAATGGATCTATCGAGTGCCGCGGTTGAGGACCGCGCCTCGCCTTCTCGAAATCTATCGGGGGGAAATCGCCCCGTCGGCACCTGACGGTCGCTGCCTCTTAGGAAATATCGGGGCCCGGGCCGTCAACGGTCACGTTGTGCTTACAACGATATCCTCCGCGGTTTGGCGACCTGACGGGCACGTGCGAGGCGATTCCGCTGAATCGCCGATTCGGAGGAAAGCGACGCGAGGACAGTGAACACGGGATGGACCGGAAGGGCCCATGTAACATTTTCTTAAACGAAACATATAAGTAAGTTCTAACAGAATTTTGTTAAAAACGAATGAAAACTGTTTATTTTGACCCCTGATTAGAACCCATGTGAGTTACAATAGAAAATCTCAGTAGAGAAGACTCGACATTAATAACCGCTGAAGGTACTTAACCGAGTCTCTTGTTGCTGTTAAAGAAGAAATATCGGAAAGAAGAGATAAGACTATTGTGTCGCTTACAAAATTTTTGCATAATCCAGAATCTCTTCAAAAAGATTCAAGAGCCACATGTTATCATTGAACCTCCAAGACAGATATGCATAAAACGGCAAAACAAATTCTAAGTAGCTAGACTTTTCGAAACATATAACAGTAAGCATGATTCTCCTGAAACTACTGAAAAATTACCATGAATTATTTGAAGAATCATCATTAAGAAAACAATTAGTGTTAGTAATCGCAGATAACCTCCAAGAATTTAGTGTAAACCAAGAAGAAGATAAATTCTGGACTTTGACAAAGGAATTTCATATTTTTAACAATTAGGTTTGTGAATCCTGAGGGTCTATATTTTCGCCCGCCGGCTGGTCGCTCCATAAATTCCAGAACACCGTCGAGTTCTAGGCTGTCTGGGTGCGTGGACAACGTGTTTTATTCCGTCCGCTCTCCTTTGCAGTTCGGAGGGACTCTTGTGTCCGCCCCAGGAATGCCGAGCGGGTGGACTTCCTGAAGATTCCGCCACGACGTACGGATCTGAAAAGAAATGAACGCACAGAGCATTAGCGAACAGTGGGACATACGGTAATGATAACTATCATAACGCGTAGAAAGATGGAAAGTGTTTTGTACCATAAATGATCATGGGCAAGCGGGTATTATACAAAGATGATGGTCCACTACTATCATCAAACGCTTCCTCGAAGCAGAGATTTGTTGCCTCCTTAATAGTGAAGCCGTCCGCATATTGAAAATAATTCATGTAAACAAGGTGAATTCAAGTAAATAACGAGTGTCTGTGCATGCAGGCTCGCACCACCGACACTATGGCATATGACACTGGCCCCGCGTCATGCTCAACTTGGCAACGTAGCAGCTCCGTGTTCGGTTCTGACTCCGGGTCCCAGAACCCAGAGAAGTGTTGAGTTCCCGACTATGCACGATTGACTTACAACGTCGAAGTAAGTGCTTTCATTCACTTTTTCGAAAGAATGTATCTCCGCTACGGAGGATATCGGGATGCTGGGTGATTTATGTGTACAGAACACTGCATTGTGCTGTTGCTTGATGCATTTATAAATGCTCTCTATCATCGTGCTCACCCGTCTGGAAACAGAACACAAGGAGACACATTATTGAACAGGATACATTCCATACTTACTACATTTCTAACTTTGGGTTTCGTGTATATTTCCCTGCTGCATACTATCAATATTTTTACGACAAGAATGAAAAATGCGTATTTACCTATTATCCGTAAATGCCGATTGCTGTTGAATATAAGAACTGCGCCTCCCGAATTGTTGATTCGAGAGTTACGCAACATAAGTCGGCTGCACAGGGGCTTGAATAGCACACGATGGTCCACCATTGTCCATATGAGATGTGGGTCCATTATGAACGATTTTGGGCCAAGTGTACTTGTAGAATTATTCTGCACCGCGTGTGCCGCGCGCAACTGACAGTATAGAGATTGCACGTTGTGTGGTGACTGCACACGGAAAAAGTGGTCACTTTACACGAACGAGGCGTAGTGAATCCACACGGACGAGGTGCTGATTCCATACGGACAAGATAGTGGTGACTCCACACGGACAAGATGGTGGTGACTCCATACGGACAAGATGTTGGTGACTCCACACGGAGAAGGTGCTGACTCCACATGGACAAGATGGTCGTGACTCCATATGGAGAAGGTGATGCCTCCACATGGACAAGATGGCGGTGGCTCCATACGGAGATGGTGGTGACTCCACACGGACAAGATGGTGGTGACTCTACATGGAGAAGGTGGTGACTCCACACGAACGAACAAGGTGCTGACTCTACACGGAGAAGGTGCTGACTCCACATGGACAAGATGATGGTGACTCCACATGGACAAGATGGTGGTGACTCCACATGGACAAGATGGTCGTGATTCCATACGAAGAAGATGGTGACTCCACACGGACAAGGTGATGGTGGCTTCGCACACGAGGTGGTGACTGCACGCAGTCGACGTGTTCGCACCCCTGGTTGTGAATCCCTGGGCGTTAGAGTTTCGCCCGCCGGTGGGTCATCACTCCACAAATTCCGGCACTCAATTGTATTGCGAGCTGTTTCTGTGCGTGGACGTATCCTCGTCCTCACCCTCACCCTCATCCTCTCCTTCGCGGTTCGAAGAGCTTTCTTCATCAGTTCTTATGGTAACAATAATTATGCGTAAAAAGATGAAGTGCTTCGTACCAAAAATAGCCTTGGTCCACCGAGTGTTATAAAGAGTCCTTGATTACGACCGACCCAAGTAAAGGACAGTGTCGCGCTGTTTAGTTATGTATATATGTATATATATTAGGCGTAAGTTGTACATAATCCGTTTTATTAGTCTCTAAGGACATTTCTCGCTTCCGGATCGGCGGCAGTCCGCTATGGCTGCCGCGATCTGTTTCTAATGATCATGGTATTACCATCTCGATGATGGTCGCGGAAGCAGCTGCTCTCTCCCCACTCTTCTCAGCGAGCTCCGTTTCCGCGATCGTAAGGAAGTCAGTCGGTCTTTTCGCACAACGCTACTGGCGACTGATTACGCTTGAGAGAGAAGGAGAGAACAGCAGTGCTCGAAATCAACGGTATTCTCGACTTGTTACGCGCGGTACCAAAGTTCTGGTTTATTAAAAAATTCGCTTGTGAATAAAACGCTAGATACAGGTTTACTATAATAGTGCTTGTGAAAACTAGAATTAACTAATCCTACTTACTATTAACTAAGCCTAATTACAATTAATTAAACCTACTTATTCTAAAGCTAGAACTACTTAAAGCTAACTAATCTAGAATTAAACTCGAACAAAAAAGGAACAATTCTACAACGAACACGCGCTGTGCTCAATTGCTTCTTTGAAGCACAATTTGACTGCCGAGTCAATATTGAAACCGCCCAGATATTGTAGGTAATGTACCTAAACGAAGTAAATAAAGATTGGTGTAAACCAGTCGTGACCCCCTTGCGACGTAGGACCCGGGTCAGAACCGAACGCTGAGCTGTTACAGGCTCGTGCCACGGACACTATTCCACTTGCCTTACCCCAAACTCTGATTGGCAATGTAACAGCTTCACGATCGGTTCTGACCCGGAGTCCCAGAACCCAGAGAAGTTTTCAGTACCCGACTATGCACGATTGAATTACAACGTCGGAGTACGTCCTTTCATCCACTTTTTCGAAACAATGCATCTTCGCTACGGAGGATATCGAGATGATGGATGGTTTCTGTGGTGCATGATATTGTTGTTTCACGCATGTATAAACGCTCTCATCTGCCTGGAAACACAACACAAGGAGGCGTAACATGCTAATCAATAGGATAGATTTCATACTTACCGTACTTCTGCATCCAGGCGTTTTATTTGTCCTGCCTGCGCAACGGTCCAAGTGTCGCGACTCCTCGTGGTTGGAACGCTGTGACTGCGTACAGTCCAAGTGTTGCGACTCCAAGCGTCGCGACTCCAAGTGTTGCGATTCCAAGTGTTGCGACTCCACGTGGATCAGAGCCTCTGACTGCACAATGTGGGGGAGAGTCGTCACTCTCCTGCGAGCATAAACATTTATAAGAATTTGTCTTGTCTCTTTCCCTGCTGCATGCTATCAAGATTTTAACGAGAAGAATGAAACATGTGTATTTGCCCATTATCCGGACATGCCGGTTGAATATACGTCGCCTCCCGTTTTGGTGGTCCGACAGGTACAGCATATGGTGGCTGCACGGGATTTTGCGTAGCTCACGATTGTCCACCATTGTCCGTATGAGATGTGAGTACATTTGAAATCATTGTGGGCTGAGTACCTGTCAAATGACACTGTGCACATTGCATTTTGTACATTTCGGCGTTCGTGCGGAAGCCATTGCTTGGGTAGGGTTCTAAGGCATGCATTGTTTGTTCAGTGTTAGGCATAGAGCTGTTGAATATATTTTGTAATTGGTGCCAATGCGCAACCTGAAGATAAAGTGCGAGAAAAAAATTCCTTTCAAACCCAGATTATGGACCACCTTGGGCAACTTTTGACACCTACGTCAATATTATATTTGAAAAAAATATATTTTCGCTCCACCCTGACGGTACTGTCTGGCTTAAATAATTGACAGCTGTCTGAACTTTATATAAATAATAATTTAAATATTGCTTTAAGAAACCATTTTATTAATGAAAACTGCTAAAATGGACTTCAAACAATGAAACAGATTTGGCAGTCAACCTTAGGTAACAACAGACCCTGAATTTTCACAATAGTGTTAGTAAACATGTCACAAGGAGATCGCTCGAATGTGGTTGTTCCCGATGACGACATCGTGATGGTTCCAGCTGCTACACCAAGAGCGGTGGTGGCGCCCAGCAGAGTTGCTGTTGATGCAAATAACCCGGATCAAATACTGCCGGAGACAAAAAACCGCAGGTCCCTCAAGAGTTCGACAAAAAGATCAAAGTCATGAGATTTATAGCCCATGCACACCGGAGGATTTTGGTGCACTTTGATTTGTTGCTTTTGGAGTTGAATTTAAGCATAGGAGATCAGATACATAATATCTTGTTCACATCCTATAACATCTTGCGACAGCAATACAACCAAACACAGGGTAGGTTAGCAGAAAGAATTGCAGGAACCGACTATAAAGTTAATCATGGTGGGATAGAGATGACGAAAGAGAGAGCACCAATCCACAAAATTGTTTTTGAAACAGCCAAAGAGTTTGGGGTGGAGTTTGATAAATATGATTAAAATGCTCCCAAAAATTGGTATGGCATCGCTGGATCTTTGTTGAATTTCCTTTCTGGGTTTGCTCTGAGAGGAAAGAATTACGATTGGGACATCATCAGATGTCTCTCGTGCGCCGAGGAAACCAGGAAAGGGTAGTTAATGTGACTCAGTATGGGATATATGGCTGTCACCATATTTTATGCGAGGGTATGACGTTCACACCTGAAAAGAGGGCCTCCATGGCACAGTCATTGGGTCCCCTAACAGCGCTTATGTGTTACATACGTTCAGAAAAGCAGTTTTCTGCCAAATGGCATGTGGCTGTTAAGAGAGTTTTTGCACACTTCCCTGACATAGACAGCGTAATTGCGCTTATGAGAGATAAAGAACCTGTTGAACTGAGGCAACTCATCTCGTTGATGGCAGACATAGCCTTAAGGGGGGAGCCTGGTGTAGCGGATCGAAGAAATCGAATTTTTTTTTTTTTTGCATAAATCAATAGTTGAACATCACGACAATATGTTCCCAAAGCCGCAAAACGAAATTCGAAAAATTAAAGCGGATATAGCCGATTTTGCTACGGAGCGCCAGGCTACCACACAACTTTAAATGCGTTTTTCTCGAAACGACAGTTTCACACTTTGCGGGCAATATTACTCCAAAAATATTCAACCAATCGACTTGGCCTTGTGCACGGATATTTGTGAACATTTTCTTCACAGAGCTAAGTTATTGGTATAATGATATTGTTTAAATAAATAACTTTTTTTACACATTTAGGGGCGGGGGGGGGGGGGGGGAGTCTAATGTAGGGGGTCGAAGAAATCGATTTTTTTTGCATAAATCCATAGTTAAACATCACGATAATATGCTCCCAAATCAGCAAAACGAAATTCGAAAAATTAAAGCGGATATAGCCGGTTTTGCTACGGAGCAGCAAGTGACGCAGTTTTACTAGAAAGCGCGAGGTGTTCTCCGCTTCACGATTCCTTCGTGACATACGGTCTGTACAATAGTACATTGTATAGTACATTGTTTATTGTTCATTGTTTTTGCTTGTATGCGCGTTGTATGTCACTAAAGAGTCAGGGCCACGGGGAAAACCCGATGCGTCAGCGGGCCCAGCGACTCGCGCAGGGACTTTTCGGGGGAGGGAAATCGTTTTATTGAGTGGAATTACCCTGTTTGATGGGTAAAATGATACCTGTTCGGCGGATAGTCTTCTTTGGAAAAATAAGTTTTGCTAGAGGACGAACAGAGCGGGCAGAGTCGTTACGACCAGCAAAGAGAACCAATCGAACCTTTCAGAGTTTTCGCACTAGGTGTATTGTGTTGTAGTTAATCGTATTTAGACGTATCGTAATAGTTTTAGTTCTAATGAATTCCGTATTATTTATCATCTTATTAAATATATTTATATAATAATTCTACAAGTATTTGTGAATAAACGGTTCTCTCGGGAAATACGTTGTGCTGTCCGTGAGTGTTTGTTCGAATTTCACCTCGTGCAGAAATATAACACTGAAATGGGTACTAAAATAAACAGAGGGGAGAATTATCGTCCGAATAGGCCGCGTCGAAGGAAATTTTTGGGAAATAAATTTTGTGACAAAAATCGCCAGCAAAGAACGAGCACTTCCGCGAGAAAATTAAAATCCGCGCGTGCCAGTACAGTGATAGTGAATTCGAGTCATTGTTCACGATAATATGCTCCCAAAGCAGCAAAACGAAATTCGAAAAATTAAAGCGGATATAGCCGATTTTGCTACGGAGCGCCAGGCTACCACAAAACTTGAAATGTGTTTTTCTCGAAACGACAGTTTTATACTTTGCGGGCAATGTAACTAAAAAAATATTCAACCAATCGACTTGGCCTTGTGCACGGATATTTGTGAACATTTTCTTCATAGCACTAAGTTATTAGTATAGTGATATTGTTTAAATAAATTACTTTTTTTTAGACATTTAAGGCAAAATTTCGTTGGAAACAGTGAACTTTTTATTCAAGAGGCCGCCATTTGTTCATTTTGCATCTTTTAAGTTTTAAATTTGTTCAATCTGTGCGTACACTCATAAACTAAAAGAAAATTGTTCGATTTTTGGTTTCAGATGAAACCAAAAGACGCTACGTTGCCCGCAGTGCAACAATTGCGTCGCCAACGGACTGGGCATAACTTTGTTCTTTGCCGCTCTTTTTTAATAAAATTTTTTTGTTATATACCTTAACCTGTTAATACAATATCCTGAAAGTTTCAGAAAGATCTATTAAATACTTTCTTTAAAAAAAATTCCCGAAAAATGCCTCGATTTTCATTTAGTTACACCAGGCTCCCCCCTTAATAGTGACCACCAGACAGGCTCAAAGAATGTTTTCGCCACCTGCAGCTTTTTCCTACATCTTCACTAAGGAGGAGCACCGGGTAAGGAACAGCGTGTGCAAATGTGTCGTGCTCGAGCCGAATTTCAACTTCAATGGCCAGGGATGTTGGGCCTTTTACAAAATATTTCAAAGTATCAAGTGGTCCATTCATCTAAACAAAACAACAGACACTGTTGCCAAACAAATTGTGTATCATAGCATGTTACTAAAGCTAATAGAAGATCAGTGCCAGAAGCGGATAAGGCGTATTTCAACAGGCTGAGCAAAGCACAAAATTTATAAACACCACGAGTCCTTATATTTAAACAGTCAACTATGTACAAACACTAAAATAAACGCTATTTCCTAAGGTCTACAATGTTTAAGCACTTACAATTATTATTAAGCCCGGTGAATTTAGCGAGTAAGTAATGTGAAGCTAAGCAGCATGAAGTGATTATTAAGCACGTCGCAGTCGGTGCGAAGTAGAGTGTAAGCGGAGTACTTTCACTAGCGTGGTCGCGAACAGAGAGAGATTCCAGGAAATCGCGATCGATTTCCTGGTCGGAAGAGTCTCCCCCTTCCACCGATCGCGAATCGATGGAAGGGTCCGTGATCGCTGCTCCACATGAGCAAGCGCGCACGCGCCAAACGTCCAATTACCGATCCTCGTGGCTAGATGGCGTTAATGGTTCGATTTCGTGAACATAGCATGTTCGGAACCTACAAGGAGGATTTATCACTGCTTGGCCAGATTACAAACCAAGGAACATGGAACACAAGGGAGGAGATGGGACAGGTTTTCCAGAAAGCAAACACATCTGGTGCATCCATATCATTCACACCTGTTCAGCAATTGTATTATTCCAAATTGGCCCAAGCCAACCAAACTGGACTTCTCACTTCCAATTATACACAAATGACCTCTCAGCCCTGTTTTAGCGGCCGTACTAAACGTTTAGCGACGCTTTTTTTTATCACTTGGATGAAGGAACAGAACTTGCATCCTCGGGCAGGTCAATTCAACTTATGATAGCATCATACAGTACGATAAGAGAAGAACTAAGAGACTTATTGAAAAAGAAGGATAAGAAATTGGAGATGGGAACCACAGGCTGGAGGAAGATGGATGACGTCACGCCTAGTCTTGAGGGAGGGCCAGATGAAGATATAGTATTCAATCTTAGTGGTCGGTTTTTCTTGGGAAAATCATAAGTACTGCCAATTATTTGTTGCTGGTTTCGTCTGGCACACTATATCCAGAGCAATCATTTCCTACCCCATTTTGAGGCCGAAAGGCAAAAAATAAACCTATTTACAACTACAATGAAACAGATTTCTTATTTTTTATGTAACTTTAATTTTGTTTATTCTTTCTCCATGGTCTAAGTTGATTGAAGCTAAACTAAATGCAATCAGTTTCACGAAAATCGGTCCAGTATTTACGGAGAAATTCGCGGACAAATATAATACATACATGATCAAAGTTAGGTCAGTAGGATCAGATAAGTAAATAAAGATTAACTAACAAAATGCCAACCCATTTGACTAATGTTACATGCATACATACATACATACATACACATCGAACGTGGAGCCTCTTTCTTTTTGAAGTCTGTTAAAAATAGGGTTACGTTACTAATACAGGGTGTCCCAAAAATGTCGGATTTCCTTGATAGGGGTGACTCAGGGGGTGATTTGAAACAACTTTTTCCTTAGCGAAAATATTGTCCGAAGCTTCGTTAAGGAGGTTCGATACCGGAGCGAAAACGATGAGAAATGTTTGAAAAGTGTTTTAATCTAATGTTCAAAGTGACGTCCGCATTGTGTGAAAATTTCAAGTCAATTGTCCGCACCGTTTTTGAGAAAATTGAAATCAAAGTTGCGCTCTTATGCACGGGCTGTTATGGGAGAAGCGAAAAAATTTCTATAAAATGTTATACAGAGTCCTTAAAAATAATGACAAAATCCTAAAAAATGTTGCAATAGAAATCTTTAAGTATTCCTATGATATTCCCCGAAAAAAATCGGTCATGTTCTGTTCGGTTTATTAGATAATTGAATAAATACACAGCAATGTGCTCGTATTCTGGGAACTGCCTGACGGAACTATTGGAAACGTGGCAACGCTGTAGGCCGGGTAGTCATCTATACAATGTATACTTGTACAAAGCATACAGTAAAAATTGGTAAAGACACTACCAAGCTGTAAACATGTATTTAGTAATTTGTTGCGAACCGGTACGAACGCGCAAAAGGACGCCACAAGTGTGAGATGGAAAGAGAAAAAAAGATGGACGCAAAGCGACATTGCCGCATTTCACTCGCATATTTTACGCTACTTTTAATGAAAATATTGTGTTTCTAGCTGCATTAAACATACTTTTTGCTTAATTAAATTCCAAAACAAAATATGTAGTAATAATTTTATTAGGAATAGACATGTAAATAATATTTTTGTCTACATAATTTTTTTTTATCTAAGATTGGTATCACGGCAGAGCTCCCATGTATAAGCATAGTGAGGAGATAAGCATAAATTTCGTTTTTAAATAAGGCATAAACGAAAAGGTAATGTAACAGAAAATGTACAAGTGATCGTAATTCGTTATTGAGGTAAAAATCCGTAGTTTAATAACGGCCCACACAACTAAATTTAAAAACCAATATTAGGTGTATGAATAAATTCTTTCCGACTGGATTTACATAATAAGTACAAAGCTACCGAATTTCTATCGCGTATATAGTCATGCGAATATTCACATACAAGAACATGTTGCAGTTACAAGACCTGTAGCCCATGCTCTGAAAATCGGCCGCTGCGTTCACTTAATTCCCAAGCCTGTACCCAGTTATAATTAAATTAGATAACATTATATCGCATTGCTTGAAAAATAACGTGGCTTGTTACTTCCACAATTAGAGACTTATGTATGTTGTGACCTGCCAATGCCCCAGACACACGTAATACACAATCACATAATCTGATAATTCTTTATCCTAAATATCGCTTAAAACCGATGGCCGAGAATACTTCTTTAAGGCGGGATTTCCTCGGCTCGTTCAAACGTATACGCACACTTCCAGACACACACGTCCAAACGTATGTTGGACACAGTACAGACTTCCATCGATAGATGCCGGGTATCACATTTATTCGTCGTTCATTCAGGTCGAATAACGAATAAATTCTTATTCGAACGAATCTGGCTAGAATAACGGTACAGATTTATTCGCGAATAACGAATAATTTTTCGTCGAATAAAATCGTCATTTGTTATTCGCGAATAAATCTTGGGGATTTATACGAATCCGTATTCGAATAAAAATTTAGCCGAATAATGCCCAACTCTGCTCGAGGTTAGCGCGCAAACTTTCAGCAGTCACTCTACTCCTTCTTTCCCTGCTCGAAATTAAGCGCAAACTTTATTCGCAGATCCGTTGAGTCAATCCGGTTTAGGGACGAAGACGACGGATTCAATCTTTCTCGGCCGGCGCCCATCGTGGCAACCGTGGAAGAGCCAGCAATTTTATGGCTGGCAAAGTTCCGTCTACAACATAGAAATCACACGGGGAGATTCTTTTAAGGAATAAGAGATTTTTTATTTTTAATTTTTATTTAAATTTCAAATTTCAAATTTCAAATTTCACATTTCAAATTTTGTCGTGTATTTTTGAAAACAATATATAGAAAACTTTATTTAGACTTTACATGAACGAGTAATTTCTTAGACTGCCCGACCTACATATATTGCAGAAGTGTTGGACGATCATTGCCGGAACGTTGTAGAATTTTTGCAGCAATATTGCTATTTCCGCCCCGTGCGAAGTTGCCTCAAAGTTGCCGTGCAACATTGCACGGGGCGGACATAGAATTATCGCTGCATAGTTGCGGCAACGTTGCGTGAAACATTGCAATCTTGCACTGCAACCATCCTGCAACTTTGCTGCAACGAGAGTGTGCTGTATGGATAATGAAAGTTTAAATGCAACCATGGCTAGTAAAGCACCAAAGTCACGCTGCTATAGCAACACTGCGTCCGCCGGACTTCCGATTTGCTTGCGCAGTTGGGCAAACAAATATCGGAGTAGGTTACACGCAAGCGATATTGTGTAAGCTTTCCACCAGGCAAACACCATTCGCAACATGTTGAAGCGTCGCAGAAAACGCCACAGAGAAGGCGGCAACTGATGAAGTCATCAATGTATAAAAAGAAGCGTATGTTGTTGAAAAAGCGGCGGGCAGCTTTACGCCATAGAAAGGAGACCGTTGAAGGCGTAACATACAAGAGTAATGTGGATCTGCTCAACGAGCTGGCAGAGAAGGACCAGTCCGATGTGGAGGAAGAAGAAACCGAAGTCGCAATTGTTTTAGTCGACTTGGAGACATCCGGGTTTGAGATGAATTGTGACATTTTGCAAATTGGTGCAAAATATGGGAAAAAATCCTTCGACATTTATGTCAATCCCATTAAAGACGTATCTGTAAGTGCCAGTCAGGCAAACAATCTCACAAGCTGCTACGGTGACCTCATGTATAATGGTCGAGCAGTATGTAGCAACTCGAAGACTTTCTGTTTCTCTTCCCCTTCGGACCCTTTCGAATCGATACACGTGGTACAAAGACGGAGGGCGGGCTTTTGTGAAAGTGTACGATGGTTCGCTCGTTGCACTTCTGCAAAGCACATGCGTTTCGAAAATGTGCTGGCTTCTTTTTACCTAAAGCCTCTCGTCCTGGTGGGAGCTAACTCATAATGGAACGAGAGAAGCTACTTGGGGGTAGAGGAAGTTGCTTGGGAAAAATCCTGTCAGTCAGCTAACAATCACGTCGCAGAAATATTCACGGCCCAAGAATATTACGCGATGTTCTGGGTGTACGCCCGGAACAACGGGGACGCAAGTCCTGCTGTGCGAGAATTTGCGCTAGAATATCCACGGATCCGAACGCCAAGCAAGGATACATTTCGCCGTTTAGCGTCGAGGTTATTCTTGTCGGGGTCTATGCTGCCGCGAGGCAGCGAGGTGGGCAGCCCCGCAGCAGCGCGAAATCTGGGCACCATCGAGAGCATCATCGTTGCCGTTGAAGCCGACCCAACTATTAGTGTGCGCGAGTTGAGCCGCCGCCTAAAGTAAGTCACAGTTCAAGGTAACTGCAGCAATTATTAATTAAGAAAAAAAATGTTATCTAATAGTGGATGTTTCTGCATTTTGTTCTAGTGTCAGCAGCACGACGGTACACCGAATCCTCAGGGATCCCATGTTGCATCCGTACAGTTGCATATGTACGAGTGCAACATTTGCTCGCCGGGGATTACACATCCAGCGGGTTCAATGTTCCAGGTGGCTGTTGGGAGAAGTGCTAAGGAATCCGTCGTTCACCAAATACATATTGTGGACGGATGAAGCACTTTTCACCAGGGAAGGATGCTTCAATTCCCACAATCTGCATGTGTGGAGCAACGGAAATCCGCCAGCGCTTCGTCCATGTGCAGCACAAGTCCGTTGGTCGATCAACCTATGGGCCGTCATTTGTGGCGACTTTATCGTTGGGCCGTAGGTACATTCTGCCAGACAGGCTGGACGGCCCAACGTATAAAGATTTTTTAGAACATGTTCTACCGGATCTCATGGACGATATTCCATATGAGATCCGACAGAACATGTACCACCAGCAGGACGGAGCTGGGCCACATTACGCCTTGAATGTCCGCGCTTATTTAGGTGAAACCTTTCAGGACAGGTGGATCGGCCGCGGCGGTCCTGTTGCGTGGCCCCCACGGTCACCGGATATGAATCCGCTGGATCTTTTCTTCTTGGGCTACCTGAAGGTAATCTGATTATTGCTGTTACTCTTTACTTATTCTTGTTGTAGGCATTATTTTTTTACTTACGTTTTGCATTTGTTGTACAACAATCATTTCAGAATGAGGTGTATCGTCGGCCGGTGGATACCGCTGAAGAAGCAGTTGCGCTGATTCACGCAGCGGTGGCGAACATTACAGGGCGTTCAAAGGCAAGTGATTCTCCGCGCTGAAGCATGCATCGACAATGGCGGTGGCCACGTGGAGCAGTTCTTGAATTGACAACAATCGGCCCCATTCGGGGCCACCAATTTTTAAAACGTAGGAACAACACGTTCCATGAAAAATAAATTAAGTGATCAGTGTTAGCAGCCGTGCAGTGAAGTGAATATTCGGTACATTAACCCGGACGCATTTGACGTTGAGACCCCTAACTTTGAGTGGTGTCGTGTACCTGAAACCAGCTGTCGATGACCAGGATCGGTTCAGTGACCTAGTGACACAGGTTTTCAAGCTGCAGGTGAATTTCCGAATTGGTGAGTTTTAGTTACATTATTGGTGACTATTATTTTTTAAATTTAACGCAGGCTATGGCTTATTTCCGGCGATAATTCTCAAAATTTCCGTACGCAAAATTTCTTCGGACTGTTTAAACAGACTTATTCGTTATCAGCAACAGTGTTGGCCGTTATTGAATTACGGATTTTTATCAAAATAACGAACTACGATCATTTTTCGTTCATTTCCTGTTCCAATACCTTTTCGTGGCTACGTTATTAACACAAGGAAATTTACGTATTCCTTATCCTCCCACTTCAAATAATTATTATTTCAGATTCTGCTATAAAAAAAAAAACTGTGTATTCGTCTTTTTACGTTACACATGATTTCCATCCATTTATCCTTTATTCATTATTCACTTGAAATGACAAAGTAACCATGACAAAATGTTCGATTCTATTTGTTACGTCTTTTTCATTTGCCATTCTACGCAATTTCCTTCGATGCATGCCGAGTTGCTTGTTCGCAGTCGCGGCGCGGCGCGCAGCCACGCTAGGACGGGAACTCGGCCGCCAGACTCGCGCTCTGATTGGTCGGTGCTTTTTGTTAATATCTCACCCCCTTCAAGGAAGCGCAGAATTTTTGGAACACCCTGTATAACTTCCAGTGTCGGTGGAGCGGAATGTCAGTTTTGTGCAAACAGTCAATATCGCCAGTGGTACGTTCACAAAATTAGCAGAGACGTGAGAGAGATACGTGCGACGCTTGACACACCGAAATGTAAGTTTACAATATTAATACTATCATTATTGATGTTGTCTTATTTGTACACAATACTATAATGGTAATCGTGATTATTTAAATTTATATATTCATGTGTATTACTTGTTAACAGTGAAAATGTGGCCAGCTAAACAAGCCTTAGAGCTCGCGGAGATACTGCACGGCATACTTGCACTGTGGGATGCTTCATGCACGGGGTATAAA
Source organism: Andrena fulva (assembly GCA_946251845.1). NCBI lineage: Eukaryota > Metazoa > Arthropoda > Insecta > Hymenoptera > Andrenidae > Andrena > Andrena fulva. The sequence continues at coordinate 35,865,207 of OX276329.1, forward strand.
AGTAAGGATAAAAAAGACGACGAATTGGCAATAGTGGCGGCACATTTCGGACTGGATGTGGAGGACATGGGCAAAAAAATAAAAAATTTAAGGACCCAATTCGGGAAGGCCCTCAAGAAAAAAAAGAGCAGAACAGGAGTGGAACCGGGGCGTCAAAAAAGAAGGATTGGTTTGCGTTCCAGGCACTGCAATTTCTGGGAAAAAACAACACATCGGTGGGCAGTCGCAGCACTATGGAGGTAAGCATTATTATATATTTCAACACTGTATATCCACATTTTTTAAAATTTTGAAAAATCCTTCCACACACGTTTATATATCACTAAAGACTACACCATATCCAGTGTTCACAGGAAATTCCCTCCCGTAGTCTAAACCACGGTGTAATACACAGGTGTTTCGACTCCTGTTCAGAATGTGTGGCATTTTCGTCCTAGTTCTTCTGGAGGCCGCTAGATTGGCGCTCGAGGACAAAAGGCAGACATTTTGCACATGTAGCAATCCGACTCTGGATCGTCTGCGGTGGGATCACCCGAGAGGAAAGAAGAGAAAGGGTCACCACCCTAGAGAGGGAAAGAAAGAGCGTTTCGTCCCGGGTGCGCCAGAGGACTCGTCAGTAAGGCTTACCTGGCGGAACCCTGCCTTAGACACGCTGGGTATCAGGACTGGGACGGAACTCGTATATATACCAACCGGAGGGCGATGGAACACCAGCGAGAAGCTCTGGAGCCGGGTAGCCCTCTGGTGGCATGTCGATGAACACCTACCGGACCCCTACAGCACTCCCCCTTAGAGAACTCCTAGGGACTTGGAGGAATCTATGATCCTGGCCGTGCATTGGTAGGGATTGTCCGAATAAGGCATCGAGAAGAGAGAGAGAAGAAGGCACACTCAACGAGTGGCGGAAGAGCGGTACGCCAACGGCGCCAACACGCTCAGCTGAAGACATCGAGGAGAGAAGTACGCACGCTCTCAACGAGCGGCGGGAGTGATGGACCCAATTGGCACCGAACCACTCGGCTCAAGCCACCTTGCAGAGGGACGAAGCATGGCCACCAGCCATTGCCGAGAGGGTGTGGACCAGGACCCATTAAACTCGGCAGAGGGACGAAGCATTAGCCCAAGCCATTGTCAAGGGGCGAGCCAGGCACTAACATCTCCAACGATGAAGAGAAATGGCGGAGCTCTCACCAACGATTAACGGCTCAACTATGCCAAGGAGCAGAATCGGCGAGCACACTGCTCAAGCCATAGGAGTAGAGTGGCGAGCACACCGCTCAAGCCATCAGAGTAAAGTGGCGAGCACACTGCCCAAGCCATAGAAGAGTAAAGTGTTTGAGTTCTTGTAAGAGTTTTTGTTCTAAAATGATTGCAATTTTTTGAGCTGCGATACTGGTCGGCGTGACCGTGGCGTGTGCGGGCCTAGGGTACTTCTGTAAAAAGCGGGACGAGAATAATGGTAAGTCTGAACTAACCACATATTGTATATAAAAATATAAAAATATACATATATGTTTGAATATTTCCGTTAAGCCGCGTATTCACCTGTGCATTCGCCCCGAATGTGCATCGGGCGCGCACCGATTTTTTGCTCCTTCGGCGCGCGTTCGGGCCTGAGTGAAATTTGCGGCGTCCACTTTCATGGTATTGTTCGGACGCGAATGCCCGCTTTGATGGACCGCCAGCAGACGCCTTGAACGCGTGCCGCGCACCGAAAGCTCGCCGCAAACCGAACGAGCGCCGCAAACTAAACGAGCGCCGAACGAGCAAAAAATCGGTGCGCGCCCGATGCACATTCGGGGCGAATGCACAGATGAATACGCGGCTTTACGTTCTCAACGTATATAACGATACGTTTCGTACAGTCCGCGACAAAATGATACGACACCCCTGGATATTTCGTGTTTCTCAAAAACAATGATATGTACGAAGATTTTGTATATGGTCTATATAAAGTATCCCTTTATTATAGTAACGTGCGAAAAAACGGCAACTGTTTAAGTTATTTTTCAAGAATAAAATTATAACCATTCAGGTACCTGAAAAACGAGTGCGACAAAATGATAGGACATGTTGAAGAAAAAGGATAATTTAAGTTAGAAACAAGTGTTTTATTTGAATTTTAATAATGAGTAAGATTTCCCCCTTTTTCTATAACCTCCAACAGCCTTTTAAGGAATTAAATTGTTTTCCACCTCGATATACGTAACGAGTTAATGGTCCCCATACGTTCTCGATAATATTTCAATCCGGTGATCTTGCCGGCCATGATAAAACTTTGATATCATGAGTATCAAAATAATTTTTTACAATTTTGGCAATAAGCCCCGCTGCAGTGTCTTGCTGGAATATGAATTTTTCTCCACGTATTCGCCGTGCATGTACCCATACAGCACACTCTCGTTGCAAGAAAGTTGCAGGATGGTTGCGGTGCAAGATTGCAATGTTTCACGCAACGTTGCCGCAACTATGCAGCAATAATTCTATGTCCGCCCCGTGCAATGTTGCACGGCAACTTTGAGGCAACTTCGCACGGCAACGGCGCAGCAACGTTACATCGACATTGCGCTGCAACTATGCAACACTGCATGGTTACTGCAACGTTGCCGCCACGAAGTGTGCTGTATGGGTAACTTTATTGCCTCGTTATTGCCGTAAATCTTTTTTCGTCTGAAAAGATAACTCTTTTCCAGTTTTTCCTCCAGCTTATGTGTTTCTTTGTTAAGGGTGGTTTTCTTTTAATTATTCTTCTTTGAATATTTTCTGCTTTTTGTGAAATACGTTGTACGTTTTGTACATGTGTAGATAAAACCGATTGCTGTGCAAATTGACGTGATGTCAACATCGAATTGGACGCAACTTTAACAATAATTGCACGCACTCCACGGTCACTTACGGCACGTGGGCGACCCTTTCCTTTCGCCTTGCCGTACTTGTTAGGATTCTTTAATAAATTTCTGATGACATTTCGGCCGACTAATTTTGATATTTTAGAACGGCTTGTGCCTTCTTGCCTTAATAGTCCAGTGAAATTAGGATCTGTCTTCGGACTAATTACCATCCAGCTGAATTTTTGCATGAGCCTTTATTTGGTCGTTGTAAACAAGATGTCAAAAGTCCCCATCAATCCGACTGCTGCTAAAAATTTTACAGAGGGTTGAAAAAAAAAATCCTATTTTTCGCAAATATCTCGCTATGTATCAGTTTTGCGACAAAAATAGTTATTATACAATTTATAGCCTAGGAAATTCTCTACAAAAAAGGTCTTGCAAGTTTTTTCGTAGGTGTAACCATTTTCAAGTAGGTCGGGTTACCAAGTTTCAACCCCCATAAATTTGACAAGGGAAGATCCTGAACCCGGAAATTCAGAAAATTATGAAACTCTGTAAATATGTAGGGGAAGTCCTCCTGAATACAACGCAATTTCGTTTGATGCCCAAATTCACTCCAAGAGGGTGCAATTCACCCCTAAACTTTTTTTTTTTTTGGTATTATTACTCGCGAACTGTAGGAGATAGAAAAAAAGTGCTCAGGAAAAAGTTACTTCTTTTAATGAGGACTATCAGTTGGTAAGTTATAGGTCATACAGTTTTTACGGTTCTCGAGTTATAACACAAAATCGAAAAAAAAACGTATTTTCAGGGGTCAATTTCAGCCCCTTACAATGAATTTGGGCACCAAACAAAAAAATTACGTAATACACACCTACATTAACCTCTGTATATCCCTAAAGTTTTAAAAAATTTTGAATTTTCGAGGGGGTGGATCTTCGCCCGCGAGAAATAATACACTCATTTCCACACCACCCCGGAGGTAGAGTACTGAGCGCGGTTTTTTTAAAAGTGGTGTCCCCAGTAGGCCTAATCCACGATGGTTGTTTATTAAAAATACAAAAATTACGAGTCTTCCTCATGTTCTGCGTCTGTTTCTGCAATTAGTATGCCTTCCGCTAAGTTTTTTCGTAGGAGTAATGAGAACGTCAGCATGGTCTTGAGCGTGTGTAACGTTGATGGTAGCAGCTTCCAATTTTTGAAACAGCATAGGAATAAACCTACTCTTGTTCTTTCTATTCGCTCTACACGTGCTGCATCTATTGATATTTTGTGGATAAACTAAACGACCTTCAAACTGTGTCAAAGCGCAAAGCCCTTCTTTAGTTTATGATGATCTTAAACAGACCTTTAGTTTTACAACCTGTTACAATGTTACAATGTTTTCCCGACGCGACCAATCGCCAACATTGTCGAATCTTCTTGCTAAAAGACGTGCGATCTGTAAACAGATCGTGTCAAGCGTGCAAGCGACATAGACCAGAGTTTTCCGTCTTCCAACTGCGAATTTTTGTTTTAAATATACAGTGCACAGTTTCTGTTAAGTGAGTGTGTTCCTTATCTGATCACACGCTTACTAGATGTGCGGATACCAGGAACAAAGTGAATAGAGTGCTATTATTCGGGTGTTATTAGTTCTGGACCGCGTGGTTACTAGATATTTGTAAGAAAATATAAAAAATACTCCAAAAATGGAAGAATTGTGCTTCGTTTGCAGCAAATCGCTTTCGGAGGGACCAACTGTTCTTGTTCACCGAGGATTACAAACTTTACGTGACGCGAGTATTGAAAGAAATGACGGAAAAATTGAACATTTGCGTAATGTCAATTCGATAAAATGTCACGTGCAGTGCCGCAAGGACTATACTCGAAAGAGTAGCATTTTGGCAGTAAAAAAAGTGCCAGATAAAGGTGCCAGTACTTCTACAAGTAGTCCAACGCGGATTACGATGCGCTCAAGTGAGCCAGTTTTTAATTTTAAAGAAAACTGTATATTTTGTGGCGAAGAAGCTAATGAAGTGAAAGAAAAGAAAATCAACCAAAAATGTCGTCGGAAAATTAAACATGTTTCGACGCTTACTTTTAAGGACTTTGTAATAGCGGCAGCTGATAATCGTGACGACGACGTCGCAAAAGCATTTAAACAGCAGATAATTTGTGAGCCTGACTTGGTTGCAGCAGGGGCCAAATATCATAGTAATTGCTACCTCTCCTTCATGAAACCTAATACAGGAGGTAAGGTTGGCCATCCGGAAACTCACAATATTCTGTTAGCAATGGAAACAATATTTTCCTATATTGAAAATAATGAAGACTGTCAGTTCACTTTTACGGAATTAAAAAATGTTTGTAAAAATTTCATTCCTGATGATAAAACTATAAAGAAGAAGCTTTCACAGAGATATGGAAAGAGAATAATAATCACAACGAAAAATAAAAGTTCAAGTATTATTTGTTTTACAGATGCTCACCATGACATTTTAAGCAAAGCATGGTATGAAAATAAGAAAGCAAATGAAAAAGATGAGCGTCTCAGAATTTTAGAAGCGGCTGCAGCCATTATTCGGGAAGATATTCGATCGGTACCCATTAATAATGACTATTATCCTCCTACAAATCAAATGTTTGATGACATTGAGAATGAGATTCCGAATAGCTTGACTCATTTGCTGCAAGAAATAATATTGAAAAATAAAAAAGGGAAGTTGCCTGAGTTAAAATTAAAATGCACCGCTGTAAGCCATGCTATTATGGCAGCTGTCCGCCCAAGATCATTTATATCTCGATTACAACTAGGTTTGTCAATATTTCTCCACAGGAGATTTGGATCAAAACGCATTTTGGATATTTTATCAACCTTAGGTGTATCTGCAACATATAAAAACACAGTGCTGTATGAGGTCGCAGCAGTTCGCCATCCCCAACCTCATATTTTACCACCTCACACAGGAACTCTTCTTCAATTTGTTGCTGATAATGCAGATATAAATGTTTATACCATTGACGGTCATAATACAGTCCATATCATGGGAATAATACAATTAATAACTCCAGCAAGTGCCATCGTAGGAGAAGAACCGATACCAAGATGGACGACCATGCCACATGCAAAGGACATCGCTGCAATAGCCCACGTGCCAATTCAATTTTATGAAAATGATGGTGTATCAGGATTCAACAAAATTGAAGTAGAAAATGTCAATTGCGATAGTGGAACTACAGTCTCTATGCTACGTAAAACTGATATTTTATGGCTGTATGGAAAGTGGAGTAATATACCAGGAGTCCCAGGTTGGAACGGATACATAGAGTGTTTGACAAAAAATGATCAGAGTTTTTCCACATCTCGAATATTGTTTTTACCATTTATTCACCAGCCAGCAAGTAATTATAACACTATTTACACAACTTTAAAATGTGCCCTCGACAATGGAAAACGGTATGGCCATAATACATGTATTGTGACTTTTGACCAACCCCTCTATATGAAAGCACGAGAAATTGTAGCAGCATCAGCAGATACATCAGAAGTATCAAAAATTGTAGTGAGACTCGGAGGTTTTCATTTGCTCATGTCCTATCTTGGATCAATTGGCTATGTAATGGAAGGTAGTGGTCTGAAAGAAGTTATTAGCGTTATTTATGCACCTAATTCTGTCGAAAAAATGCTAAATGGACACGCTTATGCAAGAGCTGTCAGAGCTCATACATTGCTGCATCTGACTTTGTCAACGATAATATCGAAAAATATTGATATATTAGATGACGACGTTCACGAAATTCTCAGGACCTCCATTGGAGATGTAATGAAAAATACTGTCACATATGAAGACATTGAAAACTCAGATTGTGAAATTCAGCTATTAGTGGACAACTTCAATGAAAAGTTGCGTGAATTAGAAGAAAGAGGTCCCACGACAAAATTATGGGTGCAATACTTTCGTATGGTATCTATTGCAAAAGAATTTATAAGAAGTGAAAGAATGGGAGATTGGGAAGGACATCTTAATTCCATAAAAAAAATGCTTCCATACTTTCATGCATCAGGACATTTTCTTTATGCAAAGTCCGCTCACTTGTATCTCCAGGATATGCTAAAATTACAAAATTTCATGGAAAAAAGTGTTTTTGAAGAGTTTACCAAAGGATTCTTCACAATTCGACGTTCTAATAAATCAAGTTGCGGAACTTGGAGTGACATGGTCATTGAACAGTCACTAATGAAATCGATTAAAACTGAAGGAGGTATTGCACGAGGAAGGAGTACTCAAGAAAGTGTACTAAGCAAATGGATTTATGGCATGCATGCGATGAATAATGTGTGCGACGGAATAGAAAAACTTTGTAATGTTAACTTGGATACAACAGATCAACATGTCGATGCACGGGATTCACGCATTGCGAGAGACAATGCTGACGTACAAAAATTAATAGAATGGTTTACATCCCATGATCCTTTTCCAAAAATTAATCAAATTATATCAATAGCAAGTGGGATTGTCGGTGATGATAAAATAAACTGTTATAACGCTTATGCAATAGGTCTTATCTCCATAACAAATATAATCGGTCAGAAATTTGATAAAATCAAGCTAAAACGCTCCGAAAGAGTACTTCCACTTTTAGCAGTCTCCAGTTCTGTGAAAGTTCATGACACAAAAGTAGCAATAGATCCTCTGTTGCTATTTCAACGAATTAGCATAACAAAAAGGTTTGAAGATCAAATCCCAGAATACTTAAAATATGAATTAGCTCCATATCCATTGGCACTCTTTGATGATATGGGGATGCGCAAAACTAAAAAATCGTCTTTGTTTGATTGCTTCGAACCAAAAGTTATTACATTCAATGCTGCAAGTGATACATATATCGTCGATGGAGGATTTCTTTTGCATCGTGTTGTCTGGCATCGAGATGCTACATTTGATTCCATTTTTGAGGCGTACATAAATTACATTCGGAACCACTATGGTCCTAGTGTAATTATTGTTTTCGACGGTTATGATGACAATAGTAACAATATAAAGGCAATGGAACAACGACGTCGATCTGCCAAACTTCCTGCGTCTACGGAAGTTCTTTTTGATGCATCAATGAGTATTGCAATGAGCCAAGAAAAGTTTCTTTCGAACAGAAAGAACAAGAGCAGGTTCATTTGTATGTTGTCTCAAAAATTGGAATCTGCCAACATTCACATAAAACACGCTCAAGACGATGCTGACGTTCTCATTATTGAAACAGCACTCGAACAGTCTTACACAAATACATGTATTGTTGTTGGCGAGGACATAGATTTATTAGTATTACTAATTGCACGTACCCCTTCTGATAAAGAAATTTATTTTCTCAAACCAGGAAAAGGCAAAGTTGTAACTAAAATATATTCTTCCCACGGTTTCGGTCCATATACAAAAAGTAAAGAGCATATTTTATTTTTACACGCTATCACTGGGTGCGACACAACATCAGCTCTGTTCAGCAAGGGTAGAGCGCAGGCTTTGAAAATACTAGAAAAACGAGATGATTTAAGAAATTCCGCGGAGGTTTTTAAAATAAGGGCGTGTTCGCCAGAATTAATTTTTAATAATGGAGTACGGTTTCTTCTGGCAATGTATGGTGCTCGATTAAACGAGGTTTCAATAGATACATTTAGGTACTATTGCTTTGCCAAATCAACGCGGCTTAATAAGGCGGTGAAATTATCTACGCTTCCACCAACATCTAGTGCTGCCCGCCAGCATTTATATCGGGTGTACTACCAAGTGCAAGTGTGGCTCGGTAACGCACTTAATCCTGCAGACTGGGGATGGATAAGGAGAAATGATATTTTGGAGCCGATTCCAACTTTGTTACCGCCTGCTCCAGACACTCTGCTAAATGTAATTTTTTGCAATTGCGCCAAAGGCTGTGGATCAAACTGCGGTTGCAGGAAACTTGGCTTGCATTGTTCAGCAGTGTGCGGTTCTTGTCATGGCCAGTCATGCCTCAATGCACCTGATATAACTGCCGAAAGTAATGTGGACAATGATGAGGACGTAGATCCTGTTAATTTCTCAACGGAAGACATACTGATAGAAGAAACAGACACAGAACATGAGGAAGACTCGTAATTTTTGTATTTTTAATAAACAAACATCGTGGATTAGGCCTACTGGGGACACCACTTATAAAAAAAACGCGCTCAGTACTCTACCTCCAGGGTGGTGTGGAAATGAGTGTATTATTTCTCGCGGGCGAAGATCCACCCCCTCGAAAATTCAAAATTTTTTAAAACTTTAGGGATATACAGAGGTTAATGTAGGTGTGTATTACGTAATTTTTTTGTTTGGTGCCCAAATTCATTGTAAGGGGCTGAAATTGACCCCTGAAAATACGTTTTTTTTTCGATTTTGTGTTATAACTCGAGAACCGTAAAAACTGTATGACCTATAACTTACCAACTGATAGTCCTCATTAAAAGAAGTAACTTTTTCCTGAGCACTTTTTTTCTATCTCCTACAGTTCGCGAGTAATAATACCAAAAAAAAAAAAGTTTAGGGGTGAATTGCACCCTCTTGGAGTGAATTTGGGCATCAAACGAAATTGCGTTGTATTCAGGAGGACTTCCCCTACATATTTACAGAGTTTCATAATTTTCTGAATTTCCGGGTTCAGGATCTTCCCTTGTCAAATTTATGGGGGTTGAAACTTGGTAACCCGACCTACTTGAAAATGGTTACACCTACGAAAAAACTTGCAAGACCTTTTTTGTAGAGAATTTCCTAGGCTATAAATTGTATAATAACTATTTTTGTCGCAAAACTGATACATAGCGAGATATTTGCGAAAAACAGGATTTTTTTTTTCAACCCTCTGTAAAATTTTTAGCAGCAGTCGGATTGATGGGGACTTTTGACATCTTGTTTACAACGACCAAATAAAGGCTCATGCAAAAATTCAGCTGGATGGTAATTACTCCGTAGATTGGGCAGATTTTCGTCTAATTTCACTGGACTATAAGGGGATAGGTCACCCTCGATAGCCCTAAAACAGGCCTTTCTTCAAACGCAAATTGTAAAGTGATAAATAACAATAGGGACAACGTTTTTTCTATTTTAATCGTTATTCTATGAGGTTTAACACAAAAAAAGAAAAGTCTAAATATCTCTACGTACATAAAAGTTGTGAATAACAACGTAAAGGCGCCTACGCGGTGCACCGTTTGATGGTGTACATAAAATCTCGAAAACCGCTCCAACGATTTGGATGAAAATTTAATGGGACATGCAGAAAACCATTCCCTAAGATGTGTCGGGAACAGATTTTCGAAAAAAAAATAATACAATTTTTATGTTGAAAAATACGACGTTATCGATTTCTAGTATGAAAAATATTTTTTATCGTTTTTTAAAGAATTTATCTTGAAATACTGCTCCCGACAGATCTTAGGAAATGATTTTCTACATGTCTCATTAAATTTTCATCCAAATCGTTGGAGCGGTTTTCGAGATTTTATGTATCAATTCAACCTTTCTTTCGCGCAGCGTGCCTTCCCCGTTGTCAGGGAGACCGCGCGACGCTACGAAGGCTGCCATGACGGGCTAACGGCTACCGTCTTCGCGGTTAGCGTCGCGCGGTATCCCTGACAACGCGGATGAGAGTGGGAGAACCCCAAGCGAACGCCCTGGTTTAGAAAATTCATAACTTTCCTTGACAAATTATTGTTGACTAATTTAGCATTCCTCTGATGATAATTCAGAATCCTCATCATCAGGAACTGTCTGATTCTAAAACAACTTTTTCGTCTAGCCATTGGGCGTGTTTGGTTTCTAACAATTTGAAGTTTCTGCGCCATTTAATCCAATAACGCTTCCAAACTATCGCGAAATTAAACAGAAACGTACTTGTTCAGAGCAGCATTCGAAAATTGTTGACTTTTTGAACTTTGTAATTTATTTTCTAAATAATTTACGATGATTTGACGGTTTTTAGTCATAGTCGACTGCATAAGTCCCAATTTCTTCAGGTGAATAACTATGTCCCGGCGAGTTATAGCAGGCCTGCAGCCTACAAAAAAAATTATTTCTCATAAAATGGCAACTAAATGCAAAAAAACTATTCGATTTATATCAAGTACAGGAGTGTTACTATTGCCTAAAAATAATTTCAATCAGTAGCATTGAGTAGCTTAGGATTCGCACTCTACAATACGTGAAATACCGTAAAATGGCCTCTTCTCTTCTCTTCTCTTCTCTAGTCTCTTCTCTTCTCTTCTCTTCTCTTCTCTTCTCTTCTTCTCTTCTCTTCTCTTCTCTACATATATAAAGCGGAAAGTATTATTGTGTCTGCAACGGGTAAACTCGGAAACTACTTGACCAATTCTCCTGCGGTTTTCACAGATGTGTAGAGACAACATTTGTCAAGGTTTTAGGCTATCTATCATCTCGATATTACTAAATGGTACTGAGTAATAAGCGAAATAGTGAAGCGAGGCAGATAAATCTTACGTGGCGTTCACCGCGGTGCGCGCAAGAGATGCGCGTACGGTTCCCCGCACGGTGGTGCGGATCACGCGGTTTGCCAGGAGTACAGACCCTTCCACCGCTCCCAACCGCGTTCGTTGTCCGTGCTCCTGGCATGCCCGGGGGAGATGCTTGATCCCTTTTTTGTAAATATTCATAGGTTTTTGTAAATATTCACAGTTATTCATTAGTTGAATAGATGTTTTAAGCAGTTACGTTTTCTTAAATATTATTGCCGTTATTAATACATAATATGAGAAGCCCGGGCAACGCCGGGTACTTTAAGCTAGTTTTGTTATACATATAATGTAAAAATTAAAATGATTACAGTTGCTTTAAGTATCCTATCATAACATTGCATGTTTCGTGATTGTACTACAAGTGTTAAAATGCATAAAATTTTTGTCACTTTCTTCTTTAATACATGTTAAATACCAACCGGTACGGGGTAACATTGGCACATCATATAAATAGCAGTAACAGGTTAAGTTTTACTACTCTGAAGTCAGTAAAGACTGGTTCAGACACGTCCAGTAGTTTAGTTGATTAGCAAATAATTTAATCATTTTTCGTGTGTGGATATTAAAATTTAGTCGAGTAGCTTAGTAAAACAATCGTAATTTACTAAATTACTCGCTACTCGACTAAATTACTGGACCTGTCGGTTCCAACCTTTAGATACATTGACACTTAAATTTGTTTATTTTATTTTATTTTTTACATCTTAACAAAAAAATCTAATCGTCATCCAGACAGACTGGACATTCATAAGAAATTGTTTCGGTTCCTCGATTACAAGTTCCGCAGACCCACTGACGACACGTTATGCATTGCACCCAGTCAGGACCTTTATATGTTTCCCACTTACATAAACATATTTTGCAGACATTATCGTCTATTATATTAATAGTTTATATAATATTATATAAATGCTTTATACTTCCTCTTCCCGGTAGTCGCTGTATAAGTTCTAGGCATTATTGCGATCTAATGTTATTAATAATGTATAACGTAACAAAGTTATCTATTTGACAGGCGATTATTGGATATCTAACCGCAAACGTTGAAACAATTGAATACCTAAAATCTCGATCTCGAATGCGACTTTATATGTTCATGCGTATAGGTGCCAATGTAGCCCCGGCATGTGCCAATGTTATCCCCTTCTGCCAATGTTCCCCCATTTTACGGTAGCTTACAAAAGAAGAGCACTATGAAGGTTAGGATATCGCGAAATATAAACAATAATCTAAAGCACAAAATTGAAACGAATGTGCGATTTTATATTTACCTTCAACTACTGAATTCATATTCTTATGCGTATAAGTCTTTTATAAGAGTCGGATAATCACTACACATTATTTCGTAATAAACGATCGAATAAGGTGAAACAACTATGCGACGCGGCGCGTCATTCGCCTTCATTTGTTTCATTGTTGATTAAGGTAGTACCAAAGGTCACTTTGCATCTCAGTGGATTATTCACTACATAAAACATTCACTAACACTTGTATTCTTTTACCCTCAACTTCAGACTTTTTTCCTACTAATTGGACGATCTAGACCACTATGCGTCAGAGTCGGGCACTAGAACTCGAATAAAAATTTCAAATAAAGTGTATGTCACGTCCCGCGACGTGGAGTCTACTACTAATTAACCTTTTAAAATATACAATATTTACTATTTCGTACTCTGAGGTATTATAACCACCTCGTATGAAAAACATATATAAAACATTATACAAAGTATCGCCGATAAGGCATTATCTTATAAACTACGATAAGAAGAGATCGAGCGAAGTGAACACGGACTGCAACAGCGAACAGGAGAGCCAGCATCAAGGAGGTAGCGGCCAGCCAGCCGCACTCACACTAAGGAAACCAGTGGACACCAGCTGATGGGTCAGAGGCCCCATCCGCCAGTGGAGTTGACACCTTAGCAGAGCTGTGCCCCTGATCCTCGCCAGAAGATTGCCCTCCCGTTATTTCACGCAAATCGATCACCGATGCAAATACAACATATTTAACTTCAACCCGTAGTAAGTAAACTGTACGAAGGCGATCGTACAGAGCGTATTGTAACGTCCCACGGGGACTGAAACCGTTAGAAACCGACTGTCGGTAAATTAGGAACTAATCTCCATTACCATGTAACCATATTCTGTTACCGCGCAAATGTATTATAAGACTTTTATGTATAATTTATAAAATAGATAAATATTAGAGAAACAATTATTATAGGAATATTAGGAATAATTAATTATAAGTATTAGCAAAAGCGCAATACAAAATAATAAGTAATAAGCAAGCAAAACACGAAATAACAAATAGCGACTCACTGCGCATGCGCCAGCCCGCCAATTCTCCGGTATAAAAGGAGGCGCACGCAGCACAGCGGGACATTCAAGCTACGAATGGGCTCAAGTGACGAACGAATGCTCAAGCCTAGAGGCGGCTTAAGTTTCAACCAGTGGGATCGAGATCGCTCCGGAAACGGCAGCGGCTGATCTCCAGTGTATAAAAGTTACTGGTGCACCTCTTTGGTTTGCTCATTTGAGAGTCATAGAACCTCGTTCTTACAAAGCCATCGAGATCGCTCCGGAACCGGTAGCGGCTGAAGTGCTTGGTAAAAACAAGGTCTGTAGAGCATAGAACAGAACTCTGTCAAAAGAATCGAGATCGCTCCGGAAACGGCAGCGGCTGATCTTACTACAGAGATTGCCAAGAGTATTCGAGATCGCTCCGGAAACGGCAGCGGCCGAGCTCTGCAATATACATATATACATATTCAAATATTACGTAGCATTAGAATCAGAAAACATAGAAAACCAAAAAAGAGAGTATATATAATCGTAGTCCGTAAGCTATATTAATTAATTATTATTTCATTGTTGTTACTATTTAACTAAGTTTTATTAAATAAATAAGCATTGTTAAGTTATAAGCCATAGATTCCACTCTTTAATCTGTAGAATAGAACCCCCACCTATCCTATACTTGAGGGGACGCCGCTCTCCCCTCAGGGACCTCGACGCTCAGTTGTCCCCGGACAGCCGAACGTTACAGGTCGGATATTTTTTGGTGACAGCGGTGGGATTTTTCATTCGTTTAGAGGATAAATTCATTTCGAAGAACTATTTCGTTAATGAAATCTCCATAAGTGAGTATTTTACAAGAAATTTTTTCTTCCTTTTCTCTAAATCTTACAGAGGCTTTAAAACTTCGCAATGCCTAATACAATTGGAGAAGCAATGGCTAACCTAACAATAAATACAGAGACTCAAACTCAGGAGACTACAGAAACTCCAGAAATCATTACAGTAGATGTAAAAACTCCAGGACCTTCAAATCCACAAATTAATATGAATACATCTACGAATACATATCCTCATTTACCACATATTAGCCTACGCGATACTGCGGACACAGTCCCTTCTTTCGACGGTAGAAATATACCGATACACCAGTTTATAAAAAGCTGCCGACATGCACGGCGCATGGTTAATCCGAACGCAGAGTATGGATTAGTACAACTCATAAAAAATAAGCTTTTCGGACAAGCCTCTAGGGTAGTTTTAAGTGGAGATTATAATTCAATTGATGATCTCATTTCGGTATTAGAATCACGATTCGCACCATTACACACTTCAATACAGTTATATGGTGAATTATCAAAAATAGCACAATTACATAACGAAACAACGGTAGATTACAGCAGTCGCGTATCCAATCTCTTACTTCAGATTAAACATTGCAATGCAATAGAGGTACCGACGAATGTAAATCAATTTAATACAAACGCGGAACAAAACGCCATTAAAGCCTTTCTAACGGGACTCAAAACAGAAATTCATAATAGAATATATGACCACACCTTCAACAATCTTGACCGTTGCCATCAAAGCAGAAGCGGAACATAACGAAAACCAACTACGAACAAGAGAAGCAGCAGGAATACCACCGACTAACCAGTGTGCAATTTGCCTTGGATACGGCCATATTGCTACTGCTTGTAGCAGCCGAATCTCACGAACCAACTGGCAGCAAAAAACCTGTCAACAATGTCATAGAACGGGACATACAACGCAAGAATGTAGAAACCGAAACGGAGCACGAAACGGAGCATGGAACGATACATTCTGTGACTTCTGCCGAAGGCCAGGTCACATGACGCAAGATTGTAGAAGCCGAAGTTACACGAATAGAGCCCCTCAATCTACCGTATACTGTGATAATTGCCGAAGGCCAGGTCACACAACACGAGATTGTAGAAGCCAAAGTTACACGAGCAGAGCTCCTCAATCCAATGTGTACTGTGATTACTGCGAAAGACCAGGTCACACGATACAAGAATGCAGAAGCAAAAGTTATGCAGAAAGAATACAAAAACCAGAAATATTCTGTGAATATTGTAAATTTAAAGGCCATACAGTAGACCAATGTAGGAAAAAGATGTACATTGACAGGAGGGAAAAAGAAGAAGCACAACCCCGTATGGTACGTAGGCAGGCCATACTCAGATTAAAAACGGAGCAAATAAGGAAACCTCCTAGCATCCTTCTTTCTGATATAGGATTCAGTGAGGACCACGCAACGTTAATGATCGATACCGGATCTGATCTCAACGTCATTAAGAGAAGTGCTGTTTCACCGAATATACCAATCTATACGGACACCTTGTTCGACCTCAATGGTATTACAGACGGCCTACTCAGCACAATAGGATATACGAGGTGTGTAAATAAAGTAATGAGACTGGCAACGTCGCTTTCGATCCGGCAACGCTGGAGACGAGAGGCTTTGAGCAGCGTCAGGTGCACATGTGATATGACTCCAGTATAAGTTTGAACTCGCTACAGTCATTTGTTTCTCCGTAGCGTTAGTTTTCGTGAAACAGTTTTTTCTTGTCCGTTCTAAAAGTGAGTGGCGTCAATTTTGAGCAACGGTGTGCCATCAATTTTTGCTTCAAACTTGGACACAATGCAACAGAAACATTTGAAAAACTTCGGCAGGCCTATGGAGAAAGTGTTTTGTCAAGGGCCCAGGTTTTTCGGTGGTTTAATGCATTTTCAGAAGGAAGAGAGTCGATTGAAGATGAACCACGAAGCGGAAGGCCTTCAAGTGCAAACATCGATGAAAATGTCAACAGAGTCCGGGATCTTGTGCGTTCAGATCGACGGTTGACAGTCAGAATGATCGCGGAACAGTTGAATTTGAATTGCACCTCCGTTCATCAGATTTTGACCAATGAATTGGAGATGAGGAAAATTTGTGCAAAAATGGTTCCGAAAAACCTTTCCCAAGACCAAAAGGATCTCAGAAAGGAAAGGAGTCTTGACTTTCTGGGATCGATTGAAAATGATCCCAGTTTTCTGGAACGTGTCATTACTGGTGACGAGTCTTGGGTGTTTGAGTACGACCCAGAAACCAAACGCCAGAGCATGGAGTGGCACACTGCAACCTCTCCAAGGCCCAAAAAAGCACGAATGAGCAAGTCAAAGATCAAATGCATGCTGATTTGTTTTTTCGATAGTCACGGAATCGTCCACAAAGAGTTTGTGCCTCAAGGCCAAACGGTTAATCAACACTTTTACCGAGAAGTCCTTGAAAGACTTCGAAAAAGAGTCTTTCGTGTGCGACCAAACATCAAAAACAACTGGGTGTTGCATCACGACAATGCGCCATGTCACACTGCAATCTCAATAAACGAGTTTTTGGCCAGTAAAAACATTCCTGTGGCTCCTCAGCCTCCTTATTCACCAGACTTGAGCCCTTGTGACTTTTTCCTCTTCCCGAGATTGAAAAATCACCTCAAGGGAACTCATTTTGGGACACGTGAAAACATCAAAACAGCTGTAACCGACCAGCTGAAGGCTATTCCACTATCCGAGTTCCAGCAATGCTATGATGATTGGAAGGATCGTCTCCAGCGCTGTGTGGCTTCCCAAGGGACCTATTTTGAAGGAGACAATATTGCATTGTAATTATATTTGAATAAAAACTTGAAAAAAAATCAGTCTCATTACTTTATTTACACACCTCGTATTAAAATAAGAACTTTAAACACGGAAATCATCATCCATGTTGTGGAGGATCTTCCTATCAAACAAGATGGAATACTGGGAACGGAATTTTTTCAAACAAACGGAGCAACCATCGATTATATGAAGTCAGAGATAACCATTGGAATGGAAACTATTCCATTTATTGACCCAGAAATGGTCACAATACCAGCAAGAGCACGAAGCCAAATATATGTGCGAGTGCTTAATACACAATCTAAAACAGGATATATTCCGAAAATTAACATCCACCCTAACATACATATGGGAAACGCACTAGTTTCGAATAACAACGGTGTAGCATATCTTTTCGCTATAAATACATCCACAAAGGACATCAAAATTCCAGTACCATCAGTTGACTTAGAAGAATTCGAAGAAATACCTGCAGAAGAGGAAACAACAAACACATACAAAAGAACTGACAGAACGCACCAACTACTACAACTATTACGGTTGGACCACCTAAACTCAGAGGAACGGGCCAGCGTTGAACAATTAATAAAGGAACACGCAGATAGATTCTATCTTCCAGGGGAAAAACTAGAAGCGACAAACAAAACACATCATAGAATAATTACGGAAAACGACGTTCCCGTTTTTACAAAGCAATACAGGTATCCCCAAGCATATAAGGAAGAAGTTAGAATACAGACTAAAGAATTGCTTGAAAAAGGAATCATACAGTCATCATCTTCAGCTTATAATTCACCGATTTGGATTGTACCCAAGAAAGAAGACGCTCAAGGAAATAAAAAGTCCAGAGTCGTAATTGACTTTAGAAAATTAAATGAACTAACAATTGGAGATGCCTATCCTCTGCCAAATATAACTGACATACTAGATCAGTTAGGAAGTGCAAAGTATTTCTCTGTATTTGATCTTGAATCTGGATTTCACCAAATCCCCATGCATCCTGATGATCGACATAAAACGGCGTTCTCTACAATTTACGGGCACTATGAATTTACCAGAATGCCATTTGGACTTAAGAACGCACCAGCCACCTTCCAGAGACTAATGGACCAGGTCTTGACTGGGCTTCAAGGAGTAGAGCTTTTCGTATATCTATACTACAAGTCATGTTAGAATAGACCTGCCGACCGACGAGTTTAGACTGGTTCTACGCATGTTGGCGTTCATTGGCTATGCCACCACCAATGGTCTTTCGGCTGCGCATCCGTTCTGCGCCGAAAGCATTGGTGTGGCGCCACTTTCGTATATACCGCGTGTTTCGACTTTTTGTCGGATTTGATTGTCTCTTTGTTATTGCAAACGTCAGGTGAAAGAAAAAATATTAAAATGGTTAAGGAAAAAAATTTAAAAGTAAATGCAATTAAACACCAATTTCCCGACCCAAAATAATAAAAGAGGACAGGTAAGCAACTGAAATATTATAACTGAAGTATTATAAGTAATTGAAGTATCATAAGCAACTGAAATATTATAAGGAAAAATATTAACCTAATGGCCGGAAAAATGTAACTTTAATATAATGGGAAACGTTTCTCTTGCAGATAGTTAACGCTGGACAAAGGAGGATTATTATAAATATTTACAATGACAAGAAAGCTCAATTTCCAAACATGAAGTACAAGGAAATTATAAAATTGGTTGCAAATACATGCGGCGTAGGACGTTGTACCGTCATCGACAGTCTAAAGGAATTTAAAAGGACGGGGACTGTCACATCACCGTCGAAGAAGCGGGTAAAGCCCGATATAATGCAGAAGATGTCGGAAGAGGAAATTGGAGCAATAAGGAAGCATGTGCACGCCTTTTGGGAACGAAGAGAACTACCGACAGTTCCGAGAGTTTTGGCGGCGATCCGAAATGATGAAAATTTACCAACCATGTCGCAGAGTACGTTACAACGCCTCTTGAAGAAAATGAACTTCAAGTACGTACAGAGAAAGCGCAATGGTGCCCTTATCGAGCGAGAAGATATTAATCGTTGGCGCCGAACGTTCATCACGAAAATTCGAGAATTCCGAGCGGCGGGAAGACCCATTTATTATTTGGACGAAACATGGGTAAATGCGGGCGACACACGGCAGCGAGTGTGGGTGGACAACACCATAGCTTCGGCATCGAACGCCAGAGAAAGGGGCCTGACGATTGGCCCACCTACTCCGACTGCGAAAGGAAAGCGCCTCATCGTACTTCATATTGGATCGGAGGATGGTTTTGTCGAGAATGGCTTGTTGTGTTTTGAATCGAAGACCAAAAGCGCTGATTACCACGACGAGATGAATGGGGCACACTTTTTCGAATGGTTTCAGCGCACTGTACCATATTTAAAACCAAACGCCGTTATTGTGATGGATAACGCACCGTACCACTCTGCGAAACAGGAGCGCTGTCCCGTAACGAGCTGGAACAAACCGCAGATAAGAGAGTGGCTTACCAGCAAGGGAATACGAATGCCAGATAACGCACTGAAGTGGCAGTTATTGGACGAAGTTCGAAGAATTAAGCACATTTACGATAAATATGTGATCGACGAATATGCAAAATCAACGGGGAGAACTATTCTTCGACTACCGCCCTACCATTGCGACTTGAATCCAATTGAGCTCGCGTGGGCGGTAGTAAAAGGCCACGTAAAAGCCAATAACACGACTTTCCACCTTGCCGATGTAAAGCAGCTACTGATACAAGGGGTGGAAAAGGCAACACCCGAAATGTGGGCAAATTTTATCCGCCACACGACGAAGGTGGAGGATAAATTATATGACCTGGACCAAGTAATTGACGATATGCAGGATGACGCGGATGATTCTTCATTCGATGAAGACGACTCAGACCACGGCGAAGGTGCTCATTTAGAATTCGAGCCAGATCCGCATTTGGAACCGGAACCGGAACCGAATTTGGGATTGGAGTCGGATTCAGATTGAAACATCAAGGGAAAAACTGCACAGTAGTCCGGTAAGCTGCATTTCATGGGAACAATCTAATCTTTCAATCTATCTTTCTTATGTAAATATATTTATGTACTTCTGTATTTCTTTCAGAAACTTTTTTGAGGAAGGACCACTCAGATTTCCCGGATCAGCCAGAGAAGTATGGTATCTTTGAACTAGGTGTGCTAATAGGACATTGAATCTGGAATTAACGTGATTTTTATTTATTTTTGTAGATGTCTTAACCTGAATCCGGATTCGGCGCCAATCCCAAATGCGCACCTTCGTGGTCTGGGTCACTTTCATTGGGTGAAGGATGCTGCGCATTATCCTGCATATCGCCGATTACCTGGTTACACATTTCGGATGCTGCCTTTTCCACCCCTTGTATCAGTAGCTGCTTTACATCGGCAAGGTGGAAAGTCGTGTTATTGGCTTTTACGTGGCCTTTTACTACCGCCCACGCGAGCTCAATTGGATTCAAGTCGCAATGGTAGGGCGGTAGTCGAAGAAGAGTTCTCCCCGTTGATTTTGCATATTCGTCGATCACATATTTATCTTAAATGTGCTTAATTCTTCGAACTTCGTCCAATAACTGCCACTTCAGTGCGTTATCTGGCATTCGTATTCCCTTGCTGGTAAGCCACTCTCTTATCTGCGGTTTGTTCCAGCTCGTTACGGGACAGCGCTCCTGTTTCGCAGAGTGGTACGGTGCGTTATCCATCACAATAACGGCGTTTGGTTTTAAATATGGTACTGTTTGCGATTCGAGCAGTAGTTCCTCTCACCACCGCTCTCATCTCACCGCAGCACCTCACGGGCAGCGGAGCACGACGGCAGATCTACAATCGATTACCGAATCAGATCTGGCCGCCGGTGCGATCACCCAATAGGACCAGTCGTCCGCGCGTTCACCCAATCAAAGCTCACTTCCGCTTGGCGCGTCTTCCAGAAGCTTCTGGAAGACACCAAGGCGGAAGCTGGCTTCGGGCCATTGCTCACTCTTGTTCCAAACGTGCTTTGAATAGCATCACGCTCAAGCTAGTTGTTCAGAATTACTCGCTCAATTTTCTCAACACTCGCTCTCACGCTCACTACATCGGTATTAAGCTCATTGTCTCTCATCCGTCGCTCATCTTTGTATTTTAATAAACGACGCACTACATTCTTACCAGTCACCGTGCTTTGTATCGACTCCAACAACCTAACCTAAAATTCCGGCACGCGAACTGACATCCATTCGCGAACATTTTGGTCCTTCGAGCCGGATTGTGAAGTGCTTCAAAGTGCAGTGATCGTGCTCAAGCTCACCCGCTCACCCGCTCATCACTCATCGCTCAGAGATGGAAAATAAAACGACCACCTCATCGGCGTCGTCGAGGTCAACGTCGCCCACGCCGTCGCCCACGCCGACGCCCACGACGGCGGTGCTCACGCTCACCATTCCAGACGAAGTGCCAGGAACTTCAGCACCGGCCGCCGTGAAACAGTCGAGGGAAACTAGGGCCACTTCACCGTCAGCGATCCCAGCGGAGCTCATCGTCAAAGCGAGAACTCAGGTGGGCCGTTTTCATTCTCTCACCGAAGTGCAAGAGCAAATACCCTCACTAGCTCACATGACCTCTCTCGACGAGGTGAGGCTGCTCAGCTCGCATGTGGAAGACCTGCATCAGGCCTTCATTAGGGAGCACGCGTACTTCGAGATCACCTGGCCAGTGAAGTGTCTCGACCATGACTATTTCAAGTCGGAGCTGGTGACCAAGGAGAGGCAGCTCCACCTCAAACTCAAACTCAGGCTCAACCGCCTACGTGAAGACGTGGCGGCGATAGCTCAAGCAAAGGTCACCGTCTCACCCGCTCAACCACTATCTCGAGCGTCGAAGCTGCCCGAGATTGCGCTGCCGACCTTCTCAGGCAGCTACGTGGATTGGCCAGCGTACAGCGAACTTTTCACCTCGCTCATTATTCAGGATACGCAGCTCATGGACATCGACAGGTTGCACTATTTGAGATCCAGTGTGACTGGCGAGCCAGCAAGGCATGTGAATGCCTACCCGCTCACTGGCGCCTCATTTCAAGCATGCTGGGAGTACCTGACGAAGCGCTTCTCCAACAAGCGCGTGCTCATTCAGGAGCAGCTGAACAAGTTGTTCAGTTTGCCAGCGATACAAACTCGCAGCTCAACCGCTCTGGACAATCTACGCTCATCCATCACCGAGGTGACCAAGACGCTCAAGGCGTTGGGTGCGGCAGAGGACATGCTCAACTGTGTACTCATACATCTCGCCACCAACTGTCTCGACAAGCACACCCGAGAGGCGTGGGAAACCTCGGTGGGCTCAGCCAACGAATATCCAAGGTACGAGCAGTTGGAATCGTTTATTGACAACAAGATTGTCGCCTTGGAACAGCTGGAGGCCGCCGCTCAAAAGCAAGCTCAACAGAAGAAGGCTCAACCTCCCTCTGCCGCACCCAGTCGCCCATCTCACTGCTCAGCTACCTCTCACGCAGCGACACATTCGCACAACAGCTCAAAGTTCTTCCTCTCAGCGAACAACTACCCGTGCGATTGCTGCCAAGGACCGCATTTCGTGGTAATGTGTCCGGAGTTCCGCGAAATGTCGGTGGAAGCGAGGCGCAAGCTCATCACCAGATACGAGCTGTGTCGTAACTGTTGCGGAAGACACAACACAGAAGTGTGCAAATCTCACCTCAAGTGCAAGACGTGTGGGGCTCGACATCACACGATGCTGCACTTGAAGGGGACCAACGCTCAGCCAGCTGAAACCTCAGCTCCAGCTCAATCCACATCTCAAGGCTCAGCTCAATGAGAAATTGGTGCAGTCGTCGCACCCCGCTCAAGCTCAACAAACCAGTCTCAAAGCTCACGCTCAAAGGGTTTTCCACTTTACCCGCTAGCGGTTCGCTCATCATTCTCAACCACGTCACTCTTGGCCACGGCCAACGCACAGCTCATCACTCCAGTATCATTCTCTCCAGTTCGGCTTCTCATCGACTCAGGCTCCGAGCTCACCTTTATCAAGGAGGAGGTCATCACCCAGCTCAACATTCCACGTGTGCAATCATCCATTTCAATCAGTGGCCTTGGAGGCGCCAGATCTATCCAGACGAGAGGAATCGCACTGCTCACACTGCGCTCGAATTACGAGTCGACAACGATACAGGTTCAAGCTCATGTACTCAAAGCATTAACCTCCAATCTGCCATCGGTCGAAGCGCCTCGACAGGAGTGGCCACATCTCAACGGCCTCATGCTGGCTGATCCCGACTTCCTCACGCCGAGGCCTATTGACATGGTCATCGGCGCAGACACATACGGACAGATCATCAAACCTAACCTCATCAAGGCAGACCCGTCAATGCCAATTGCTCAATTTTCAATGTTTGGGTGGCTCATTCTTGGACCAATCACCATCCACAATTCACAGATTGCAACATCTCATCACTCTGCTGTGGTACAGCATAGCAACAATGATCTCCAAGAATTGTTGACGAGGTTTTGGATTCAAGAAGAGCTTCCCGGTGATACCCCCACTCAGCTCACGCATGAAGAAGAAGAGTGCGAGGAGCACTTTCGAGCGACTCACTCGCGTGACTCAACAGGAAGATACATCGTCCGCATCCCGCTCAAGTTATCTCCAAAGCTCCTGGGCAATTCATACAACACGGCTCACGCATGCTTGATGCGTACACGCAACAGACTCAAGAAGGACGCTGGACTTCGTGAACTCTATGAAGGGTTCATGAACGAGTACAAAGATCTCCAGCACATGGTAAGAGCATCATCAATCTCTCCTAACGCTCATTCTATTTTCTATTTGCCACACCATGGAGTGCTCAAGCCCGACAGCCAGTCAACCAAGCTCAGGGTCGTCTTCAATGGCTCAAGCCCTTCGGGCTCCGGACACTCAATCAACGATCTCATGCACACCGGCAAAAATCTCCTGCTCAATGTCACCGACGTGCTGCTGTGGATACGTCAGCACAAATTCATATTTGCCACGGACGTGACGAAGATGTACCGTCAAGTCCAGGTGCATGAAGCCGATCAGGACCTGCAAAGGGTGCTGTGGTTCGACGGCAATCAGAAGGAGGTGCCATACAAGCTCACCACCGTCACATACGGATTGAAGGCCGCTCCATTCTTGGCTGTCAGGGCTCTACTTCAACTCGTGGAAGACGAAGGCCATCGCTTTCCACTGGCAGTGCCATCGCTCACTCAAGCCAGATACGTCGACGACATATTCGGCGGAGCCGACACAGGTGAGAAACTCATTGAAATCGCTCAACAATTAAAAGACCTGTGCAACGCGGGAGGCTTTCCACTTGCCAAATGGCATGCTACTCACCCTCCGTTGCTTGATTCAATTTCCCCTACTCAGAGAGCTCTCGGCTCAATACTTTCACTAGACGACTGCAAAACCAAAGTTCTCGGATTACATTGGAACGTGCTCAAGGATAGCTTTTCATTCTCAGCCAAACCGGCAACGAGCTCAAAATTCACCAAACGCCTCATTCTCTCAGAAGTAGCTCAAATATTTGATCCGCTCGGCTTTTTGTCACCAGTCATCATTCAAGCAAAGATACTTTTACAAGAATTATGGCTGCACAAGCTCAGCTGGGATGATCCACTGCCATCCCAGGTCACGTCAAAATGGCTCACCATCAGAGAAAATCTTCAATGCCTGGCCAGGCTCTCAGTTCCTAGGTGGTTCACCACCTACAGCTACTCAACAGTGGAATTACATGGTTTCTCTGATGCTTCTCAACTCGCCATGGCGGCGGTAGTTTATATTACCGTCCTTTCACCGTCCACAAATCACAAGGTGTCGACACTAGTGTGCTCCAAAACGAAGGTAGCACCCCTCAAAAAGCTCACCATCCCAAGGCTCGAGCTTACAGCATCATTGATGCTTGCAAAGCTCACAAAATATGTTCAAGCAACTCTCAAGCTCAATGTAGCTGCTACTCACCTGTGGACGGACTCTCAAGTGACACTTATATGGATCAAATCTCATGCATCACGCTGGAAGGACTATGTGAGGAATCGTGTCTCCCAGATTCAAGAATTCACTCAACACGCACAATGGAGACACGTTCCAGGGACCTCAAATCCAGCGGACTGCGCCTCTCGAGGCGTAACTACATCTCAGCTTGAACAACACAAGCTGTGGTGGATGGGACCACCATGGCTCACTCAGCCCAGTGACTCATGGCCATCTCAACCGGAATTGAAGGACGACTCCAGTGCACAGGAGGCTCGTCCGGGAGTTTCAACCCTACTCAACGTTCAAAAGATCGAATATCACTGGGATCTCATTTATAAATATTCTTCTCTCAACAAACTCATTCGCATCACCTCAGTTTGTTTCAGAATTCTTGACAAGCTAAGGAGAGCTCCGATTTCACTACCACTCATCTCACACTCACCAGAGGACTTGGAAAGAGCCCGAATCTTCTGGATCAAGGCAACGCAAGCTCTCTATTTCAACCAGGAGCTCAAAACACTCAGCCTTAATTCCAAGTTGCCATCATCTCACGCCTTCAATCGACTCACTGCGTTTGTCGATGAGCAAGGAGTGATTCGAGTTGGAGGTCGACTCAACAACGCTCACTTGGATCACGGAAGTAAGCATCCTGTGATTCTACCTCGCAATTCACGCCTTTCTCATCTGATCATAGATAATGCTCACAAAAACACCCTTCATGGAGGGACCCAGCTCACGCTCTCTCACATTCGCCAACGGTATTGGATTCTCGGAGGCAGAGCTCCAGTCAAAACTCACGTTCTTCGCTGTGTGGTGTGTGCTCGGCATAGGGGGATCCGTGCCCATCAGCTGATGGGCCAACTACCTCTTGCGCGAGTCACACCCTCACAGCCGTTCACCCGCACTGGACTGGACTATGCCGGACCAATTTCACTCAAAGCATGGAAGGGGCGAGGCTCCAAAACTCACAAAAGCTGGATTTGCGTTTTCACCTGTCTCACCACCTCAGCAGTTCATCTAGAGTTGGTGACTGACTACTCGACAGAAGGATTCATCGCTACTTACCGCAGATTCATCTCAAGACGAGGAATACCTCAATCACTCCATTCTGACTGCGGCACCAACTTCATCGGTGCAGACGCCGCGCTCAAGAGGTTATTCACTCAAGGCACAAAAGAACATCACTCAGTGTCGCAGCTCTTTGTCAACGACAACACCAAATGGCTCTTCAACCCCCCTGCAGCACCTCACATGGGTGGAAAGTGGGAGGCGGTCGTGAAATCAATCAAATATCACCTCAGGCGCACCGTAAGTGACACTGTACTCACTTACGAGGAATTTAGCACTCTTCTCACACAGATTGAAGCAATGCTCAACTCACGACCGCTAGAGCCACTCAGCGACGACTCTGAAGATGTCACTCCACTCACCCCTGCTCACTTCCTCATCGGACAGCCACTATCAACGCTGCCCGAACCATCAGCAGACCACTCAACAATCTCACAATCTGCGAGGTGGCAGCTCATTCAACAAAAGGCTCAGCGATTCTGGACTCAGTGGTCATCACAGTATCTACAACGTCAACTCTCAATCTCGAAATGGCTTCACCCGTCCAACGACATCAAAATCGGCTCCCTGGTGCTCATCACTGACGAGCGATTTCCACCGAGCAAGTGGCCACTTGCTCGGGTTCTCACCACACACCCAGGGAAGGACGGACTCACCAGGGTCGCAACGCTCAAGACCGCCACCACTGTTCTAAAAAGACCAATTGCAAAATTGGCACCTTTGAATGTTTCAGGCTCATCATCAACACCATCTGCAAGCTGTTGATGGCGGGAGAATGTTTGCGATTCGAGCAGTAGTTCCTCTCACCACCGCTCTCATCTCACCGCAGCACCTCACGGGCAGCGGAGCACGACGGCAGATCTACAATCGATCACCGAATCAGATCTGGCCGCCGGTGCGATCACCCAATAGGACCAGTCGTCCGCGCGTTCACCCAATCAAAGCTCACTTCCGCTTGGCGCGTCTTCCAGAAGCTTCTGGAAGACACCAAGGCGGAAGCTGGCTTCGGGCCATTGCTCACTCTTGTTCCAAACGTGCTTTGAATAGCATCACGCTCAAGCTAGTTGTTCAGAATTACTCGCTCAATTTTCTCAACACTCGCTCTCACGCTCACTACATCGGTATTAAGCTCATTGTCTCTCATCCGTCGCTCATCTTTGTATTTTAATAAACGACGCACTACATTCTTACCAGTCACCGTGCTTTGTATCGACTCCAACAACCTAACCTAAAATTCCGGCACGCGAACTGACATCCATTCGCGAACAGGTACAGTGCGCTGAAACCATTCGAAAAAGTGTGCCCCATTCATCTCGTCGTGGTAATCAGCGCTCTTGGTCTTCGATTCAAAACACAGCAAGCCATTCTCGACAAAACCATCCTCCGATCCAATATGAAGTACGATGAGGCGCTTTCCTTTCGCAGTCGGAGTAGGTGCGCCAATCGTCAGGCCCCTTTCTCTGGCGTTCGATGCCGAAGCTATGGTGTTGTCCACCCACTCTCGCTGCCGTGTGTCGCCCGCATTTACCCATGTTTCGTCCAAATAATAAATGGGTCTTCCCGCCGCTCGGAATTCTCGAATTTTCGTGATGAACGTTCGGCGCCAACGAATAATATCTTCTCGCTCGATAAGGGCACCATTGCGCTTTCTCTGTACGTACTTGAAGTTCATTTTCTTCAAGAGGCGTTGTAACGTACTCTGCGACATGGTTGGTAAATTTTCGTCATTTCGGATCGCCGCCAAAACTCTCGGAACTGTCGGTAGTTCTCTTCGTTCCCAAAAGGCGTGCACATGCTTCCTTATTGCTCCAATTTCCTCTTCCGACATCTTCTGCATTATATCGGGCTTTACCCGCTTCTTCGACGGTGAAGTCACAGTCCCCGTCCTTTTAAATTCTTTTAGACTGTCGACTTACGCCGCATGTATTTGCAACCAATTTTATAATTTCCTTGTACTTCATATTCGAAAATTGAGCTTTCTTGTCGTTGTAAATATTTATAATAATCCTCCTTTGTCCAGACTTTTATAAAAATATACCAATGTTTTATAAAAATTGTACTTTACTTAAGTTTTCTATAATAAAATTTATTTGTATATGTCATACTTTGTTGTTATAATTCGTAATATTAATACCGTAAACATTTCAGTATAATACGACTAATAAATAAATTCGTAATATGGCACGAATTTAATAGAATGCACGTTTTATTTGGTTACCCGGTATATGAAAGAGAATCGGAACGGTGCATGGAGAGAGGGAAGCCTGGGTGGTAAAGTGGGGGAACGGAGACCTCGCGACAGCTGAAGAGCTCATTCTACATGCGCGAAAAGGTCTATTCTAACATGACTTAGAGTATACAGGGTGTCCCAAAAATGTCGGACTTCCTTGAAAGGGGTTACTCAGGGGGTGATTTGAAACAACTTTTTCCTTAGCGAAAATATTGTCCGAAGCTTCGTTAAGGAGATATTAACCAAAAACCCCGACCAATCAGAGCGCGCGCCTTCCGCCTGAGTTCCCGCGGTAGCGTTGGCTACGAGGTAGGCGACCGCGCTTGTGCTATGAACGTACGAACAAGCAAGTCGGCATGCATCGAAGGAAACCGCGTTACACATTTTTTTTTTTAAAGCAGAATCTTAAATAAGAATAATTTGAAGTGAGAGGACAAGAAGTACGTAAATTTCGTTTTTAAATAAGGCATAAACGAAAAGCTAACGTAACAGAAAATGTACGACAAGTGATCGTAATTCGTTATTGAGGTAAAAATCCGTAGTTTAACAACGGCCAACACAACTAAATTTAAAAAATAATATTAAGTGTATGAATAAATTCTTTCCGACTGGAATTTCTATCGCGGTGGTATTCAGAAGCTGCCAGAAAAATGGCAAAAGGTAATTAACAATAATGGAAATTATTTCGATGATCGATTTGTTTTCATATTTTTTAAATCGAACCGTTATTGTACCCTAAAATCGGAAAGAATTTATTTTCACACCTAATAATCACCAATAAATTAAATAAAACTCACCCTTTCGGACATTCCTTTCCTTGCTTTCCTTCCCTTTCGGAAACCTGTGTCACTGGGTCACTGTACCGATCCTTTGTTATCGGTGGACGAAAAGATTTATGGTTGGGTAGCGCCCAGTGCTCAGCTGATCACACTGCGTCCGGGTTAATGTACCGAATATTCACTTCACTGCACGGCTACTAACACTGATCACTGAATTTATTTTTCACGGAACGTGTTGTTCCTACGTTATAAAAATTGGTGGCTGCGAAAGGGGCCGATTACTGTTAATTACTGGGACGAGATTACTACTATTACCCGGCGAAAAGAAATTGCGTGGCAGACTGTCTCGGGCTGTGCAGTCCGCTGCTGTGACGATTGGTCGAGTCACCTATTTGGGCACACTTTTAAAGACGGGACACACGTATTTTGGTTATTGGCTGAAGTTGCCACATACATTGTCGCACCGCGCGACGAAGAGATCGAACGAAACACGAGATCGAGTGGGATAGAGCGATTTGACCAAGCGTAGCCTACGCTTTTGTTTTGACGATCGTCGGTCGGATCCGTATCTGATCGCTGCACAGCAGCGGACTGCACAGCCCGAGACAGTCTGCCACGAGTTTTCTTTTCGCCGGGTAATAGTAGTAATCTCGTCCCAGTAATTAACAGTAATCGGCCCCTTTCGCAGCCACCAATTTTTATAACGTAGGAACAACACGTTCCGTGAAAAATAAATTCAGTGATCAGTGTTAGTAGCCGTGCAGTGAAGTGAATATTCGGTACATTAACCCGGACGCAGTGTGATCAGCTGAGCACTGGGCGCTACCCAACCATAAATCTTTTCGTCCACCGATAACCAGGATCGGTACAGTGACCCAGTGACACAGGTTTCCGAAAAGGGAAGGAAAGCAAGGAAAGGAATGTCCGAAAGGGTGAGTTTTATTTAATTTATTGGTGATTATTAGGTGTGAAAATAAATTCTTTCCGATTTTAGGGTACAATAACGGTTCGATTTAAAAAATATGAAAACAACTCGATCATCGAAATAATTTCCATTATTGTTAATTACCTTTTGCCATTTTTCTGGCAGCTTCTGAATACCACCGCGATAGAAATTCCAGTCGGAAAGAATTTATTCATACACTTAATATTATTTTTTAAATTTAATTGTGTTGGCCGTTGTTAAACTACGGATTTTTACCTCAATAACGAATTACGATCACTTGTCGTACATTTTCTGTTACGTTAGCTTTTCGTTTATGCCTTATTTAAAAACGAAATTTACGTACTTCTTGTCCTCTCACTTCAAATTATTCTTATTTAAGATTCTGCTTTAAAAAAAAAAATGTGTAACGCGGTTTCCTTCGATGCATGCCGACTTGCTTGTTCGTACGTTCATAGCACAAGCGCGGTCGCCTACCTCGTAGCCAACGCTACCGCGGGAACTCAGGCGGAAGGCGCGCGCTCTGATTGGTCGGGGTTTTTGGTTAATATCTCCTTAACGAAGCTTCGGACAATATTTTCGCTAAGGAAAAAGTTGTTTCAAATCACCCCCTGAGTAACCCCTTTCAAGGAAGTCCGACATTTTTGGGACACCCTGTAGACGATATCGTCATATACGCCAGTACATTAAAAGAACACGCAACTAAATTTAAACGACTAATGAACAGATTAAGAGAAGCGGATCTTCACCTTCAACCGGACAAATGCGAATTTTTGAAGAAAGAAGTATCGTACTTGGGACACATAATAGGAGAGGACGGAGTCAAACCTGACCCAAAGAAAGTAATAGCTGTAAAGGAATTTCCAACACCTACTACGGTCAAAAACGTCAAACAGTTCCTGGGACTAAGCGGATATTATAGACGATTTATAAAAGATTTTTCAAAAATTGCAAGACCACTTTCTAACCTCACTAGAAAGAACTATTATTTCGAGTGGACCTACAAACAACAGAAAGCATTTGAAACCTTACGGGAGGCTCTCTGCAAGGAACCCATCTTACAATTCCCGGACTTCGATAAAGTATTCAACATCACGACAGATGCCTCAGGTATTGCTGTAGGTGCGGTCCTTAGTCAAGGAGAAATAGGAAAAGATTTGCCAATAGCATACGCATCTCGCGTTTTAAACGACGCAGAAACGCGATATTCTCCTACAGAACGAGAATTGTTAGCAATAATATATGCAGTTTTCCACTTCAGACCTTACATTTACGGACGAAAATTTTATCTAATAACAGACCATAAACCATTAGAATGGCTTCAAAATCTCTCTAATCCTACGTCTCGATTAATGCGCTGGAAAATTAGATTAGCAGAATACGACTATAAAATTTTATATAAACCAGGAAAATATAACACAAACGCGGACGCATTGTCTAGGAACCCAATTGCACTACCATTACACGCGAAAAGAGCTCATTCAGATACAAATTCACACGAAAACAAAAAATTAAAAGAATTTCATCAATTTCCAACCCGACAAAGGGAAACTACAGCCTTAACTTCTGGAAATCCAGCTCCACATAAACAAGTAATAATTAGCTCCTCAGAAACCGATTCCTCTTCATATGACGAAAGCGATGCGTTAAATTTAAAGCGAAAGAAATTAAAACGGAAAAAGCAAAGCACAAACACCTCCTCCTCTCGTCCCGAGACTAAAAAACGGAATGTTGAAGCGGAAACACGTACACCCCCTCGTTACGTTGAAATACACGCACCCCCTCAAACAACATATTCGCCCCCTCAAGTCCAAGTACACGCACCCCCGCAAGTCGTGACTCCCCAATTCCTCCAAATTTCAATACACGCACCCCCGCAAGTCGTGACACCCCAAATATATAAACCCCCTCAAACCAAGAAACCTCGCGTCAAGAAAGAAGAGGATCTAATAGAAGAGATTGACGAAACGGTTGTAATACCACAGCATAATTATAAGGATCCACCCAAAATCGACGCAAAGTCAAGTTAAAAAAAAGCACTCACCATATACCTAAAAAGAAGAAACCAATATTAAAATCCAGCACGGACACAGGCCCCATAACGCCAATCAGGATAAAAAGAGGAAGGATACTTACTCCTCCTCCACCATCCTTTCCATCTCATCCTCCACCATTATTATCTCTTCCCCCACATTCTCCACGGCACAAACAACCCACACCAGCCAAACCAAGAATAGTATCAAATATTCCTGTTAAAAACCAAAACACAGAGGTGGAAGATCACTTATGGATGGGCAAAGGATACATAGTAACATTCATAAACCCACAAGGCAGGCCAATAGGACCATCAGGAGGAAAATTATATAAAACCTCACAAAATTCCACAACCATTAAGAATTGGAGAGTTAGTAAAAATCAAGGAAGGGAAGCACACAATCCTTGGACTCATCACACCAGAACATCCAACAGAAGAAGACGTATACAATTCACTGAGGTCACTTCATACATACCTGGTATCTGAAAAAGCCACAAAAGTATACATCTCATCAGAAGAGGATAAAATTTTATTAAATCAATTATGAAATTTAATAGAACTAATATTCATACAAGAAGATGTCCAATTCATCTTCTGCAAAGGCACCCTCCTAACACCTCCTGTGTAAGAAAGACACCAGATCATCCAGGAGAATCACCAATCACCTATAGGCGGACACAAAGGAATAACTAAGACATATCATCGAATAAGAAGTAAATACTACTGGAAGAATATGAAATACGAGATAACACAGTTTATAAAGACTTGCTTGGAATGCCAGAAAACTAAACTGGTACGAGTAAAGAACAAGGAACCTATGATACTAACAGACACACCTGTCGATGCTTTTGATAAGATTTCAATGGATATAGTAGGACCATTACCTTTCACAAATATAGGAAATAGTTACATACTTACTATCCAGGACCACTTGACTAAATATTCTCTCGCTATTCCATTGGCAAGTGTTACCTCAGAGGATATAGCTAAGGCATTTACAGAGCATTTCATCTGTAAATTTGGAAGTCCTAAAGCAATTCTTACTGACCAGGAACCAAGTTTTATGAGTGCCCTCATGAAGAAATTTGCTAGAGCGTTTCACATCAAACAATATCGAACCTCTGCATTTCATCCTCAATCTAATGGATCTTTAGAGAGAAGTCACCATGTCCTTGTCGAATATCTACGGCATTACATATCAAAAGAAAAACAATGGGATCAGTGGTTACCTCAAGCAATGTTCTCGTATAATACAAGCACTCACGAAGGCACGAAATTTACGCCTCACGAACTTGTTTTCGGAAGAAAAGCACGACTTCCTTCAAGTATTCCCTCAACAGACAACATTAAAACGTATCCGGACTATGTCGATAAGTTGATAGATAAATTATATCACATCCGACAAATGGCGCGAAAAAACCAAGAAGAATCAAAAATTCGTCAAAAACATTACTACGACCGGAAGATTCAACCACAAACATACAATGTAGGGGATTACGTATGGTTATTGCAACCAAGAAGAGAAAAACTGGGACCGGAATACAACGGACCCTACCGGATTATTGAAATCCTGGAGAAAAGCAACTTAAAAATAGTAATAAATTCGAAACAAACTAGGATCGTCCATAAGAACCGCGTAAAACAGGCGAATTTACCATAAGAAGTTGCAACCCTGCATGGGAAGACTATGTAAGGAGGTACAGACAAAGAATTCCTCCATTCTAACAAAAAGTATACATACAGACAAAGTACTGTGGAATTATTTATAATGGCCGGACAGATTTGCCTTAAAAAAACTTACGACAGAGACGTTTTTTATTATAAGAACAACATTGTGTGTGTTGTATGTACACAAAAGGTTGACATATTGGAGGAGGAACCCTTGGAGGGACACTTAAGGTCTGTGCCCACATATCCGTTCCGTCTCAGTTCCGTGTCAGTTCCGTGATCGCAAAAGGTATGGGTTGCTTGTTTCGAATGGAGCAGTGCACACTTGTCAGTTCCGTGAAATTCGACGGTCTTTCCGTATCCGTCAGTTCCGGGCCGTCAGGATCAGTGTTAAAAATATCGTTTGCGTGCTTTACAATGGAGCAGCGCACACTTGTCCGTGTCAGGGCTGTCAGCAGATGTCAGTGTGGAACCCGGATCCGTTCAGTGAAACTAAAATTCGGTTGCCTCCGATATTTTGACCATTTGCACGGAGACGGAGGCTTGAAATGACTGAAGGGACGACCTTTTTTTATGACCGTGAAAGGTTCTCAGGTCGAGGCTCTCGAACCGCGCGTCGGGGGTCCCAGACCCTAGGGTCATAAAGACAAGGACAGCAATAGGCCGCTCAGTAATGAAAATGAGAATTTCTATAATTAATATCAGATCGCCATACAAGTACCACCAATGGATTGCTGGAGTTTTTGCAATGAAAATGATACCAAACGTGATAGAATTCTGATCATTTTTAATGATTGTAATGAAAAGAGTTTTGGATTGGTATATAAGGTATGATCGGATGCATGAATGTTGGGCGTCAAGGAAATAAAGCTGGACGTGCGTTTCAACAAGACTTGCCAACTTAAGCTCTTTCCCGCTGCGATACATGTATGGTGGATACCGATTTTCCATTGATCATTATAGTTTCCATAGGAACCGTTCACACGACGATTCTCGTATCGCAGGCCTGCCCCATCGGGTGCAAATACCTCCTGAATTTCTGGGACCCGGGTAACAGCCGAGCGCGGGACTGTTCCAATGCTACCCGTTGCGAAATTTGTGAGAGAACTGCATGGTGGTACGAGCCTGCATGGATGGCCGCACACTCATGCAGTTTTTCCGCAACCCATGCTGTGGTTAGCAACGTAACCGTCCCGCGCTCGGCTGTTGCCTGGGTCCCAGAACTTCAGGAGGTATTTGCACCCGATGGGGCAGGCCTGTCGTATCGCAATACTGATTTTGTCAACTCCGCAAACGTCGGCCGCACGATACTTTTTGTCTGAAGTCGACAGATGAAACGTGGAAACGAGGGGACCTTTTCAC
Organism: Andrena fulva; assembly: GCA_946251845.1. Classification (NCBI taxonomy): domain Eukaryota; kingdom Metazoa; phylum Arthropoda; class Insecta; order Hymenoptera; family Andrenidae; genus Andrena; species Andrena fulva. The sequence goes on from OX276329.1 coordinate 35,900,601, forward strand.
ACGGCGCAGGGGGAAACACGTATCGCGATGCGTGTCGATCATTTGTTCTTCAATATAAAATATCTTCTCGTGCCGCATACATTTTTGGACAAAATATTTTTCTGAAAGAATGAATGAGATTGAAGTGTTACCTATTTGGATTTTACACAAAAGATGTAGTAAAAAACGAGCGAATTGGGAACATTGGGTTCATCCCATAAACGGCATTAGACATGAAAAGGGAATTTTTGAAAGGGTTACCATGTGAAACGAAAACCCGTTGGACAGGTATCACCGCACTGACGGAAAGAACTGTGCGGCAGGCCCAGAGATGCCAGAAGTGGCGACAACAGGGGCGAATTATGACATAGTGTGTGCACAAATTGTACAGTAGGTATATATAGCTACGTTTACGCCACTACTCCTGACTGAAGGCCTACGCCCCTACGGAACCGGCTGAATTGGGACTGCAGGCCGGGCTAGAGCAGCAGGCCTCCTACAGTTGTCAGCAGGGGTGTGCGGGTACCCGACGTTTCGGGCTCGGGACGGGCCGGAAACTTTCGGGCGAGATCGGACGGGATCCCGATACTTTCGTATTCCTCGAGATCCCGAAGTTTTCTGGATCCCGCGACTCGTTTCGGGCTACAGGCATGACCGCCATGAGTGGGCAATTTGATTTCAGGTCGGCTCGGCAAAACTCGGACCCGATCGGCTCGAAAGCCAGCTATTAAGAGTATCTACTAAATATAAGTACCAGTGATAAGTTTTTACATTTCTGTCTCTTGTTAAATCATAATTTGTATCTTATTATTCATTTAAATATATATTTTCATTGTTACCAAATAGCCTGTGACGTGTCATATACGTACTTAAATAAATACTATATTCAAAATTTGGGAGAAAGACTATTTTTATATCGATAATCTTTTAAAAACTTAATAAAATATACTTTATACTTCGTACTTTATGTAAAGGGAATATATACCTATTGGGTATTAAGTTTTTCAAGATAGGTTCAGATTTAACACAGAAAACGTACGGACAACTATAAGCATACAGAAAGGAATATTTAAAAATATACGGGAAGGCGAATATTTTATTATTTCAAATTAACATGTAAGAAACATAATGGTTCTACGTTCTCAGGTAACAATTTTGTTCGGTTACCGATAACGATATTTGCAACAGTGGAAGGCATCCCCGCATTTCTCATTCCCTGCCCAGATTCTGTAGGAACAAAATCCTTATTCTCTAGCATTGTTCGTTATATTTTATTAAGATTTTAAAATATTGTCGATATAAAAATAGTCTTCTCCCCAAGTTCTGAACATGATATTTATTTAAGTATGTATATGGACATATTCAGTATTCACAGACGATTTGGCAGCAATGAAAATACATATATATGTAAATGAATAATAAGATACAAATTTTGATTCAACAGGAAACAGAAAGGTAAAAACTTATCACTGGTATTGATATAAATGATATACACAATTCTTTCCATCTTGGTCCCCTCTTAATGGCTAGCTTACGAGCCGATCGGGTCCGAGTTTTGCCGAGCCGACCTGAAACGAGTCTCGGGATCCCGAAAACATCCGATCCGTCCCGAGAGCGGGGAACTCGAGCCTCGGGACGATCCGCACACTCCAAGTTGTCAATGACACGGAACTGACACGGAACTGACACGGAACTGACACGGAACTGACGCGGAACTGACACGGAACTGAGACGGAACGGATATGTGGGCACTAGGGTGGTCCTTAGCTATAGGGGTCGAATTTTTTTTTGAAATTTTTTTTGGTCTTACCCGCCTAAAATATGAGGTTTGGTGAGAAAATGATATGTGTAAAGTTTCAAAGTGATTGGACAACGGGAACCCGTGCCGCATTTGAGTTGAAGTTTTGAAAAAATAGTGATTTCTCAATATTTCTGCATTTTTACGAAAAGTTGTTTATCTAGCACAAATTCGCTACACAGTATCGGATTCTGTAGACATTTCTGAAGAAGAAACCATCCACGAAAAATGTCAGAACGGTTTATAACTCGGACTGTTCGAGAAAATATCCATCGGGAACGCGTGCACGGTGTTTTGCCGCCTGGCGGCCATGGCTCGCCTGCCGCGTCTCGCCAGGGCCGTGGCTACGCGCAATCGACGCGGTGCCCCGTAGAATGCTCCTTAGGTATAGGAGTCAAAATTTGTTTTGAATTTTTTTGGGTCTTCGGCTACTTTCAAAGTATCAATGAATATTGTTTAATAAAAGTATAATTTCTTACATGTATAATTGTAACATTTGTATATTACTTCCAACAATAAACTCAAAATCTTTGAATTAATCTTAGCATATAAAGCAGCGTCTGAGTCACGGCAGTACGTAGGCCAGCTACCTGAGGTATAAAATCCAGTCATCCATTTAGTTACCCTCGCTAGAGTAAATTATTAATGTTGACTCAATGTGACAACAATTAAGGTATTTTAATATTTTTCTAACACCTTCCATGCTGGTCATCAGTTAAGAAAATGTTATTAGTAACTTATCTCAGTGGTAATAAAATAACACAATGTCACAAGAGTTGTTTCATTATAAAATATTAATTTCTTTCTTTCATATTTTAATAATAAGCTGAAAATTGTTTCAACTTAAACATTAATTATAATATATTTATAACATCGCGAAATTTAAACAAAAAATAAAAATCGCTTTATGAGTAACAAAATAACAGTTTAAACCTTATTAACGTTAGTAGTCAACCAGCCCCGACCGATCATTTTAACTTCAATAATCTATATAATCTTCATTTTGTTCCGTCTTACGGGAACAAAAAGAGGCTCAGAGCGAGGCGGAAATTCAAAGATCTTTACTACCCGGCAATTGTTTACCTTCAACGCGTTTCGGGGAACATTTGCCTGTCAGATGTCTAATAGGCGGCAATCGACATCGTGCCATTTTTTTGGACACCTTGACCGTCCTTACTCTGAGAAAATCCGTTGATTGCTCTGGCAGCTGGTGGTATACGGTAACTTCGAACCGGTACATACCGTCGACCACCGCTGCCTCGCGGGACAATACGGTCATAAACCGCGACCCTAGCGAGACGCTCCGCCGATCAACTTGGCGAGGTTTGGTAGTCAGCTGTCGGGTTTTTCCTCCGCTACGTCACCAAGAGGGAGAAGGTTCCTCCTCCACCACCGAAATCGCAGAGGGAAGGTTCCTCCTCTTCAAGGAAAGCGGGACGAATCAGACATTTTTCACCTCCCAAATTCCGATGCCTTGTCTACCTTTGACATCGAAAAGGTGGACAAGAAAGAATTCAATCAGCGCTCTACAAGCAAGGTTCGTCTGCTTGATCAGGTCATCGTTCGGACCACAAGCACGAACTGAGATAATTCTCAAGTTCTGATCGTCGCACGGATCAGAGTCGATTCGAATCGTACTTTTTAAAACAGTCACCTAATATTAATTTGGCAGGTGATACGATCGACCGGCTACACGCGTTCTGCAAGGTGAATCGGGCCTTACAACCCCGAAAGAAAGAATCGAATTTTCACGCGCGTGTCGTTGCGAACACATTTATTTATGTATAAACAAAAATACTATCTCAATAGATCGTCTAATAAACAAACTTTAAAATAGTCCCTTAACATTTATTCTATTGTAACTATATAGAGCGTGAGAAAATAAAATCTTTAAGAAAAAATATTTACTTACATAATCAATTTTTTTACAAACGCTTATAAGTGTTAAAAAACGTGCGATCGCGGGGTCGGACATAAATTAATGGCATAGTAGAAGTGACTTCTTTATACAGTGAATCTTTTCGCAGTAAAGCATATGTCGGTGCAAGGTTATTAACAATAGTCAACCTACCCCTTGAGACAACCAGCCCCGGTCTCCCCTACTCTCCGGTTTTTCGCCGTGGGCCGGAGTGAGTCAGGCTATCGCCGCGTTACCTGACTGGCAGGCAAACTCGCCCAGGTATTTTTCGGCGTGCGGAAGTGGATAGTACCGCATTTTGGCGCCAATTTTTCCGGCGCGTTTCTGGCGTCGCTTGAGGGACGCGTACCTGTGCGAGGGCTGTATAAATAGTCCTCCAAAAGTGACGTGAGTTCTCAGTCTTGTAGTAGCCCTTGAAGGTACCGTGTCGAGTTGTTAATATTTACAAGTATATTATCCGGTTCTTGGACTTTATTAAAACAGCGCGCATCGCCAGTTCGCGTTGATATAAAGGAGTGTTAAACGCAAAGTGAATTTAGAAAAATGGACAGCAGAAGTTCTAATACAATATATTTGCTGGGACATGACGAAAGTCAAATTGTTAGCTCAAAACTTCCTAGTAATGGACAAGTTTTACGTGTATTGTATTACAATTTGCGAAAAGTAAAATTAGATATTCGACCAAGTGCCGCGATGGTAATAAAAGAAGTGGAAGTGTTTTGGGAGAAAGCACGTGTCCCTGTAAAACAATCGTACAATAGTAGGGGAAAGGTGGGATAGTTGATCAGCGGGGATACATGATCACATCAGTTTTTTACTTAATATATTGGCAATTTGTGCCTGCTGTCACGCTAGCGTGGTAATGTTTACATTATTGCAACACTTCACGTTGCAGTTTTCTTTTGGGAGCATAGAATAATGTTGTTATAAGCTTCGATCTTATTTGCAGGCAAAAAGTAAATATTTCGGTCTGCTTGTTTTTCCTCATTTTCGAGTAAATGTTGCATTTTCAACGATTTAAAATATACTAAGTTAAAACGGCAATTTCGAGTCAATTAATGGTATTTATTGATTTATCTAAATATTTAAGGTAAGTTTAATTTTTCATCTTTTTCAAATCGAGTGCATTGAGGGATACATGATCAGTGTGTGAGGTGGGATACTTGAACAGCTGAAAATGCTCCAATAAAGAACCATAGAACGGCTAATGAAACAGAAAAATACGGCATAGAAAGTGAGAAGGAAAATCTTTTCTTTATCATCATCTTAATCAGATGATATCTAAGTGAAATGTCTTTTAAGAATGCATTTATGTTGTTTTATGTCATAGAGTTTAATTCTTCGGTTTCATTATTTCAGTAATTCCTTCAAGTTTGTTATAGTTTACTTTTTTTTTATGATATTCCCTTTATTTAATGTTATTGACGAAGATAATAAATATTTTTTAGAAAGTTAATGTGTTATTTACTCTGAAAGTTCACTGATCAAGTCTCCCTAACCGTTTGATCAAGTCTCCCCTTCAGTGGGGGATACTTGTGCATAACGTCACTGCCAGAAAATGTTGAAATTCTGTCATTAAAATTAGTTTTCAGCTCTCAAATTTGTCAAAGTATATTGAGAATACTCTAAGAATCACAACTTACATAATTAAATAGAAACAAAGCAAACCATTATTATTATTTCAATAAAAAAGCAAAACTGTGATCAACTATCCCACCTTTCCCCTATTATCAAACTAATAGCGTTGTATGAAAGTTTGCGACACTTGCAACGGTCTGAAAAGCGCCGAAGTGAACTACAAGAAAGCAAAGAAAAGAAATTTCTTGACTCACTAGACGATCTTTTTGATATCGCTCATAGTGATGCATTAACAATGATGCATATTGAAAGTGACAAACATTTTCTATTAAATCAAAGACAAAAGGGGAGACCAGGATCAATGATTGGAGTAGATAGAAATTTAACAGAAATGGAACAGCGGAAAACAATTCGACAAGAAGAAGATGAGATACGCAAACAGCGATTTGATGCGATGGCGGAAGTAGAAGGTATATATATATCTAAATTTGATATACATATATGTATTTCTAATTTTTAATTTGTTTTAACGTATTTCTAGACTTGAGGTAACTTTTTTTTCTTGTATTGCAGAATTAGCACAACTTGAGTCAACTTCATCTAGTGATGAACCAGAATCTTTTGCATTCAAAGGTTCTATTACAGAGGAGCCTGATTTTTTTAATGAACCAGGTCCAAGTAATCCAAAGAAGCCAAGGGGGAAACAGGATGTGATTAATATGAAACTCGTCGCATCATTGGACAACTGCAAAGTGAGTGATCGTAATGCAGTTCGCATCATCATTGCTACTGCCGAATCATTAGGACATAGATTAACCGATTTGATCATTAACCGATCTTCAATTCGGCGTATGCGCCATCATCTTCGCGCAGAACGCACCGTGAAATTGCGGGAAGTATTTCAAGAAAATGTACCTAAAAGTATAACAGTTCATTGGGATGGGAAAATGCTACCATGCTTATCTGGCAAAGGGCGGGTAGAGAGATTGCCTGTAGTTATTACATATAAAAAAAAAGAAAAACTCCTGGGGGTTCCTGCGATAGAAGAATCTACGGGTAAAGAACAAGCGTTAGCAGTATTCGAAATGCTAGAAAATTGGGAATTAACAGATTCGGTACAAGCGATTTGCTGCGATACAACTGCTACAAATATGGGACGATTGAAAGGTGCTTGCGTTATTTTAGAGCAAATGGTCGGGCGGGATTTATTGTACTTTCCGTGTCGTCACCATATGTACGAATTAGTTTTAAAATGTGTATTCGAAGAAAAAATTTCGAAATCTTCAGCTCCTGAAATACCGTTATTCAAGAAATTTCAAAAAGCTTGGCCGACCATTAAACAATCAAATTTTCGGTCAGGTATAGAAGATGATTATATTAGTGGAAAGCTCCAAGACATAGAATTAAAATTGAACTTCTGCTTCAATACCATACAGCAAAAGCAACCAAGAGGTGATTATGTGGAATTCCTCGAATTGATGATTATTTTTCTTGGTGGAACTTGTGCCAAAGGAAATCGTTTTCATGTTCCTGGAGCTTTCCACCATGCCAGATGGATGGCTAAAGCCATATATATATTAAAGATATATTTATTCCGCGAAGAATTTGCATTAAGTTCCGAAGAAATGGTAGGAATTAAGGATATATGTATATTTTTAACTAGTTTATACATTGAAGCATGGTTTAGTGCTCCAATTCCTGAAAAAGCTCCACACCAGGATTTAAGATTTGTGCAACAGCTTTATGCATACGAAGCAGTTGACAAAAATATAAGCCAAATCGGATTACGTAAATTTAGTGGCCATTTATGGTATTTGACACCAGAATGTGCAGCTCTATCTTTTTTTGATGCAGATTTATCTTTCGATGTAAAAAGGCGTATGGTTACAACGTTAGATGAAATCGATACAAAAATTCCTTTAAAAAAAATTGTTATAAAAAATATTGACATAAAAAATTATGTTAATGCCAGCGTGGAAAAATTTATTTCACGAGAAAGCAAAAATTTTTTTACAAGATTTAATATATCGGCAAATTTTTTGCAACTAGATCCGGAAGTCTGGGAAAACGACGAAGATTATAAAGCGGGTTTAGAAATTGTACAGAATTTGAAGATTGTGAATGACACTGCGGAGCGAGGCGTAAAACTGATGTCAGACTACAATGAAATATTAACAACAAATGAAGACAACAAACAATACATTTTACAAGTGTTAGAAGAATATCGACAATTCTACCCCGATTCAAAGAAATCTAGCTTGATAAAAGACAAATATTAACACGTATGCATTATTTTAATTTTATTTATACCTATATCTAAGTTAAATTGTAATAATATTTTGTTGTATATAAATACTTACATAATTATAAGGAATTAGTGAATAATACAATTTTAGTAAATAAAAAATATTGTATATTCGTCTATATTTTTGGAAGTAATGTACAAATGTTACTATTATACATGTAAGAAATTGTATTTTTATTAAACAATATTCATTGATACTTCGAAAGTAGCCGAAGACCAAAAAAAATTCAAAACAAATTTTGACTCCTATAGCTAAGGCCCATTCTACGGGGCACCGTGTCGATTGCGCGAAGCCACGGCCCTGACGAGATGCGTCAGACGAGCAATGGTCGCCACTGCCGCCAAGCGGAAAAACGACGTGCACGCGTTCCCGCTGGATATTTTCTCAAACAATCCGAATTTAAAACCGTTCCGACATTTTTCGTGAATGGTTTCTTCATCAGAAATGTCTACAGAATCCGATACTTTTGAGCGAATTCGTGCTAGACAAACAACTTTTCGTGAAAATGCAAAAGTATTGCGTCGAAATTATGCACATTGGCACTTTTTTAAACTTTGACGGCCGATTACAACCGTATAAAACCATCAAATTTGATAATTGTATACACCGATATATTCAGGAAACTCTCCTCTATCTTTTGAGAGTAAATTGAACTTTCTAGCATTCTTGGTTTTCACGTAATACCTCATTCTTGCCCAAAATCGTGCGCTTTTTACAAAAACTCATGTTTTTCAAAAACTGAGGGTGATAGAGCACTTTTATTTACGGATTCGTGTTTGAGGCGGAAAACTGTACTAGGATCTCGGAGTGCATATTGCAGATCCAAATACGTGTTGAACAGTGCAATTAAGACCCCAAATCGCCTATTCTGGCTTATACGCTGCGTTGTATACTAATTTTAAAAGCTAAAACTCAAAGATTTCGTCAATATTTTTCGAAGTAATGCATACATATTATTATTGTACATCTAATAAACTGTACTTTTATTACAAAATATTCACTGATACTTCCAAAATAGACGAACACAATTATGTCCGAAATTGACGAGAAATCACGATATTTTCAAAACTTCAACTCAAATGCGGCACGGGTTCCCGTTGTCCAATCACTTTGAAACTTTACACATATCATTTTCTCACCAAACCTCATATTTTAGGCGGGTAAGACCAAAAAAAATCGGAAGTTGAAAAATAAGGACCACCCTAGTGGGCACAGACCTTTAGTCGCCAAAACGAACCTACGACGATGGCGAATTTGCCGTTTCTGTCGGCGCATTTTATTTGTGGCACGTTCAGTAAGGGATTGCAAGGAATGCAAAGAAATATTAAATATTTAACCGTCATGTAACAAATACATATACTTTTTATATTTTCATCATCTCATCTCATTCTACATTACACTTTACAACTACACACTACACACTACACACACACACAGAATGTAGTAAATACTTACACTGTCATTTATCATTTTAATAAACATATTTTTTCTACAAAACAAAAACGAAACTTAACCTAAAAACCTATAAAACTAAGAAAAAAAATATATATACTAACAAGGGGAGACTACGGTCGACGGGAAACGGATTTTCCTGAACCTTGCAGTATTTGAAGATGTCGCCTCCGAGGTTAATTTGGCAAAGCAGTAGGGCACGCTTCTCAAGATTTTCCGAGAAAATTGCATTTGAAAATCGCTTTAGTCGGTGATAAGCAGTTTGCGTTAACGATTCAACAAGGAGTCGAGTGGTCAAGGGTGTAGCGTGACAGACTGATAATCGGTAGGTTGCTGGTTCGATCCTCGTTTTCGACATTTTTTTTTTTTTTTTTTTAATTTAAACCTACCTCAATTTTAAGCGTAAAATTTATGAAATCTGCGGCAATAAACAGTTATTTATATTTTTTAAATAAAAAATGCATGGTCTTTATGTGTGAGCATTGGGAAAAAGCTAAAAGGAATAAATTTACTTTATTTTTACACATTCTCTTTATTACTTACATGCTAGTATGACACGAGCCAGGGTGATATTCATCATAAAAACATGGAAAACAATAATTTTTGCGGCATCTAGCACACACTATAAACGAAGCATTCAAGAGCACGCATTTCTGAGGACGTCTACCGAAAAACATACTTCATTAACGTTTAGGTTTACGATATGGTCAGTTGTTTGGACGAAAAACTTGACTATTATTACGGTGAAATTGCACACTGTAAAAAAATAAACTGAAACTCGAAGAAAGCTAATTGCGAAAATAATTCTGTTGGCACGTCCGTCCATGTCGTAAACGAACCTTCGAGGATTTTTACCGTATTGTTCCGCGTCTGCTGTTTTTACATAAAAAAATTCAGGAAGAGAGGAGTAATAGCATGAGCGTAACAGTTGCATTTCTACACTGCTATCGTAGCATCGCTTCCAAACGTATAGAAAGTGAAATTACAATGTCTGACACAGACTTTGTAGACGTGCAAGGTCCTTTGACAGCACAAGAATCGGTGTGTTCTGAAGAAAACGTGCGCAGTGATGTGGCGAAGTTACAATTAAAAGATGCCGTGGTATATTATGAACAGCTCCTTGTTCAAGATGACACGATTGCATTACACGCTTCAGCAGTCATTAATAACGAGGCCATTCTCATGGGAGAAGAAATGTATCATCGCACGATTGAGATGTTAAACGAGATGAAACTCATTGAATGCGACGAACTTTTAATGAAGGGTGAACTCGACGAGGAGAGCGCGTTCGAAGAAATTGGAGGATCTAGTTCGTCCGAAGATTATGGCCCAGAGGAAAAAAGGATAAAGCCAGAACGCATTTCCCTGGAATACAAAATTAAAGTAGTGAACATTGCGAAGACACATCCAGGTTGGACACTGAAGAACCTGCAGAGAAAAGGTTGTTACCGCTTGAAACGTATTGATGATCTGGCAAAGTGGGAAGCACACATTAAAAGTGGTGGGACCACATTTGATAAATATGCGATCATCGATTCCTGGACATATGACCGTTTCCAAGAAGCTCGGAACAATTGTCAGCAAGTGACTACACGAAACCTACAGCAGTGGGCTCTAGCTGCTGCAAGCCAGTTCCGAGACTTTGAATTTAAAGCGTCTAATCCGTGGGTGATTGTGTTCAAGAAAAGGCATGGAATTCGGCAACGGAAAATCACAAAATATGTCTCGGAAAGTGAAAGCAGAACAATGGAGGAAACGTGGGCTTCAGCAGAAAATTTTGGTGCACAAGTTCGTGCTTTAATACCCAACTTCCAACCGGATTTCATTATCAACACGGATCAAACAGGCTGTCAATATCAGTCCACCTACGACAGAACGCTCGCCGCCCGAGGCTCGAAAGTAATCACCGTCCAAAGACAGAGCATGCATAAGGTGACTCATTCTTATACAGCCCAGTACGCTCTCACTCTATCCGGAAAATTGTTACCTACTGTTTTCGTGTGCCTTCAAGAGACATCAGATACATTTGGACCGAGGATTCGAAAGCTGATAGATAAGTATTCGGCCAAATATCAGAATGTTATCGTAACATGTTCGAAATCAGGAAAACTCACAACTGCGTTGTATAAAGACTTTTTAAATAATTGTATAAAACCATATGTACAAAAGGAGAAATTCCTTTTATTAGTAGATTCTTGGGGAGGACAGACTAATCCGGTGATATACGATGAAATATTCCAGGATGACGAGGGACTATCAACGTGCAGTATTAAAGTAATACCTCCGAAATGTACTCCTCTAGTCCAGCCGTGCGATGTCTACTTTTATAGACAAGTTAAAAATTTAATAAAGCGTCTGCAAAATTGTCATTATCTGATCCAACAGAAACGCGAAATAAATTCCAGGGAGGATTGTATAAAAATCCACTCTATTGTTCATCACCAGCTGTTTTCTCCGATATTTTTAAATATGTTGCAGTATGCGTGGTTTGCGTCCAAACTCTGTGATACCAGAGAAATATTTCTAAACGTTAATGAAGTATGTTTTTCGGTAGACGTCCTCAGAAATGCGTGCTCTTGAATGCTTCGTTTATAGTGTGTGCTAGGTGCCGCAAAAATTACTGTTTTCCATGTTTTTATGATGAATATCACCCTGGCTCGTGTCATACTAGCATGTAAGTAATAAAGAGAATGTGTAAAAATAAAGTAAATTTATTCCTTTTAGCTTTTTCCCAATGCTCACACATAAAGACCATGCATTTTTTATTTAAAAAATATAAATAACTGTTTATTGCCGCAGATTTCATAAATTTTACGCTTAAAATTGAGGTAGGTTTAAATTAAAAAAAAAAAAAAATGTCGAAAACGAGGATCGAACCAGCAACCTACCGATTATCAGTCTGTCACGCTACACCCTTGACCACTCGACTCCTTGTTGAATCGTTAACGCAAACTGCTTATCTCCGACTAAAGCGATTTTCAAATGCAATTTTCTCGGAAAATCTTGAGAAGCGTGCCCTACTGCTTTGCCAAATTAACCTCGGAGGCGACATCTTCAAATACTGCAAGGTTCAGGAAAATCCGTTTCCCGTCGACCGTAGTCTCCCCTTGTAAGTAACTGAATAGCAGACGAGTAAATTGCGTAGGCAACATAGTTGCAGGAAAAATTCTTGTAAAATCCGCTAGAGGGCACTAAAGCATCAGTCCCCAACGTGTAATTTTAAAATCCACGCCTGCGCAGCAACCAGTCTGCCATTACGTTACGAAAATGCCAAGACGCTCCGGCAATCGCCACTACAAAATTAAAAAAAGTATACAGGATTTAGAGGATATGTTTGCGGAAATGATTCCCATCCCAACCCTTATAGCCCGGAAAAACTGGTAAAACTGTTTTTTTTAACTATAAAATTTTTCCATGTGACGTCCCACTATTTTTCGCGCGGTATTTTAACACCATTTCCTCACAAATCCATCCACAACTCCATCAAAAACCTTCATACTTAAGCCTTACCCCTTTTTCAAACCCAATTGACCGTTTGCACGATGCACCTTAGCGGTCCCCATCTCCAAACGGTCAATCCAGATTCCTGATCACCTTGGAGATGTACCTTAGCGGTCCCCATCTCAGGATGGTCAACCAGACCTTAAAATCCCCTCTTCAACTTACGTGGCATGACCACTTCCTTCCAAATCTACATTTAAACAAATCCCTCGTCCTTAAAACCCTCTTTCAAATCGAGACTACGTCTCACGCCCTTACTATGACCAAAGAAGTCAGTACCCCGTTTACCCCTTTCCGATACGACCTCCTAAACTCCACCAAATGGGTTGAGTATTCCGCTTCAAAGCCCCATGTAAAAACCCCAGAAATGTTACTGCGACACAAATTTACCTTCGTGATCAACACGTGATCATTACTGCGACGCAGATTTGGCGTACGTGCCATGGAACACACCGCACATACCCTTCACCCATTACCAGTACAAGACAACGCCACATAAAACCCCTAAACACAAAACTATTAATAAGTTGTAATGCGTCGCATCTCGAAGATCAGTCAAGGTGCATACCGCGCACACTCTTCACCCTTAACAATCCCGACAATAGTATAAATACGAGGCCCAAAACGGGCAGAGAGCTCTTCTACGGAAATCACTCCCGCGAAGTGCTTCGTTAATGTTACAACATTTCACAAGTGTTAGCTTATCAAAGTGTTAAACTCAGTGTTCAACGAATTATTCCATATCTACATACATCTATTGTAAGCGACATTTACTACTTATCTACTGCATATCATCCTCATACCATAATTTTGCTTATGTTTATTGCGTTATTATCATATTGCATTGCTTTATTATCTTATACTTTTGCTCATGCTAATTGCTTTATTATCTTATACTTTTGCTCATGCTTATTGCTTTATTATATTATACTCATTGCTTTTTACTAACTATTATCGCTAGTTACATATCGTATCCATTATAATCTTCTATTGGTAACATTCATATGTCTCATATTCATATAAATATTACGTATTTGATAACCATTTATATAAATGTCTCTGTGCTGATGCTAAATGTCCAACGCATCCTTATAAATACCAGCTTAAATGCTTCAAGAATAAACAACCGCTCTTGTTTCTAAAATAACGTTTCAAATCATTATAAAGATCCTCCAGCTACGAAAGCCACCAAACCAAAACAAATCGGTGCAACAGCTGATTTCGGCTCGCGATACCCGAGCATAGAGTTTCGTATAGTGTTTACTCGGCGTACTTTTACATATGCTGCGTACAACCATATGTCTAGACATATTTCTCGGAAATATTCCTTCTAGTTAAGTGCAACGTTAAAATCCACCAAAACAAAACAAAGTGCTCTAACGGGTGTCCCTCAGATACTAATTCGCTTTAAAACCTTCCCTGGTCGATTAGAGTGTTGGATTAAAGATTCGCGCCTGATCTCCTCCAGAATTCTTAGAGTGACGGATTTAATATTCGCGCCGAAGTCCCTTCAAAGAACCCACAGTGTGACGGATTTAATATTCGCGCCCAAGTTCCTCTCAAACCCTCAGTGTGACGGATTTTAGATTCGCGCCTGGCCTTCCCTCAAAACCCTCAGAGTGACGGATTTAATATTCGCGCCTGACTTTTCCTTCCCCATAGTCATCGTGCCTAAAGACCTCACCCGGGACGTGACATAATTTTGGTAACAGCGGTGGGATACGTCCACCGTTGAAAGAAAATAAATTCTCCAACGCGGTACCCACAAGGTCCCAACATATAAAAATGTGCATTAAATACACACTTCGTGGTACATTAAATTACCGCAGCCGCAGATTACAAATTTTGACGGCACATATGCGGTGGTTGATCTGTGTCTTCGGGAGAATAGCTACAACATTTGAAGGAGACGACATTTGTTCGAATTGCTCTGAGCTAGATCTAACAAATGTGGAAACTTTATATCAAGTCCATTACTATCAGACGCCGAAAGTATCTCCCAATTGCTCGCGGTGCAATTCCGCTTTATTTCAAATCTGCCCCGTGAGCAGTTGTGTCGTGTGTTCTGATTGGTACCTCCTAGCAAACGAGAGCCACCGCGAATTTAATGACCAAATGAGCATAGAACATCCCGAATTCTAAGTAACGGCTAATTGTTGCAATATAACTTTGTACACTCGAGAGGTGGGACGCTTGAATACCGTTAACGGAAAAATTGATCCTCTATCCGCACGTTACCCTCTACGTCCCTATACCTAGTATGTGTAACAGATTCCAACGACAACAACTATCAAACCTGTACCGCCAATTTGTAAACCAATTGGCATACACTAATGAACTGACCTGTGTTTCGGGCGGTGTAGCAACGACCACGGGAGGCTACAAAATTTGCCTTCATTGCTTCGACCTGGACCCGATTGAAGTGAACGAAATCAATCAGGAACATTACTATATCTTAAATAATATAATCCCAAAGTGCCCTCGTTGCAAAAACCCCTTGTTACAAACGCGTCCCTTAAGTAGTTGCTCCGAGTGCACCGATCGTTTCCTCCTCTTGAACAGGAACCATTACGGGTTGATAATTATTGGTTCTAGGGATAGAACTCCCTAAGCTTGAAAAACGGCTACCGGACGCCCTAAAATTAACCAGTCAGTTTTAAAGTACATAAATACAAATAGAGTCAAAACGATTTTAAACATGTCTGTATACGACGAAACTGACGACCCTTGCGCAATGAACCAAGACGCGGGCTGTTCCATGAACCCTATAGACACCGCGACTACCGAATTATTAGGAAAAATGGAAACACTAAAACAAAAAGGAGCGGTAATTGAAAATTTACATACGAAATTTGTCGAACCCAAAATGCATTCGGGCGTAGTTACCAAATCGGGCGGCCCCACGTTGGAAGGTGTAGACGAAAGGATGCAAAGAGTGGAAGGGATGCTAGAAAAACTTCTTACTCCCCCACCATTCGCGAATAAATTTGCCACGCCGGGTTCCTCCCGTTTCGATAGAAAACCGGTGCTAAGATATAATAAAGAACCTGAGACACTGACTCGTGACCATATTCCGGACCAAGATCCATTGCCCCAGATCAGATTAAAGGACGCGATAGAAACCGTCCCAAAATTTAACGGCCATAACATGTCCGTTTTGCAATTCGCGAGAGCTTGCAATAGGGCTAAGGCTCTGGTTCCCTCGTAAGCCGAACCCCAGCTAGCGAGGTTGTTGATAAACAAGCTGCGAGACCACGCGTACTTGGCGGTTGAGGATCGGGCCTTTGAAACCGTAAATGACCTGATTAAACAACTTAAACGCATTTTCTCCCCTGCCGAAACATCAGACCACTATCGAGGGGAACTCGCTAACATTATAAAGGGTACAGCCGCCCAGAAAGGTGCGCCAAAAGTTGACCAGTGCAGAAAACCCGCCGGAACCGATGAGTAGCGAGGAAGAAGAAGTAAATCAGGAAGAAGAAAGGGGATTAGCGGTGACCGAGTGCCCAATAAAAAGGGACTGACCACCCGCGGAGCTCATTATCATTACCGTATTACCACTACCGTTTTAATCGTTACCGAAAATATTTGTGCTCATTACAGTACTAATACCTATTATCATAAGCTTACCAGTGTTAGAACATCCTCCCCTAACCACCCATCTCCCAAATCGTGCATTCGTCTTTTATTTGCAAAGTGAACAAAATTAACAAAATGTGCTTTGACAGTTCGTGGGTTGCGCTGATTGACGGTTTTACCTACGAGCAGAACGTTGCCCAAGGTTTACCCGAAATTAAGCGTAAAACGCGAGCGACGCGATTGTGTTAAATTTATACAAAAATGCAGTGACAGATCACGGGTTGCGCTGATTGGCGGTTCTACCTACGAGCAGAACGTTGCCCAAGGTTTTACCAGAAATTGAGCGTAGCGTGGGATCCACCCGTTGAATGTTACGAATACATAAAAATCACGCTCGCCTTCCCCGATGGTGCCGCTGAAGGGCAGAACATTGCTCGCGGTAGCACCTGGCGTGGAAGTTGAAGAGTGATTTATCGATCGATAAAATAATTGATAATTTCCAAAGGACGAATGCCACGAAAACACCGTGCAGGACGGCGCGTGCAATTACGCCGTTTAGCGTCAAATTACGCGAGTGAGCCGGCTGATTATTTCGCCGTGTTAGGAGTAACGAGCACCCCGACGACCCACGGAACTGTGACAACTGCGGTGATTGGGCCCAACCCAAGATCAACCACGCACCCGAAATCAACGGGATTTCAAGCAACCCTGTTGAGTGGAAATTGATTCCGCTGGATCTGCCCTCGTCGCAAAATTAAGGTAAACAAGGAATAAAAATGTATCCTAAACTACCCTCTTATCGTTCTCAACTATCCCAGAGCGTAAAGTCCCAGGACTAGCTCGAAAGCGGATCAAAACATAAACTCCGCAAAATCGCGCCCCCAATAGGCAGTAGGGACGTAACAGTGTAGTTATTCGAGAGTAACGAATAAATTTTTAATCGCCTAAATTTTTATTCGATTAAATTCTTAGTTATTCGTTATTCGAAGGACCCCCGTGGCGACTAAGCGACACGAATAAGCGTGGGTCAGAACCTGAGCCGCTCCGTCTGCCAAACAAGCGTTTCCCTTGCCCCATAATACCCCTCGGCCCGACCGGAGGCCGAAGGCCACGGGACTCGAGCCGAAGCGGCTTATTCGTGACGCTCAGTCGCCACGGAGGTCCTTCGAATAACGAATAAGGAATAACAACTAAAAATTTAGTTGACTGAAAATTGATTCGTTATTCTCGAATAACTTCACTTTATACGAAATTTGTATTCGAGTTCGTCTATAATAAAAACTTAGCCGACTAAAAATTCATTCGTTAGTCACGAATAGCTTCATTTCATTCGAAATTTTTATTCGAAGGTTAGTCGAAGAACAATTTAGTCGAATAATGCCCAACTCTGCCGTGCGCCTCTGTTGGCGCTACCGCAAAAAACACACGACGCCGAGCAAAAGAAAATGTACACACTATTAAAATTCAAATAATACACTTGTTTCTGAATTAAATTATCATTTTTCTTCGACATGTCCTATCATTTTGTCGCACACGTTTTTCAGGTAAATGGTCATAATTCCTGGAAAACAGCTTAAACAGTGGGCGTTTTTCGGATGTTTCTAAGGAATAGAATACTCTATATAAACCTGTATACAAAATCTTTGTATGAATCGTTGGTTTTGAGAAACATGAAAAATCCAGGGCTGTCCTATCATTTTTTCGTGGACTGTGTAACATACATATATGTGTAAAGGTTGAGTTTCCTAGCCGCGTCCGGCGGCCGCGGCCAAACTTCGGCCGCGCAGCGTCCGGAGTCCCACTTTGGTTCGAGCGCACTTAAAAGGGTCTACGGCCGAGGATTTATACCTGCTTCCGAAATAAAATAATTTTTTATTCTTTGTCGTTTCGATATGGAAGTGACACCAATGGAATCCTTATGTTTTTCCGATGAAAATCATATGAAATTTCCTGTAAATCGGACTATTATTAACGAAGACAACTTGAAACGATATAAATTTATCTTTCATGGAATTTCCTTCATAAGTTCCGAATTACGTCGTTCGTGGTGTCAGTTTCATCGGCGAAACATAAGGAATCCATTGACGTCGTTTTTGCAAAGATCTGATGGGAAATGCGGAAATCCTGGACATTTCTGACTTTTTAATGATATTCGAACCCTTTCAAGGGTCGAAACTCATAAAATTCGGTGAGGCACTGCGAGGGTTTGACCTCGTCACGGGGTACCATGCGGCATCTAAAGAGATGTGTCAAAGGACAGACGCCACTGGAGAATCGCCCTGTATGTAGTAGTAGAGTAAAATACAATCTGCTATGACATCCAACTAAATAAATTCTACACCAAGAAGGCTCGAAGCTATTATAGAATCAAAACGCAATCCCACAAATTATTAAAACATTAAATATTTAGGTAGTTTATTTCCATAGTTTATTGATCCTTTATTTGCTGTACGAATACTTACTGCACGTCTATTTCTGTACGTTTATCTGCTTTTATTCATATTTTTTTAAATGTTAAGGGGAATAAAAATTTGTTTATACAAGATCTATTCTACAAACATTTAAGAATATTTATTAATCATCTTTTTCTGTTAGAATGTAGTACTGACATGGATATACAAATTTTTACTTTAAATTGGTGGCTGTACGAATATTATTGACACTGACTGTATATAAGTACCGAGGCCTCCAACGAGTTACGTAAACGACAAACAAGGTGGTCGTTTAGTCGAACCCTATTCCGCCGTGCTAGGGACATAAGTCAGCCTGTTCAGTTTTTATTTACCAATTAAGAAGTATTATCCACCAAGTCCACCATCAATACGCCTCGCGGAAAGACACAAGAAGAAAAGGGGTAGCAGTCCGCTGACTGCGCGTGGTCCCGCCTGCGTCGTCCTCGTTTCAAATTAAAGACGGATCCCTTATCTCTCGGGTATAAACACGCGTTGGAATATCAAAACAAAAGCACGCGCTGACGTATTGGTTGCGAGAGAAGGTAAGCCATAGGGAGGAGATTATATTATAACCAATCGGTACCGCATTCCATTAAAACAGCAGCTTTTCGCCTCTGTCCAGTAATATGTCCTCCCTATGGCCCACCTTCTCTCGTACCGAATACGTCAGCGCATGCTTCTGTTTTGATATTCCAACGCGTGTTTATACTCGAGAGATAAGTGCTTTCTCTCAAATTTTGTAGGGAGAACGATGCAGGCGGGAACACGCGCAGTCGACCGACTACCCCGTTTCTTCCTGTTTCTCACCGCGAGACGTAGGTTCTGATACTTTTTCAGAGTGAGTTCGTTTCCTGCTCCATTGTCGGGCAACCATTTTTCGATCTAACATAAGAACATCTGCTTATTTTGTTCATGGACGAAAATGCCACATCTGATTCCAAAAAGTTAATCAGGCTGATCGACCAAGCGTCCGACCAGAGTCACGGTTTACGACCATATTGTCCCACGAGACGGCGCGGCGGTTAATAGCAGTACCTACATACGTCCGGGTCCGAACCCATCCTACGTACTACCCACCGACAGAGCAATATACGGATTAACTCATTGTGAGACTGAAGAATGCCTAAAATTATTAAAGACGGCACTACCTTCTTGAACTGCCCTTTAGAAATGCTGGCAAACAGATGTTGTCGAAACGTTCTTGGGAAAATACGAAATTATCGGTCGAAAACAACGAATGAATTCCCGCTTTTGTCCCAACGCACAGTGGGCATATAGGATAACATGGATACAGGTTTGCAAATATTTCTGCACTTTCCATAGTATGTAGGTATATTTATCAAATTGTTCTAGTTTTATTCGAATTATTGACGTTACTTTTTTTAAATAACGTCCATCCTCCGTACGAGTTGTATATTAATACTTTTTTTATGAACTTAATTATATTCCGCAGTTTGAGTGCGAAAAATGTGATGTTGTTGAATTTTCCCCTATTTCTTGGGATTCAGGCTCGCTGCACGACATAGAATACAGGTAATTACTCCATTATTGGTAAATATTGCCAAATTTTGTTTTCGCAGTTGCAAAGTCAAATGTATGTTGATTATATAACAAAAAAGAAATTTGCTCGGAAGTTCCCGGAGGGCAACTAAAAAGCCGATAATTGCTGATATTTCTTCAATGGGTTTCTTATGGAAAAGAACTGCATGTAACTAATTATTTGCTGTTGCTTACCAAAAACGATACTACTCATTTCGGTTTCCAAAAAAATTTCACTTAAAAAATTTATATCATCAAAATTTAAAAGACTCGATTCAAAATCTTCCACAAGAAAAAACATACAAATTTTGACACGTGTTTACACACCGATCAGAAGTAGCCGCCACGATATTTTTCCCTTTTTTAGGAGTTCATATTATTAGTTTACAAGAAATATATAAAAAAAAACATGATCCCATAACTTTTGAATTCTGCCTTGTTTCCTTATTTTTTTTGTGATTCTGTCCCACTGTCGCGTAGGATCGCAGCGCGGCCGCGGCTATGACTCCCTTTGGAGCAGTCAAGCGATTTGCCGCCGTGGCTAGTGTCATGTGCGTGATAACCCCACTACAGGTATGTCCCCCCGCCAGGTGTACCTACCTGTGCTGCATGGCAACCGCATTGTATAAAAGGGCAGGGAGGACACGAATAAATGATCAGTCAACCAATCAGTTTTCCTTACATAAGAAAGTTGCGATCCCGTGACACTAGCCGCGCGGCTAGTAGATTCCGCCATCATGGCGGAAAACAGACACTCATCGCATTGTGTTGCGTCTCGAGTAGCCTAGGTTGCTGCTGTAGAAGACGCGCGGCCGCAGCCGCTCGAAAACGCGGCTAGGAAAACGGTTGCATGCTTCTCCATAAGAGCGGTGCTTAGGATTTGGCCGCCGGCCGCGGCCGCTGGCCGCCGACGCCGGCCGCCGCCGCCGGACGCGGCTAGGAAACTCAACCTTAACACTTCTCATCCAT
The DNA here is from genome assembly GCA_946251845.1 of Andrena fulva. NCBI lineage: Eukaryota > Metazoa > Arthropoda > Insecta > Hymenoptera > Andrenidae > Andrena > Andrena fulva. The sequence goes on from OX276329.1 coordinate 35,921,673, forward strand.
CCACATTTATATAAAACCCATGCAATCATCAATAATCCTAATCATAAATCCATGTACAATGAAAAAGCAAGTTGAATAGATGCGTATCTTGTACCGACTTCGTTAATGGGTTGATGAATGGACATTTTTGGCGTACCATTGCCATTTTTATTCATGAATCGAATAAGCGGCAAGAGTAAAGGGAATGCCGACGCGGTGATTGGTTTCACAGGCACCTTTGATTGGTCAAATAAAAGTAGAACGAATTTTTAGGTAGCGGAGAGCCCGTCGAGGACGAAACGCTTTTGGTCGAAATTTAAATGACGGATCCCCATCCAGGCTCTCGAAGGACTTCTCCGATGTTTATAATAGCAGACGGAATTCTATCGATTCGAATGTTTTCGTAACGCACGTCGGTATGTTGTGCCCTGGCAATGCCCCAGACACGCGTAATACACAATCACATAATCTGATAATTCTTTATCCTAACTATCGCTTAAAACCGATGGCCAACGCCTCCAGAAGAGAATACTTCTTTAAGGCGGGATTTCCTCGGCTCGTTCAGACGTATACGCACACTTCCAGACACACACGTCCAAACGTATGTTGGACACAGCACAGATTTCCATCGATAGATGCCGGGTATGACATTTATTCGTCGTTCATTCAGGTCGAATAACGAATAAATTCTTATTCGAACGAATCTGGGTAGAATAACGGTACAGATTTATTCGCGAATAACGAATAATTTTTCGTCGAATAAAATCGTCATTTATTATTCGCGAATAAATCTTGGGGATTTATACGAATCCGTATTCGAATAAAAATTTAGCCGAATAATGCCCAACTCTGCTCGAGGTTAGCGCGCAAATTTTCAGCAGTCACTCTACTCCTTCTTTCCCTGCTCGAAATTAAGCGCAAACTTTATTCGCAGAACCGTTGAGTCAGTCGGGTTTCGGAAAGAAGATGACGAAATCGTGGCAACCGAGAAAATGTCAGCCAGTTTATGGCTGACGAAGTTCCGATTATCTCATAAAATTTAATTTTAATTTAAATTTTAAATTCTTGACGAATACTAATTTTTATAAAAATTCTTGCGGTCGTAGCGCGCGTGCGGGTCCTTGGAAAGCCCTGCGCTAGACACTCCATGTGTTTATGTTATGGTGCAGAAACGCCTTCGACTTTGAAACAGAAGCATTCGAGCCTGCACAGTGAGACGTTCAAACCATTTCTTACGCTGTTTGGGAATGAATTGTTCACTTCGCCACCGCACTCTCGATCACTGCAGCACCTCCTGGGCAGCGGAAGTCACGGTCGATCCGCGATCAATCGACCAATCAGCGTCCGTCTTGTCGATCGACGCTCGAGAATGTTCGAGAAGACGCCGAGGCGGAAATGCGCATCCATGTTGAATTCATTCTGTTCACAACCGTGCGCAACGTACAACACGTTTATTCATTGTATCTACCAACGCTTTGCTCAACAAGTAAAAGTAGTGCTTGAATCACCGTTTCATCACGAGTAGACTCAACGCGGAGTTCGCGTCACATTTCGCGTGTAGAACTTCAATTGATCGTATATTCGCGGTGTGCGTGTTCACGCGTCCACGCGGAAAACCGGTGGATTATTGTACAAGAGAGTGTACGGGGGCTCAACCCTCAATATTCAAGTGTGCACAACGGCTCTGCCGTTTGCACACCTTTTAAATAAAGACCTCACGTTATTGTGCAAAACAGTATATTTGGTGGCACATCGCCGGTCCTAACCTCACCAGCCTCCTCGTGCTCAACTTTAACCTAATATTTTACATACGCATTGAAGAGTTACTGTACACTTTTCGTTTCGTTTTGTTCGTGTAAAGTGTTGTTTTGTTATTTTTTGTTAATTAAGTTTGAGTTTGTGTTTAAGATTGTGCTTCTGTTTGGTAAGTACGAAATCACTTAAAGATTAAGAAAGTGGGGCGAACATTTTTTCATTCAGGGTTCCCTTTATTCAGAATATTGTACGGCTCTTCGAAATCAATACCATAGATCAACTATTGGATATAATTCTATCAGAAGATTATAAGCACCTGGCTGACAATCGTAGCTTGCCTGTTGTTCCAAGTGACGGAATTTATAAAGATATTTCGGATCGTATGAATCAGATACTGATACCGAAGTATATTTATGTCATGTGTAAGCAGCATCGATACAATATTTGGAAAAGAGTATTAGACTTCCACAATATTCAACAAGATTTATCTTTTACTGATTTAGATGCTTCGACGGACAGCAATTCTAATAACCTAATTCGGTTTAATGTGATCCTGTCACATAAAGGGTGGATAAAAATAAAACCTGAAAACATGGAATATGCAAACAAAGAAGGTCAAAATCGAACGTATTGTACGCTTGAAAGAAAAGTTTGGTCTGACGTACCGTTTGCCGCTATATATAAAGATGGGAATTTCCATGTCCCGTCGCATTCAAAAGGTGTAAAGTTTTAGAGCAGGGTTTGTATTTGAAAATATCAGGATCGTGTTCCGAATGCCACGCTAAATTTGCAGGATGCGTTGTAAATAAACCTTTGCACCAATCGAACGTGACTTCAGAATGCGAAGTGGAAGGTTTCGTATCGACCATCAAACATAACAAAAGAAGACAGTTAAAAGGCAGTCGCAGAATTACAATTGCAAAAACGATGGTGGATAATAAAACTATGCCCAGCATGTGGCGGAGAGCAGAAACAGATAATCTGATGGAGATTGGTGATCCCGAGTCTCCATATTTACCGAGCCCATGCGTGTTGACAAAAGCTAAGGAGCAATTAATAAACCAAAATTTAGGAATTACTTCAACCGATCCAGTAAACAGCATTCTACAAATGAAATATAAGTATCATCCGGGTTCTATTCACTCTATAGGTTTAGATCCGTTTTTCGTCCATTACTGGACAGTAGAACAAAGTATTAATTATATTATCGTAGAATATTTATTGATGCCACTGGATCACTTGTTAAGAAACTGCGTACGCCTGGTGGAAATTTGTGCCCACATATTTATTTATATCAAATTGTTGCCGAGACACCTACATCCAAAAAATACCAGTGTTCCAAATGCTAAGCTCTGCACGGAATACGAACGCAATACAAAATTGGCTGTATGAAATAATTCGTCTCGGTTCCACTCCCACAGCTAAGTTTCCACTACCACAAGAGGTAACTTGTGATTTCGACAAAGCGCTTTTGGGTGCTACAACGAGAGTTTTCGCAACAATGTAAAAATCTAAAAGATTATTTACCCAAATGTTTTTTATGCTTAACAAACGAGTCACTTATGACTTTGCCACGTTCATTCGTAAGACTCGACATTTGCCATTACATGCATTTTGTATCACGTTGGAAGCCTATAAAACCTCTTCATCCGCAAGTCAAAACCTTCTATCTATTGGCTATGGGGCAGCTGACGCAGCAAACAGCTTCTGAAAACTTTAAAGTCTTCGTCAAACATTTATTAATTTTATGTTATGCACAGACATGCGGTTTAGACGAATGGGGACAAAAAACATTATCGTTAGAGGCTCGCTTTTACATGATAAATGTCATTAAGGGTAAGGAAAAGTTCGCGGAAATGGCAGATGTCGAAACAAATGACGATCCCACGTGCGAGTCTAATTTTGAAGACCACGAATCAGAGTCACAAGATTTTGACGATGAAGCGTTGGTATTCTCATGGTGTCGCGAGTTTAGCTTAAATATTAAAAATTAAGGTGAAAATGAAAAAAATGGTACAGAGATAAATCCATATTATAGCCCGCAAATGGCTAGAAGCATTAGTAATTTACTACCATATTTTCCATTATATACTGGGTTAATGATGCAGAAATTTCAATTTGGCAAATTACACGCCAGTTCCAGTGCCGTCGAATCAGAAATGAACGATATCAAGCATCGTTTATTAAATGGTTTACCACAACCGCTGCGCGTGGACAAATTTTTAAGTATTCACATAAAATCGTTTTCTGGTAGAGCAAAATTAGCAATGACGGAAGCTCCAGAAAATGCACATACATCTGACACCGATGGGAATGACGAATACATTAAAATAAAAGAAGTGGCGCAAGACGACAATGAAACAAGACCAACGACTACTGTGTCCAGAAACGAGTCTACTATAACAGCTGACACACCTGAGTCGAACTCCGCGATTGATTCAAATAAGGAATTACAATATGAAGAAAATTGGCGCAACAAAAACGATCCCAAAAAGGTTAATCGAACATACTTAGATACGAGGCCTGATTGGGATGCGAACGCAAAAACAGCAAGATTCTTTGGCATTGGAAACCTTAGGAATGGAAACCAGTGTACACTTCTAACGATGAGCAGCAAAAAAAAACAGTAGTTAAAAATACGTGTGGTTTTGATAGTATAATGCAAATATTAGTTCAGTCGTGTTATAATGATAATATAAGAAACAATATAGAAAATAGCGAGAAACAATGTTTTCTATTTTTAAGAGAATTTTTACGGAAAGACCCGTGTAACAGCATTTATAAAATGCGAGCATTATTATTAAAAAGTATAGAAATTTTTGTTAAACCAACAGTGGCAGATAATATACAAATTATAGATGCCGCATCAAATATTGCGTATTTGTGCGAAAAAATTTTCATCGATATTCCAAGTGTGATTAAAACATAACAAACGTAAGTGTAGTCAAGGTGGGCCTTAGCCCTTTGAAAGAGCAAGAACCCGGTAAATCATTCCAACCGCTCGGGGTGATTTACAGGAAGTCCCTTCAGGACGTAACAGTCGCTCGAAGTTATCGAAGGCGCCCGACAGGTGTGAATTTATACAAATTATTGACCTCCTAGTTTTCGCGCGCTCAATACCTTTTTCTCCCATAAAAACGCTATCTCTGTTAATTTTTCTAAACTTGATGTCGTAATTAACTTCAAGTAACGTAATCAAATCAGTAGACTGCGGATGTTCATGCAAATGCATATTTTTATAGGCAAAAAATAAAGTAATGGAACCTAGACAGAAATTTGTTTTGTCATTAGAGAAATCCAAAATTATACTTTTTATTTTGCATATTATGCATATTGCATATGTTTTGCGTAATGCATATTTTGTGCATATTGCATATTCTTTGTATATTATTTGCACATTTCTTGCATATTTCGTGCATATTTCTCATATGTTTTGTGGATACGCGGCTGACTTTGCATTACGTACTGAATATAGGCACAAAAAAATTGACAAACGTTGATGGCGGAGTCAATAATTTTGTATATATGTATCCCAAGCCACAGGGAACTTCTGGTCAGTTAGATCACAAGTGTCGCGTGATTTATATTAATTCATAAGTTATATATCATTCGAAATTGAAGATGCCTAAATCGAGGAACTGTAAACGTGTAAAACTAAATAATTGGATTACATGTATACAAGCTAATTACGTCGTTGTAGAGCAGGCCTGCGCACGGAGCCTTTTCCAGCGCCTAGCGGCAAGCAACCAGCCGTACGCCGTTACTAAGGGTAGAATCGGGGACGAGAACTTTAGTAGTGTAGGTTGGGGCTCGTAGGCGCGTAGCGTAAGTATATGTATATGGCTGGGTTCCTTGTGGAGCCCCAGTTTAAATATACATACGCATATTGGATATTACGCTGTTATCCCTAAGGTAATTTAATCTAACAATTCTCTTTTTAATCAAAAATAATTGGACAAAAAATTATAAAATTTAGCTAATTTAAATATCCTCCCAACAAAATAATTTATTTTAACAGTATCAAATGAATTAAAATAAATTATAAAATTCTATAGGGTCTTCTCGTCCCATATAAAAATTTAAGCATTTTTACTTAAAATTTAAATTAGTATATTAAAACAGAGACAGAAAATATTTCATCAACTCATTCATGCAAGTCTTCAATAAAAAGACTAATTATTATGCTACCTGTGTACAGTCAGTATACTGCAGCCACGTAAAATAATTCATTGAGCAGAGCAGACTTTAAATTATTAAACAAAAAGACATGTTTTTGATAAACAGGTGAATATTTAATTTGCCGAATTCCTTAGATTCATTTATATTAAAAATAATTTTTTACAAACCTTAACTACTAATTCTATCATTATACCTATACAGGTCCCGTAATATAATTCGGTGAGGTCATGAAATTTCCAAAACATTTGCTACTGCTGGCATTTCGTATTACTTGACGGTTCGATTTTACTGATAATAAAACAATTATTGCTAATACAGATGGTGCCCCTTCAATGACAGGGAAACACAAGGGTCGCCTCCTTCGGTTTCATTGGTCGCCTCCGAAGAAAACTAAAAAATCTAGCAGTTCCTCAGGAAATTAGCGCAATACACTGTGCAATACACCAGCAAAATTGATGTGCAAATAGTATCGAGATGGAGCATGTAATGTCTGTAGTTATAAAAATCACCAATTATATCCGGATGAACAGTTTGAGGCGGCGCCAATTTACATCATTATTGAAAGATTTGCACTCGGACTACGGTGAAATACCATTATACACGGATGTGCGGTGGCTTAGCCGCGGAAACACACTTTTGGACAGATTCTTCCACGTCCGAGATGCATATATGTTGCATAAGTGTTGCATATATGTTGCATATTACGACATATTATACGTGCATAAACATCCTCAGTTTACAAATCATACAGTACTGTTAAACAAAACATAACATTATTTTATCGACATTTCCTCCCCCCCCCCCCCTTCAGGTCTTAGTTTTAATGTAATAAAAATTTTGACCTCGGAATCAGATTCTGCGACCCCAAAAACCCCTGGAATGACCATCTGCATAATGATAAAGGGTGACATGTGAACGTAAGGATTTTTTATCACGTTTTATTTCAGACTCTATCAGCTATCTATACGCAAGATCGTGTTAATGTTCAGAACAATTGCCTCTCCGGGAATCAAACAGTTGACTGAATAGCGTTTTTGTGTTTTCCGCGAATTATTGGTTATAAAAGATACGTGGACGCTACATTTAAAATCAAACAGTGGTGATAAAATGCTTTGCTTCAAATGACTTCAGTTTTCAACCCGATTTTCAGTAAGTATTGTCTTAAAGCAAATATCGACCAGTTTTTCTGAATCAGCATAAGATTCTGAGCATGTTAGGTTCATTCTGATAAAATAAATAATATCAGTATTAGTTTAATAAATAAATAATATCAGTATTATTTTATGTTAGGTCGCCCGCATATCCCGGATTTACCCTAGTTTCACGTTTCACGTGTTTCACGTTTGTGAACGGTGGTAAGAAATGGATCATCCATCAAGTTCCAAACGCAAGTTTGAGGAATGCTGGGAAGAATTATACCTTCTGACACAGCAGAATGGGGAAATACAGCGCCTTGTATGCCAAAAGGTACTGCCTTCTGAAAGGCTTTACAATTTAAAAAGGCATTACAATAGATGCCATGCTAAAGAATATGGTAATTTGTCAAGGGACGAGTGTCTTCAAACCATCGAGCGCCTGAAAGGGAAGGGAATAAAAGAGAAAGAAAAGCAATCGGAAAACGTAAGTTTTTGTAAATTCGTACTAGAATATTTAATGCTTATCAGTTCTTGTAGAACATATGTATACTATTGAGTGCATTGCTTTCACTGTAGGAGAGTAGTGCCGTGAATAAGCACGCCGGTTTAAAGTGCAGCTATGAACTCGCGCTTAAAATTGTGGGGAGTTTATTAAGGAATGTTTGACGACATCGGCAGAGCTCCTATGCCCCAACCAAATCGAACAATTTCGCGAAGTGACCTTATCGGGCAACACGGTCACAAGAAGAATTCAGGAGATGGCAGCGGACGTCCAGCAACAACTGGCTGCTGCCACCCGCGAATTTATTGCGTATACTTTGGCACTGGACGAGTAAACGGACGTGACAGGCACACCACAGTTTGCAATATTTCTTCGTGGTGTCAATGACAGGTTGTACATAATAGAGGAACTGTTAGATTTCAGTCCCTTAAAAGAGACCACGACAGGAGCGGATATCTTGTTGTGCGTAGAGAAAGCGGCCGACGGTATGGGGTTAGACTGGACCAAGCTGGTCTCTGTCACAACCGATGGTGCTCCAGCTATGGTGGGAGACAGAGTTGGGCAAAGGTTTATCTGAATCAAAATCTCAAATAACGAACAAAAGATAAATAATTTTTATTCGTTATTCGAGGCTCGAATAATCGAAGTTATCTTTATTCGAAGAGCACCGAATAAATAATTTTATTCGATGAGAATTTATTCGACGAATAAAATTATGCAGTGTTGTGTCAGCGAGGAATGCCGGACATCATAACAAGTAGCGAGTGGTCCAGAATCGAAAAATATTGTGGTTTATTGAAGCTATTCAAAGACTTGAATGACAGGTTTTATTTCATCGACACGTCCGAAACCATGATAGTTGCAATGATTCTGGACCCTCGCGTCAAAGACCGGCTATTGTCGGCAGACGCCAAACACTCCGCTCACAGGACCCTGTATTCGTTTGCGGATAAGTACCTGGGGGGAAGCAACGCGAATGTCGTGAGTGAGGAACGCGCATCGTCGTGCGAAACGTCGTCAGGTAAGTGTGAAACAATGCTAAGATTATGTGATACTATGTTCCATGTTGTATGCTATATATTTTGTTTCTATGACAGAATCAGCGTTAGGGACGTTACAAGATTACTATGCCGATGTTGGGAGGCACGAGCTGGGGACTCCGGATGATACGCTCCAAGCGGAAATCAAAAACTATATGGACGACAAAATTATAGAGGCGGAATCGTGTATACTGAAGTGGTGGAGAAACAATAGAACACGATTTCCGAAACTGGCCCGTGCGGCACAGAACATTTTGGGCGTGCCGGCATCGCAGGCTTATAGCGAAAGGCTATTTTCGCGTGCCGGCAACATAGTCACGGAGAAGCGGACATGCCTCCTGTGCCACAGGGTGGAGCAGCTGTGCTTTTTGTCGGCGAATAGGCCCAACAACAATGGTAAGAGCAAAGAAACCTTATTAATTTACTAATGTGCGATCTACGATCTCCATTGAGTTTTAACTATCTAACAGTCCCTACATTTGTGTTCATTTTGTTACAGCAAGTCTACGTGATTTACACTGGCGCAAAATCGGCTCTTTTTAGAGCCATCATGATGTACAAAGTCCGACCGAGCAACCTCCCCGCGGTGTACATCGGGTAACGCTAATGGCGGCGGCACGTGACCTTCGCAGGACTTTTCAAGGTCAAACAAATACCAATACTATATGTCCCCCTCATGTAATATAATGTAATAGTATATAGTAGCATCTAGTACGTGCGTAGGGCCAACAGTACATTGTACAGGGTCATCCATTAAAACTGCAACCTACGCGCGCGCGAACAGCTGAAACTGGCAACACCGCCTCACGGACGCATTCCACTACAACCATGCGCCGATACTTCCGCCATCTATGAGCCAATGATGCAAGTGTACGGTCTTTTAGATGCCAGTAGAGAGCGCAGGGTGCTTTTGGCTTTCACCAGAGGATATTAAATTTGACGTAGCAGACGGGAAAGAAAACGGTAGCCATTTTAAGAGTGCGATCGCACCGATCTCGTTCCGCGTGAAAATATCTGCCTTTACGACGATCCAGCTGCGGGATTAGTGTAGCACTTGTCACAGTCATCTGACTGCAAAGAGAATAAACTTTTCTTAAAGTTAAATAATTTAAATTGGGACTGGCGCTAAAATTTTAATTTTAGTTTTTATTTATAATACTTTTTTCGTCGATATAAAGAATAATATGAAAAATTTGTCTAAGGAAAAAACTTACTTTTTCTCTCGAACGCTATAATTCTTTCAATTTTTCATTTTTTTTCCTTAAAGTGGACCAATCCCCGCGTCAATTATCTAACTTTAAGAAACTTCTATTTTTTTTTGCAATCACATGACTGTGACAGGTGCTACACATCCCGCCAACAGGAGTTACATCAGAGATGGACAAGATTCCACAATAACTAATAAATAATAAGAAGGATCGACATAAAAAAAATATTTTCTGCAAGTTCAAAAATCCCTTCTTATATCCCAAACGAGTTTAATCCAATATGACGAACAGTTTTTTCCGGAAATATCGTAAATATAAGTTACTTTTGGGACTGTTAGACGAGAACCCCCCCTTAAAGATAAAATCATAAAAAAGAAAACCAGAACATTAGATTCTGAGGCCTGCAGAACTAATATATAATTGAAGAAAAATTTAATTTCTCACTTTATGAAAGTAATGATACAGAAACAACTAGCCTATTGTTTATCAACACCATGAATTTTATACAGAGCACTAAATAAAGTATCAAATAAACAGTTTGCAAACGCTTTTTACTGCAATTACGGTTAAAACATTGATAAAAGAAAAATTAAGTAAACGAAACATATGTTAAATTATTTTTCGGCGCAAATTGCATTCCGATATCTTTTATAGTTCAAAAGTTATACGAAAAAGGCCCCTAATTCTTCTACCCGGGCCAATAATGCGCCAGTGTGAACTAATCCCGCAGCTGGATCGTCGTAAAGGCAGATATTTTCACGCGGAACGAGATCGGTGCGATCGCACTCTTAAAATGGCTACCGTTTTTTTTCCCGTCTGCTACGTCAAATTTAATATCCTCTGGTGAAAGCCAAAAGCACCCTGCGCTCTCTACTGGCATCTAAAAGACCGTACACTTGCATCATTGGCTCATAGATGGCGGAAGTATCGGCGCATGGTTGTAGTGGAATGCGTCCGTGAGGCGGTGTTGCCAGTTTCAGCTGTTCGCGCGCGCGTAGGTTGCAGTTTTAATGGATGACCCTGTATGCCTATACTGTATGTTCCATGAATATAATAAGTAATGTATATGTATAGCATGAATATAGTGTGTATGTAGTATGTAGATAGTATGCGTGCATCATGTATGAAGAATGTATGTAATCCAATGTACGAAATAAATATGCTACAACGTATAATTAAACTGTGCAAATGTTATTTAAATAAAATTATTTCATTTCTTGTAATTTCATACGCTCTTGCAGAAGTATTCCCCATCCTCATTCAAACGGATTGGTACTGCGTTCTTGCATTAATTAAATAAAAAAAATTGTACGCACTTCCGTGGGGATTAGAAAATTCATATAATCTTGTTTCATCAATATACAATCTATCAGTACATTCGCATGATATGTGCATTATACAAACTATTACAAGTATCACTGTACCTGCTATTAAATTACTAAACTTTTGAATATAATGTAACTATTACACTTACATAAACTTTTTAACATAGGTATGAAGCTATTAAATTTTAAAGTCGAGGTTCAGCAACTTCTAACAATTACTCGAGCTAATTTGTAAACAAATTCCGTATATGCAAGAACCATGAAAAATACCCAAAATATGCAAATTAAAAATATATTTTTTAAATCCTCTCAATGATGAAATATAGATCGGTCAAAGTCCCACTTGTTTAATCCATTACTACAAAAACATGCATTTGCACTAAATTCCGCAGTCTATATTATACCTATTTCTTTATTTATTCATTTATACATATTTAGCCATTAACAGGCAACACCCTTTATTAAGGGGTTAGACGAATTCTTTTTACAGATACTATGAGGTTGGAAATTATTTCGTTAATTCTTATGTGCCGAGCATGTATTGAGGCATTTGTTGTATAAATATTACGCGCGCGAGCGATGTATCAAATTATGATGCCCAGGTTTATCTAACATCAGAAAGACCATGATTGTAGTGTTCATTAATCAAATATCTACAAGGTAGCATACGGATTTGAGAAGAAAAAATTTATTGTACAAATGAGAGCAAGGTAAATTATTAAACTATTGTGATGTCCCACTATTTTTCGCGCGGTATTATTCCACCATCTCTTCAACAATCAATTCACAACTCCATCAAAACCTTCAATCTCGAGTCATACCCTACTCCCTCACCCAACCAATCATTTAGACGATATACCTTAGTGGTCCCTGTCTCTAAACGGTCAATCCAGATTCCTGATCTCCTTGGCGATGTACCTTAGCGGTCCCCATCTCAAGATGGTCAACTGCGTCCTCCTTATCTCTCAATTTAAACGAATCCCTCGCACCAAAAACTTACTAATTCGAGACCACGTCTCACCCCCTCTCTCTGCCCTTTAATTTGACTCCACTCTTACCCCTGTACCCATCCAGCTACTCCAAATCCGTCGGATTGAGTATTCCCATATAAAAACCCCAAAAATGTAATTGCGACGCATACTTTGCGCATTAGTCATCACTCAGTTATTTACTACGACGCAAATTTGGCGTACGTGCCATGGCGAATTACCGCTCTTACCCTTCATACCTGACATTCCAATCTTTACTATAAATACAAGGCCCACAGAGGCCGGAGCTCATTACCATGTTTACCATTTTTACGACAAGTGTCAATACAAACCTTGCGATTTATAAAAGTGTTAAAACGAATCTTCGAATATACTAAAATCAGTGCGAATCCTCAGAGAAGGAGAACCACCTATTCTACCTATTGTAAGTCGTTATTACTATTATTATATTACATTGTATGTCATGTTCATCTATATTACTAATATTCTTTGCAAATCATATTATATTATATAATTATTCATTTATCACGTTTAATGCTGTTAAAGCCTATCACTTTATTTCGTTTCGTGCTTGCTGCTAAAGCTTATTACTTTATTTCGTTCCTTACTTGCTGCTGAAGCCTATTGATTTATTTTCTATTACTTGCTTATTGCTTAAAGCCTATTGGCCTATAAAGTGTGTTTGCTTATCGTTAATGCTCATTGGTTAATTTGTATCATTTACTTATTGTTAAAACCCATTGGTCTATTTTGTATTGCACCTTCATTACTAATATTCATGCGTATCACTATTATTATATTCAAACTATATGTTCCTAACGGTACACGTCAAAACAAGACGGTACCCAAAATAAACAAACGTTACTATTTCCTAAACACGCCTCGTATTATTGCATAAATCCTACGATAATAAAGATTGCAAAACATAACACGCCGGTGCAACAGCTGATCTCGTCTCGCGAACACGAGAGCTCTTGTTATGTTTACATGACTTTTCCCGAATCAGCACATCTAAACGTAGTTCGCGGAATATCGCGAGCGGTTCTTTGGAATAATGCAACGGTAAAATCAAAACAAAGCTATTAGCGTCCTAACGGGTGTCTCTCAAATATACAATAACCATTTAAACCTCCCCTGGCCGTTTTGTGTCGCGAAATACATTTTCGTGCCAAGACTCCTACCCTCCTCGTGACGCGAAATACATTTTCGTGCCGAAACGCCTGCCCTCCTCGTGACGCGAAATACATTTTCGTGCCGAGGCTCCTACCCGTTTTGTGCCGCGAAATACATTTTCGTGCCGAGACTCTTACCCTCCTCGTGACGCGAAATACATTTTCGTGCCGAGGCTCCTACCCAACTCGTGTCGCGAAATACATTTTCGTGCCGAGACTCTTACCCTCCTCGTGACGCGAAATACATTTTCGTGCCGAGACGCCTGCCCTCCTCGTGACGCGAAATACATTTTCGTGCCGAGGCTCCTACCCAACTCGTGTCGCGAAATACATTTTCGTGCCGAGACTCTTACCCTCCTCGTGTCGCGAAATACATTTTCGTGCCGAGACTCTTACCCTCCTCGTGTCGCGAAATACATTTTCGTGCCGAGACTCTTACCCTCCTCGTGACGCGAAATACATTTTCGTGCCGAGGCTCCTACCCAACTCGTGTCGCGAAATACATTTTCGTGCCGAGGCTCCTACCCAAATTTTGAGCTGCGAAATCCACTTTCGTACCGAAACCTCCTCCTAACCTACCCCAACAATGTCATTTCCCTAAGACCTCAACCCGGGACGTGACACTATTCATTTTTTACCTAACAAGGCAAACTTAAAACATTTATTATATACGAATGGGTTATCGCATAAAAAATGATATCATACAGTTTAGATAATACCATTAAGAATATGTGTACCAAGTTTGAAATAAATCGGACAAATAGTTTTCGATCTGCTCGAACTTCTTTCGGACCGCTCGTTTCTTTCGGACAGCTCGTTTCTTTCCAAGCCGCCCGGTTTCTTTCGGGCCGCTTGGTTCCTATCCAATCCGCCCGGTTTTGTTCCGGGCCGCTTGGAACAAATTCAATCCGCTTGGTTCTATCCAATCCGCCCGGTTTCTTTCGGGCCGCTTGGAAAAATTCAAGTACTTGGTTCTATCCGAGCCGCTCGGTTGTTTCGGGTACCTGGCTCGGCTCGGAAACCGAGTCCCGGATTGGTTCGGATTTCAAGCTATCCGAATATTCAAGTACTCGTACAGCTCTAACACGCTGCACAGTGGGGCATTTCGGGTCGAAATGCGGCACTAAGTCGTTTTACGAAAATATCGCCATTCTGCAAATTTTTTTTACAGGTAGTTGATTGCGCATTTGGGTCATAATGTAGCATGATTGTTTTTTACATTCATTAATTTTTAACGCGACTACACGGTTTTGAAGAGGACAACCTCGAAACTCTTCAGAACTAAGCAGCATTGTTATTTATAGTATTTTTGTTTGCTTAATTCAGCTACTTTTTGGTGGGATTAAGTGTTGAGGTATGTATTTAAAGTGTGCCAAATTTAATTTTGATATCTCTGATATTTTTGGAATTATACTTTACTGAATTTCTCAATTTTCATTGTTTATTTTGAACGGGAGTTCAGTGGAGTTCAGTGTTCTTACTGGTCGCATTGGAAAGGGCGAAGCCTTACCTTTATCGTCCAGCAAAAATTGGCTGCTACTATCTGCTACTAGGGTAGTTAGAATGGCGAGAAGGGTCCAGAACGCGTTTTTTTTTTTTTAGAAAAACACCTTTCCTGCCTTTGAAATTCAATGTAAATGAAGTATTTTTACATGCGAAAGATGCGGAGCCTTTTCCTATGTACAGTGTACACGATATTGTCGGCAATTTGTACATAGCCAGTGGAGGAGTCCTCAGAGTGAAGCTGGTGCGTATCGTAAATCTTAAGGATCAATTGCAACGAAGGCGTCTTGTAATATTTGTTAAAATTAATTAAAATATGTTTGTTAAATAGTTTTGAAGTAACATAAATAAAGATTTTATAACTATTACATTTTATATATTATACACCATAATTGTTCCCCGAAAATTTATTTGCAAATACACTTAAATAAACAAGTTTCATTAATTATACTGTATCAACAAGACCACAAATATACGTCTCAACTGAATGAAATGAAAAAATAAGCGATAAATATATGATTTCAGTCAGAAAATATTTTGTGCCGCGTTGCGACCCGAAATGCCCCACTGTGCACTGGTGCTACGTGGCTCGAGTTAGAGACACTAGTGATGTCAGGATCTGACAGCAGATTGATATCAGATTTCGATCAGATCTTGCTGACAAAAACCGACCGCAGATTCGCGGCAGAGGTCAAGCAGATCCTAATGTCAAGACCGACTTGAAAGATCTGATTCTGATCATATTTTATGGAAGAAAGAAAAGTCGGAAAACCATATTTACGCGGGTATTATAACATTTTTAATATTTTACTTAGCAAGTTAGTCAATTGAATGCCAGGGAGCCTCAAAATAATTATTTAAACATTTAAAGACAGTTCTTCCAAATATAAAAGAATTAATGATAGCTATTCCAGTTATCTTAGAGACGGATATACCAAGTATGGACTCTGCAATGAAATGCCGGCGTATGCGAGCGGTACTCGAGAGCCCTGAATGATCGAGCCCTCGGCCACTTATTCCCTCCGCGGTGCTATTTCGCAAGCGAGAAGCGCTCGCCCGGTTGCCGACTGGCGGTCGCGTCGTGAACTACTATTATTTAAAAATCATTATTTAAAAAAAATAAAAACGTTAGAACCTTCCTCTCGCCAAAACGAACAAAGTGATGTAACGCACTTGTGGGTACAGTTCATATTTACTGAGAAACCGCATTTCGAAGTATAGAGTATAGATATAGATATCAATCGGTACTTTTCAGTGTCATCTTAATCTTAATATAAATTTTATACTAATATTGTATTCGTCTTTAGAACTTCGACCAGGTATATCAATTATAGTTTTATTCTACATTTTCCACTTATTTTTTCATGTAAAATCACCACCCTTCCGCGTGTACCTTCGGTTACGGGACACCGTATAAATATTTAATAAATGTCAATATTATAAGTTCTTTTTCTAATTAAATTGTAAACACAAATCAAATTAAAAACTGAAATTATATATATATATGGTAAATGTATTAAAGAAAATATAAATATTTCTGGAAAATGTACAAAAATTATTTATCATTTAAATGCGTGTATGCATCAAACGATTTATATATAAATGAAATGGCAGGCTATGTCAGCAGAATCTGCTCGAATTCTGCTGCCTATGTGCCCCCAAATCGCGTTGCACAGAATCTGATCGATTTCTGCCATTAAATTGTATCAGCAGACCCTGGCGCCAATCTGCTCGCAGGTTAAGGCAGCACAATCTGTTGGATTTCTGCTGCCTGCTTTAGTCATCGAATATAACAAATCCTGTATCAAATCTGTAGTCTTTCTGTCACAAACATTTGTACTCGGGCGTTGAGCAAAATCTGCAAAACGGACGTGGCTGACTGGGTAGCGGGCCGTTGTGTAAGAAAAAAAAATATGAAGTTCAAGCTTGTTTTGCAGCAGCGAAATTACAGGATAAGAAGGGCATTAGATATTCGAATGAATGGGTGTATGAATGCATTTTGCTTCGAATTCAAAGCACAAAAACTTAAGATCTCGCAATATCCTAACCCTTCCTCCAATTAAAACATTAAATCGTTATACGAAGAACGTAAAAGGCTGTTACGGTTTTCAAACGAGCACATTTGAAATATTAAAAAAGAAAACGGCAAATATGAAATCTAACGCTGCACCCCGAAATGGTGTTGCTAAACCGAATAAATATGTACGAATTGCATTAATCTTTTTCTATCTTTTTGGTCTCAGATTGATTTGTATACAATTGGAATTAGCAAAGTTGATTTTACAATCTTTGCATCTGAACTACTTTTCTAATTTTTTTTCGCGAATTAAAAGGAATTAGCTTTTTTCATACATGAGTCATGTTTTTAGGGGGTTCAAGATTTCAGAAAACACAACATTGCCCATAACCTACAATTCCCGATTGACTGTTTTAAAACTCGTGATTGAACACCGGTAAGAGCTTGAAATTTACGCAACGAACATCTCTATGAATACACGTCACTGCAACAATATTAACTTTAAACAATGCAGTGATCTGCACTCCGAAACCGTGAAATCTCTGCAGAACAAAAAGTAAATATAACAGAATCGAGTTGACTACCACTGTCGGTGCCGCGCGTTTTGCCAAACTATTTCGCTTCTGTATTGAAAACAAAACGTGACTTACCACTTCTGTTGATGCTTTCCGACGGAAAACTGTCTGCGGCATCGCGTGGAATGGTCAGATTTTCTTCTAGACCCTTAATTTTGGAAATAAATTGAAAGATATCATAAAAAATGGGTGCAGTTCGGGTGTCCTTTTCCCTTTCATCGTTGTTTAAACATATTTAAACGTTCATAATGCAACAATAACTTCGAGCGACCGAATAACTATTACTCTCGCGGTTTAGCGAGAGTTTATGTTCGACGGTGAAGAAGTTTATTTAAAAATGCACAGAATTGGTGAGAATGAGACGGGGAGTTTATAGATCGCGTGAGTAACGACTCGCGATTGAATTGATGCACTTGCACCGCCACGTGCTTCACCCGCAGCGACCACTATCGACCGAGTGCGTAATTGAGCGTGAATTTAAGCGAAAGTGATTACGTATAATGCACGATTGCACGATCAGAACCTTGAGACGGTTGGGAATTCACACGTTGATAGCACAGATGAAATCGCACGCGACACGTCTGACTAAGCAAGCAATGTGAACGAGAAATATTGCAAGATGGATGATCGTTTCCGTTTTTCGCGTCGCGTCGACCGTTCCAGAAAACCGGTCGAAACGACGCGCTGATTGGCTGATCAATTGTAGATCGCCGCGACTTCCGCTGTCCGGGAGGTGCTGCGGTGAGAGAGAGAGAGAGTGTGGCGGCTTTGGGAACTGTTGCATTCCCAAACAGTTATTATCATCTTTGTTTCTTCCAATGATGAATCTTTTATTCAATTTAAATCCGATTATTTGTATAAATAGCCATTGTTATAAGTGGCGCTATTTTTGTATATCATTAGTTTTGTAAAGATATTAATTTACGACAATGTTTTTAAATGGTTTTCTTTTTAATGGGATTATTAGTTTACCGTTCTTTGCACGCGTATACCTGGCGCTCTGTTTTGTACCTTTTTGTGAAAAGGGTAATTTTGTGGTATAGAAGAACAATAATTATAATAGAAGGAAATATAAAATTTGGTGGCGATTTAGTTCCGATACGTTACACCTTGAAGGAATCCCTCATTATTGTGTTCGCCTTGTATCAATAGACACCATATACCTAAAGTCCCAAGGACTTGTTGCCTTTCGCAGGATAGGTAATGTGCTTCAGGCTGCCTTCCGTTTCGCGCATTGAGTGCATAGACTGCAGGCAATGCTGATTGGTGGTTCATGCAGTGAGTGAATAGATTGCATAACCTGATTCGTAGAATTCCCTAGAATCCTCCAACTTTTAGCGCATGATGCGTGCAGCAACTACAGAAAATCAAACTACACGGAAAAAGGTTTTTACGGTGCTGACCCTTTTCCGTGTATAGGCAGCCAATGCACATAATGCACATAATGCGCGCATGCGTAGTTGCCCCTTTACGTGCCCTTCTGTATTTCGAATTCGAATACTCCAATCAGGTTATGCAGTCTATACACTCACCCAGTGTCCACGGGAAATATGCTGCGTAGTAGGATACTCGCGCCGCAGGGAGGGAGAACGTATGCGCGCGATGACGCGGTGACAGTTAAATCAATCAACGCCAAGACGGGACACGCCGTTTCGTTTCCCATCGTTTCCCATCTTGGCATTGATTGGTTTAACTGCCACCGCGCATGGACATAGGAATATAGGGACGGAGGGTAAGGCTAGCTTGTGGATGAGGGACGCGAAGCCTAGTTGAGGGACGGGCCCCCACCCAGGGCAACCGAAGGGTGCCTGGTGGTGATTGGTTGCATTGCTGCGCATGCTCTGTACCGCTAATTATGAAAAACTATTAACCACAGATTAATGCAAATATCTACGTTACTACTAAAAAGTGATTATTTATGAATTTGAATTTTTAATATAATGAAAATTTAAGAGAAATATGCATCTTCAATTATTAGAATATATAAAATGAATTAAAACAGTAATACTGATTGAAAATAATTTATTATTATTGAAATTAAATATTATACAATACATACTTATTACTAAACTTACTATTAATTACATGAAATCTGAAATATACACCGCTTCTGTTCAAACATTGCTCTGGAAAGTGTAACGAACAAATGCGAGCACCTTTTGGGATCGATGATGATTTAATGCCTAAAACATCTAACCATATGCTAGAAGCATCAGAATTCCGTGGAAATCTACAAAAAAACAAAATTCACAATAAAATATATGGTACAAATATAATTATTTTAAATATAATAAAATAACCTCAATACCTGTGAAATGTAAGTTTTACATTATAACTTCGATTCGTACGTTTCTTCCAATTTTGGCAATCTGACCTGTTGGTACACGAGGGCACAAAACACTTCATTGAACTATATTAATATAATTAATATAATTAACTATTTAGTTATCAAAACGCTTAAGAAAATTTGATGAATGTGATGTGACGCTAGTGTGACGCTATGCAACGCTATGGGGCTATGGACGCTATGGCAACGGTACATTAGGGCCGGTATTCACAAACGTGTCTTAAGATTAAGCACCGGAAATGGCCGGAGAGAGTAGGTCTGAGAAGTATCAGTGATTGGAGAATAGAGGATTTAAGAAGCAAAGAAAGGCTGAAAATAGTAAGGAAAGTTGAAAGTGAGAAGAGGGGGTAGTAAGAAGATAAGATAAAGATTAACAGGAAGGAAAAACAATAAGAAGGTAGACAGGGGCACATAACCCCAGTGGTCTGGACAACGAAGCCCGCCCACTGGGCGGTGGGAGTCAAGAACACGGAAAGGATAATAAGAAAAGATGCTGGAAGATAATGGAAGAAGAAGAGGACAAAGGAAGGATTAGTATGGATAAGAAGGAGGAAGGTGTGAAGGAAAACGGTCATATGAGAAACATAGAAGAACGGCAGGAAAACAGAAAAATGAAAGGACGAAACAGCATGAAAATGCAAGAAAAAAGATTTATAGGAGAGAATAGATGGGAAATATTAAGAGGGATAGGGAAGGAGTATAAAGGGAAAAATGAGAAGACCAATAGGGATATGAGACAAGATATAAGAATGGAAGATATGAAGGAGAATAGCGACTGCAGCGCCGCCATACGGAACGAGGAGGGAACTGCAACGCAGGAGGACGCAATAACGACAATTGGGAAACAAAAGCCCACGCTAAGAGACACAAAGGAGTTTCAAGAGGGTAATAAGAAAATCAAGAGAAATATAGAAGTAGAGAAAATAGATAAAGAACCGGACGAGGAAGTACAAGAAGGAATTAAGGAGCTAAGAGGAGAAAAGAATAATACAGGAAAAGATAGCGATAAAAAGGTAAGAAAGATAAGTAAAAATGACGAGACCACGAGGGAGGTAGAAACAAAGGAAAGGTATGAATGGGATACTAATAGAGACGAGTACTTAGTGACGGTAGAGTTGAATAAGGATAAAACCACGTCGAAGAAAAGTAACAATCTAATCAAATTATATAGAATGTTAGTAAATGAAGGAATACAGTTTCAGGGAATAAAAATGGTGGGATTTAACAAAGCGGAGGTTACGTATAAAGGAAGGCAGGATGCGAACAGCATCCTTAATAAAGGCAGACTTAAACCGGAGGACTATAGGGCATACATTCCTAACAGATGGAAAAGTAGAAAAGGAGTGATCCATGACTGGGAAGATTCGATCGACGAGTTATACGATCAACTCATGCCCAACCAGGGGGTATTCACACTGGAAAGACTGAAGAAACGAAAGATGAAGGACGGGAAGGTGACCTGGGAGGACAGTAACTCGATACTGCTGAAAATGCAAGGGGAATCCCTACCAACAAAACTGTTAATAGGATTTGGACATGTCTGGCTGAGGGTAGAGCCGTTTATAGAATCAGTAAAACAATGCTATAGATGCTTGAGGTTTGGCCATGTCCAGGCAGGATGTAGGGCTAAAGACAAAAGGTGTTTTATTTGCACTGGAGTGTATCACGGGAGGTGCACGGAAAATCCAAAATGTGTCAACTGTGGGGGGGAAGGGCATATGAGTATCGCGAGGGAGTGCCCGTTCTATCAAAGAGAGTCGGTCATTAAGAAAGTAATGGCATACAAAAATATTTCATATAAAGCAGCAATAGACCAGATAAGAAGAGAGGATCCGTATGGTTCGTATGTGGATAACA
Organism: Andrena fulva; assembly: GCA_946251845.1. Classification (NCBI taxonomy): domain Eukaryota; kingdom Metazoa; phylum Arthropoda; class Insecta; order Hymenoptera; family Andrenidae; genus Andrena; species Andrena fulva. Next base: position 35,943,257 of record OX276329.1, read on the forward strand.
ATACGGGGGTATTTGATATGAACGGGGATGATGGATGGAGTAGGGATTTTCCGACGTTAAAAAGGAGGAACAAGATAGATTATTGGGAAAATTTAGAAGTACCAATAGACAGAGACATGGACAAACTGAAAAAGGCATGGGGACGTAATAAAGGACAGAGAGTATATCGAGGGGAACAAGAACAAGGGACAAGTGATAAACATAAAGAAAATTCAAGAACAGAAGAGAGAGGTAACAGAGTATTGGATAATAGAAGACCGGAAGAATACAAATGGGGACACAGTAGTAAGGTAGTAGAGATGAGAAACAGGAACACGAGAGTCAGACAAACCGGGCAAGAATCATACAAGGGAGTAAGATTCTCAAACGAACAAGAGGAGGAAAAAAGACCACTTTATACCAAGACCTCACAACTTAGCCAACGAAGAAGAGATTGACCCGTATCAGGAAGGGGCGCCAAGAAGATACTTGACCAGTTACAATGCAAGAGAAGTCGGTATAAGGAGAACGGAAAAGGAAAAAGATAGGAGAACGAATAGGGAAGTTATTAACAAACTCAACAATCAGAGCGGAGAGGATCTGCTGGAAGAAATAATTAAAATATTAGAAGAAAAAGATTTATTGAAAAGAATAGGGGAAAGATTAAAGGAAAGAGGGAAGGAGAAGGAGGACCGAGACGCAAGAATAAGAAAAGAAGAGGAAGAGGACTGGAATGGGAATAACCACCCGGCATATGATATGGAGATACCTAGTAAGGGTAAGAGAGGAACGAAGAACAAGAGGGAGGAGGAAGAAAAAAAGAAACTGGACGAGAAGCCAAATAATAGGGACAAACAAAAAAAACATGAACAAAAGAGGAAGGGGGAAGAAACAGAGGAAAGCGAGGTGGAGAGTGATGGGAAGAAAGAAAGACAGAAAGGAGAAGTTATCCAAGAAATGAATACAGAAAATACAGAAGAGGATGGTGAAGTGGATAGCATGGAGGCTGAATACGAAAGCTTCGGCACGGAAGAATGGTTAGAGGAGGGGCAAACGGAAAAAGGAGAATCTGAGGAGGATATAGATATGAACGATGAAAAGATTAATATAAGGGATAAGAATGTGACAAAGATCCCAAAAGACAAAGAGAAAGAAGACGTAATAATAAAAACCAATACAAAATAAGGGAGTTTAAGTCATGGAAAGAGACGGAAGACAATGCAAAGTGGCTGTGTGGAATGCCAGAAGCGTCAGGAATAAAATACACGAAATAAGGGAGAAAGTGAAAGAATACGATATAGTGGGTATAACGGAAACATGGCTAAATGAAAAGGATGAATTCAGGGTAAATGGATTCAATATACAGAGGAAGGACAGGGGAAAGGACAAAAGAGGAGGAGGACTATGCCTGTTAGTTAGAAATGACATAATGATGTGGCGCAGGGACGATGTAAAATGGATCCGTAATAAAACGGAGAGTATAGCTATAACGGTAAGAGTAGACAATAAAGAAATGGACATTATATTGGTATATAAACAACCAGAAAAACAATGTAACGGAAGAGAATGGAGAAAGTTGTTCGAGAATAGAAGAGACAGGATTGAAACGATAATTATGGGGGACTTTAATGCGAGCAATAGAGAATGGAATTGCGAAAGAACTTGTCAGGAAGGTATAAAATTATCGGAAGCCATAGAGGTGGCTGACATGTTTGTTAAAAATGTTCAAACGACATCCAGGACAGGATCGGGAAAGTACAGACCGTCGAATATAGATCTAATAATAACTTCATTTGACATATTCCAGGACTCGGAGGTGATTGAGGAAGGAGAAACATTGGGGTCCGATCACCAGATGATAGGAGTAAACATATTCAAGCAAATCGAGGAAATAAAGAGAAACACGTTTTCAACAAGGAAATACAACAAAGATAAAATCAAATGGGAGGAATTTAGAAAACATCTATTGGATAATATAGAGGAAACCAAACAATCTTTCATGAGTGCAGAAAGCGTCCAGGACAAGAGTGATATAATTACAAACAGTATCATAAACGCAATAGAAGTGTCAATGGAAAGAGAGGAAAGAGGAGAGAAGGGTATAAGACACAGAAGGATGGACGAGATCAATGGAGAGACGGAAGGGAACGGAGAACGAAATTTGGGAGGGACGGAAAATGGAGGACAGAGGAAAGAAGGAAAGCTGAATAGAAGGAGAAAACACCCATGGTGGGATGAGGAATGCAACGAGGGAAAGAGAAAGAGGAAGACAGCGGTTATTAAATTTGTGAAGAAACCCAACAGGGAAAACTGGGAGGAAATGAAGGAAAGAGAAGAAGAAATGAGAGAGATGATAAGGATTAAAAAAGGTAAATCGTGGGTAACAATGGCTAGTTCAATAAATCACCAAACAAACGGAAGTGAAATATGGAAAAAAATAAAAGGACTACAAAGAGGATTTGAAGGGAGCACGAAAAATAGTATCACAACGGTAGAGAGGAGGGAAATGGAAAAGGAGGAAGTCGGAAAAGTGCTCCAGAGGAGAAACGAAGGGGAGGAGGATGAAAGATCGGAAGAAATGGGAGGAGATGAGGAGAGTACTGGAGAGGAAAGTACATGGGATCAAGAGATAAGTATGGAGGAAATGAGGTTAGCGGTATTAACCACCAATACAAACTCAGCACCGGGAGACGATGGACTAGACTATAACGTGTATAGGAACCTCACTAGAGAACATGCGGAACTTTTGAAGGAACTATACAACGAAGTATGGATAAAACAGACAATTCCCAAAGAATGGAAGAAAGCAATGGTAATATTTCTGGATAAGCCCAATAAAAAGGCAATAAGACCAATATCACTTACAACATGCATGGGTAAAATAATGGAAAAAATAATCAATGGCAGATTAAGAAAATGGGCGGAAGAGAATAATATTATGGATAAGCACCAGAATGGATTCAGGAAAGGTAGATCAACAATAGACAACTTGGCCATACTCACATCGGACATTAAAAGAGGGTTCGAAAGCAGAAGAGAAACGTTGGCTGCATTCATCGACATTAAAGCAGCATATGACAATGTGGATCATAAGGTTTTAATAGATACACTAAAGCGAAAGGAATGTCCAACCAGAATTCGAAAATATGTGGAACAATGGATTAAGGGAAGAGAAATAGTATGTAGAAGAAGTTACGACGAACCGGTAATGGGTAAACAAAGCAAAGGTTTGCCACAAGGGGCCATAATCAGTCCCATATTATACAATATTTACACTGCAGACATCACGAGGAATCTAAATACACAAATAACAAGGACACTGCAATACGCGGATGATATAGTGGTATATACCACTAGTAATGCAAAGCAGATAAGTTCCAAGAATATCACAGAAGCTATAGAAACAATAATGAGTAACTTGAGGGAAATAAAACTAGACATAGCGGAAGAAAAAACCAACTTAGTTAATTTTACACAGAAGAGAAACAGGAGGAATAGGGAAAAAATAAGCATAAATATTAAGGACAAAATAGTATACGAACAAGATAGTGCAAAATTCTTAGGGATAACCATGGACAAAAGACTGAATTACAAGGAGCACATAGAGAATGTAACACATAAAGCCAAAAAAAGACTGACTATGTTGAGGTATATTGGGCACATTAAGAAAGGCGCTAACCCCGAAACAATGCTAATATTATATAAGGCATTAGTAAGATCTGTAATGGAATATGGAATACAGATATACTATGACAAGGAAAGGGAAATAGGAGAGAAAATCAAAAAAATACACAACGCTGGAATAAGAGTGGCAATGGGTTATAGAATGTCAACACCAACAAACGTCATGACGGTGGAGGCTGGTATAATGGATACGAAGAACAGAGGAAAAATGATTACAAGGAAATATATTACCAAACAAAGAAGAAGAGCGAACAGTGAGGTATTGGAGGCAGTGAAGAAGCTGGCAGAGGAAGAGAATGACACGGCTGAGGGGAGTGAGACAGAGAGTGGACTAGTGAAAGCTTGGAAAGATACGAGAGGAATGGAGGAATTTATGGAAGGGGAGGAAGAGATGGAGGGCGAAACGAGACGAAATTGTGTGGGAATAGGAGAGGAGGATTTCGGGGGTCTTATGGACCTTATGGATTGGGAAAGCGGAAGGAGTATACAAGATACGAGTATGGATAACAAAACGTTTATAAAGGAAATTAAAGAAAAGAAGAACATGAAGAAAGAAGATACAGTGGAAATATATACGGACGGATCCAAGAAAGATGAAGCTGAAGCCAATGGCATAGGTATCATAATAAAAGAAGACGAACAGGACAATTGGGTGGAGATGGGTTTCAGTATATGCAATATGGCAACAATTTATACAACTGAGATAATTGCAATAGAAGAAGCGGTAAGGATAGCAATACAGGATTATGGAGATAAGGATGTGATTATATTCACGGATGCCATGAGTGCAATAATGGGCATTGAGAATAGCGAGGAGGGAGAGAGGGAATCGAGGAGGGAGAGAGGAATCAAGGCACGATTGATGGAAAGGGAGAGAACAAGGAGACGAACTCTAAGGGAGACGGGGCGCGAAACTGGGAAATTAAGGATAGTATGGGTCCCAGCTCATATAGGCATCGAGGGGAATGAGAGAGCGGACAGGAAAGCGAAGGAGGCGACAGGGGGAGTACCAGAAGGTAATGTAAAGATCCCAATAGGAGATATTATGAAAAATCTGGAAGAGAAAGCATGGAAAGAGTCGGCAAGGGAAATGAGATTGGAAGGAGAATATAAAGGTATAAAATACTTTGAAACAAATAACAATAATTTAGGGAAGAGAAAACCGTGGTTTCAAAAACTAAAAAGACTGGAAAGGAAATCAATTAACACGTTAAACAGGATAAGAGCAAACCATTATAACTTAGCAGAATCATTGTATAGGAAGAATATAATCGACTCACCGGAATGCGACTGCGAGGAGGGAGTGGAGGATATAGAACACGTGATATGGAGATGTGGCAAATATGAAGAAGAAAGGGGGACCTTAAGAAGATTACTGGGAGAGAAAGGAATAGAGGAGGAAGGCGACGTGCTAAAAATGATATGCGACAGGGATCCAGTAGTAGCGAGGATCATCGTGGGTTTCTTACACAAAATTAAAAAGGAAATATGAAAATGAGACAGAGGGGAGAGGAAGAAGGGAGAAGGAGAACTGGACCTATAACATGGAAGGAAGGAAGATAAACAACAGTAGGGAATGGCCATAACTATGGAGATAAAGACTGATAAAGACTGTGATATTGGGATATGGATTGTGATAGATATGAATGTGGATAGAATCAAACAGAGTAAAAGTAATTATAGGTATGAATAGGATAGAAGAGGGGGACAATGGAGTGATCTAGGATTAATGGTAGATGTACAATTGTAAGAGAAAAGTCCTATATATTTAATATGTTTGAAAAAGACTTATATATTTTGTATGTTTTAAAAAGATTTATATATTTTATGTGAATTGATAATATGTATAAGAATGTAGACTATTGTTCGTTGGGCTGTATGGGCGAGGGTCCCGGAGTGCCATCTTACAGTGGAAACTGTAAGAAAAAAATAAATCTAAATCTAAATCTAAATCTAAGATTAAGCAAATGCTTAAGCATTCGGCATCCTTTACTAGCTACTAGGGTTAGTAGAGGATGCCGCATGCTTAAGCATTTGCTTAATCTTAAGACACGTTTGTGAATACCGGCCTAGGGGTGCGTTCCACTTGCGCCCAAATCGCCCGCAACGCCCGCGATTATCATTAAGGTAGGTTCTCCTATACGCGACTGGACACAACGTCAAGAATTTCAAAGTCGATTTTCTTGAAAATGAAGCACAATATCAAAAAATCTTATTCCTCTTTTTCGACTTATTTACTTGTTATAAGTCGAAAAGAAAGAGAAACTTTTTTTTATATCGCGCTTCATTTTCGAGAAAATCGACTTTGAAATTCTTGACGTTGCGTCCAGTCGCGTACAGGGAAACCCACCTTAATGAAAATCACGGGCGTTGCGGGCGATTTGGGCACAAGTGGAACGCACCCATGGTAGTACTGCGCTTGCACCGGACAGCGGCCAATGAAAAGGAGGCACCCTTTTACCTCATCCCCGTCCCGCAACGGCTCCCCCCCCCCCCGCAGTGGTAGTTAGCCCCCTTGCCACCGCGTCATCGCGCACATGCGTTCTCCCTCCCTGCGGCGCGAGTATCCTACTACGCAGTATATTTCCCGTGGACACTGCACTCACCGTATGAACCACCAATCAGCATTGCCTGCAGTCTATGCACTCAATGCGCGAAACGGAAGGCAGCCTCAGTGTCACTGTGGGTAGTGATCCTCTAGGCAGTGATCGGACAAACGCATATCGTCGCTGATTAGTTGCTGCGATTTGTGTCTAAAGCGGAAGTAGACAGAGAAAGAAACTGTAAGAAAGAAAGAGACAAAAATACGAATAGAAAGAGATAGATAAACAAGCAGCTTGGAAAGCAGACGATTTAATGAATGTTTAGGTTATGTTATTTCCGGTTTTGCCCCAAAATGGCTGCGGTTTGTCCGATCACTGCCTAGAGGATCACTAACTGTGGGTATTTCGCCCACTGAGTTAAATAAATGAATGAATGAATGCTCGTTTACTCTCCTTAACCCACAGTTTAATGCTAGTCAGGTACAAAATGTCTTAAGAATACTTGGTAGCCGCAGCTGTAGCCGCGAAAGGTATTCTTTCGTTACTCCTCAACCTTAAGCCTCGTTTCTAGGGACCAACGTTTTGCTTGCGCGGTCTCCGGGTGTAGCTGGCGCTGTTGTCGGAGGCGTTGGGTGGCGTTGCCGCCACATCACTGTGGACAGTAGGGTGGTCCTTATTTTTCGACCATAAAATTTTTTGCACGCCGCCCCTTAATTTTGTTCCATTTCATGAAAAAATAATTTGTGCAAAATTTGAGATCGATTGAACGTCGGGAAGACGTGGCACAATTGAGTTGAAGTTTTGAAATAATAGTGATTTCTCGTCAATTTCGGACATAATTGTGTTCGGCTATTTTGGAAGTATCAGTGAATATTTTTTAATAAAAGTACAGTTTATTAGATGTATAATAATAATATGTATGTATTACTTCGAAAAATATTGACGAAATCTTTGAGTTTTATCTTTTAAAATTAGTATACAAAGCAGCGTATAGGCCATAATAGGCAACCGGGGGTCTTAACTACACTATCCAACACGTATTTGGATCTGCAATATGCACTCCGAGATCCTAGTGGAGGTTTTCGTCCCAAACACGAATCCGTAAATAGAATTGCTCTATCGCCCTCAGTTTTTGAAAAAAATGAGTTTTTGTAAAAAGCGCACGATTTTGGGCAAGAATGAGGTATTACGTGAAAACCAAGAATGCTAGAAAGTTCAATTTAGTCTCAAAAGATAGGAGAGAGTTTCCTGAATATATCGGTGTATACAGTTATTAAATTTGGTGGGTTTATATGATTGTAAACGGCCGTCAAAGTTTAAAAAAGTGCCGATGTGCATGATGTCTACGTAACACTTTTGCATTTTTACGAAAAGTTGTTTATCTAGCCCGAATTTGCTACAGAGTATCGGATTCTGTAGACATTTCTGAAGAAGAAACCATCCACGAAAAATGTCGGAACGGTTTTTAACTCGGACTGTTCCAGAAACTATCCATCGGCAACGCGTGCACGCGGTGTTTTGGCGCCTGGCGGCTTGCGAGCCATGGCGAGCCGATACTGTGTAGCGATTTCGTGATAGATAAACAACTTTTCGTAAAAATGCAAATATATGGAGAAATCACTATTATTTCAAAACTTGAACTCAATTGTTGGGTAAATTCAATAACCGTATTTTCTTTTCTTCACCTATTTATGATATAATATTCACCATTTCATATTAAACATATTATCTTGTTATTAAATATAAAATATTAATGTCGAACATACCCCCATTTTTAAAATTAATATTATTAATAACTTGCAAATAATATAAGAAAGAAATTAAAAGAATGGTCACTTTCATTAAAATACGTAAAATTTAATATAATTAATTACGTTGAAAAAATCATACCGTAGCACTATTATCGTAAATATTTGGGCACAAAAAGAACGCTTAACCATCATTATAATATTTTTATTCATACCTTTCCGTTCATACAAAATTTCACATTTATTGCAACTTTAACGCGAATGTGCCACGTCTTCCTCTTATCCGATCAACTTCATCTTTTACGGGAATTATTTTCTTATCCAATGGAACAATTTTAGGGGGCGGCGTGAAAAAAATTGTGAAAAAAAATTTTCACCAAGAGTAGCTAAGGACCACCCTAGTGGACAGTCAGCCAGTCAGTCAATAATACGGACGTATTTGAATTTTTAGCTACCTGACGTTTAATTTTAAATATCTATTTCGTGTGTGCATTGCCTTTTTAGTGTTTTTAAAGTGTACCAAATTATTTATTCTTTTTAAAATTAATTATTTATTTTTATAGTGTTCAAAATGAATTATTATTTAGTGATACCACAAGGTAAGTAAATAGAACAGGGCTCTCCAAGGTCGCTTACGCGTAAGCTCGGGGTTCTCCCACTCTCGTCCGCGTTGTCAGGGATACCGCGCAACCAAAGAGGAAATATAATAAGAGGCGTCACTCGACAAGGACAGAAATAAGCTAGGGAAATCACTAGACAACCAAGTTAAATGCCCATTCGGCAATGATCGGTAAACTTCGGCAATAATCAGCAAATTGCGGTAAGGTACATTTAGTCGAATTGAATATCCCGCTCGAATAGACAACCAATTTAAATGCCAAGGTCAAGTAAGGACTTCAAAGGTTCCGCCCGGAGTGACGCCTCTTATTATATCTCCTCTTTGGCGCAACGCTAACCGCGAAGACGCTAGACCGGCTAGCCCGTCATGGCAGCCTTCGTAGCGTCGCGTGGTCTCCTTGACAACGGAAGGCACGCTGCGTGAAAGAAAGATTGGAAGAGCCCAGAAATAGAATGTATTATTTGGCAGTCGTCACTTGAAGACCACCCCTTATTCAATGAGAAAATGAAAGATTAATTAAACGAGTATAGCCACTGTCACGTCTTGGGTAATGAAAGCCTTGTAGAAAAAGGCGGGAATATTTGAATGACAATCTCAACAGTTCGTCACTGAGGGTAGCTTGTCAAGTCGAATACACGGCTATAAGATAAGAATAAGCGAAATACAACTTTGGTTGCATGTCTCTAGTTTTCCTAATTCCACGTCCTCCATATACGGTGCATGTTATACTACCCTATATCTATAAAATCAAAAGTGACGATTTCATTGTTTTTTATCCATTTGGTCAGATTTTCTGTAACGCTTTACATGTCACGATTTGTGAAACGCTTTAAACTGAGGTATTTAAAAAGGGTTTTGTGGCCTCCTTTTCTACATTTGTGCAGGCTTAATGGAATACTGTTCGAATTGTAAACCCCCTAAAAACATGACTCATGTATGAAACAAGATAATTCGCTTTAATTCACAAAAAAAAATTAGAAAAGTTCAGATGCAAAGATTGTGGAATCAACTTTGCTAATTCCAATTGTATACAAATCAATATAAGAAAAAAAAATCAATGGGTGGAAGTTTCACGCGTTAGAAGTGAAACTTCTTATTAAATATCAAAACCGTTAATTTTTGTCAATGTGAATAAGTTTTATTCCTCTGCATGTTCATCTAAAAGTTGTTGTAACCCAACCGACACCCAGCGTAACGACACCGCGACACATTCCGATTGCTCCAATCGAACAGTCGAAATCCGGCACAACTGCGTAAGGGTTTTCGGAAGCATACCGAGAACCGTCAGCTTATGGTGAAACACCCAAAAGCGGGCCAAAGACGGAGACCCCGATGGCCCCCGCTTCGCCCCGATTAACGTATAAGAACCATGTACGAGCAATGCGAGCTCAGACTTGTTATAGACTCTATACGAGACTCACGCGGATTGTCACAGTGTCCATGTAACCCAGATCGGGATAGAATAAATCTTGTTTAACCTACGGTGAGTTCCAACTCTTTAAGGGGGGTCACTCAAGTGAAAATGAACTACCAGTTATTTTACAGATAAAAATTTGAAAATATGTATTTCCATATTATTTTTTACGCTGAAATGAATTATGTAAGAATTAATACAGTGACATTTTTTTTTTCAAAAATTTAAAAAAAAATGTTTCGAAAAAATTATTCGATTTTAAAATCCATACCCTTATCTCTGTAGTATTGTATACAAAGACTGCAGAAAAAATTTCAGCTCGAAAACATCATTTTTGTCCGAGTTATAAAGTTTTTATGTTTTGGCGTAGTAACTAAAACGCTCCTGCTCCGTACGTTGTACCTTCTTCTTCTTGCAATGCCTGTTCTCTTCGTGATTGTGCAGTTCGTATCATTTTTCTTGCACGTTTGTATCTTTCTGAGGCTTTCTGTTTATACCTGCTCGGTTTATAACCGAGTATATCCGTCCCGGCATCCTCACCCGAGTATTCGGAGCCCGTCGGACGACAACAGCGAAGGACGACCTAGGAACACCGCGAGATTCTCAGGGAGAATCTCGACCCAGGCGCTTTGCACAACAAAATTGGTGGCAGCGGTGGGATCCAGCCAACGTAGGGAACAAGTCTGACCGACTGGGACACCAGGACAATAGCGGAGACACGACCCACCTAAAAGTAGGGTAACGCACTCCGCACTGCTGACATCCGACTACAGAGGACGCCTACAGGAAATTCCCCGGCCGACATCGAGACGACCATGCATCGCCTGCTCTACGTGCTGTAAGTGCGAAATACCACACTCAGCAAAACCGCGAGCCGAGCCCCGCCGTTCTCATGCGCCGAGTAAAGTCCGTAGAAGCGAATATTGATCGAAATCTAGATTTAACCGAACGGGTAGAGCTCCCCACACCTAGAGCACTTAGCCGGAGCAACCCGCGTAGGGTCCGACGACCGCGTCCGCGAAAGTCAGAGGACGACCCTCTCCTTTTCGCCCTCGACACACTCCGTAAATCCGGAGCCCGCGCGCGACAAGCTCTCGAACAGAAATCTACCAACGACCACTTCCCTCTGGAAGCGATCCAGTCCGTATTAACTAATACAGGACCCGTAGTGTCCGAGCGACAATTCCGATACGAAGAATTAGAGGACTTGCTAACCGCGTTGTACAAACCGGCAAGGACAAGCACGACCATCCTGTCAGAATTACTCCAATGTAGGCAAGGGACTCACGAGGACGCACATACATTCGGAAACCGTGTGGCCACTTTAGTCAACGAACAAGTGGCAGTAACCACCGCAGGCGGAGACAATCCGATAGCCCTAGGAGGTGCTATCGAAGCAATCAAGCAACAGGGTCACCATGTGTTTCAAGAAGGGCTTCACAACGAATTAAAGAAGAAGAACGGACCACTCGCAAACGAGTCGTCACCTCCTCTGGGGCACGCACTGCAAGCAGCACGGCGACCTCAAGTACCACGACGAGTAAATATTGCAGCAATTGCAAACGATCAGGGCATAATACTAGGGATTGCTGGAAGGACCAGCCTAGACATAACCCGCGAAGAAGTTTTCCTGCACCCGAATATAATCGGAGAATACAACCCATAATGGCAAACGACGCAAGATGGGCACCGCCCCGACGAGAAGCGGAGGGTCACCGACCGACCTCCGAGACTAGGCCGTCGACGCGATATGAAAACGCTGACCAAGCGCATTCCGCAGCTCGAGACAATTACGAGCGCGCCGGACTACCGACACGAAATGCGCCTGCTCGAGAGCAAACGCGAAAAATTCGAGTGATTAGAATAAGCTCACTCACAACAAAGAGATTCATATCGGACAGGGTAAAAGTCGACATAAAGGAAACCATACGGAGAAATACAATCATGATAATAGATAACGGAGCAGAAGTATCATTGATCGCCAGGAAAGCCCTACCGACCAATATACTCATGGAGCCCAGCGAAGTGTTACTCACTTCGTTTACAGGGGATAGGGCACACACATTAGGGAAAATAGACGCCACCTTCTACATCAACGGAAAGGAAATAAGGCACCCTTTACACGTAGTAGAAACCGACACACTAGAAGAAGCACATGGACTCCTAGGGCCAGATTTCCTCAAGACCGTTAGGATCGCAATAGACTACCACACTCAGGAAGTGCTAGTAAGAGGGAAACATTAGCAACCGTTAACCCAGGCCACGGAAGTAACCATACCCGCACGCTCCCAGAAAATATGTCTGATACTAACAAGTAGCCTGCGAGAAGGAATTATAGAAAAACGGCAGTTAAGAGAAGGAGTATACCTAGGAGAAGGGTTAACCAAACCAGAAAAGGGGCGATGCATAGCCTGCATCATGAATACGACAGACGAAGAAAAAAGAGTAGTCATACCACGAGTCACATTAACTGACGTGCCAAGTCGCGATATCGCACCAGCCCACGATAGTGCCGCGGCCGTCCGAGCGTTGACCGCGCACGAGTCGCTGACCATGCGTTTTAATCGAGTCATGGAACAGGTGAACTGCGAACACCTGAATTCCGAAGAAAGAAAATCTATAAACGAAATCTGTAGGGAATACCACGATATGTTCTACTTACCAGGAGACAAACTAATCACAGCTATAGTAACTACACATAGGATCCCGATAAAAGGAAAAACCTTACCCTGCAATGTTAAACCATACAGGTTACCTGAAACGCATAAGCGAGAAGTCAAGAAACAGGTAGATCAAATGTTAGAGGATGGAATAATACAACACAGCTCTAGCCCACGGAACGCACCATTATTAGTAGTGCCCAAAAAACCCGACGCTGCGGGAAATATCAAATACCGAGTAGTAGTGGACTACCGTAAAATCAACGACGCCACCATAGGCGACTCATTCCCTCTACCCAATATTACGGATATCCTTGATCAATTGGGGAAGGCACAATACTTCACAACCCTTGACCTGGCCTCGGGATATCATCAGATACCGATGGACGAACAGGATAAGGGCAAGACGGCTTTCTCTACGCCACAGGGCCACTACGAATTCAATCGTATGCCCTTTGGACTGAAGAACGCACCCGCCACGTTCCAGCGAGCCATGAACACCACGCTAGTAGGACTGCAAGGGATAGATTGCTTCGTCTAACTCGATGACATTGTCATTCACGGAGCGAGCCTAAAGGAACATAATACGCGATTACGGAAGGTCCTAGACACCTTGCGCCGGTACAATCTGAAATTGCAACCGGGAAAATGTGCCTTCTTACGAAAGGAAGTAGGATTTCTAGGTCACATAATTACGCCCGACGGGATCAAACCGAACCCCGAAAAGACGGAAGCTGTAAGAGAATTTTCCGTCCCAACCAAGTTAAAAGAATTACAAGCATTCCTAGGACTAGCAGGATACTATCGTAGATTTATTCTGAAGTACTCCAAAATAGCCAAACCACTGTCAAACATCACGAGCAATAAGGTGGAATTCAAGTGGTCAGCAGAACAACAAAATGCATTCGAGACACCACTCCTAATCTACCCAGATTTTACCAAGGAATTCATCGTGACCACCGACGCCTCAGACGTAGCAATAGGCGCCATATTATCCCAAGGAAAAATAGGCGAAGACAAGCCGATAGCCTACGCAAGCAGAGTATTAAATAAAGCCGAAAGGAACTATAGCACGACCGAGAAGGAGTTACTAGCCATAGTGTGGGCAGTAAAACATTTCCGGCCCTATGTATACGGCACTACGTTCAAACTGGTAACAGACCATAAAGCCCTAGTATGGTTATTTAAAGTACAGGACCCAGGATCCAGACTAACTAGATGGAGAATACAACTAGCCGAATACGACTACCAAATCATACATAAAGCAGGAAAGAGCAACACGCACGCAGACGCTCTCAGCAGGAATGTGCATGCACTGCAAGCCGCCACGGAGCGATGCCTGACAAACCTTTCGACGGACGACGCACCGATCGAGATCACTGAGCAGAAGGACAAGCAGCAAATATTATATGAATACCACTTAGCACCTCTAGGAGGGCACCAAGGCATACAGCGTACTACGCAGCGAATTAAAAAGAATTATCGATGGCAAGGGATGGATAAAGACATCGAAGAATACATACAAAAATGCAGCTTATGTCAAAAAAATAAAGCGAGCAGAAAGATTAAAGCGCCGATGGAAATCACGGACATGCCTCGGGAACCCTTCGAAAAACAGCGTTGGACATCGTAGGACCCCTACCTGAAACGGACCAAGGAAATACATGCATTCTAACGTTCCAGGATCACCTTACCAAGTTCAGCAAGGCGATCCCGCTTCCTAATCAAGAAGCCAGAACGGTCGCAAAAGCATTTGTCACCCGGATAGTGTGCGAGTACGGAATACCCGAGAAAATACTCACCGATCAAGGGACGAATTTCTTAAGCGACATGTTCAAAAACGTTTGTAAATTGCTAAGGATTAGCAAGATACAAACGACCGCGTATCACCCCGAATCAAACGGCGCGCTAGTGTTGTGAAACAACCACCGAATAGCATTGAGCCAGCAAGATGTGCATCAATGCTAAGGAATCCGCAAACGACGCAACGGTCAACGAACGTTGCGCAGCCACGGGTCATCGGACGGCGACCATTAGGCCCCCGCCACGACCCAAAACGACCATATATAATCACCGCCCAAAACGGGGCGCGAGCTCTCATTTTTCGAATCGATTAGCGATCACTACCGTGATCGCCGCGCCAGTGTCAGTTCAGGCTCAATAAATCCTTATTCACTCTACGGTGAGTTCTAACTCTTAAACCGGCCAAGGATCCACTACCTTCGGTTCAAACCCGAATCCCCGTTCCCGGCATCTACACCCGAATTATCGGAGCCCGGAGGACGACCCTTCCGAGGACAGCCCACGGCAACCGACGAGATTCTCAGAGAGAACCTCAGCCCCGGCAACCTCGCAACACTAGAACGATCGCACCGAACCCTCGTAGAGTACCTACGTCACTATACGGACCACGACCAGACGGACTGGGATGAGTGGCTACCATACGCGATGTTCACCTATAATACAACCCCCATACGGCGACCGGCTATACGCCCTTTTTTTTTTTTTTTTTTTTTTTGAAGAGGGGGAAAATGCGTTACGCATACCCCGACGTTTGATATCGGGGTTATGTGGGACTCCCCGCCTATGACTAGGCGGGATACCCACTAAAAACCCCCTCTGGTGGTCTCCACCAGGGGCCTCATGGCAGCGCCCGGAACTTCTGATGTAGTCCGTCGGGCGCCGCTATCATGACTGATGAGGCCCCGCTAACACCCCCCACTCCCAAAGTATACATTTGGGAGGGGGGAAACCACCACCTGGGCTGCCACCCTGGGTTTTAGGGTGGACGCCCCCGTCGTCCGCCGGTGCACCCCGTGTCTAACGGGGTGCCGCGTGCCGCGAAATAGAACTTAATCCTACGCCTATAAAATTCTTAAGAGCTAAATTAAAATATATAACATACTAAAATAAAACTCTAAAAACTAGGTAAAATCACGCGAGCGGTTCCCGTCATGGGGACACCGCTGGTAGGGGTTTACTCCCCTCCCTCGCTATCAGCGGGGGCCGACCCTCTTTCTTTTCCTGCCGAGTCTGAGACGCGTGCGAGCCCTATTGGCCGCGGCCTCACGGGCCAGACGTCCACGCTCAGCTCGTAGGAGGCGGTCGGCCTCTGCATCCGCTGCTTGGCGGTCCCCCATGACGGAGGCCGCAAACTCCTTGAATACGGCCCACTTCTCCGGGGAGGACGTGGCAAGGGACACCAACGTGGAGACTTCCACCGGTGCCCCCAGGCCGGCGGCCAGCACCTCGCGCTGGGGGGCGAGCACCGGGCATGCGGTGAGCAAGTGCTCCGCGTCATCCCGGGCCGCCCCGCAGTCCAGACACGCCTCGGAGGGTACCTTCCCGATTCGATGTTTGAATCGTTGGAAGCACCCGTGCCCACTCAGCAATTGCATGGACCAATAGTCCGAAATTACTGAGGGGCCCTGGAGTCTTCGGCGAACCGAGCTACCTCGGTTGCCGCCTCCATGGTGTCGACACCGCGGCGGAAACCATACTGGTTCGGGTGGAAAGGGTCCCTGCCGAGCTGGAATTCCAGGATCTCCTTCATGACGTACTCCCAGACCTTTGATAAGGCTGGGAGTATGGAGATCGGCCTGTAGGCCCTCGGGCTTAGGGTATCCTTGCCCGGCTTCGGGATCAAGATGACTATAGCCATCTTCCACGAAGCCGGGATTACACCCCGCACCAGTGTGTCGGCCACCATCTCGCGTATCAATTCCTTGTTAGCCCTAGCCACACAGGCAACGACCCCCGACGGGACTCGGTCGAGTCCGGGGGCCTTATTGGGCTTGATACGCGAGAGGGCACTATCGACCTGCTCGGGCGTCACCTCCGGGATCGCTCTCCAGTACGAGGAGAGGGGTCGCATGGAGGGGGGGGGGGGGCTGCGTTCGTAATGGCCCAACCGTTGGAGTGGGGGAAGGGGGCGGAAGGGGGGGGGATACGCCCTATGAACTAATTTTCGGCAAAACCGCGGAACTACCCACCGCGTTAAGGATACCCCCCAGACCGACGTATAATTACGAAGACTACGCGCAAGAAAGCCTAGAAAGACTACGAGCTGCACATGAAGTCGCACGGGAAAAGCTACAAAACGCGAAAGAGAAATGGATAGGCCCCTACGCCGTAATCCAACGACATTCGCAAGTTAACTATACGATCCAGAAGGGAAAGAAAACCCTACTTACCCACGCGAACAGACTCAAACACTTCATTGAATAAGAACTGATAGAAACGGAACCAATCCCGTAACGAGAAGAAAAATAAACTGCGCTACAATCGCACAAACGGCGAACCTTAAATACTACAGGCAGGAGCAGGAAGCGGATATGAAGGAGAATAAATGGGTACATACAGAAAATCTGGTAAAAGTAGGGTATACCCCTCAAAAACTTCAAAAAAGTAAAAAAATTACGCCAAGTACATCAAATCAAGTAAATCACAAAACATAGAAGATAATAATAAATACAAAATTAAAAAAAGAAGTGAAATCAAAATGAGCTGCCAGTACATAAAGATGCTTTCAAACTGCGCTTTAGATGACACAGCTACATATGCACAGCTAAAATTCCATTACTCATAATGGCTATTTATTCAAAGAAAAAATGTATTAAATAATATTAAGCAGATATATTTTTATACAAATAAATATTTTAATACGAATAAATATTTTATTCAAAATACTTGGCGCTGCGAAACCGAAAAAATGTTAATTGTCTAAGTATTAATTAATAATTTACAATAACTCCCGTACAATCTAAAATACATAAACATATACATATTACAAACGCAGTCAGATTTATTCTACATATATACTCGAGCCCGCTCGCTCTTTACCCTCCTCCCCGCCGCTCGCACACGCAACACCCCCCAAAAAACGCTTCCCCCTCTCTCCCGGACCTCCGCTTCCGCTCGGCTCCCCTTCCACTCTCATCTCCTCATCCATGCTCAATTCCCTCTCTCCTTTCCTCAATTCTTCTCATCCATACCTCCCCCTCCCCCCCATCACCTAGAACCTCCCCTGCCATCTCCTGCCACCCCCTCTCTTCTCCCCACCCCATACAAAACTCCCACATGTGTTCCCACGTCTCTTCCCCCCCTCTACACACCCTGCATATCCTTTTTTCCTCCTCCTCCCAATACCTCCCCCCCCTCATTTCATTGCCCAACCTATATCTCGCTAGCCTTCTCCATCTACTTTCCCCCCACCCCTTCTTCAAATACCCCGGCAAACCCTCCCCCTTCACCCTACCATACCATACGTTATACCTTGATTCCCCTATCCTTCTCCACCTCTCCTCTTCCTGCAATTTGCTTTCCCTGCTCACTAACTCCTCTCCTCTTATTCCCCCCCCCTTTCCCTCATCCCTTCCATCTCCTCCAAGGTCCAACCCCTTTCCTCGTAAAACACTTTCCTTTCTTCTTCCCACCCCTCCAAAGCCTTTCCCCTCTTTAACCTCCCCTTCATTTCTTCCCAACAACTCCTTGCCAGCTCCCCCCCTTGCCCCTCCTCAAACTTCCTTTCAAACCCCCACGCCCTCATTCCTGCCCTTCCCTTCATCATTACCCTTTGCATCTCCTCCCTCACCATATAACTCGGCGTCTCTCGTTCCACCCCTAGCACCCACTTCAAATACCTGTCATGCAGGCGTTCCACCTTCTCCCTTTCCCTCCACCCCCATACCTCCGCTCCGTACCCCACCACCGGCCACACCAACTTATCAAAAAGCCATAATCTCCTTTCCCAATCATTTCCAAACATCCTTTTCCCAATACCCCATACCTTCCCCATCACCGCCGCCCCGTTTTTCACCCTTTCCCCCACATGCTCCTCCTGCCCCCCGTTCCCCATCACCGTGTACCCCAGATATCTGAAGCTCCTCACCTCTTCAATCTCCTTCCCCTTCCATCTCCATGTTACCTTCTTCCATCTCCCCCCTCCCCTCCTACACCTCACGACCTTCGTTTTTTCAACGTTGACCTGCAGTCCTTTCCCATCCACATATTTCTCCAATTTCCCTATCAGCCCCTTCATCCCCTCCTCATCCTCCGCCAACACCGCCACATCGTCGGCGTATGCCAACGCGTAGACCTCCCCCCCCCCCCTAGCTTCACTCCCCCCATCCTCCCTTTTTCAACTCCTCTTCCATATCCGCTATGAGCAGGGTGAAGAGGCTCGGACTCAGCGGGCACCCCTGCCTCACCCCTCTCGCCGTCCAAAACCTCTCCCCCTCCTCATCCCTCACCCGCACCCTACACGAAGTTTCGCTGAGTATCTCCTCGAACCTCCCCACCAACTCTTCCCTCACCCCTCTTCGCCTCATTGCCCTAACCAATACCTCCCTGTCCACCGAGTCAAACGCCGCTTTCATATCTATGAACAGCACCACCATTTTCCCCTTCTTTCTTACCACTTGCCTATTCAATAAATAATTCAGCACGTACACATTGTCTACACACCCCACCCCCCTCCTAAAGCCCGTTTGACCCGGTGGCAGCAGTCCTTTCCCCTCCACCTCCACTCTTAATCTCTCCGCCAACACAGACGCGTACACCTTGTACGCCGTCTGTGTTAGGGTTATCCCCCTATACTCTTCTACCTTCTTCCCCAAACCCTTCTTCACCACTGGCACCACCACCCCCTCTCTCCACCCTTCTCGCCAGCCTTCCCCCCTCCACACCCTGTTACACAGCCCCCATAGCCAATTCTCTAATTCCGCGCCTCCATACTTCCACACTTCGTTCGGAATCCCATCCCCCCTCCCGCCTTCCCATCCTTTAACTTCCTTATCACATTTCCTATCTCTTCCCTCCCTATATCCGCTTCTCCATCCTCCCTTCTTCTCGTCTCCCCACCCCTTCTCACCCTCCATTCTACCCCCCCCCCCAGAAATCCCCTGAAATACCCGTCCCATTCCCCGATTGATATTTCTTCATTAACCCTCCTCCTCCTTTTCCTTCCCCTATTCACCACCTTCCATACCTGCCCCTCCGTTCTTACTCCTTCCACTTCCCTCACCCATCTCTCCACCTCCTTCTTCCTTTTTTCCTCAGACAACCTGGCATACTCCCTCTTCCTCTCCTTATATTCTCTCCCATCCCCTCCTTCCCTCCTCCATTTTCTCAACTCTCTCCTTACCTTACTCTTCTCCTCTCTACACTCCTTATCCCACCATCCTCCCTTCTTTGCCGTCTCCCCCCCCTCCCCTCCCCATCTCACCCATCGCGCCCTTAATCCTTTCCCTCATCTCACACCATTCCTCCTCTACTCCCCTCTCCCCCTCCCTCTTTTTCCCGAGCTTCCTCATAAATTCCCGCCTTCCCTCTTCCGTCCAGTCTCCTCTACCCTCTCCCCTCGCCCCTCCTTCCCCCCCACTTCCCCCTTCCACCCTCCCCTCCCCCCTTAACCACACCACCACCGGATGGTGATCTGATTCCACCCTCACCCCCACCTCCAACCTTTCCACTTTCTCTCTAGTGTCCTCGTTCCCTACCACGTAATCTATTACCGTATTCCCCCTTCCTCCTGTGAAAGTCCACTCTCCCTCCTCGTCCCCCTCTGTATTCCCATTCAATATACCCCACCCCCTATCCTCTAACCACCCACACAGCCTTCTCCCTTCCCCATTCTCCTCCTTATCCTTGGATCTCCTTCTCCCTCCCCCTCTTCCTTCATCCTCCTCTTCCCCCCGTATCTCCCCTCCTTTCTCCCCCGTGCGCGCATTAAAATCACCCCCTATCACTACTCTTATCCCCACCTCTCTCTCTTCCATCCGCTCCCCTAAATCCTCTAGCTTCTCTTTCAAGTCCCTATTCACATATACCCCAACTATTTTCCACCATCCCCCCCAATTTTCACTTTCTTAGCCATTATCCCCTCCTTCCCTCCCCCCCCCCCAACTCCCACTTCCAACTCCTTTCTCACCCCCCAGCAACATTCCTCCTATCGCTCTTCCCTTCTGACTTTCTCTCCTGGCCCACTGCTTTTCCCATATATACCCTCTAGGTAATCTCCTTTCAACATACCCCCAATTTTTCTCTTCCACCCACGTCTCACTCAGTACCATCACATCCCATTCCTCCAGCCCCCTCCAAAATCCTTCATCCTTCCTCTTTACCCCCGCTACATTCCAGAACGCCACCCTCCAAATCCCCCCTACCTTTCCCCTCTCCCTCCTCTTTCCCCCTTCCCACTTCATTCGTTTCCCTGCCCCTCACACCATTTCTCCCTTAACTCGTCCCACCTTCTTACCTTCCCGTCCACCCAACATTTTCAGATACCCCACCTGCACTTTCCTTCCCCCCCCCCTCTCTCCCTTTGCGCCTCTCCCTCTATTTTCCATTTCACCCTCCGTTCCTCCTCGGTGAGGTCGTCCTCTACCCTTTCCCTTCTTCCCCTTAGTTTTTTCTTAGCCTCCATCACCTTCCTCTTCTCCTCCCTTCCCTCCAACCTCACCAACACCATTCCACTCCCCTCCTTTCCTATTCTTCCTATTCTCACCACCTCCTTTATTCCCTTCATCTCCAACCCCATCCTTTCCCATAACCTCCCCACCTCCTCCTTCACCTCCTTTCCTTCCAGCCCCAACCCCCTCACCACCACATTATTTCTTCTTACCTCCCTTTCTTTCTTGTCCTGCGTGACTTCTATCCTTCTAATTCTCATCCTCCATTCCTCCTCTAGTCCTTCCCCCCTCACCCCCTCCCCCACACTCCCTCTTTTTTCCTTTTCCCACCTCCCTACCTTCTCCATCACCTCCTCCATCCTCCTATCACATTCTTCTATTTTTCCTAACTTCTCTACTAGCCCTCCTCTCCTCACCCTCTCTTCTCTCATCTCCTCCTCCCATCTCCTCCTTTCCTCTCTCCACTCCTCCTCACTTCTTCTTCTGTCCTCCCTTTCCTTTTTCATCTCCTCCCTCTCCTTCCTTATCTCCAACATCATTTCCCTTATCATTCCCTCCATCGAACCCTCTTCTTCCCCTCCCTCCTTCCTCCCCCCTTTATCTCCCTTTTCTGGCGACCTCCACGTCTTGGAGCATCTTTTAAAACCTCCTGCTTTATCCTGCCCCATTGCCCCAGCGTCCTCTTCTCTTTCTCTCTTCTTTCCCCACAAACTATCTAAACTTCCCGCGCTACTCCCCATGCTGTTCTCACTGTCCTTTCTAATCCTACCTTCGTTTGCCTTCTTTCCCCCTTCTTTTTCTCCCCCTTTTTCTGCCTCCATCTCTTCCTTTCCTCTCTATCCCTTTTCCCCTTTCTTCCCCTTTCCCACTTTCCTTGCCCTGTTACCCTTCTATCCTACCCTCTTTTCCTTTTTCTCCTGCTCCTTTTTCCTTACTCCTTTTATCCTCGTCCTTCCTTACACTTTTTGCCTTCTCACTTTTTCAAACTTCCCGCTTTCCCACCAACTCTTCTCTCCTGTTTCACTCTTCTCCCATCTGCGTCACTACCTGTCACACTCCACGTTCCTTCCCGCCTTTCTTCACCTATCTCTACCACCTAACCTCCAAAGCCTCCCGTATCCCTTCCGCACTTCTGCCACCCCCTAACACCGTCCCTTTCCCTTTATCCCCCGTCCCTTCCTCAACTCCCCTCTACCTTTCACTCCACTTTCCACTCTCCCTCACCACCTCACTCGCCTTTCGCTCCAGCCACAAACTCCACTCACTCTTACGCACAGCTACCATACACGCGACCGGAAACGGAAGTCCTCAAGGATATAAGGGTATATAAGAGTATAAAGGTATAACGGTATATAAGGGTGTAAGGGTATAAGGATATATAAGAGTATAAGAGTATATAAGGGTGTAGGATTATATAAGAGTAGGGTGTAAGGGTAAAAGGGTATATATAAGGGTATAAGGGTATAAGGGTATAAGGGTATATATAAGGGTGTAAGGGTATAAAGGTATAACGGTATATAAGGGTATACGGGTATAAGGGTATAAGGGTATAAGGGTATAAGGGTATAAGGGTATAAGGGTATAACGGTATATAAGGATATATAAGGGTAAAGGGTAAAAGGTATAATGGTATATAAGGATAACGGGTGCAAGGGCAAAGGGTGTAAGGGCAAAGGATGTAAGGGCAAAGGGTGTAAGGGCAAAGGGTGTAAGGGCAAAGGGTGTAAGGGCGAAGGGTGCAAGGGTGAAGGGTGTAAGGGCGAAGGGTGTAAGGGCGAAGGGTGTATGGGCGAAGGGTGTAAGGGCGAAGGGTGCAAGGGTGAAGGGTGCAAGGGTGAGGGGTGTAAGGGCGAAGGGTGTAAGGGCGAAGGGTGTAAGGGCGAAGGGTGCAAGGGTGAAGGGTGAATGGTGCAAGGGTGAATGGTGCAAGGTAAAGGGTGCAAGGGTAAAGGGTGCAAGGGTAAAGGGTGCAAGGGTAAAGAGTATAAGGGTAAAGGGTGTAAGGGTAAAGGGTATAAGGGTAAATGGTAATAGGTGTAACGGTATATAAGAGTATAAGAGTATAAGTGTATATAAGGGTGTAGGATTATATAAGAGTAGGGTGTAAGGGTATAAGGGTAAATATATAAGGGTGTAAAGGTATAATAATAAAGGTATAGAAGGGTGTATATATAAGAGTATAAGGGTGTAAAGGTATAATAATAAAGGTATAGAAGGGTGTATATATAAGAGTATAAGGGTGTAAGGGATTATATATGAGTATAGGGGTATAAGGGTAAATATATAAGGGTGTAAAGGTATAATAATAAAGGTATAGAAGGGTGTATATATAAGAGTATAAGGGTGTAAGGGAATATATATGAGTATAAGGGTATAAGGGTATAACGGTATACAAGGGTGTAAGGGTATAAGGGTAGGTAGGTAGGTACATAAGAGTATATGAGTATATAAGGGTATATACTCTGCGGAATGATCCCGAGAGTCGACGAACGAAGCATGTGTGCGAAACTGATAGGTGTGTGTGTGTGTAACGCGTAGTATACGTATTTGATTGACGAATTTTCGACTGGAGAATAAAAATTTTCTCTTACCATTTCTGACAATTCCATGAGACGATATTACGATATCACTAGCATGCGTGGACCGATTTTTTCGGAATTGGTCTTATTCGAAAGCTTATATGCGGTTTACATAAGAAAAATGCCTTTAAATTTAAAAAATATTGCAGGGGTGATGAAATATTAATGAAATAAGTTTCAGAATAGCCTGGCGACGAGTAAAGGATAGCGGTAGCGCCAGTCGACATATATATGCAGGGTCTCGGAACATGGATAAACGGCAGGGGCAGTCGATCGACATTTATACAGGGCGTTTTATACAGGGTGTCTTTCATGTATACAGGGTGTCTTTCTTGTACTTGGCGTCGAGACGCTACCGCGTCTCCAGATTATAATAAATACGTTGAAATAACACAGACAACAATAATAATATAATCAGCATCCGCCACCTCAGGCCCAGGCAGGGCCCTCCGACGGGGCGAACCGGCTCCAGTCCGGCACGTCAAACTGGCCCCAGTCCTCTTCCTCTAGCTGCGAAACAGACACAATACAAACGTCAGTGACAAAGATGCAAGAGAAGTAGCACCTAAATGGCAACGCAAGTGGTACTCACTGGCACGTCAAAGGGCTCCAAACCGAATAACCTACAGAGGCCGAAGCAGTCCCGGCCCCGGGCCCAATCGGGATAGCCCTCCTCCCAAAGGGCGTTCATGTACCGCCGCTGAAGGAGGCGTTCCATGCGCAGGGAGCACATCTCCTGCACGTAAATATACCCCCAAATCCGGCGGTTCGCAAACATCTAGAAAAATACGGAAAAGGAAGAGATTAATAAACCAAATAGGAAGGTAGAATAAACAAAAAATAAGGAACGGTAATAGTACTTACGGCTTTGAGCCCTTCGGAGTACATCGTCTTCAGCGTTAAAGATATTAACTCACAAAAAGAAAACGACTATAATAAGCAAAACGCGCAAACGAACCGTTTATATAGGCGCGATTTAGCCGAAATTAGGAAGGGTCCGAGTTCATTGTTTCAGGATGACCGCACTGTCAGCGGGAGGCCTAACAGAAGCGGCGCCGACTGGCGGCTAGGCTTTGTATACGATATCACCGATTAAGCATAAGGCAGGAATCCACTTTACGCACCTGGGAGAACTGCATATGGTAACCGACTCCTGGAAGATCGTGACCCATCTAAAAATGGACACCCTCCTCGAGAGACATCGACAGTTAACTTCGTACGTAAACGAATTACAAAAGCGATGCGCAAGTGAAGTCGCGAACATAGACATAAGGCTAACGTGCGGATATCATTTAGACGTATTACTGAGAAGGGCAGGAAAATTGTATAAAAAAATAAATCAGGTATCGGAAATGCCGACCTACACCCCGGACAAGCGACGAGGGTTAATTAACGGAATAGGGTCTCTAGCGAAAACCATTTTCGGTACTATGGACGCCGACGACGCCGAATAAATTAACCAACACTTGTCACGACTGGACGGCACACAACACTCTCTAATGACTGATATGAAAAAACAGATTAAAATCACTAACAATACCTTACATCACTTACATGACGCAAAAAAGACAATAAAGCATAACGAAAACATATTAGCGGAACAGACTAGAATGCTACGTGTGCAGATCGAAACGATCTTCGCTCACCAGACGGAAAGAGCTGACTTGATAGATCATTTCACGACTTTAAATGGCCTAGTGACCGACCTGACTCAGGACGTAGACGACGTGTTACAATACTACACCGGCCTTAAAGGAGGCATTATCAGCACAAACCTAATCGCGAGCGCACAGGTCACTAAACTATTACAGACCGCCGTGCAACACCTCCCGAACGGACTCACGTTCCCAATTGCGCCAAACCTAGAAAACACGAATGTGATCGAAAAACTGTCATCGGTCACCGCGTATTTCGATAGGTATACGCTAATAGCAGTAATAACTGTACCGTTAATTTCTTCCCAAACGTTCACAGTGATCGAGGCAACTCCAGCCCCGATCCATACCCATGACAATACATACGCGTTATTAGTCGTAAGAACACCGATACTCGTCATCGACGCGAACAACAAACAGTACGTGCTCACTGATCACGACGAATTAGAAGGATGTAAACGGGTAGCCGCGCAATACTACTGCGAACAGCCAATGATAGCGCATAATATAAATAGCGATCTCGAGTGCGAAGCAAGCCTGTGGCTGCAACCCTCGGACGAATTCCCACAAAACTGCGAAATAAAACATATCGCAGTAAACCACACAATGTGGATAGGCACCTCGCACGCAGACACATGGATCTTCGCAGCGCGCCAACCGGAGACGCTGACTATCCAATGTGACGAACGGCAACCAGAACCAGTCATAATAGATAGGTCAGGAATATTAAAAATTACAGGAAATTGTAATGTCCGAAGTAAGGACGTAATATTAAGAAAGCGTAAAACGGCATATAGTCAGGATATCGAACTAACGACGGCGCCGCGCTACGATATTACTGCGGCGATAAATGAGACGCAACGGGGCGAACTAGCGCACCGCCTCACGCGTTTCCAACTAGACAAACTTCTAAAAAATCCTTCTGAATTCTCCGCTTTATACAACCAACTCAACCAGGTAGAAAACGACCTAACCGATGACACCAACAACTATCAATCAGGATTAGCGACCTGGCAAATTGTACATCCGACGACGACGACTATGGTACAAATTATAACTATCATACTCGTCATCTATTTGTTAACACGCGACTACCAACTTCGCCGGAAGGTACAAATACCTCGACCAGCGAAAACACGGATGACAAGAAAAGCAGCATCCACGCCCAACGCTGCGACCTCCAGAGAGGGCGCCGCGGACCCCGACTACGCCGTAGTAGCTGGGACAATGTAGGGTACAGGGAAATTCTGTAAGCAAGTTCGCGAAAAATTCCCCTAAGCACCCTTTCCTCAAAGGGCGGGGGGGGGGGGGGGGGGGGGTGTTGTAACCCAACCGACACCCAGCGTAACGACACCGCGACACATTCCGATTGCTCCAATCGAACAGTCGAAATCCGGCACAACTGCGTAAGGGTTTTCGGAAGCATACCGAGAACCGTCAGCTTATGGTGAAACACCCAAAAGCGGGCCAAAGACGGAGACCCCGATGGCCCCCGCTTCGCCCCGATTAACGTATAAGAACCATGTACGAGCAATGCGAGCTCAGACTTGTTATAGACTCTATACGAGACTCACGCGGATTGTCACAGTGTCCATGTAACCCAGATCGGGATAGAATAAATCTTGTTTAACCTACGGCGAGTTCCAACTCTTTAACCGGCCAAGGATCCTACTACCCTCGGTTTATAACCGAGTATATCCGTCCCGGCATCCTCACCCGAGTATTCGGAGCCCGTCGGACGACAACAGCGAAGGACGACCTAGTCCCAGGGAGAATCTCGACCCAGGCGCTTTGCACAACAATCGTTTCTATGGTGACAGACAGGAGTCCCGAATCTTATTGGAGAATGAGGAAGGCATGCGGCGGACAGAATGAATGGCGGACGAATTGAAGAATACACCATCCTATACAAGGTGATTCTGGAGCTACGCCCGTCAAAGGATGCGGCCTGGTACACGATGGCGAGGACAACCCCCCGCAATTTTATGGCTTCCGACCGTCGAAGGGGTTTGAATACCATTAAAACGTGAGAAATTTCTCATCAGATCTTTGCGAAAACGACATCAATCGAATCCTTATGTTTCGCCGATGAAATTAACACCAAGATCAACGTAATTCTGACCATAATGAAAAAATTCCATGGAAAACCGATTTATATCATTTCAAGCTGACTTCGTTAAAAAATAGTCCGATTTACATGAAATTTCGTATGATTTTCATCGAAAAAACATAAGGAATCCATCGGTGTCACTTCCATATCAATACGATTGTTACGTGTTGTAGCAGGGATTTTCAGAATAAGGATGCGGATGGGTTCGCTGCCCGTGGAGCGCTGATCCGCTCTGCTCACGTTCGCCCTTGGTGTTTGCCTCCAACTTCTTCGGGTGATAATTAGCAAAGGATTGAATAAATAGACTCAAACTTATTTGTGTTGTAACTTGATTTTAGTTTATATTTTGCCGATTAAAGAACACGTCTAATTGCTTTGAGGGTTGATCAACGAATGAATGTACAAGGATGTCGTTGTTCAGAATCGAAATGTAACATGTTTTTGTTAATAAAGATCTCCAATTATAAAAATAGTTTCTTAATTAATTATAAGACAAATACATTGATTGGTTCTCAGTTCATTAGGAACGAGCGTTTCACATGGTATCGGTGATTTAAGGGGTTATGCCTACCTGCAAGGTCTGAAAACGCAAGTATTTTCGGGATTTTTGGGGGGAAAAACTTGAAGAGTTTTTTAAGCAAACCTTTATGTATTAGAAAGTGTACATCTTATATTACTTGTAGTAATTATTCCAATGGAAAATATAAATAAATAAAAGAAATATCAGTGATCTCCCGGCAGCGATTTTTTTGCGGTGATCACTCTAACTTTGACCAGATTCATCTGAAATGAAAAATTCGACGGAATTTAATTAGTATATTAAATTATCTTGTCCTTAATCGTGGCTTTTTCATTTCCGTTGCGTAGTTTTTGTTTTACAGATGAAAAATGAGCGATTTTTGCGGCGAAAATCGAGATTTTAATTTGAACAGCCGCCATTTTGTAGCAAATTAATTTTTCGGGATAATGAACGATTAAGGACAAGATAATTTAATATACTAACTAAATTCCGTCGAATTTTTCATTTCAGATGAATCTGGTCAAAGTTAAAGTGATCACCGCAAACTACTGGAAAAAAATCGCTGCCGGGAGATCACTGATATTTCTTTTATTTATTTATATTTTCCATTGGAATAATTACTACAAGTAATATAAGATGTACACTTTCTAATACATAAAGATTTGCTTAAAAAACTCTTCAAGTTTTTCCCCCAAAAATTTCCGAAAATACTTGCGTTTTCAGACCTTGCAGGTAGGCATAACCCCTTAATAGCAAAGCAACCGAAACCAATGTTTAATCAATATTATTTAGCGAGCGTATCTAAGTAGTATTCGGTGGAATGTTTTTGTTCACAGTTTCGATTGCTTTGCTTAACAATTTAAATTTGGCGCGTTTAAACTTGGCTATGCAGAGCCATTTAACATTAAGCTATGTTCACGTGTTACCACACGGTAACACCTATTACATTTGTGTAATCTTGTTCAAACTTCGCGCCTCTAGAGTTTACGCTACAGGGCGTTAAGCTACAATTTCATACCGACGCTCGACGCTCGTTTTGAGCGTCAAAACCAGTCACATGATCGATCCACGTGACTTTCAGCGTCAAGCGGAAAAGCTAAACTCGGTTTAGCTTTTCCGTGCTTTTCCACTTGACGCTCATTCACTCCGACTCGCTCGTTCGTTGGTCGAGCGTCGGTCACGTGATTAGTTTTGAGCGTCAAAAAAACCAGTCACGTGATCGCTCCACGGGACTTTCAGCGTCAGAACCACTCATGTGACCGACGCTCAACCAGCGGACGAGCGAGTCAGAGCAAGTCAGAGTGAACGAGCGTTTAGCTTTTCCGTGTTTAGCGTTTCCGCCTGATGCTGAAAGTCACGTGGACCGATCACGTGACTGGGTTTGACGCTCAAAACGAACGTCCAGCGCATGAAGTAAGAGTAAGGAGACTCATCTCTATACCCCAGACAGAAAAAAGTTGGTCACGAAAAATGTTCCGTTTACTGCCAGGTTCGCCAAATGGAATAGCTTGGACTTTGTCGTCGCCATCTTGAATATTCGTCTCATAATACATGTTACGTGCAGTGCGCTACGCGTTACACGCACACCTTCAGCCAAAACGAACTAATACATGTTTCGTTCGTCAATTGCTATCTTTACTATGCAATCTACTCCAAATTTTGACAGCTTACAGTCAGGTTATAACCTGACGAGTGTCAAATAAGGTAAGTTGTCAAAATTTGAGATGCCACGTTTTTACAAATATCATCAAACTGTTTTTTATTTGTACCTAACTGAGGATTTTATGTATATGTAGATACACTAAGGGACAGAATCGGCTTCCCTTTGGAAATTTGGCAACGTTGCTTGTCACTAGAACCACTGAGTTATGCCTAGTGACATGCAACGTTGCCCAATTTCCGAAGGGAAGCCGATTCTGTCCCTTAGTGTACATGAAAAAGTCGAGGACGGAAAAGAGTATTATCATTACTTTCCTTTCAATTTTTCATATTCACACGTCCTACTGTAACCACGTAATAGCATGTTTTTCAGATATGTGTATATGTACATCTCCTGTAATGTAACCATGTATTTCTAACCTTTTGTCTCATCATCTGTCATTTACAATTTCAAGATGGCGACGACAAAGTCCAAGCTATTCCATTTGGCGAACCTGGCAGTAAACGGAACATTTTTCGTGACCACTTTCAATCTTGGCAGATGAGTCTCCTTACTCTTATTGCACCTGTAGGTTAGTACATTATAAACCCCATAATGTAACTAAGCGGCCATATTTTAACATGGCGGAAAGTGGGATGGCGCAGTAGAAGACGAAAATGACCTGCCGATCGAGCACACCTATTGTCCTTACATCATGATTGCTACGTAGATATTATAGAATTTCTATGCATTTCGGTTCATGGAAGTTATAAAAAAAATGTTATTTAGGTATTATTCATCAAAAGTTCTCTTTTCTGTTCAATAATATTTTTTATGAAACTATTAATTACTTATGTTATGATTTCCATACCTTTTATTAAGTAAATATATGAAGAATATGATATTACATTGTTAAATAAAACTAGTACTTAATAGTTTAGTACTTTTCTGTATCTTATGGAATGTTTTTAATAAACGTTCTAATATAACTTGTTTCCATACAACTTTAATTATAGAAATTCTAAAATACCTGTTGCATGAGAACACTTTTTAAACAAGTTCCTGAGGGTAAAATTTCTTTCAATAAAAATTTCACAGGAACAGATATTTTTGTTACGTCCTGAAGGGACTTCCTGTAAATCACCCCAAGCGGTTGGAATGATTTACCGGGTTCTTGCTCTATCAAAGGGCTTAAGACCCACCTTGACTACACTTACCTCGAATAGAAAGGAAAAAGGGGTTGAAATAAGATCTTGACAATGGGATTCAGAGGAATAATAGTAATAAGGTATATTCTTAATAAAGATAAATGATTAAATACATACCATCATTATCGGGGCGTTCATATGTCGCCGGACCTGTCGTAGGTCGTGTTCGCTCGCGTGTCGGTCTCGGATGACGCAGGGAAGTCGCTGTACCTGGCGTCCGTCGTTTCGCTGCGCTCGCTCAACCACTGTTCTTCGCGTTCGCGGTGGTCTATATCGGCGCGTAAATGCTCTCCCGGCGAGGCCCGTTTCTCCGTGTATCGGAACGGAGATACACTTCGCCTAACCTGATCGACCGAGCGCGATTCGCGAGGCTGGACACTGAAGCGAAGACGCGATCTAGACGGCGCGACTCGCCGTCGATACTTCCTAAGTCGAGGTCTCAAACACAAATGAATCTATCGAGTGCCGCGGTTGAGGACCGCGCCTCGCCTTCTAGAAATCTATCGGGGGGAAATCGCCCCGTCGGCACCTGACGGTCGCTGCCTCTTAGGAAATATCGGGGCCCGGGCCGTCAACGGTCACGTTGTGCTTACAACGATATCTTCCGCGGTTTGGCGACCTGACGGGCACGTGCGAGGCGATTCCGCTGAATCGCCGATTCGGAGGAAAGCGACGCGAGGACAGTGAACACGGGATGGACCGGAAGGGCCCATGTAACATTTTCTTAAACGAAACATATAAGTAAGTTCTAACAGAATTTTGTTAAAAACGAATGAAAACTGTTTATTTTGACCCCTGATTAGAACCCATGTGAATTACAATAGAAAATCTCAGTAGAGAAGACTCGACATTAATAACCGCTGAAGGTACTTAACGAAAGAAGAGATAAGACTATTGTGTCGCTTACAAAATTTTTGCATAATCCAGAATCTCTTCAAAAAGATTCAAGAGCCGCATGTTATCATTGAACCTCCAAGACAGATATGCATAAAACGGCAAAACAAATTCTAAGTAGCTAGACTTTTCGAAACGTATAACAGTAAGCATGATTCTCCTGAAACTACTGAAAAATTACCATGAATTATTTGAAGAATCATCATTAAGAAAACAATTAGTGTTAGTAATCGCAGATAACCTCCAAGAATTTAGTGTAAACCAAGAAGAAGATAAATTCTGGACTTTGACAAAGGAATTTCATATTTTTAACAATTAGGTTTGTGAATCCTGAGGGTCTATATTTTCGCCCGCCGGCTGGTCGCTTCATAAATTCCAGAACACCGTCGAGTTCTGGGCTGTCTGGGTGCGTGGACAACGTGTTTTATTCCGTCCGCTCTCCTTTGCAGTTCGGAGGGACTCTTGCGTCCGCCCCAGGAATGCCGAGCGGGTGGGCTTCCTGAAGATTCCGTCACGACGTACGGATCTGAAAAGAAATGAACGCACAGAGTATTAGCCAACAGTGGGACATACGGTAATGGTAACAATCATAACGCGTAGAAAGATGAAAAGTGTTTTGTACCATAAATGATCATGGGCAAGCGGGTATTATACAAAGATGATGGTCCTTCCTCACGGTCAAACCCAGTGAACGAAGGAGTCGCACTACTATCATCAAAACGCTTCCTCGAAGCATAGATTTGTTGCCTCCTTAATAGTGAAGCCGTCCGCACATTGAAAATAATTCACGTAAACAAGGTGAATTCAAGTAAATAAAGAGTGTCTGTGCATGCAGGCTCGCACTATCGACACTATGGCATATGACACTGGCCCCGCGTCATGCTCAACTTGGCAACATAGCAGCTCCGTGTTCGGTTCTGACCCGGAGTCCCAGAACCCAGAGAAGTTTTCAGTACCCGACTATGCACGATTGACTTACAACGTCGGAGTACGTCCTTTCATCCACTTTTTCGAAACAATGCATCTCCGCTACGGAGGATATCGAGATGATGGATGGTTTCTGTGGTGCATGATATTGTTGTTTCACGCATGTATAAACGCTCTCATCTGTCTGGAAACACAACACAAGGAGGCGTAACATGCTAATCAATAGGATAGATTTCATACTTACCGTACTTCTGTCTCCAGGCGTTTTATTTGTCCTGCCTGCGCAACGGTCCAAGTGTCGCGACTCCTCGTGGTTGGAACGCTGTGACTGCGTACAGTCCAAGTGTTGCGACTCCAAGCGTCGCAACTCCAATTGTTGCGATTCTAAGTGTTGTGATTCCAAGTGTTGCGACTCCACGTGGATCAGAGCCTCTGACTGCACAATGTGGAGGAGGGTCGTCACTCTCCTGCGAGCATAAACATTTATAAGAATTTGTCTTGTCTCTTTCCCTGCTGCATGCTATCAAGATTTTAACGAGAAGAATGAAACATGTGTATTTGCCCATTATCCGGTCATGCCGGTTGAATATACGTCGCCTCCCGTTTTGGTAGTCCGACAGGTACAGCTTATGGTGGCTGCACGGGGTTTTGCGTAGCTCACGATGGTCCACCATTGTCCGTATGAGATGTGAGTACATTTGAAATCATTGTGGGCTGAGTACCTGTCAAATGACACTGTGCAGATTGCATTTTGTACATTTCGGCGTTCGTGCGGAAGCCATTGCTTGGGTAGGGTTCTAAGGCATGCATTGTTTGTTGAGTGTTAGGCATAGAGCTGTTGAATATATTTTGTAATTGGTGCCAATGCGCAACCTGAAGATAAAGTGTGAGAAAAAAATCCTTTCAAACCCAGATTATGGACCACATTGGGCAACTTTTGACACCTACGTCAATATTATATTTGAAAAATATATATTTTCACTCCACCCTGACGGTACTGTCTGGCTTAAATAATTGACAGCTGTCTGAACTTTATATAAATAATAATTTAAATATTGCTTTAAGAAACCATTTTATTAATGGAAACTGCTAAAATGGACTTCAAACAATGAAACAGATTTCTTATTTTTTATGTAACTTTAATTTTGTTTATTCTTTCTCCATGGCCTAAGTTGATTGAAGCTAAACTAAATGCAATCAGTTTCACGAAAATCGGTCCAGTATTTACGGAGAAATTCGCGGACAAATATAATACATGCATAATCAAAGTTAGGTCAGTAGGTTCAGATAAGTAAATAAAGATTAACTAACAAAATGCCAACCCATTTGACTAATGTTACATGCATACATACATACATACGTACACATCGAACGTGGAGCCTCTTTCTTTTTGAAGTCGGTTAAAAATAGGGTTACGTTACTAATACAGGGTGTCCAAAAAATGTCGGATTTCCTTGACAGGGGTGACTCGGGGGGTGATTTGAAACAACTTTTTCCTTAGCGAAAATATTGTTCGAAGCTTCGTTAAGGAGATATTAACAAAAAACCGCGACCAAACAGAGCGCGCGCCTTCCGCCCGAGCTCCCGCGGTAGCGTTAGCTACGCGGTAGGCGACTGCGCTTGTGCTACGAACGTACGAACAAGCAAGTCGGAATGCATCGAAGGAAACCGCGTTACACAGTTTTATTTTAAAGCAGAATCTTAAATAAGAATTATTTCAAGTGAGAGGACAAGAAGTACGTAAATTTGGTTTTTAAGGGGGGAGCCTGCTTTATAAGGTCCAAAAAATCGATTTTTTTTTATTGCCTAAATCGATAGATAAACTATCCAAGAATGTATTCACAAAGTTATAGCGGCCAATTCGAAGTATTCTTCCAGCGGACATTTTTGCATAATGCTACGTACTTGTCAGGTTCAAATTCAGTTTGGAACTGTTTCTGATTGAATGAAAACGATAGTATGCCGCGTATCTTGCCAGCGACCGCGCCCGTGTACTCATAAGTACGCCTCCAATTGCTTTGGTTTTTGGATATGTTTTGGAGGACCGAAAAATAAGATACACGTGTTTTTTTATTTTGGCCTGTTTGCATGTTTAGGGGGTGCAACCACCCCTCAAAGGTTTTCAGGTGTTCGCCTCCGATTGTACTGGTTTTTGGATATGTTTTATGGAATCGAAAAATAAGATACACGTGTTTCTTTATAGCGGCCCGTTTTCATATTTAGGGGGTGAAACCACCCCTCAAAATTCATAAGGGGTACAAAATTTTAAAACAAAACTCTAAAACATATCCAAAAACCAGAACAATCGGAGGCGAAAACCTGAAAACCTTTGAGGGGTGGTTGCACCCCCTAAATATGCAAACAGGCCTAAATAAAAAAATTGTTACGTCCTGAAGGGACTACCTGTAAATCACCCCGAGCGGTTGGAGTGACTTACCGGGTTCTTGCTCTGTCAAAGGGCTAAGGCCCACCTTGACTCTACTTACCAGGGGTAGAAAGGAAGAAAGTGGTTGAAATAAGGCTTATACAAGGGAATTGAGAGGAACAATAATAATCGGATATATTCTTAATAAAGATAAGTGGTTAAGTACATACCAGGAGACGGCGCTCCGTCTCCGTCGCTGTTATCGGGGCGTTCGCTTTGCCGCCGGACCTGTCGTAGGTCGTGTTCGCTCGCGTTTCGGGCTCGGGTGACGCAGGGAAGTCGCTGAACCTGGCGTCCCACAGTGGGCTGGATTCACTTACTTTGCGCCATTTGGGTCTTTTTTTAACATATCGGAATGAAATTTATACCAAAAAATAGGAAAAAATTATTCCTTTCCCATGATGAAAAATTGAATTTTTATTTATTTATTTATTTTTCAATTTTTTTAACTAATTTGTGATAAAAAAAATTGAATTCTGTTTATTTGGTACCTTATTTAATGCCCATTTCAGTGGTTTAAATGGAATGTTCGGGAAACTTTTCATTTCCAAGTTATAAAGAAAAATCGAATAATAAATGAATGCAACCAAATATCGCTTTGTTGAAATTAAAGACCAATCTTTTGCGCTAAACATCATCTTCTATTAGTAATTAATGTAAATAATGTATTGAAAAATAATTCTGCATATAGTGAGGAAATTTGCGATATTTTTTAAAATTGACTAGGATTATCTTTCAAGTCCCAACGAATCCCAACTTCTAACCAATTGGAATATTTTCAGTACACCCTCCTCTACATGATTATGTAAAAACCCCATCCTACTTCGTCCTACTTTACAAATTATTACTGTTTAAAGCGCGTCGCGTCCGATATCGGGACTCCGCGAGACACGCAGACACTCCCCTAAGGATTTGTTTAGATTATAATCACATGAAATTGTTTATGCTATGGTGCAGATAAGGCTTTGACAAAGTTCTGGATTTTCTGTCTGCAGTCAGTTGAAACAGTACCATCAGAGACTGCACAGTGTGACATTCGAAGCATTTTTGCATAATATTTGAACGTTACGCTCTAGTTTTCTTTCGTTTTAGACAATTTTAGTTTTGCCTTGTATAGTTAATATTTAGTGTGCATAATATATATGTTTATCTTATATTTTTTTAAGTTTATCAGTGAAGTTCATCAGTGAAGTTTATATTTAAGTTTTGTTTTCTTACATTTATATTACATTTCATTTTACACATATTTTTTTAACCTGGTTTTTAGTGCGTCTGAACTTTGTGATGAAATAACGATTTTCTCACATATAATATGATGTAAAAATACATAGTCATTCAGGGCTTTGGACGAATCTTTTAGTGTGAAGAACAAGTCTTGGTGTGTGCGGAAAGCCTCTATTATCGTTAAGTAACTAATATCTGAATAAAAAAACGAAAGAAAACTAGAGCGTAACGTTCAAATATTATGCAAAAATGCTTCGAATGTCACACTGTGCAGTCTCTGATGGTACTGTTTCAACTGACTGCAGACAGAAAATCCAGAACTTTGTCAAAACCTTATCTGCACCATAGCATAAACAATTTCATGTGATTATAATCTAAACAAATCCTTAGGGGAGTGTCTGCGTGTCTCGCGGAGTCCCGATATCGGACGCGACGCGCTTTAAACAGTAATAATTTGTAAAGTAGGACGAAGTAGGATGGGGTTTTTACATAATCATGTAGAGGAGGGTGTACTGAAAATATTCCAATTGGTTAGAAGTTGGGATTCGTTGGGACTTGAAAGATAATCCTTGTCAATTTTAAAAAATATCGCAAATTTCCTCACTATATTCAGAATTATTTTTCAATACATTGTTTACATTAATTACTAATAGAAGATGATGTTTAGCGCAAAAGATTGGTCTTTAATTTGAAGAAAGCGATATTTGGTTGCATTCATTTATTATTCCATTTTTCTTTATAACTTGGAAATAAAAAGTTTCTCGAACATTCCATTTAAACCACTGAAAAGGGCATTAAATAAGGTACCAAATAAACAGAATTAAATTTTTTGTTATCACAAATTAGTTAAAAAAATTGAAAAATAAATAAATAAATAAATCCCCAAAAATTTAAAATTTACATAATTAGAAAGGGATAATTTTTTCCTATTTTTTTGGCGTAAATTTCATTCCGATATGTTAAAAAAAAGACCCAAATGGCGCAAAGTAAGTGAATCCGGCCCACTGTGCGTCCGTCGTCTCGCTGCGCTCGCTCCGTCGGTGTTCTTCGCGATCGCGGTGGTCTATATCGGCGCGTAAGTGCTCTCCCGGCGAGGCCGTTCTCTGTGTATCGGATGGAGATGCGCTCCGCCTTTAAGGCGGGATCTCCTACCTGCGACTGGTCGCAGTATACTGGTTCAATGGGAAAGCATTCATCTGTTCTCCTACAAGCGTCTGCGATCGTCGGGTATGCGCCAGACATAGGAGCCTGACGCGAGTCTGTTTGAGTACCAGCCTAGGCTACTCGAGAGGCAACACAATGCGATAGGGTCTGTTTCCCATTATACCTAGTCGCAGGCTGGGCACTGCGACCACCGGTCGCTTGACTCCCTCCGGAGGGAGTCTAGCGACCAGTCGCACTGCGACCCATTGCCACAGTGGGACAGAATCCCAAGAAATAAAGAAATAAGTCAGATTTCAAAAGATATGGGAGTATGTATTTTTATATGTTACCTGTAGAGTACTAATATGAGCACCTAAAAAAGGTAAAAATATCATGACGCCTACTTCTGATCTGTGTGTAAACACGTGTTTATGTTTGACACACGCGCGAAGTTCCATGATGTAGCGTGGTGAGTGAGGCCCTAAACGGATTGTTAGCGGGTCACGGTTTACTACAGCTTTATTACACTAGACCTTTGGCCCCCTACACGATATAAAGTAATTAGGAAATATCTGCCAAGTAACTTTCAGAACAGCTGAACAATTTTTAGGCTTAATCCCCAATTGCTACAAGCTAATTCCTCTACGTTCGACAGGCAATAAAGCGTGTTTCGCTACAGTATAAAAGAATAAGTATGGTCGGAACGTTGACCGTGACGAAAATTAATTTTATGGTCCGCACAATTACCAAAAGAAGAAGATGTTCTTATGTTAGATCGAAGAATGTTTCCCTGACAATGGGGTAGGAATCGAAATTATTCTGCAGAAAGACCAGTACGCCTCGCGGAGATCCGCAGGAAGATAATGGGTGGACCGCTGACTGCGCGTGGTCCCGCCTGCTTTGTCCTCCCTACAAATTCGAGATCGATCTCTTATCTCTCGAATATAAACACGCGTTGGAATATCAAAACAAAAGCACGCGCTGACGTATTCAGATGTGATAGAAGGTGGGCCATTGGGAGGATAGAATATTTTTAGCTACAATTTTTTCTATAATTTTTAAAATCTTTATTTCTGGCTTCTTTTTGGGTCTTCTTTCTGGGTTTTTACCTTCTAACTCCACTGCGTTGTATCAAATATTATAAAAGAATAAACACGATTTATTATTATTATTATCATAAATATATAAAAATATATAATCCTCCCACAACTTTTGAATTCTGACTCGTTTCCTTGTTTCTTGGGATTCTGCCCCACTGTGGCAATGGACTTGGTGGCAGGTAGGAGTGTGCGGATCGTCCCGAGGCTCGGGTACCTGGCCCTCGGGACGGGTCGGGAAATTTCGGGTGGGGTCGGGCGGGGTCGCGATACTTTCGTATTGCTCGAGATCCCGAAGTTTTCGGGATCCCGAGACTCGTTTCGGGCTACAAGCAAAGAGGAGATATAACAAGAGGCGTCACTCGACAAGGACAGAAATAAACTAGGGAAATCACTAGACAACCAATTTAAATGCCCATTCGGCAATGATTGGTAAACTTCGCCAATAATCAGCAAACTGCGGTAAGGTACATTTAGTCGATTTGAATATCCCGCTCGAATAGACAACCAGTTTAAACGTCCGAGTTTTGCCGAGCCGACCTGAAATCAAATTGCCCGCTCATGGCGGCTATGCCTGTAGCCCGAATCGAGTCTCGGGATCCCGAAACCGTCGGGATCTCGAGCAATACGAAAGTATCGGGACCCCGCCCGATCCCGCCCGAAAGTGTCCGGCCTGTCCCGAGCCCGAAAAGTCGGGTATCCGCACACCCCTGGTCGCAGGAAAGGAGATTCAGCCTGGGGTCAGTCGCTGGGTCAAATCGCTGCGACCAGTCGCAGCGACCAGTCGCAGGTAGGAGATCCCGCCTATAGAAAGGAGACCGTTGAAGGCGTAACATACAAGAGTAATGTGGATCTGCTCAACGAGCTGGCAGAGAAGGACCAGTCCGATGTGGAGGAAGAAGAAACCGAAGTCGCAATTGTTTTAGTCGACTTGGAGACATCCGGGTTTGAGATGAATTGTGACATTTTGCAAATTGGTGCAAAATATGGGAAAAAATCCTTCGACATTTATGTCAATCCCATTAAAGACGTATCTGTAAGTGCCAGTCAGGCAAACAATCTCACAAGCTGCTACGGTGACCTCATGTATAATGGTCGAGCAGTATGTAGCAACTCGAAGACTTTCTGTTTCTCTTCCCCTTCGGACCCTTTCGAATCGATACACGTGGTACAAGGACGGAGGGCGGGCTTTTGTGAAAGTGTACGATGGTTCGCTCGTTGCACTTCTGCAAAGCACATGCGTTTCGAAAATGTGCTGGCTTCTTTTTACCTAAAGCCTCTTGTTGCAGCCGCTGTTAAACGCGCCGCTTCGCGGTGATTTAAATGTGCGTGCGAGAGCGTGTAAACACGGTGACGCACCGTTCGTCAAGAACGGTTACGCGCGTCACACGTTTTTGCACCGCTCGAGCGTTCGATTTCTTCGAATTCGACAGTTAGTCGTCAAAACACCTGCCGAAGATAGACACGCTCTCGCACGCACCAACAGCATCGTTCTTTTGTCGCCCCGCGACCTACAGTCTTGAAACGAGTTAAAACGGCCCTTCGAGCCATTCGCGCCCAGCGCCCATTGTACATAGTTTTGTACAGAGTTTCCGTTGCGTGCTTTGTGAGTTGTGTTTGTTCCTGTTACCTGTTTGTGGAGTGCTCGTGTTTCTTGTAAACGACGCCTACTTCGGCCAATAAACGTGCCGTCCTATCACCGTCAAAACCATCGTTGGAGTGCATTCCCTTCCCTGGCCACACCAGTGGCGATCCACACCGCCTCCACCAGGCATTAGTTTAAACACCTCTCGTCCTGGTGGGAGCTAACTCATAATGGAACGAGAGAAGCTACTTGGGGGTAGAGGAAGTTGCTTGGAAAAAATCCTGTCAGTCAGCTAGCAATCACGTCGCAGAAATGTTCACGGCCCAAGAATATTACGCGATGTTCTGGGTGTACGCCCGGAACAACGGGGACGCAAGTGCTGCTGCGCGAGAATTTGCGCTAGAATATCCACGGATCCGAACTCCAAGCAAGGATACATTTCGCCGTTTAGCGTCGAGGTTATTCTCGTCGGGGTCTATGCTGCCGCGAGGCAGCGAGGTGGGCAGACCCGCAGCAGCGCGAAATCTGGGCACCAACGAGAGCATCATCGTTGCCGTTGAAGCCGACCCAACTATTAGTGTGCGCGAGTTGAGCCGCCGCCTAAAGTAAGTCACAGTTCAAGGTAACTGCAGCAATTATTAATTAAGAAAAAAAATGTTATCTAATAGTGGATGTTTCTGCATTTTGTTCTAGTGTCAGCAGCACGACGGTACATCGAATCCTCAGGGATCCCATGTTGCATCCGTACAGTTGCATATGTACGAGTGCAACATTTGCACGCCGGGGATTACACATCCAGCGGGTTCAATGTTCCAGGTGGCTATTGGGAGAAGTGCTAAGGAATCCGTCGTTCACCAAATACATATTGTGGACGGATGAAGCACCTTTCACCAGGGAAGGATGCTTCAGTTCCCACAATCTGCATGTGTGGAGCAACGGAAATCCGCCAGCGCTTCGTCCACGTGCAGCACAAGTCCGTTGGTCGATCAACCTATGGGCCGGTATTTGTGGCGACTTTATCGTTGGGCCGTAGGTACATTCTGCCAGACAGGCTGGACGGCCCAACGTATAAAGATTTTTTAGAACATGTTCTGCCGGATCTCATGGACGATATTCCATATGAGATCCGACAGAACATGTACCACCAGCAGGACGGAGCTGGGCCACATTACGCCTTGAATGTCTGCGCTTATTTAGGTGAAACCTTTCAGGACAGGTGGATCGGCCGCGGCGGTCCTGTTGCGTGGCCCCCACGGTCACCGGATAATCCGCTGGATCTTTTCTTCTTGGGCTACCTGAAGGTAATCTGATTATTGCTGTTACTCTTTACTTATTCTTGTTGTAGGCATTATTTTTTTACTTACGTTCTGCATTTGTTGTACAACAATCATTTCAGAATGAGGTGTATCGTCGGCCGGTGGATACCGCTGAAGAAGCAGTTGCGCTGATTCACGCAGCGGTGGCGAACATTACAGAGCGTTCAAAGGCAAGTGATTCTCCGCGCTGAAGCATGTATCGACAATGGCGGTGGCCACGTGGAGCAGTTCTTGAATTGACAACAATCGGCCCCTTTCGGGGCTACCAATTTTTAAAACGTAGGAACAACACGTTCCATAAAAAATAAATTAAGTGATCAGTGTTAGCTTCTACGGAAACCACTCCCGCGAAGTACCACGTTGCTTTTGCGATATTTTATTGTGATAGCTTACCACGTCACTAAATTCAGTGCTCTACGGCAAATATCGTAAGCCACTATTATTTCATATTACTATACTTATATCATCTCCATACCATTTATTATTTCTTTGTTAATAACGCTTATTGCGTACATATACTTATATTGTGTATTTCAAACATTTATCGTATTTCTTTATTAATTACTAAACGCTTATTACATTCATATCTCTTCGTCTTATTAACGCTTATTGCATTTTATATTATTTTCTTGTATTAACGCTTATTGCATTCCATATATTATTTTCTTGTATTTATCTCGTGTATTTCATATTCATACAAATATTACGTTATTAATAACAATTTATATAAATGTTCTTGTGTCGATGCTTAACGTCCAACGCATCATTATAAATACATATTTGAGTGCTTAGAAAATAAACAAAACACTCTTGTTCCGAAATAACGTTTCGAATTATTATAACGCTCCTCCGGCTACGAAAGCCACCAAAACCAAAACAGATCGCTGCAACCGATGATTTCGGCTCGCGATACGCGAGCATAGAGTTTCTTATAGTGTTTACACGGCGTACTTTCACATAGGCCGCGTACAGCCATATGTCTAGACATATTTCGAGGAAATATTCCTTCTAAGTAAGTGCAACGTTAAAACCCACCAAAACAAAAACAAAGTGCTCTAACGGATGTCACTACCGGAGGGATTACAGTCCAAACCTTCCCTGGTCGTTCAGTGCTACGAATCTGGCATTCGCGCCTGAATCCTACACACCTTAGTGCTACGAATCACGTATTCGCGCCTAAATTCCTCCTACCTCAGAGCTACGAATCTGGCATTCGCGCCTGAATCCTCCTTACCTCGGAGCTACGAATCTGGCATTCGCTCCCGAAAGTCCTACTCACCCTCAGAGCTACGAATCTGGCATTCGCGCCTGAATCCTCCTTACCTCGGAGCTACGAATCTGGCATTTGCGCCCGAAAGTCCCACTCACCTTCAGAGCTACGAATCTAGCATTCGCGCCTGAATCCTCCTTACCTCGGAGCTACGAATCTGGCATTCGCGCCCGAAAGTCCTACTCACCCTCAGAGCTACGGATCTGGCATTCGCGCCTGAATCCCCCTTACCTCGGA
Organism: Andrena fulva; assembly: GCA_946251845.1. Classification (NCBI taxonomy): domain Eukaryota; kingdom Metazoa; phylum Arthropoda; class Insecta; order Hymenoptera; family Andrenidae; genus Andrena; species Andrena fulva. The sequence goes on from OX276329.1 coordinate 35,986,144, forward strand.
GCTACGAATCTGGCATTCGCGCCCGAAAATCCTACTCACCTTCAGAGCTACGAATCTGGCATTCGCGCCTGAACTCCTACTCTCCGCAGCGCCACGAATCTGACATTCGCGCATGCATTCCCTTCAAATAAAACCCCCATATGTCATTGTCCCCAAAGACCTTCACCCGGGACGTGACAATACTATCATTATTGATGTTGTCTTATTTGTACACAATACTATAATGGTAATCGTGATTATTTCAATTTATATATTCATGTGTATTACTTGTTAACAGTGAAAATGTGGCCAGCTAAACAAACCATAGAGCTCGCGGTGATACTGCACGGCATACTTGCACTGTGGGATGCTTCATGCACGGGGTATAAAAGTAAGGATAAAAAAGACGACGAATTGGCAATAGTGGCGGCACATTTCGGACTGGATGTGGAGGACATGGGCAAAAAAATAAAAAATTTAAGGACCCAATTCAGGAAGGCCCTCAAAGAAAAAAAAGAGCAGAACAGGAGTGGAACCGGGGCGTCAAAAAAGAAGGATTGGTTTGCGTTCCAGGCACTGCAATTTCTGGGAAAAAACAACACATCGGTGGCAGAGTTGGGCATTATTCGGCTAAATTTTTATTCGAATACGGATTCGAATAAATTTGTGCGAATAAATTTTTATTCGAATAATCTTCGAATAAAAAATTCGAATAAAATGACATTATTCGACAATAACGAATAATTTTTTATTCGACTGAAAATTTATTCGAATAATTTCTTATTCGAGTCAACGGACGAATAAAATGATCACGTGATTTCGGCGATGTATCATGACACCACTGACTGACACCCATGAAACCTAATGTTTTAGGTTAAGTAACTCTTGTCATAGGTCGCACTTTGCAGGAAGATGTAAGACCGCGGTACTATATAGAGTGGCGTTTTGATTTATTTTAAATAAAATTTGCTCACGGCAATCCATTTAAACTAATGAAAAAATCAATCCCTTCGAATTATAAGCGTTGCTTGAAAAATAACGTGGCTTGTTACTTCCACAATTAGAGACTTATGCCCAAGACACACGTAATACACAATCACATAATCTGATAATTCTTTATCCTAAATATCGCTTAAAACCGATGACCGACGCCTTCAGAAGAGAATACTTCTTTAAGGCGGGATTTCCTCGGCTCGTTCAGACGTATACGCACACTTCCAAACACACACGTCCAAACGTATGTTGGACACAGTACAGACAGACTTCCATCGATAGATGCCGGGTATCACATTTAAGGTCGTCGCCCATTACGCCGAAGCGAAGCGTAGCGACCAAAGCGAAATGCTCGTCGCCGCTGTTCTGTCATATGGGCGATGCGTGGTCGCTGCTGTTCTGTCATATGAGCGATGCGGGGTCGCCGCGCTTCGGCCTAGTGGGCGACGACCTTTATTCGTCGTTCATTCAGGTCGAATAACGAATAAATTCTTATCCGAATGAATCTGGCTAGAATAACGGTACAGATTTATTCGCGAATAACGAATAATTTTTCGTCGAATAAAACCGTCATTCGTTATTCGCGAATAAATCTTGGGATTTATACGTATCCGTATTCGAATAAAAATTTAACCGAATAATGCCCAACTCTGATCGGTGGGCAGTCGCAGCACTATGGAGGTAAGCATTATTATATATTTCAACACTGTACATCCACATTTTTTAAAATTTTGAAAAATCCTTCCACACACGTTTATATATCACTAAAGACTACACCATATCCAGTGTTCACAGGAAATTCCCCCCCGTAGTCTAAACCACGGTGTAATACACAGGTGTCCGCCAGAGGACTCGGCAGTAAGGCTTACCTGGCGGAACCCTGCCTTAGACACGCTGGGTATCTGGACTGGGACGGAACTCGTATATATACCAACCGGAGGGCGATGGAACACCAGCGAGAAGCTCTGGAGCCGGGTAGCCCTCTGGTGGCATGTCAATGAACACCTACCGGACCCCTACACACATAATACCTCGAGCGCCAATCTAGCGGCCTCCAGAAGAACTAGGATGCATCGACGCTATCGTCAGATTTAAACTTGCCTCAGTCGGCCACAAATGCTGCAATAAAAATACGAACAAATATTACGGCTTTTAAAGAAATATGCAAGAATTTATATTTTCGGCCTTCAGATAATTTGCGGTGAGTCTGTGAGAAATTCAATTTTCTAAGTCACTATTGTTTTTGCGATAAATTTACATATATATTTCGAAAGTAGAAAACCAACCTCTTCAAATTGTTATTGCCCAAACCTTTTTTCACTACGTTGTTGCTAAATTTAAGCCCGGGCGTTTTGTACCCCAGAATTTACAATATGCCCCAGCAAAGAATTTACAATACGCCCCACCTCAAAATCATATTTTTCACGAGTAACGTATTTATTTTCTCTGGATACAGTGCACATTATGCCACATGTGGTTACATGAGTCCTGTACAATGTACAATCCCCTATGTCAGGCCTTCCCAAGTAGGGGAAATGTACTCCTGAAATACGTGTTTCGGTTCTCCTTCCAACGCTTCGCCTTCAGCTAAGGTGGAACGACTTCTACTACCCTCTCTCCGAGGAGACAGTAACGTCGCTGGGAAGCATGGTGGGCGCTTTAGGGCGAAAGTACCAAATGTGTCCACTTTTTATAGGAAATTGCATAATGACTTAAAAATAGTAGGAAAAATTAAAATTTAAACTAGCATTTTAAAATGACGTAAAAAGTATTAAAAAAATTTATTACATACAACGATACAGTAATCATTACTGTAATAATTATTACTGTAATTACTATAATAACAATACTGTAATTACTATAATAACAATACTGTAATAATTATTACTGTAATTACTATAATAACAATACTGTAATAATTATTACTGTAATATTAATAATAATATTAATAATACTGTAATAATTACTGTATCGTTGTATATAATAAATTTTTTTTAATACTTTTTACGTCATTTGGAAATGCTAGTTTAAATTTTAATTTTTCATACTATTTTTAAGCCATTATGAAATTTCCTATAAAAATTGGACACATTTGGTACTTTCGCCCTAAAGCGCCCAAAATGCTTCCCAACGACGTTACTGTCTCCTCGGAGAGAGGGTAGGGGAGACCCGGGCAGATTGTAACAAAAAAAGTTTTCACAGTTTTTTCTCGAAAGTGTTTACCTCAATCAGGAAATAATTTGCGTGATTTACTACTTACATATGTGGTGAACTCATTGCGTGAAAGTACGTGAAAAAATCTTGGACACTTAGACATCTAGCTTCATCTTAAACAAATCTGAACCTTTGTTACAATATGCCCCAGTCCGGGGTAAATTGTAACACATCTGTTTTACTTATTTAAATACAAATATGAACACAAATAAACATTTCTAAAAAATATAAATGAAAACACAGATCATTATCAAACATTTGATATACATGAGGTAAGCAATCATTGCTTATTCATCTGATTCTATCAAAATCTTCTTCTGTGCTTTCTCTACTTTTGCCTTCATACTATTTTTTCTATTTTTTGGATTCTCGATTGTTCTGTTGTTCGTCTAGAGCATCTTTTTCCGGTGTGTCAGCAAATACCTTGCTTTATCACCATTTGGAGCGGAGTAAGTATAGTAACATGTTACAATTTACCCCGAGGTCGAATTTTTGCGTTTTATCTCAGCAACCGAGAAACTAAACATCAAATCACTAAAATGCGTACACATAATAATAAACCAATGTGTACTGATTCGTTTGCGACAAAGAAACAAAAATTCAAACGGTTCCTAATGACGGTTAATTGAAATAAAAGTGCTAAGACAACATTTACTTACGTGCTCTAAATACTAAAATTCTGGGCTATTACCACAAAATGAATATATAACGCTCGTTTGTGTGACTAAAACCGACGGTGCTAATATCGTCAAGCAGCTCTCGCATGCTATGGGTTACCAGATTTGTCGTTCAAAAGATTTCACTTATGTTACAATTTACCCCGTGTTACAACCTGCCCCGGTCTCCCCTAGTAGAAGTCGTCCCACCTTAGCTGAAGGCGCAGCGTTGGAAGGAGAACCGAAACATGTGTTTCAGGAGTACACTTCCCCTACTTGGGAAGGCCTGCTTTAGACGACAGACCAGGGCTCTCCAGCGTAGGGGCCCCTCACGCAGTGATACCAGATAGGGGACGGGTTCCCTCGAGAATTTCCCCCACCTCGCATGCACACTACGCCGGAGCTGCGTGTCCTGCGGAGCCTCGAGGGAACCCGTCCCCGATCTGGCATCACTGCCCTCGCGCGCATGCTTCCCCTTCCAATCTTTCTTTCGCGCAGCGCGCCTTCCGTTGTCAGGGAGACCGCGCGACGCTACGAAGGCTGCCATGACGGGCTAGCCGGGCTACCGTCTTCGCGGTTAGCGTCGCGCGGTATCCCTAACAACGCGGACGAGAGTGGGAGAACCCCAAGCGCACGCGTGCGGGACCTTGGAGAGCCCTGCGCTAGACACTCCATGTGTTTATGTTATGGTGCAGAAAGGCCTTCAACTTTGAAACAGAAGCATTCGAGCCTGCACAGTGAGACGTCAAAAGCATTATTCTTACGCATTGAAGAGTTACTGTACACTTTTCGTTTCGTTTTGTTCGTGTAAAGTGTTGTTTTGTTATTTTTTTGTTAATTAAGTTTGAGTTTGTGTTTAAGATTGCGCTTCTGTTTGGTAAGTACGAAATCACTTAAAGATTAAGAAAGTGGGACGAACATTTTTTCATTCAGGGTTCCCTTTATTCAGAATATTGTACGGCTCTTCGAAATGAATACCATAGATCAACTATTGGATATAATTCTATCAGAAGATTGCACCTGGCTGACAATCGTGGCTTGCCTGTTGTTCCAAGTGACGGAATTTATAGAGATATTTCGGATCGTATGAATCAGATACTGAAACCGAAGTATACTTATGTCATGTGTAACGTTTTCACGCGTGGCATAACGCGCTTCACAGGATTTCGGGATTGGTTCGAGTGGCGTGCGATAAAGAATTAAAATTCAAGAACCAGAATTAATCTTAATAGTGTTTATTCAATAAAACACTTCTAAATTATACAAACAAACAAAAATTTAACGCTTTATAATATTAAAGAAATTAGGATAATTATGTTGCGACTCTCGGTCGGTACAAAAGATTATAGTTGATCGTCTTGGGTTGCGACTCTTGGTCGGTACAAAAGAACGCCCGTTTGATCGATCGATTTAGAGTAATATAACTTAAATAACTAATAGCGACGTCTTAGTCGATTGAAGGAATTAGCTTATGGATCTAGGAATTAGCTTATAGATAGTGACTCTTTTGGTCGATTTAGAAAGATTTAGGAATTATGTAATAGCTTAGGATTTAGGATTGAATATGTTTAAGTCGAGACTCGTTCTTAATTGTTTCTCCGTTTCGTCAAGGGCGGATTTTGCCACTTGGAATAATCTTCCTCCCACGTTGCTCAGGAGTAATATCACTAACCTGAGAATAAGAATTTAACAACTTTGCTTCTTCAAACAAAGGGGCCTACAAGGCGGCTTCCAAGGCTGGAACGTCTCATCAAACCTGGCGACTAAGGCCTTGGTTGGAACGCTCAACAGAACCGAGGGGCCTACAAAGCGGCTTCCAAAGTTGGAGCATTAATTTATGTCGGGATCGGCTATTTGCCTTAAATGATCCTTTTGATTGTATTGATTTAGTACCATTGAATGCTTGGAGTCAAATGAATCGAATGAATCTCTCTGGGCTATCGTGCCCGTATTTATACATATTCTGGATACTGGGAGCGCACCAATAGGAATGGAGCTCGACTATTACGCATTGACAATTCCACTCTCGCATGGTCCGTTCTCCAGTCGGCCTACAGAGCGACTGACTAATGCGCAGGCGCGCGTTGAACGCTCGGTTCTCCCACTTTGCTCTGCACACTTCTCTGCTCCCGATCCTTGCTCTCGCCGATCCGTCGATCGACTGAGGATCGCGCATGCGTTCAATTCTCCCCACTCATTAACATTCGATTCTCTCTCTCATTGCACTCTCGTCTCGCGGTACTATGAGCTAATATTAGTATTAATGCTAACGCGTTTATTAAAGTAAGAATAATAAGAATAAGTATTATAATAGTTACTAATTACGTTTATTAAGAAAGAAAAAAAAAAAGAAAAAGGGCATTTTGGGGGTTTGTTACATCTCCCCGCCGGGAGTAATCTCTCGTCCTCGAGAGACAGGGTTTTGGGGAATGGTTGTTTCAAAAGGGGCAAGTGGAGGGCTTGGGCTGTTGAATTCTTCGTCTATGTACTGGAAATTTTGGATTTCATCGTCATCCACCATCGGTATTCTTTTTCCAGTAGTTGGAGGTGGTGCATGTCCAGAGCCGAAGAGAAAGTTGTACTTCCATGCTCGTTGTCGAGGGTCAGAGGGGGGTAATTTAATATAATCACACCAGCCGTTTTCAGGGATATCTATTTTACTCAAATTTTTCCATTGTATTTCAATTCTTTTGGTTCTTATTCTTTTTGTACCCGCACGACGATTCGTCATTTTTACTATTACTTTAATTTTGTAGTTTATGATTTATTATTCGTTATCGATCGCTAACTGATCCGCACTGATCGCTGTCGATTACTATACTGCGCACAATTTCGGCATTGTTCTCCCATCTCCGCGATCTGTTCTCTCGCGACCTATTTTTTTTTTCTTCCCTATTGACATGATTGATACGGAGATTCATTACGCAGTTTGAAAGGAAATTGAAATTGCGATTTTATTATTTTGTGATCACCATTGGGTGATCACGTTTATTGCATGCCCTTGTCGGAGTATGTCGTCGTCTTCTCCCTCCTCATCAAAATTAAAATACATCTCGATGCACTCGGGGCATCGTCTCGCATGGTATACAGTATATAACTCAGAACCACACAATTTGCAGTCGCGAAAGGCAAGGGCACTTGTTGTTATTATGTGGTTAAATGCCCGGGGGTAGAAAAATCGGTGACTTTCTGGGAGCCACTCATAACACTTCTGACATATCTTTCTTTTAAAAATGTCATATCGGTCTTCGTATATAGTTCCCGGTCCTTGAAGACAGACCAGCCGCATCAATTTTAAATAAATCGTGGGATAATTTTCGGGCAGTATCCCATCCCATGGTCCGTAGTATTCTTCGTCCATGTCTGTTGGGCGAAAGGCACGGGAGTGGAAAACCGGCATGCTTTTAAAGGCAAAAATTCGAAAATCCCGCTTATTAATCTTATCGATTTATTAATTTAGTTTATTCTTTTGAATCTTTTACTCACTTTTCTTTTCTACGATCACTACCTCTATCACCTTCTATTACTTCTATATTCACTTTATTATATTCGCTTGCTGCGATTTCGAAATCTCAGTGCGCACTAAATTTTTAAACTGGATTTCGTCGTAATTAATCTCGCGGATCTCCCCACTTTTCGAAATCACGTTCCTGCATTGGTACCAGCCTGATTATGATCCCTAGTATTATTATGAATAGGTGAGATGTAAGCCTTCTTAATCCTATCCTGGTGTACAACTCTAGTGACACGGGGACTTATTGCCAGTTTCACGTTATTATTCTCCAGGACGTCCATAATCACGTACGGTCCGTCATATTCATTACTAAATTTATTCCTCTTTGGTTTTAATAACATTACTCTCTCGCCTCTATGGTATTGAACGGATGATACCTTTCTATCATAATAGCGTTTTTGTCTAAACTTTGAGTTTTCTAAGTTACGTCTGCCTATTTCGCGAATATTTATCAATTTATTCATCAAGTTATCGACAAAATCTGGGTACGTGTTTAGTGAATCTTTCTGTGTCATGCTAGATGGTTGTCTGGCCTTTCTTCCGTAGATGAGTTCGTATGGAGTATATTTTGTGCTTTCATGTACACTGGTATTGTAAGAAAACATTGCCTGTGGCAACCACTGATCCCATTGTCTTTCTTTTGTTATATAATGTTTTAAATATTCAATTAGTACATGATGACTTCTTTCTAGTGAGCCATTCGATTGGGGATGAAAAGCGGATGTTTTATATTGTTTGATATTGAAGACTCTTGCAAATTTTCTCATAAGAGACCCGATAAACGAAGATCCTTGGTCCGTCAGAATTGCTTTGGGACATCCATACTGACATATAAAATGTTTCATGAACGCTTCGGCTATTTCTTCGCTCGTGAATGAAACTAACGGTATGGCTAATGAATATTTGGTTAAATTGTCTTGTATTGTGAGTATGTAACTTTTTCCTGAACGAGTGTATGGCAATGGCCCTACGATATCCATTGATACTTTGTCGAACGCGTCTAATGGTGTGTCCGTTATCACCATTGGTTCCCTTGTTTTAACTCGTACTAATTTCTGTCTTTGGCAACTTATACAGGTTTTAATATATTCTTTAATATCTGTTTTCATATTTTTCCAATAATATAAACTTCTAATTCGATCGTACGTTTTTGTTACTCCTTTATGGCCTCCTATTGGTGATTCATGATTTTCTTTTATTATTATTAACCTATCCTGTTCCATAGGTAATTGTATGGTTCCATTACAAATAGTTATTGTGATATTGATTTGTACAAATTTTAATTTAATTATATTCTTTATTTGTTCCCATAATGTATTATTATCTCCCCTAGACAATGATATCTTCTTAATTCTCCTTTCCATAAGGTTATGGCACAAATTTCCTAATACAGTGGCATATGTCTGTATCGTCGGAGGATCTTGTATTACCATTCCTAAAATTAACTGACTTCCCTCTGAAATTCTTATTACTTCACCTATTTCAAATGGAATTTCTGAGGTTATCTTAAGCATCTTCCTTTCTTTCAACTCTATTCCTGACTTTTCTACTGGATTACCTTCTGTATTAATAAATATTGCTAACGCCTCCCTTCTCATCCATAAGTAATCATTTATTTCTATAACCTTACATGTAATTGGAACATCGTTTATTATCCTGGGTAGTCCCTTTTGTTTGATATTCCTTTTCCCTGGTTTAGTAGGTTTAATAAATTTAATTTTATTTTTAGGGGTTTTGGGAAGTATTTTATAATTTCCTTTTCCCTCTTCTTTTAATGTTAATGGTGATACTCGTCCTGATTCTGTTCCGCTGGATTCTAAGAGTTTCTCTTTTTTAGGAGGGATGAGTCTGATGCTACTACTGCTGCTGCCAGAAGAATTTATTTTAGGAGGGTCGCGATATACGTGGGTTTTAGGAACTTCCACACCTTCATCTATTTCCATTATTTCGTCTTCATTAATTATTCGTCGATTTACAATCAGTTTTGGTTCGGCTCCACTTTGTCCTTGTTGATTCATGGGCGACATTATATCGACCTCCATTCTGGATGGTCCTGGTCCTTCTCGACTAACGACTGATTTAGGGGGAGGATGTACCTCTACTGACACCTGAATATCTCTTTTTACTTCGTAACTATCTGTGGACTGTTCGTTTCTTAAGGGTTCTTTGATTAATAATTCTTCTCCTCTTGTCTGTTTTCGGACTGGTCGACCTGTCGGTGAGGTCGTCGTAGTCTGGTGCTTTCGTTTTAGTTTTCGTTTAATTTGATAATGATCTAATATCGGATCATCGGAATCAGTTGAACCGTCTGCGTCGTTTGCATCACCGGGTTTTACCTTTTTTTGAATTGGTCTACCTGGCGGTGATGTTGTTGTTGTTTGATGTTTCCTTTTTAGTTTACGTTTTATTTGATAGTCGTACATCATTGGGTCATCAGAGTCGTCTATGTCGTCTGAGTCCCGTGAAGAAGCATCTCCTTTTGGTTGTTTTAATGGTCTTGGATTCCCGGATTCTGTATTAGTGGTCATCTGTGACCGAGTTCGTTTTTCGCTTGCTTGTAGGGGAAGAGTAGATATTGGATTCCTTGATAAGGCATCGGCATTGGTATTATATTTTCCGGGCTTGTAAATGATTTCGTAATCGTATTCAGCTAATCTAATTTTCCATCGCATCAATCTTGAAGTTGGGTTTGCTAATTTGTGCAGCCATTCTAGAGGTTTATGATCCATTATTAGTTTACATTTCTTGCCATAAACGTAGGGTCTAAAATGTTCCAGGCCGTATACTAATGCTAGTAATTCACGCTCAGTTGGTGCATAACGTGTTTCAGCATTGTTTAGGATTCTCGAGGCATATGCGATCGGAAGGTCTTTTCCAATTTCTCCTTGACTGAGGACGGCTCCCACGGCGTATCCAGAAGCGTCCGTTGTAACAATAAATGGAGCGTCAAAATTTGGATATTGTAATATAGGCTCGCGACATAACGCGTCTTTTAATATTTCGAATGCTTCTTGTTGTTTACTAGTCCAAACGTAATTATTATCCTTCCTTGTTAGATCTGATAATGGTTTAACTATTTTCGAGAAATCTTTTATAAATCTACGATAATATCCAGCCAGTCCAAGGAACTGTCTCACGTTCTTTATAGTTTTGGGTAATGGGAAATCCTTAACAGCTTCTAGTTTTCTTGGATCTGGTCGAACTCCATTTTCACTAATAATATGTCCTAAATACGCTACCTCTCTCTTTAAAAATTCACATTTATCTGGTTGTAGACTTAAGTTTGCTTCTCTAAGTCGTTTCATTAACTTTTCGAATTTGACTGCATGTTCTTGGAGTGAGCGAGCATAGATTACTATGTCGTCTAAGTACACGAATAATTCTACACCCTGTAATCCTGTAAGAACTTGATCCATCAATCTTTGAAATGTGGCAGGGGCATTCTTCAATCCAAACGGCATTCGATTAAATTCATAGTGTCCGTAAGGAGTAGAAAATGCTGTTTTATGTTTATCATCTGGATGCATCGGAATTTGATGGAATCCTGAAGCTAGATCAAATACTGAGAAATATTTGGCACTACCAAGTTGATCCAATATATCTAGTATATTCGGCAATGGATATGCATCTCCTATTGTTTCGTCATTTAGATCACGGAAATCTATTACTACTCTCCATTTTTTGTTTCCTTTACTGTCTGGTTTCTTCGCGACTATCCATACTGGAGAATTATAAGGAGAGAATGAAGTTTTAATAATATTATTATTTAATAATTCGCATATCTGCTTATTAATTTCTTCCTTATGCACCTGTGGGTATCGATACTGTTTAGTGTTTATTGGTATTTCAGTTTTTGTAATTATTCTGTGTTTAATTACTCTTGTAGCTTCTAGTCTTGTTCCAGGGAGATGAAATCTATCAGAATATCGTTTAATCAATTTTTCTATATTTTCTTTTTCTTCAGGATTTAAATGATTAGTTCGAAGTAATTTTAATACTTGTTCAAAATGCTCTGGTGTTTCAAGAATTTCTGGCATCTCTACTTCTTCATAAGGTTCTAATTGTATGGGTGGTATCGCTAATGTTATATCCTTATTGGACGTGTTGATAACATAAAGATTAGCTAGCCCATTATTATTGGTAACTAGAGCATTTCCCATAAGAATTTTAGGATGTAAATTTAATTTAGGTACATATCCGGTTCTAAGATCTGAGGCGAGAACTTTAACTTGCACTTGACACCTTGATCGGTTCGGTATAGTTACCTTGCAGTTTTCGAATGGTAAGATATAGTCTCCTACTATTACAGCTGATCTAGCATAATCTATCTTGGCTCCTACTTCTTTGAAAAAGGTTGTACCTAATAATCCATCCTGGGCAATTGGCAATGTTTTGACTACATGAATCTCTACTTCGGTATTTAGGAATTTAAATTTAATATATCCTATAGTAGGAAGAATACTGTCGGCTATTCCTTTTAATTCGTACACAGCATCTGTATAAATCGGAATGTCAGGGGAAATTGATTCTTGTTTAATTACGCTTAAGTCGGCACCTGTATCTATCATCATTTGGATTTCAGATTTATTAAATTCTGGCCCTGATAGAGTAAGGTTCGGTGATTTTCCAATTCTTAACATTTGCAAATTAAGTGTACCTCGTTTTTGTGGTGAAGTTTGTTGTATATTGTCTGAAGCTTTATGCGTTTCTGGTTTAGAATTTGCAATCCTTTCGCGGTTCTTATTATTATTATATATTCTCTTACGGCATTGGTCAATAGTATGACCTTTGATTTTGCAGTATCTACATTCTACTTGTGATGTTGTTCGCGATACTGAATTGTTCTGTGGATTTCTTATCCTACATTCTCGAATAGTGTGTCCCACTCGTCGGCAATGATCGCAGAATTTTGACTGCCAGGATATCTGTGATATTTGTCTCTCAGGGAGTTTACTACTACAGTTCGTTATTGTGTGCCCATAACCAAAACAATTAGTGCATTGCACAGAATATGAGAGGCCCTCTGTGAATCTATTCCTCATTAAGTTGTCCTGATTTTCTGCTTCAGCTTTGATCGCGGCGCTAATAGTGCTATCCAAATCAGCGAAGTCAACTGTTCGCATTCTCGCGTAAATCTCCGGTCTCAATCCCGTCAAGAACGTCCGAATAGCATTTGTTTCCGCAGTTTGATTATACTGTATGACATTCAGGGGAACTTCTGTTTCATGACACGTTTTTATTTGCTGAAGGATTTCTGACACACGGCTACTGTAATCGACAGTTGCTTCATTCGGTAGTTGAGCGATTCTGGACATATCTCCATATAATTGAATTGACGAATGTAGTGGAGCAAAGCGAGAATTAAGCACTCTAATCAGTTCGTCTATGGTATTGTAATCACCATTCAAAACAACTCGTGAGGCTTGGCCGTATAATTTATTTTTTATTATTTGTACTAGCCCATATTCGGCGTCTGGTGCGACCATATTTCTCGCATTTTTACAACATTTTGTATATTGATACATAGAAATGTTTCGCCCATCGAATGCCGGAACCGTATCTGCGGCGTCTCTAATTCTAATTTGCGGGTGACGCATATTTCCTGGGTCTAGATGCAGATTTTGCAGTTCGGCTACTACCTCATTTACAGGAACCTGGGCGCCTGCTTGATGCATGATTACTGCTTGTTTTCGCTTACTTTAATAAGAAAGATAAATTCTCGTTCTTCGCTAAAGGAGGAAGTCTCCCTTGCCACAAAATTCGCGATTTTGCAAATTTACTATCCCACCGCTGCCACCAAAAATAACCTCCTGTAACGTTTTCACGCGTGGCGTAACGCGCTTCACAGGATTTCGGGATTGGTTCGAGTGGCGTGCGATAAAGAATTAAAATTCAAGAACCAGAATTAATCTTAATAGTGTTTATTCAATAAAACACTTCTAAATTATACAAACAAACAAAAATTTAACGCTTTATAATATTAAAGAAATTAGGATAATTATGTTGCGACTCTCGGTCGGTACAAAAGATTATAGTTGATCGTCTTGGGTTGCGACTCTTGGTCGGTACAAAAGAACGCCCGTTTGATCGATCGATTTAGAGTAATATAACTTAAATAACTAATAGCGACGTCTTAGTCGATTGAAGGAATTAGCTTATGGATCTAGGAATTAGCTTATAGATAGTGACTCTTTTGGTCGATTTAGAAAGATTTAGGAATTATGTAATAGCTTAGGATTTAGGATTGAATATGTTTAAGTCGAGACTCGTTCTTAATTGTTTCTCCGTTTCGTCAAGGGCGGATTTTGCCACTTGGAATAATCTTCCTCCCACGTTGCTCAGGAGTAATATCACTAACCTGAGAATAAGAATTTAACAACTTTGCTTCTTCAAACAAAGGGGCCTACAAGGCGGCTTCCAAGGCTGGAACGTCTCATCAAACCTGGCGACTAAGGCCTTGGTTGGAACGCTCAACAGAACCGAGGGGCCTACAAAGCGGCTTCCAAAGTTGGAGCATTAATTTATGTCGGGATCGGCTATTTGCCTTAAATGATCCTTTTGATTGTATTGATTTAGTACCATTGAATGCTTGGAGTCAAATGAATCGAATGAATCTCTCTGGGCTATCGTGCCCGTATTTATACATATTCTGGATACTGGGAGCGCACCAATAGGAATGGAGCTCGACTATTACGCATTGACAATTCCACTCTCGCATGGTCCGTTCTCCAGTCGGCCTACAGAGCGACTGACTAATGCGCAGGCGCGCGTTGAACGCTCGGTTCTCCCACTTTGCTCTGCACACTTCTCTGCTCCCGATCCTTGCTCTCGCCGATCCGTCGATCGACTGAGGATCGCGCATGCGTTCAATTCTCCCCACTCATTAACATTCGATTCTCTCTCTCATTGCACTCTCGTCTCGCGGTACTATGAGCTAATATTAGTATTAATGCTAACGCGTTTATTAAAGTAAGAATAATAAGAATAAGTATTATAATAGTTACTAATTACGTTTATTAAGAAAGAAAAAAAAAAAAGAAAAAGGGCATTTTGGGGGTTTGTTACACATGTGTAAGCAGCGTCGATACAATATTTGGAAAAAGTATTAGACTTCCACAATATTCAACAAGATTTATCTTTTACTGATTTACATGCTTCGACGGAGAGCAATTCTGATAACCTAATTCGGTTTAATGTGATCCTGTCACATAAAGAGTGGATAAAAATAAAGCCTGAAAACATGGAATATGCAAACAAAGAAGGTCAAAATCGAACGTATTGTACGCTTGAAAGAAAAGTTTGGTCTGACGTACCGTTTGCCGCTATATATAAAGAAGGGAATTTCCATGTCCCGTCGCATTCAAAAGGTGTAAAGTTTCAGAGCAGGGTTTGTATTTGAAAATATCAGGATCGTGTTCCGAATGCCACGCTAAATTTGCAGGATGCGTTGTAAATAAACCAATTGCCCCAGATTGCCTCAATCGGAAGTGGTTTTTGAATGCGAAGTGGAAGGTTTCGAATCGACCATCAAACATAACAAAAGAAGACAGTTAAAAGGCAGTCGCAGAATTACAATTGCAAAAACGATGGTGGATAATAAAACTATGCCCAGCATGTGGCGGAGAGCAGAAGCAGATAATCTGATGGAGATTGGCGATCCCGAGCCTCCACATTTACCGAGCCCATGCGTGTTACCAAAAGCTAAGGAGCAATTAATAAACCAATATTTAGGAATTACTTCAACCGATCCAGTAAACAGCATTCTACAAATGAAATATAAGTATCATCCGGGTTCTATTCACTCTATAGGTTCAGATCCGTTTTTCGTCCATTACTGGACAGTAGAACAAACAGCCGTTTATATTCAATATTATCGTAGAATATTTATTGATGCCACTGGATCACTTGTTAAGAAACTGCGTACGCCTGGTCGAAATTTGTGCCCACATATTTATTTATATCAAATTGTTGCCGAGACACCTACATCCAAAAAATACCAGTGTTCCAAATGCTAAGCTCTGCACAGAATACGAACGCAATACAAAATTGGCTGTATGATATAATTCGTCTCGGTTCCACTCACACAGCTAAGTTTCCACTACCACAAGAGGTAACTTGTGATTTCGACAAAGCGCTTTTGGGTGCTTCAACGATAGTTTTCGCACAATGTAAAAATCTAAAAGATTATTTACCCAAATGTTTTTTATGCTTAACAAACGAGTCACTTATGACTTTGCCACGTTCAATCGTAAGACTCGACATTTGCCATTACATGCATTTTGTATCACGTTGGAAGCCTATAAAACCTCTTCATCCGCAAGTCAAAACCTTCTATCTATTGGCTATGGGGCAGCTGACGCAGCAAACAGCTTCTGAAAACTTTAAAGTCTTCGTCAAACATTTATTAATTTTATGTTATGCACAGACATGCGGTTTAGACGAATGTGGACAAAAAACATTATTGTTAGAGGCTCGCATTTACATGATAAATGTCATCAAGGGTAAGGAAAAGTTCGCGGAAATGGCAGATGTCGAAACAAATGACGATCCCACGTGCGAGTCTAATTTTGAAGACCACGAATCAGAGTCACAAGATTTTGACGATGAAGCGTTGGTATTCTCATGGTGTCGCGAGTTTAGCTTAAATATTAAGAATTAAGGTGAAAATGAAAAAAAAATGGTGCAGAGATAAATCCATATTATAGCCCGCAAATGGCTAGAAGCATTAGTAATTTACTACCATATTTTCCATTATATACTGGGTTAATGATGCAGAAATTTCAATTTGGCAAATTACACGCCAGTTCCAGTGCCGTCGAATCAGAAATGAACGATATCAAGCATCGTTTATTAAATGGTTTACCAAAACCGCTGCGCGTGGACAAATTTTTAAGTATTCACATAAAATCGTTTTCTGGTAGAACAAAATTAGCAATGACGGAAGCTCCAGAAAATGCACATACATCTGACCCCGATGGGAATGACGAATACATTAAAATAAAAGAAGTGGCGCAAGACGACAATGAAACAGGACCAACGACTACTGTGTCCAGAAACGAGTCTACTATAACAGCTGACACACCTGAGTTGAACTCCGCGATTGATTCAAATAAGGAATTACAATATGAAGAAAATTGGCGCAACAAAAACGATCCCAAAAAGGTTAATCGAACATACTTAGATACGAGGCCTGATTGGGATGCGAACGCAAAAACAGCAAGATTCTTTGGCATTGGAATCCTTAGGAATGGAAACCAGTGTACACTTCTAACGATGAGCAGCAAAAAAAACAGTAGTTAAAAATACGTGTGGTTTTGATAGTATAATGCAAATATTAGTTCACTGTTATAATGATAATATAAGAAACAATATAGAAAATAGCGAGAAACAATGTTTTCTATTTTTAAGAGAATTTTTACGGAAAGACCCGTGTAACAGCATTTATAAAATGCGAGCATTATTATTAAAAAGTATAGAAATTTTTGTTAAACCAACAGTGGCAGATAATACACAGATTATAGATCCTGCATCTAATATTGCGTATTTGTGCGAAAAAATTTTCATGGATATTCCAAGTGTGATTAAAACATAACAAACGTAAGTGTAGTCAAGGTGGGCCTTAGCCCTTTGAAAGAGCAAGAACCCGGTAAATCATTCCAACCGCTCGGGGTGATTTACAGGAAGTCCCTTCAGGACGTAACAGTCGCTCGAAGTTATCGAAGGCGCGTGACAGGTGTGAATTTATACAAATTATTGACCTCCTAGTTTTCGCGCGCTCAATACCTTTTTCTCCCATAAAAACGCTATCTCTGTTAATTTTTCTAAACTTGATGTCGTAATTAACTTCAAGTAACGTAATCAAATCAGACAGTACTGTTTGTTTTGGAATAGATAGTTCCCCTAGCCGCCGCACGCTCTATCACCGCAGCACCTCCTGGGCAGCGGAAGTCACGGTCGATCCACAATCAGTCGACCAATCAGCGTCCGTCTTGTCGATCGATGCTCGAGAATGTTCGAGAAGACGCCAAGGCGGAAATGCGCATCCATCTTGTGGTCACTCTCGTTTTGTCCATGTGCAACCACATACGTATTGCCCGCGATTCATTGTTCTTTGCGCATCGTGATAAAAGTAGTGCTCACACCTCGTTCGGAAACCTGAATCACGCTCGCTGAGGTATTCGGTATAAGAACAGGTCATTGATCGTGGATAATTCTAGTGCACAATCACGTGCAATAGAGATCGGTTAACTGTTCTCATTGTGCGAGGAAGTGTACGGGGACTCAATCAAACTTGTTGTTGTGCATCACGGCAAAGCCGTTTGTGCATTGTTAAATAAAGACCTTGTTTTGTTGTGCAAACGGTGTTTTGGTGGCACAACGCCGAACCTAACCTTTCCGGCAACCTTGTGCGCAAGTTTACGCGAATATTTTACAGTTTGGTCCTTCGAGCCGGAGCGGTGATTGTGCACCACAGTGCTGTGAAGTTTTAGAGGGCTCACAAGCTCACCTCCGGTGATTTTCGATGGCTGACCAAGAGCAGCCGAAGGTCACCAAGTCGGCGGGATCGTCAAGAGCGACCTCCCCGACACCAATCGTGCTCGCAGTCCCCACAGAGGCCTCAGGGACGAGTGTGGAAGGGGGAAGAACGAGAGCCACTTCCCCAACAACGCTGCCCTCGGAGCTCGTCTTCAAGGCTAAGACCCAGATGGGTCGTTACGAGTCGCTTTTAGCCTTGAAGGCGCAGCTGCCCACACACGCTCACACAACGTCCGTCGACGAGGTGGAGCTCTTCGCAGCCCATGTGGAGGACTTGCACTCAGCCTTTCTCAAAGAGCATGCGCACTTTGAGGTTACATGGCCGGTGAAGTGCATCTACCACCCGTACTTCGCCGCAAACGTGGCGGTGCAGGAGGCTGAACTGGCCCTCTCCACCAAATGAAGGCGATGCAACAGCGTCCACAGGCAGCACCGAGTGCAGCACCGTCGAGGGCCTCGAAGCTGCCGGAAATCACCTTGCCCACCTTTTCTGGGTCGTACAAGGAGTAGCCAGCATACAACGAGCTGTTCGTGTCGTTGATCATCAACGATCAACAGTTGATGGAGATCGACAGGCTTTATTACCTGCGATCCAGCCTCACCGGAGAACCTGCGAAGCTCGTCAATTCTTACCCACTCACGGGTGCATCATTCCAGGCGTGCTGGGAAGAGCTGGGTAAGAAGTATAGCAACAAGCGAGTGCTCATTGAAGAGCAGCTCGATAAGCTATTCAACCTCGCACCGATCTCAACGCGAAGCGCAAAAACGCTCAACGAGCTCGTCTCAACGATGAACGAGGTCCACAAATCTTTCACCGCCTTAGGAGCGGCGGAAGATATGTACAACTGCATCCTTGTACGTCAAGCGACCAATTGCCTCGACAAGAATACGCGAGAGGCTTGGGAGACGTCGGTGGGCTCAACGAAAGAATATCCCCGGTTCAAGCAGCTGGAGTCGTTCATCGGGGCCAAGGTGGTCGCCTTGGAACGCATTGAAGCCGTTGCTCAAGCAAGTAAGAAGGCTCATACTCCTGCTGCAAGCACAAGCCGGGCATACCCCAGCAAGAGCGCCGCGCACACGGTGTCGAAGCCCAGGCCAAAGGTGCAGCCTTCGTCTTCGCCATACAGCTACCCTTGCGACTATTGCAAAGAAGACCATTATGTAGTTATGTGTTCAAGGTTTAGGGAGCTGTCGGTGGAGGATAGGCGAAAGGTCATTACCATCAATAAGCTGTGCAGGAATTGTTGTGGCAGGCATCGCACTGAAGACTGCAATTCCACCCGTCGGTGCAAAACGTGCGCAGCCAACCATCATACGATGCTGCACCTTACAAAGCCTTCTGCTCACACCGCTGCTCTTTCAAAATCTACAGCTGAAGAGGAATCACCAGCGACCAGTTCAACGCATTGAGACATCGGTGCAGTCGTCCAGTCACCACAGTACACAACACAGGTTCACACAACGTGCTCAACAGAGCGAGGTTTTTCAACCAGACATCGCCAGTGCTCACCCCATATTGCTCGGTCACCCTGTTGGCAACAGCCAACGCCCAGCTGATCACTTCAGTGTCATGTTCGCCGGTCAGATTATTGATTGATTCACGCTCGGAACTGACATTTGTCACAGAAGAGCTCATCAACCGGCTCAGGATTCAACGCATACATGCATCCATTACGATCACTGGCATTGGGGGTAGCACATCGACTCAAACCAGAGGAGTCACACTACTAATTCTGCGCTCCAACTACGATATGTCAACAGTGCACATTCAAGCACATGTTCTACGAGCACTGACGTCAAGTCTACCATCGGTGGAACCGCCACGCCAAGAATGGCCACATTTGAAGGGCCTCAAGCTGGCCGATCCGGACTTTCTTAAATCAAGACCGATAGATATCGTGATTGGCGCAGACGTGTATGGACAAGTGATCAAGCCTACCCTTATGAAGGGTGACTCTTCAATATCTATTGGACAGCTGTCCATTTTTGGGTGGCTCATTCTTGGACCAGTTACGGTGGACCTGCGCAAGGCTACAGCACACCACTCTGCAGTCGTGCAGCATGATGACAATTCTTTACAAGACATGCTGACACGATTTTGGATTCAAGAAGAGCTCCCAACAAATGCACCCATGAAGCTCACACCTGAGGAACAAGAATGTGAGGATCACTTTCGAGTGACACACTCGTGATTCTACAGGACGATACACTGTGCGCATCCCTCTGAAGGAGACTCCGAAACTGTTGGGTAATTCATATCAAGCAGCCCACGCTTGCTTAAAGCGCACGCTCGTTAAACTCAACAAGAACAACGAGTATCGCAACCTCTATCAAAGCTTCATGCAAGAGTACGAGGAGCTCCGTCACATGGTAAGAGCACCAGCACTTTCACCTAATACTTACTCTGTGTTTTATCTTCCTCATCATGGAGTATTGAAGCCAGACAGCCAGACGATAAAATTGAGAGTCGTCTTCAATGGATCGAGCCCTACTTCAACTGGGTATTCTGTCAACGATTTGATGCATACGGGTGCAAATCTACTCCTTAACATCACTGACGTGTTGCTGTGGATACGCCAGCACAAGTACATTTTTGCCACAGACGTGACGAAAATGTATCGTCAAGTCAAGATTCATGAGGATGATCAGGATCTTCAACGAATACTGTGGATCGATGACGATTCAAAGGAGGTGCCCTACAAGCTCACAACGGTCACATATGGGACCAAGGTTGCTCCATTTCTGGCGGTCAGAGCTTTGCTTCAATTGGCGGAAGACGAAGGTCATCTCTTTCCTCTGGCGGTGCCATCGATTACGCATGCCAGATACGTTGATGACATATTTGGAGGTGCAGACACAGGTGAGATGCTCATTACAATAGCTCATCAATTAAAGGACCTGTGCAATGCGGAAGGGTTTCCACTAGCCAAATGGCATTCAACTTTTCCCCCGTTGCTTGATGCAATTTCTCCAACTAAACGAGCCCAAGGCTCAATTATATCACTAGACGACTGCAACACCAAGATTCTCGGACTAAAATGGAATGTGATCAACGATGAATTTTCCTTCACTTCAAAGCCAAGCTCGGATTCAAGGCTCACCAAACGCCTCATCCTATCAGAAGTAGCACAAATATTTGATCCATTAGGTTTTCTAGCGCCAGTCATAATTCGGGCAAAAACACTGTTGCAAGAGTTGTGGCTGCACAAGCTCAACTGGGATGATCCACTGCCTTCCCAAGTAACGTCACAATGGCTCATCATCAGAGAAGATTTAACAAGCTTGCGCAAGCTATCATGTCCAAGGTGGTTCAACACCTACAGCAACTCTACAGTGGAACTACACGGCTTTTCTGATGCCTCAAAACTCGCCATGGCAGCTGTTTAGAATTAAGCTTTTCGGATCGCGCCTGATTATCGAGGAACTACTCGCGGCAGAAAAGAGGGTCGAGAGAAATCGTCTCAGTCTATAAGTTTATTCTACACTATGTACACTGTCTTATTTTTCTATAAATATCTTAAGCAAGCAATAAGCGTTTTAATTAACAATAAGCCCGCACAGCAGTTTTAAGCGATAGCACTCTCGCAATGCAACTACGGCGCGTTTAAGCGGAATTTAGCGGAAAGCGACCAGCCGTTTAGCAAGAAAGTACGGCAAGCAAGTACAGAGAAGCGTAAATTACGTAAGCGACGGAATCTCCAAAGCGAGTGACCGAGGAAACCGACGTCGGTTTCCGGGAATCGTGATCGAGTTCCCCTTCCATCGACAGCCGATCGATGGAAGGAAGCGCCGATCGACGCTCCACGTGAGCAGGCAGGCCGTGTCGTGAATCTTCGCCGTTCGTGAATGATCCAGCTCGGGAGATGGCGCAGCATTGTCAATTTCCCGAACAGCAGCGGTAATTTACATTACCGTATCATCACCGTCCACAAATCACAAGGTGTCGACACTGGTGTGCTCCAAGACTAAGGTAGCACCACTAAAGAAGCTCACAATCCCGAGACTCGAGCTTACTGCAGCATTGATGCTGGCGAAGCTCACAAAATATGTTCAAGCAACGCTACAGCTCAACATTGCTACAACATATCTGTGGACGGATTCACAAGTGACACTAACCTGGATCAAAACACACGCATCACGCTGGAAGGACTACGTAAGGAATCGCGTGTCTCAAATTCAAGAGATCACCCAAAGCGCACAATGGAGACACGTTCCAGGGACATCAAATCCAGCTGATTGCGCATCACGAGGCTTATCAACATCGCAGCTTGAACATCACAAGCTTTGGTGGACGGGACCACCATGGCTTGCGCAACCCAGTGAAACATGGCCATCACAACCAATGTTGGACGAAGACTTGAGTGCACTAGAGGCTCGTCCAGGCATTTCAAAGCTGCTCAATATTCAAAAGATTGAATATCACTGGGATCTCATCTATAAATATTCATCCCTTAACAAACTTATTCGTATCACATCAGTTTGTTTCAGATTTGTTTCAAGGTTGAAGAAGGCTACAGTCACGCTGCCGCTCTTCACCTTATCGCCCATCGACCTAGAGTGGGCCCGGATCTTCTGGATCAAGGCAACGCAGACGCTTTATTTCTCCAGCGAAATGAAGATGCTCAGCTCAGGCTCAACATTGCCAGCTGCTCATGTCTTCAATCGACTCACCGCATTCATCGATGAGAGTGGAGTCATTAGAGTTGGAGGCAGACTCAACAATGTTTGCACGAGCTACGAAAGTAAGCATCCTGCAATTTTGCCTCGCCATTCACATTTGTCTAAATTGATTATAGACCATGCGCATCGACAAACTCTTCATGGAGGGACCCAGCTCACCCTCGCCCAGATTCGACAAAACTACTGGATCATTGGAGGGCGAGCGCCAGTAAAATCCTACATCCTGCGGTGTGTTGTGTGTGCTCGACAAAGGGGGATCCGTGCCCATCAACTGATGGGCCAACTACCTCTATCGAGAGTTACACCCTCACGACCGTTCAACAACACTGGCACCGATTATGCGGGTCCAATCACACTGAAGACGTGGAGTGGGAGAGGTGCCAAGACACAAAAGGGCTGGATCTGTGTCTTTGTGTGCCTCACTACATCAGCTGTTCACCTAGAACTGGTGACAGACTATACAACCGAAGGGTTCATCGCCACCTACAGGAGATTTGTCTCCAGGAAAGGGATTCCTCTCACTCTTTACTCCGATTGCGGAACCAACTACGTTGGAGCTGACACCGTCCTCAAGAGAATGTTCACCCAGGGACTGAGGCACATCAACGATTGAATCAGCTGTTTGTCAATGACAAAACGGAATGGCGCTTCAATCCACCAGCCGCACCACACATGGGAGGCAAGTGGGAAGCGGTCGTGAAGTCAATCAAACATCATCTCCGGCGAACAGTCAGTGACACGGTGCTCACATATGAGGAATTCAGCACACTTCTTACACAAATAGAAGCGATGCTCAACTCACGACCGCTCGAGCCCCTCAGTGACGACCCAGATGACATCTCGGCACTCACACCAGCGCACTTTCTTGTTGGACAACCACTCTCAGCTCTTCCGGAACCGTCTGTGGAGAATTCATCAGTTTTGCCATCAGCCAGATGGCAATTCATTCAAAAGAAGATGCAACAATTCTTACTCAGTGGTCATCCCACTACTTGCAAAGACAACTATCCATCACCAAATGGCATCATCCAACCAACGACTTGAAGATCGGATCCCTGGTGCTCATCACAGATGAGCGATTTCCACCAAGCAAGTGGCCACTTGCGAGGGTCATCACCTTGCATCCAGGGAAGGATGGACTCACCCGAGTCGTGACGCTCAAGACCGCCACTACAACATTAATCAGGCCAATTGCAAAATTGACAATTTTGCCTGTTTCAGATTCAACATCAACATCATCAATCAGCTGTTGATGGGGGGAGCATGTTTGGGAATGGATCCTAGCCGCCGCACGCTCTATCACCGCAGCACCTCCTGGGCAGCGGAAGTCACGGTCGATCCACAATCAATCGACCAATCAGCGTCCGTCTTGTCGATCGATGCTCGAGAATGTTCGAGAAGACGCCAAGGCGGAAATGCGCATCCATCTTGTGGTCACTCTCGTTTTGTCCATGTGCAACCACATACGTATTGCCCGCGATTCATTGTTCTTTGCGCATCGTGATAAAAGTAGTGCTCACACCTCGTTCGGAAACCTGAATCACGCTCGCTGAGGTATTCGGTATAAGAACAGGTCATTGATCGTGGATAATTCTAGTGCACAATCACGTGCAATAGAGATCGGTTAACTGTTCTCATTGTGCGAGAAAGTGTACGGGGGCTCAATCAAACTTGTTGTTGTGCATCACGGCAAAGCCGTTTGTGCATTGTTAAATAAAGACCTTGTTTTGTTGTGCAAACGGTGTTTTGGTGGCACAACGCCGAACCTAACCTTTCCGGCAACCTTGTGCGCAAGTTTACGCGAATATTTTACACTGTTAAACAAAACATAACATTATTTTATCGACATTTCCTCCCCCCTACAGGGCTTAGTTTTAATGTAATAAAAATTTTGACCTCGGAATCAGATTCTGCGACCCCAAAAACCCCTGGAATGACCATCTGCATAATGATACAGGGTGACATGTGAACGTAAGGATTTTTTATCACGTTTTATTTCAGACTCTATCAGCTATCTATACGCAAGATCGTGTTAATGTTCAGAACAATTGCCTCTCCGGGAATCAAACAGTTGACTGAATAGCGTTTTTGTGTTTTCCGCGAATTATTGGTTATAAAAGATACGTGGACGCTACATTTAAAATCAAACAATGGTGATAAAATGCTTTGCTTCAAATGACTTCAGTTTTCAACCCGATTTTCAGTAAGTATTGTCTTAAAGCAAATATCGACCAGTTTTTCTGAATCAGCATAAAATTCTGAGCATGTTAGGTTCATTCTGATAAAATAAATAATATCAGTATTATTTTATGTTAGGTCGACCGCATCTCCCGGATTTACCCTAGTCTCACGTTTCACGTGTTTCACGTTTGTGAACGGTGGTAAGAAATGGATCATCCATCAAGTTCCAAACGCAAGTTTGAGGAATGCTGGGACGAATTATACCTTCTGACACAGCAGAATGGGGAAATACAGCGCCTTGTATGCCAAAAGGTACTGCCTTCTGAAAGGCTTTACAATTTAAAAAGGCATTACAATAGATGCCATGCTAAAGAGTATGGTAATTTGTCAAGGGACAAGTGTCTTCAAACCATCGAGCGCCTGAAAGGGAAGGGAATAAAAGAGAAAGAAAAGCAATCGGAAAACGTAAGTTTTTGTAAATTCGTACTAGAATATTTAATGCTTATCAGTTCTTGTAGAACATATGTATACTATTGAGGGCATTGCTTTCACTGTAGGAGAGTAGTGCCGTGAATAAGCACGCCGGTTTAAAGTGCAGCTATGAACTCGTGCTTAAATTTGTGGGAAGTTTATCAAGGAATGTTTGACGACATCGGCAGAGCTCCTATGCCTCAACCAAATCGAACAATTTCGCGAAGTGACCTTATCGGGCAACACGGTCACAAGAAGAATTCAGGAGATGGCAGCGAACATCCAGCAACAACTGGCTGCTGCCACCCGCGAATTTATTGCGTACAGTTTGGCACTGGACGAGTAAACGGACGTGACAGGCACACCACAGTTTGCAATATTTGTTCGTGGTTTCAATGAGAAGTTGCCAATAATAGAGGGACTATTAGATTTCAGTCCCTTAAAAAGAGACCACGACAGGAGCGGATATCTTGTTGTGCGTAGAGAAAGCGGCCGACGGTATGGGGTTAGACTGGACCAAGTTGGTCTCTGTCACAACCAATGGTGTTCCAGCTATGGTGGGAGACAGAGTTGGGCAAAAGTTTATCTGAATAAAAATCTCAAATAACGAACAAAAGATAAATAATTTTTATTCGTTATTCGAGGCTCGAATAATCGAAGTTATCTTTATCCGAAGAGCACCGAATAAATGATTTTATTCTATGAGAATTTATTCGACGCATAAAGATAATTTTTTATTGGATGAGAATTTATTCGACGAATGAAGATAATTTTTTTATTCCGTGAAAATTTATTCGACGAATAACGATAGTTTTTTATTCGAAGGTTTTATTCGAATAAATACGTCGAATAAATTTTTCATACGTAGCATTTATCTTTTCGAAGCCTTCGAATAAAGCCGCGAATAACTTTCGTAAGCGTCGAGCGTGTTTATTCGAGCCGCCGGTCCTTTGTATTCGGCGCTCACCGCTCGGCCGGGCTCGACTCTCGGCGGCTCGAATAAACATGCTCGACGCTGACGAAAGTTATTCGTGGCTTTATTCGAAGGCTTCGAAAAGATAAATGCTGCGGATGAAAAATTTATTCGACGCATTTATTCGAATAAAACCTTCGAATAAAAAACTATCGTTATTCGTCGAATAAATTTTCATCGAATAAAAAAATTATCTTCATTCGTCGAATAAATTCCCATCGAATAAAAAAATTATGTTTATTCGTCGAATAAATTCTCATTCAATAAAATTATTTATTCGTTGCTCTTCGAATAAAGATAACTTCGATTATTCGAGCCCCGAATAACGAATAAAGATAAAATATCATTTATTCGATCGTTATTTAAATAATATTTTATCTAGATAATGCCCAACTCTTGTTGGAGAGCACACCGGATTCGTCGGCCGCCTCCGAAATGGTTTAAGAAATCTTCCAGTTCCTCATAAAATTGGTAACTTCCATTGTATCATCCACCAACAAAATTGATGTGCTAAACATATACAATTCGAAGACGTTATGTCAGTCGTTATTGAAACGACTAACTATATCCGAATGAACCGACTGAAACGGAGACAGTTCCGCAGGTTCCTAGAAGATTTGAAATGCGATTATGGTGACTTGCCGTTACATACCGACGTGCGTTGGCTTAGCCGTGGTAAAGTTTTAGACAGATTTTTCGATCTTAGAGACGAACCTCTTGTATTTCTGGGCATGGTGAACCACGGCGTTCCGCAATTGCAGGACAAGAAGTAGTTATGCAGTTTAGCATTTCTATCGGACCTATCAGATCATTTGAATATATTAAATGTAGGTTTACAAGGGAAGGGTAAAACTGTAATACATTTCTACGATTCTATTCGCGGTTTTCGAATGAAAATCGATTTATGGATCTCACAATTGCACGGAAACAATTTCTGTCACTTTAAAAAACTGTCATCTGTACCCACAGATGAAATAAATATAGATGTAGCTATATAGATATAGAAAAGCAGTGGAATCTTTAAAACAAGATTTTACAAACAGATTCCAAGATTTAGATAAATTAGAGCAGTCTCTGGATATAGTATCATCACCGTTTTCAGTAAACGTCGACACAGTACCACCTGATTTACAAGTAGAATTAATAGATTTACCTAAAGGTTGGCCGGGCACTCAAGAAACAATTTGACGAAACAAGTCATATCACCGACTTTTACAAAAACTTTCCGGTATGTAGATTTCCTCATCTCCATAAGTGTATCGCGAACACACTGGCCATGTTTGGTTCTACATATATTTGCGAACAATTCTTTTCTGTCACGAAAGGAGTAAAATCAACAACGCGAACGAAAATAACCGACTCTAATTTGAAAAGTTCATTAATTTTGACTGCATGCCAGGCATTTTCTCCTGACATAGAGCATTTAGCACAACAAAAGTGGCACTTGGTATGAAGGCAAATCACATAATTGACATAACACATTCGACTGATATAACGTTATTTGCAAGCAGAGTTGGGCAGTAATTGATTATTTTGATTATTATGATTAATCCGTTATTTGCAATCGCTGAATGAATTCTTTACCCTTACTAGAATAATTTACCTTCTACTAGAATTAACGTTATACAGGGTGTCCCAAAAATGTCGCGTTTCCTTGAAAGGGGTGATTCAGGGGGTGATTTGAAACAACTTTTTCCTTAGCGAAAATATTGTCCGAAGCTTCGTTAAGGAGATATTAAGTAAAAACCCCGACCAATCGGAGCGCGCGCCTTCCGCCTGAGTTCCCGCGGTAGCGTTGGCTACGAGGTAGGCGACCGCGCTTGTGCTACGAACGTACGAACAAGCAAGTCGGCATGCATCGAAGAAAACCGCGTTACACAGTTTTTTTTTTAAAGCAGAATCTTAAATAAGAATAATTTGAAGTGAGAGGACAAGAAGTACGTAAATTTCGTTTTTAAATAAGGCATAAACGAAAAGCTAACGTAACAGAAAATGTACGACAAGTGATCGTAATTCGTTATTGAGGTAAAAATCCGTAGTTTAAGAACGGCCAACACAACTAAATTTAAAAAATAATATTAGGTGTATGAATAAATTATTTCCGACTGGAATTTCTATCGCGGTGGTATTCAGAAGCTGCCAGAAAAATGGCAAAAGGTAATAAACAATAATGGAAATTATTGTGATGATCGAGTTGTTTTCATATTTTTTAAATCGAACTGTTATTGTACCCTAAAATCGGAAAGAATTTATTTTCACACCTAATAATCACCAATAAATTAAAGAAAACTCACCCTTTCGGACATTCCTTTCCTTGCTTTCCTTCCCTTTCCGGAAACCTGTGTCACTGGGTCACTGTACCGATCCTGGTTATCGGTGGACGAAAAGATTTATGGTTGGGTAGCGCCCAGTGCTCAGCTGATCACACTGCGTCCGGGTTAATGTACCGAATATTCACTTCACTGCACGGCTACTAACACTGATCACTGAATTTATTTTTCACGGGACGTGTTGTTCCTACGTTATAAAAATTGGTGGCTGCGAAAGGGGCCGATTACTGTTAATTACTGGGACGAGATTACTACTATTACCCGGCGAAAAGAAAACTCGTGGCAGACTGTCTCGGGCTGTGCAGTCCGCTGCTGTGACGATTGGTCGAGTCACCTATTTGGGCACACTTTTAAAGACGGGGCACACGTATTTTGGTTATTGGCTGAAGTTGCCACATACATTGTCACACCGCGCGACGAAGAGATCGAACGAAACACGAGGTCGAGTGGGATAGAGCGATTTGACCAAGCGTAGCCTACGCTTTTGTTTTGACGATCGTCGGTCGGATCCGTATCTGATCGCTGCACAGAAGCGGACTGCACAGCCCGAGACAGTCTGCCACGTGTTTTCTTTTCGCCGGGTAATACAGTAATGCCTTGTTAGAATCACGACGATCGGGGCTGGCAGCGTGATACTAACGCGATGCGGACACCATTCGTAGCCGACGACAACTTCGTGTCGACTCTTTTGTTCTCTCGCGCGTTCTCGGATTCTCTCACTCTCGACTGAAGGATTCAAAGAAATGGTGGGGATAGTGAGCGTGATTATAACGCATGGTAAAAACGTGACACTAAGGACGAATTACTGTAGTAGTAATCTCGTCCCAGTAATTAACAGTAATCGGCCCCTTTCGCGGTCACCAATTTTTATAACGTAGGAACAACACGTTCCGTGAAAAATAAATTCAGTGATCAGTGTTAGTAGCCGTGCAGTGAAGTGAATATTCGGTACATTGACCCTGCGATCAGCTGAGCACTGGACGCCGATGACCAGGATCGGTACAGTGGCCTAGTGACACAGGTTTCCGAAAAGGGAAGGAAAGCAAGGAAAGGAATGTCCGAAAGGGTGAGTTTTCTTTAATTTATTGGTGATTATTAGGTGTGAAAATAAATTCTTTCCGATTTTAGGGTACAATAACAGTTCGATTTAAAAAATATGAAAACAACTCGATCATCGTAATAATTTCCATTATTGTTTATTACCTTTTGCCATTTTTCTGGCAGCTTCTGAATACCACCGCGATAGAAATTCCAGTCGGAAAGAATTTATTCATACACCTAATATTATTTTTTAAATTTAGTTGTGTTGGCCGTTCTTAAACTACGGATTTTTACCTCAATAACGAATTACGATCACTTGTCGTACATTTTCTGTTACGTTAGCTTTTCGTTTATGCCTTATTTAAAAACGAAATTTACGTACTTCTTGTCCTCTTACTTCAAATTATTCTTATTTAAGATTCTGCTTTAAAAAAAAAATGTGTAACGCGGTTTCCTTCGATGCATGCCGACTTGCTTGTTCGTACGTTCGTAGCACAAGCGCGGTCGCCTACCTCGTAGCCAACGCTACCGCGGGAACTCAGGCGGAAGGCGCGCGCTCTGATTGGTCGGGGTTTTTGCTTAATATCTCCTTAACGAAGCTTCGGACAATATTTTCGCTAAGGAAAAATTTGTTTCAAATCACCCCCTGAGTCACCCCTTTCAAGGAAACGCGACATTTTTGGGACACCCTGTATGTAGTTATATGTAACGTTACATATGTATATATTTGTATGTACAGTCGGGGACAAAAATAAGTTGACAGGTACTGGAAGTAGGTATCAATGAAGTTTAATCGAACTAGTACTAGTCTTATAAATTTAAATTTTATTTCTCATATATCCTTATAATACATAGATTATTTAGTGAATAATTGAAATCCATGTTTACATTTTTGTGTGGACAAGCCATATTTAACGAAATAGTAAGCTATTTGGCGAGAGACAAAAATAAGTGGACACATAATAAAATAAGTAATAAATAAAAGACAGAATAAAATTAATACTTCGTATTGCCGCCTTTTGCTCGAATTACTGCTTCCAAACGTCGTGGAATACTGTTTATTCAATTTTCAATATAATTTGTACTAATATTTTCAAATGCTGGCTGTAAATTTTTTAAAAGATCGATTTTGTTATTTCTCTTATCCAATGGGACTTTCACGTCCAGTAAACTCCATAAATTCTCTATAGGATTCAAGTCGGGGCTCTGTGCCGGCCATTCGAGCAATTTAATTTTGGAATCCTTTAAAATTTTTTTAGTTTTCTTCGCCGTGTGTTTGGGGTCATTGTCTTGTTGGAAGACAAATCCGCCGACGAGACCCATTTTTAACATATACTCTTCTAAATTTTCATTTAGTATATCAATATACTTCTCTGCATTCATGATTCCGTCAATTTGTGCTAACGTACCAATCCCATGCCAAGAGAAGCACCCCCATATCATCAATGATCCGCCGCCAAATTTAACCGTTGGGGTGATAAACGGTTTCTTATACGTTTCATTTATTTTTCTCCAGACTTGCTGCTTTTTTTTTTTAGTTGCCGCAACTCAAATTTACTTTCATCACTCCATATTATATTTTTCCAAAATGATAGTGGCATATTCACATATCTTTTAGCAAAAGCTAAACGTTTTTTCATATTTGTTGTACTAATATGCGGCTTACGCCTAGCCTTGCGACATTGTAATCCAGCTTCGTGCAGTCTTCGTTTTATTGTTTTGGTTGAAATGTTTAATCCTACTGTTTCTGCAATATTTCGCGATGCGATCGTTGGATCTTGTCGACATTTGCGAACAATTCGACGATCATCTTGTACGGTGGTACAGCGTTTGCGTCCACGACCTCTTAAATTTTCCACAGTCTTACGTAATAGATACTTTTTATAATTTTTTTCTACCGCACTTTTAGATATATTGTACTTCTGAGCCATCACACGGTAACTCAATTTATTACGGCAGGCCGAAACTATTAATTTGCGAATTTGATATGAAATTTCCTCTCTTTTTGACATTCTGCAATTCTTTCACAAATGAGCTTGCTTTTACAAAGCCTGAATTTGTACTGAAAAGCTTGTTTGGGACTAGGGCTGGGACTATTCGAATAATTTACTATTCGAATATTTTACAAGTATTCGAATGCTACGAATAAACTTCGAATATTTGAGTATTCGAATGTTATTATTCGAATACTATTCGAATACTGATGTTTTCGAATAGTATGGTGTGAATTATAAATCAAGTTCTTTAGGTTCATTTTTTTAGAAGCATTTATTTAGTTTCAGTTGTGAGTTCGTTAGTTTGTCAGGGTGAAATCTTCTAAGTTAATTTTGATCGGCTTGAAACTTTGCACACATATGTAATTCCGATGACAATACAATATTTACACTAAAAAGCATGAAATACTTTATGGTGAAATTTTTTTTTAAAAACATGCTTTTATTAAAATGTACTAAAAAGGAACCAATAATTTTGATACCGGCCGATCTGACTGCCTGAGAAGAATTCCCTCATAGGGTGGATGTACCAGTAAATGAACACGTACCAGTGAATGGACATTTTATATTAAAATGAGTAAAATAAGTTATTAAAATAAGCAACTAATTAATTAGAGACTTCTTTTAATTTCTTGCTTCATATCCAAACAATTTTTGCAGCACGTGGAATCAATCGCGCTGCAAACATAATTTTATAAAAGTGTTCATTCATTACCCTTAAGTGTTCATTTATTGGTGCTTTTACCCTATAACTAATTATAAAATAATAAAAATAAAAAAAAGTACCAATAAATGAACACTTAAGGGTAATGAATGAACACTTTTATAAAATTATGTTTGCAGCGCGATTGATTCCACGTGCTGCAAAAATTGTTTGGATATGAAGCAAGAAATTAAAAGAAGTCTCTAATTAATTAGTTGCTTATTTTAATAACTTATTTTACTCATTTTAATATAAAATGTCCATTCACTGGTACGTGTTCATTTACTGGTACATCCACCCTATGAGGGAATTCTTCTCAGGCAGTCAGATCGGCCGGTATCAAAATTATTGGTTCCTTTTTAGTACATTTTAATAAAAGCATGTTTTTAAAAAAAAATTTCACCATAAAGTATTTCATGCTTTTTAGTGAAAATATTGTATTGTCATCGGAATTACATACATATGTGTGCAAAGTTTCAAGCCGATCGGATATGTTGAAGTGGTTCAAAATTAGCTTACAATATTTCACCCTGACAAACTAACGAACTCACAACTGAAACTAAATAAAAGCTTGTAAAAAAATGAACCTAAAGAACTTGATTTATAATTCACACCATACTATTCGAATACTTAAATATTCGAATAGTATTCGAATACTTAAATATTCGAATAGTATTCGAATACTTGGATATTCGAATTATATTCGCCAAATAATTGAGCAACTGAAGTATTCGAATATTCGAATACCAAAAATTCGACAAATAGTCCCAGCCCTATTTGGGACCACTGCGTGTAAGCGTGACCTGCGCCTGATGTTTGTGTACATTTCTTGCTTCACAATAATATCGTAAACAAGTGTCCACTTATTTTTGTCTCTCGCCAAATTGCTTACTATTTCGTTAAATATGGCTTGTTCACACAAAAATGTAAACATGGATTTCAATTATTCACTAAATAATCTATGTGTTATAAGTATATATAAGAAATAAAACTTTAATTTATAAGACTAGTACTAGTTCGATTAAACTTCATGGATGCCTACTTCCAGTACCTGTCCACTTATTTTTGTCCCCGACTGTATATCATCGCTTCTTACGGTTAGTGTCGCCTATTGCTGAGCGAGTAAGCTCCAGTGTCTAAACATCAGAGTCTGAAATATAGTAACTCGACCAACTCTCCGGCTCGACCGCGTCTCCCGGATTTACCCTACGTATAACTATAACGTCAGCGGACGATGAGATATCACTGACAAATTTTTAAAAACTCTTCCACCTCGAGTTTTCCGAGGTAGGCGGAGTTGATTAAGAATGTTTCCTCATTGGTTAAAGTCAAAATAATAAAAAAATTAAATATGTACTTACGAATCCGAGTCAATTGCAATAAAAGTTTCATTTTATGGGATTGGAATGCTACTCATAAGAGGTGACGTTTCATTCTATATACTTTCAAAGTACTTGGGTTATACAAGTGGGTTTCGAACCTCAGAAAGAGTACCTGCAGAATCTAAATTCTATATTCACATTAGTATACGTTTATATACAATATAAGATAGCATAACTCGTGTAACTGTAAATAAATCACAACAGCTAACGAGGCGACGCCTCTACGCCGCAAAAATATTTATTAAGTATGTAATCTTACTTATAAGTATCGATCTGTGCAAAATGCTTTGTGGAAAACCAAATATTTTAATTGCCTTTGATTCTAATTTCAATTGAATGTTTTATGTGTTATCTGGTTCTATTGATTTGTACATAATGACAAAAAAATATAAAACAAATTTTAAGTTAAACTGTTAAACGGTTTCATTTAAAATGCACTAAAAACTAAAAAATAGTTATTTTCTTTATTTACTTTTTACTGTCTAGTTTTGATTTTTGGTTATAGGCTGATTTCAAGTCGTTCGGATTTGTAGTTGTGGGTTATATTTATTGATGACTGGGTAATATTTTAAACCCCTGGGGGGGGGGGGATTCTTTTTCTTGATAATTTTGTATTGTCATCCAAACTACGTATGCCTACAAAGTTTCAAGTCTATTGGATAGTTGGAAGTGGGTTAAAATTGAGTTTCTAATAAGAAACTTTTTCTTAATCAGAGGTGTAAGTGGGACTGTTCAAGTCTATTCCGTCCAATTATATAATATTATTGTTTAATCACTAGTCAATTACTGTTTATTTTCCCAATTCCTAAAATATTGAACACTGGGGCTCCAAGAGTCATAGCGTCAAAATTAAATCAAAATGCCGAAAGGGGGAGGCAAATGGAGAGCATTGAAGAAGGCAGCGTGCGTGGAAGTATATATTTCTGTTCGGTACCGGCAACGCACCACCCCCGACGACAGGAGTGGCGGCAAATTCAAACACCGACACGAGAGCGCTCCAACGAGTGGAGGAAGAGGTCGAGCGTCAAACCTCCTCCTTCGATGACGTATATTAACCCTTTCGCTACGGGCAGGTTCTCCGCCGCGGTATTCCCACTGAACGGGGCAATGCCGCGCGCCGCGACATCACTATGCGGTAGGTACGCGACGCTACGTACGGGGAGCCACTATAGTCGCCCGTAGTACCTCAGTGGCACCATATGGAAAGCCACTATAGTCGCCCGTCGTACCTCAGTGGCACCGTATGGAGAGCCACTATAGTCGCCCGTCGTAGCGAAAGGGTTAAGCTGGCGTAGCCATTTGAAAAGGCCAACGCAAAATTAATAAGGTAAATGTACCAATACCCGGCCGCTGAAGGGGCTTAAGGAATAGCGGCAAAGTTTGTCTCCTAATTTAATTTGTAAAACCATCATGAAATAAAAAAATGTTGTTGAAATGTTGAAGATAACACAATATTATACTATTGGAAACTGAAAAAAAAAGTTTATGTATTATAATAGACGTATTTATTAATGAAAATACGAAAACATGCAGATGTCCCAGTAAGCGGACAACCTAAAACTGCATGTCCCAATACCTGAATTATATTGTCCCAGTAAGCGGACAACCTAAAAATGCATGTCCTGATGTCCCGATATCTGAATTATATCGTCCCAGTAGTCGAACATTTAGACTTGCTTAAAAAAATATTAATTTTCTTGCAAGTTTAACCATCTTAAACTAAATTTAAATCTATTTACTATTATAATAATGTATTATTATAATATATAAATACGAAATGCAGTCAATATTTTCTTAGTAAATGAGTGACGTTTCTTAACAGAAGCCATAGAAATTTCTCGAAATCTGCTATGCGTACGAAGTGTGTTACAAAATAATTATTTCTATCTAACGATTTTCAATTTTCTATAATAATGATTTTAATTAATATTGCTAAATACTTATGCATTATGGTACTATTTTTTGTTTCTAATTACATTAAAAATTAAGCTTAAAATAAATAAATAAAATTCGCATTGTTGTTCAGGTACTGGGACATGGCCGGGCACTGGTACATTTACCTTACGATATTTTTTTCCTATTTATTTGCTAATTATTTGCCAAAGAATTCATTTTTTTCCTCCAGCCGTTTTCGAGAAACAATGGCTATGCTACCGTAATATTAAGCCAGGGGGGTGACACTCATAAGGGGTCAAAGTATAACCACGTATACTTCCCGTCCAGGCCTGCAGTCGGCGCTGTATGCACTTAAGTTGAAACATTATTAACCAGATGGTGCTGGCGTCGCTTGGCTGTGGGGAGCGGCTGTTCCCCCACTCCAAGGATTGTTTGGTAGTGGGGAGACCGCGCGTGGCGTGGCCATGCAGCGTCCATGGCGCACCACTTCAATCTGTGACTTCGTCATATAAAGACTGACGACTTCTAGTCTGTCTTCGGACCACGTGTCCTTTCTCTCGTGTAATACGTAGTCGTATTATCCACGTGTGTGGTACACGCGTCTAGCGCCTGTGCGCATTATCCGACGTGATAACGTTGGACATATAAACGCCCACGATCTCCTTCGGAGACTCTGGCGTTCTTTGTACAAATATATATATATTCATTATCCTATCAAACGAGTGGAAGTAATTACCAGCCCATCCCATCTCCACGGCGTAGGGCCGTAAAGAGGGATTCCTACTTCGATTGGTTATATTAAACCCTACATGGCCCCATGTATCCACCCCACCACGACCAGGGGATTCCCAGCCGCCTGGGATTCCCGCTCGCAGTCTCCCGGTATAAAAAGTGAACGTCGTTTTTGGTTGAAGCGTGGCGTCATTTTTGGTTGTAGCGTGGCGTCGTTTTTGGTCGTTTTGCCATTTCAGTTTTCCGATGTGCTCGTGCTATTTCCTTACAATTATATATTGAAAATTTCCGATCAGCAGGTATGTTAATCATTTAAATGTAATATTATTAATAAAAAAAGTATTGAATAGAATAGTACGAAGTTGTTAAAATTACGACTAAATACATTTTATTTGTTTTCTAGAATAATGACTAGCTATATGAAATGCTATGTGCCTGGATGTGACGATAGAAAATCGTCCAGGCATCGATTTCCGCACCCCATTAAAGATAAGGAACGGTACGACGTGTGGGTTAAAGTCATTTGCAATCCAAAATTAGTGCACATGGACCCCATGCGTGTATATCAAAATTGCCGTGTGTGCCATCAGCATTTTACTGAGAAAGATAAGTCATCGAATATGTACTTGCTTCGCACCACGGTACCT
The DNA here is from genome assembly GCA_946251845.1 of Andrena fulva. Taxonomy (NCBI): domain Eukaryota; kingdom Metazoa; phylum Arthropoda; class Insecta; order Hymenoptera; family Andrenidae; genus Andrena; species Andrena fulva. Next base: position 36,023,066 of record OX276329.1, read on the forward strand.
TCTCAAGGGTTACCATCCATTATAGGAGGTACTGATACTACTATTGTGACTATATAAACCATTATACTATATAATATAAAAATTCTGTTTCAATTTTTCATACAGAAATTGGACCAATTCCATCACAATCGTGTGGTATAGAACAGCCCTTCAATGCAGAAAGTACTGATTTACACGAGACATCTGTGGAAGTACATCGTCCTATAACACCAATAACTACCCAGTGTCGTCAGTAACCAGCCTAAACCCAGATAGCACACAACGTTTTAAAGACAGCTTATAGACGTTGTGTCAAAGAGTAGGTATAATAAGAGGCGTCACTCCGGGCGGAACCTTTGAAGTCCTTGCTTGACCTTGGCATTTAAATTGGTTGTCTATTTCGAGCGGGATATTCAAATCGACTTGTTACGTCCCGAAACTTCAAAATTTTTTTAAATCATTGATTAATTGCGTTTTTCCTTTGTCAGAGGGCAGAGTGCTTCGACAACGCTTAGCGTTCTGGGAAATCCCTAATCGAGCGCATCTCTGCTTACTGTATTTTATCAGTGAAAACGGATACTCGGTACTAGGAACGTCGTCGTCGCCGCGACGTTCAGTCGCTGCGTTGTACCCTGAACGTGGGACTGTGCTGAGGCATCAGCGTAGTTCTCAGTAGTTCGTTTAAAATGAGCAGTGGTTCTCATACCTCGCGACACTGATTAAATGTAAGCGGCGGGGGTGTGTCTTAACAATGCATCTAGCATTCTGGTTTAACCTAATCGAGCGCATCTCCGACCGGCGAATCGTCGCATCGAGGAAAAGGAGTGATCTGAGTGTAAGAAGCGTGAGGATGAGAGTCACCCTGTTCTACGCCGGTAGCGCATAGGTGAAAAGTATGGAAGAATGAAAGTGAGAACATCTAATGAAATCATGCGACGGTTACTGGGGCATGATTGGGACTGCAGCCTCAGCTTTTCTGAGCGGGCCTCGCGGCCGGACGCTCTCGGGGGCGCGAAGCTGGAGTCACTCTTTGTCGTACAGTCGCGGAGAGCGTGACAGGTTGTCCGTGGATAGTAATTCTTTCTTCTTTACATTAAATCCCGTTTCGAGCCAGAGATTCCAAAGTTTATAGTGAATGGACTCATTCTTTCCACGTAAAATAGTGTGTTAACTCTCTTGCATTTCAATTTTATAAATCTGCGTTTTACATTCGCTTAATAACCTTGTTTAATATCCTGTATTGCGTTGGGATCAACCTTCTGTTAGATCTCATCCCCTTTTTGTGCTTTGAGCTATATTATTTATCTCTTTTATATTGTTATCGCGAGTATCGTGAGTGTGAGTGTGATTTTCTTGTTCTCAGGCATAGAACAGGTGTTTTTTTTTATAAAGCATAACCAAAAAGGAATTTCAAACGTTGTAAAAGTTTAAACGATATAGCGGGTGAGTGCGCATTTCTTTTCCTTAAAATATTGTAATCGAAATAACGATTGGCGAGCGTAAACACATGTAAAAGAAATATTATTCATGTTCTATTGCCAATTGGTGAATGCAGAGGTAACGGAGAGTCAATATTGGCTTTAGCCAATATTTTGGGATTTCCCTTGGCTCTTTGGTCTTCTTAACGCCAAGAAAAGAAGAAGAATAAAAATATAATTATTCGCACTTGAACCTTACATTTGAGCAGAAGTTATTTAATGATGAACTAACCATATCCTCACAATAACCCAGTGCGGGGCCTGTATAGGACTAGATCTTGGATTCCCGATACCAAACAGAATTCTTTAAATTCTTAAATAACAATTTGTACTGTAACGCGCATAACATCCTTCCGATTAGACTGATTTAGACAGTAATTACTCGGACTCCACGTTTACCTCGTAACCGCGTAACAGAACTGGTGGCAGCGGTGGGATACAAGATCGTGCATTGAGTGATTGTTTATCTCACGAGGCGGTAAAATTATCCATTTTGCTTTATATAAAATTCTTAAAAGCTCAAGTGTGACGTTCAATTGTCGGACATTTTGGTGGCGTTCCGGACTATATTTCGAAATTAACACTGTTTATTTGTGTGTGATCTTGTGTTTGTAAACTTTGTACTAAAAATGCCGGAAACAGGACGAACTAGTGCTTCGGGCACGAACGCGAATGTTTCTGGAAATAATACTGATCTAAATGTTTCAAACGCTATGATGACATCGATGGCGGAGTGCTTCACACTTCAGCACAGTACTTTAAACATTCCGTTTTACGATGGTAAAAACATACCTTTGAAAAACTTTTTACAAGATATCAGAAATGGAGCAGTCTTTGTTCCTCCCGCGTTAGAATCGTCGTTTTTAAAAGCAGTGCTAGGTAAATTGCAAAAGACAGCTAGAGATAGCACTTGGGGCAAGACGTTCAATAATTTGGACGAATTGATAAAACATTTAAAAGCCAGATTCGGATCAGATAAAACGTACCCTGATTATCATCATGAAATCGAAAATATTAGGATGAATCGCGGGGAAACTGTTAACGACTTCCATGACCGATTAAATATTCTGTTTAATGGCGCTAAAACCGTTTTAGAAGATAAATACCCCGAAAATGCGGGACAAATGTTAGAACCAATTAAAGAAGTAGCTCTGGAAGCATTCATTCGAGGGTTGCCCGATGAAATCACACGAGCGGTAGACGCACGTGATCCAAAAAATCTTGAAGAAGCTTTAAAATATGCGCGTCGGGCGGAAATTAAAATCAGATCAGGAATATTACCGTCCGGTGAAACTTCGCGGGTAACGTTCGCGGAAAATAATTATTCATCAAATTCAAGACCAGTTTCTCCATCGTATTCGAATTCCAATAATCCTAGAACTTCGAGACACTACCAGAATTATTCAATAACCAGACGCGAAGGGAATCATTCGCGATCGCCATCCCCGAAACTAGTTGATACACAGGATGTTAAATTAAAATCACCTAAACCTACTCAATCAGAATACGCAAATTATCCTCGATACTCGGATCGCCAACGATACGAACATCAAGGGCATTCAGCCTATCCATATTATCCACCTTATTTTTATCCTCAAATGGCACCATTTCCTCCTTATTATCCACCTTATCCAGCATACCATCATGATTTGAATAATAGACCTCCAAACGCATCGAGTCGACCAAATTCGCCATATTCAAATAGACCACCTTCGCCACATCCAAGTAAAATTAATTCGACTACCGACAGCAATAATTTAAACTCACAGACGACTCGTCGCGAAGACGCGGCGATGAGTCCTACGTCAACAGAGCGTCATACAACCGCGAGAAATCTAAAGCGAGCTCAGTAATGTTAACAGTAAATACTGAATCCCCGGTGGTTAAGATGTCCGGAGACAAATTGCGATCCGGGCACGCACATTTCTTGGTAGATACAGGGGCAGATATTAATGTAATTAAATTAGACGCAATATTAGATGATGCAATCGTGGCACTTGACGAATCGGCAACTCTTTCAGGAATTACGCCGGGAACATCAGAAACATTAGGAACCACTTTCATCACGTTGCAATCAGAACCAATTAGATTTCACGTTGTAAAATCTTGTTTTCCGATACGAGCTGACGGAATATTAGGAAAGGAATTTTTAAGACAGGAACAAGCGGAGATATCATTTGCCCATAACACATTGGTTACTCAGTCAGATCCAATTAGACCTATACGTTTTGTGGGGGAGGAACCTTTAACAAAAAAACGGTTGAATAGTAAACCTCGCATTTTACGAATTAGTGCTCGAGGCAGACAGCCAATTGCCATCGACGTCATAAATAGCGATTTGAAAGAGGGATATTTACCAAAGATCGATACAATAAACGGAGTTTATATCGGCGAAGCCGTTGTATCAGTAAATGATCAGGGCAAGTGCCATGTCCTAGCAATTAACACATTGACAGAGGATGTTGATATCGAAATTTCACCACAGGAACTAATTCCATTTGAGCACTATAGCTTGCCAGAGGAGGAAAATTTTGATTCGGATTCAGAATCCTCAGAAATTGTAACGAACCGAGTAGATGAAGTAGTAAAAAGATTACGTCTGTCTCATTTGAATGAAGAAGAGGTAAGACACGTGATTGATCTTGTTGAGGAATTTCCTGAAATATTTCATTTGCCCGGTGATAATTTGCAAGCCACACCGAATATAAAACATAAAATTCCTACGGCCAATGATGTTCCAATAGACACGCGACAGTATAGATTTCCCCCGGTACATAAAGAAGAAATAGCTAAACAAATTTCGGCCAAATTAAGTAAAGGAATAATAGAATTTTCGAGTTCTCCATTTAACTCTCCACTTTTAATCGTGCCAAAGAAACCCGATCCGGATGGCAACCTACGGTGGCGAATAGTAATAGATTTCCGTAAATTGAACGAAAAAACGATTGGAGATGCCTATCCATTACCGAACATTACGGACATATTAGACCAATTAGGAGAGGCGCGTTATTTTTCAATATTTGACTTAGCAAGTGGATTTCAACAAATTGAAATGGATCCGGCAGATAGTTTGAAGACAGCTTTCTCGACGCCAAACGGTCACTATCAGTATAAACGCATGCCGGAAGGTCTTAAGAACGCTCCGGCAACGTTTCAAAGATTAATGGACCAGGTGTTGCGTGGATTGCAAGGAACAGAAATTTTCGTATACCTAGATGATATCGTAGTTTACACTAAAAATTTAGAAGACCACGGAAAGAAAATTCGACGTTTATTCAATAGATTGGCGGATGCAAAGTTGTCACTTCAACCCAGTAAATGCGAATTTTTGAGAACAGAAGTAGCTTATTTGGGTCATATCATCGGGCAAGACGGAGTCAAACCCGACCCCAGCAAGATCAGGGCCGTGAAGAATTTTCCTCGTCCTCAAAATCCTAAAAATATTAGGCAATTCTTGGGTCTTGCGGGTTATTATAGACGTTTCATAAAGGATTTTTCGGCTATAGCAAAACCATTATCCGAACTATTAAAGAAGAATGCTAAATTTGTCTGGGGTAAGGAACAAAAAGATAGTTTCAAGAAATTACGAAAAGCGTTATGCACTCGACCAATACTGCAATATCCTGATTTTAAAAGGCCATTTACTCTAACAACAGATGCATCTGATTATGCAATTGGTGCAGTCCTGAGCCAGGAGAAAGATGGTCACGATTTACCTATAGCATACTTGTCCAGAATGTTAATAAAACCCGAACAAAATTATTCTACTACCGAGAAAGAATGTTTAGCGATATTATATGCAGTGCTACATTTCCGACCTTATCTTTATGGACGTAAATTCACGTTAGTTAGTGATCATGAGCCTTTGAGATGGATAAATTCTATTAATGATCCCGGCCAGAGATTAGTAAGATGGAGATTGAAATTGCGAGATTATGAATACGAGTTCGTTCACAAGTCTGGTAAATTAAATACAAATGCAGACGCATTATCGCGAAATCCGGTTGATGAAACTTTGACAGAATCCTCCGATGATTCAGATGAGGGCACAAAAGTAGAAAAGAAGCAATTGTTTCCACTCAAAGAAAGTGAAAAGACTAGCGACTCGCCGACACCTTCAGTGTCTCAGTCAAAACCCCTGAGTCAATCAAAAATTCCAAAACCGGGAAAAACATTGGGTTCAAGAACCAGGGTAAAACGACCAACAATACTTGATCAGAGCGCTATTGCCACTAGAACCCGTTCCAAATTACCACAGCTTTCTAAACAATCAATAGCAGGATCTTCAAAATTATCCGAACCTCCCAGCGTAGCAATAACTGAACCTTCTACGTCATTAGACAAGGGATCGTCTAATGATGATCCTCCGATTCTCAGACAGCGAAAGAGTGTTTTTCCTAATCTGGAATACTATCCTGAAACACGGATACTGGAAAATCCTAGTGTTCCAGAGGAGGAAACCGCCGTCGTTGTTAATCCATCAGAAGTACAGGACATAGCAGGTGAACCTGATAAAACACCAGATTACTCTATCGAGTTAAAGGACCTTCAAGAATCCTTCAGAAGGTTTGATGAATCTATGCGAGAAAGAGGTATCATTCACGTGGACGATGAAGAAGAACCAATAGAGTTTCGAGAAGACATAGTTTCAGAACCTGTAGAAGCAGTTTCGGATGAGCCTGACTCTTCCGACGATGAGGCGGAGGAGGAGTTTGTCCGAAGTCGGAATGTAGAAGACTTGATACGAAATTCGAGAGGCACTATTTCTACTAGCAAATTCGCGTTACAAGCACCTTCACTTAAAGTTATCCCGGAAGATACAGAATTGAATATAACCCCTTCCTTGAATAGCTCAGCAATTGTCAAACCTACCTATCAAACTACCATACCTTCGCCTGTCTCAACAACCAGACCATTGGCACTTTCTACGCCTTTTCCGGACCTTTTAAGTAAACGATCTTCTAAGGAAGGAGGGAAAACTCCTTTAAAATCGAATATACCCATTCCACGACGAATCATACCCCAAAATTCACAAAATTCTCATTCAACTGGTATAACGATAACTGAAGATATACCACCGGATTTAGAAACCGCCGAACCAATAGATTTTTCTGAATTATCAATCGAGGGTAGTGAAACTGTATCCATGACTAGGGAAAATTTAACGTACTCTCGTTCTCATTATGTTCATTTTATGTCCTCGGATTGCGAATTAATAACGCCAATTAGTAATTTGTTATCTGATTTAGATATCATCAATGTAAATGATATGAAACTAGCAAAGCCAAAAGTAGGGCAAGTATTAATTACGGAACGAGGAAAACATAAGGTCTTTAGCATAGTGATAAAACAATTTCATGGAGATAAAATTTGTGTAGGAAACCTAACATCAGGCATACTGAATCTAAAGAATATACTAATCAAATCCAATGTGCAGTCTTTTAGAATTTCACAATCAGGTGATTTTTTAAATGAACTTCCTCACAATACATTAGCATCTTTACTAACGCACATTTTCGAAGACAGCGGAATTAAAGTAATTATTTGTTCTGGGAATATTCGAGTCCCTCCGGAATCCATACGTCAGAATATTATCTCAGAATTTCACGAAGGATTAATTGGCGGACATAAGGGAGTGACGAAAACCTATCTTAGAATTAGGGAAAAGTTTTACTGGCCAGGACTACGAAATGACGTCCAAAATTTTATCCGCACTTGTAATAGTTGTAAGAGTAAAAAGTTAGTAAGAGCAAAAACTCGGGAACCTATGTTAATTACTGACACCTCGATTGAGCCTTTTGATAAGATAGCTCTGGACACTGTAGGACCTCTTCCGACATCTTCATCGGGAAACCGTCATATCCTCACTATGCAGGACAATTTAACCAAATACTGCATAGCTGTTCCTATTCCTGACATTAAGGCGGAAACAGTAGCACATGCATTAACAACAAATTTAATATTACAATATGGGGCGCCTCGAGTGATTTTAACCGATAGGGGTACTAGTTTCATCAATAAATTAATGCAACAGCTGGCAACGATTTTCAAAATTCATCATGTTAGTACATCGGGATATAGACCTCAAACAAATGGAGCTTTAGAACGAAGTCATATAGTATTAACAGAATATATCAGTCATTATATCAAAGACTATGACGATTGGGATCGTTTGGTACCTTTTGCAATGTTTTCATACAATACCTCGGTTCATGAAGCCACTAATTTTACGCCATACGAGTTAGTATTCGGAAGAATAGCTCGTTGTCCAAATTCCTTTCAAGACGAAAACGAAAATCTACCCGTATACAATTCATACTTGCAAGACCTAATAATACGCCTTTCCGAAATGCAAACATTAGCTGGGAACAATTTGATCAAAGCTAAGGAAAAGTCTAAATTATATTACGATAAATCGACACGTCCGTTTAAAGGAAAGGTGGGGGACATGGCACGTGTCCTGGTCCAACCAAAAAGAGGAAAATTTGGTGAACGCTACCATGGCCCATACAGGATTGTTGGAGCCTTGGAGGGAAGAGGCATTGTATTGGAGGACGACAAGGGAAAACTTTTTACGAAGCACCCGGATAAATTAATATTGGATTAAGGAAAGGAATGGGCGGCTCACGGCTAATTCGATTGAATTTGATAGTTACCTGGGCATGTCTAGTGACCATGAGTAAACCTATGGAAGAGCCCGATAACGACCTGAAAGACTACCGTATCACGCGGATGCCTGCTAATCCGGGACTGTACTACGAAAGGGGAAGCGGCGTAGAATTTGCGAGAGCGGATTGGCGTGTAGCGTTATTTATTGACATCCAAAAAATTAGCAAAAGTTGGGAACACGAGAACGAAACTTTGGAAAATGCTTATCAAAATTGTATATCACTTGTAGTTAAAACAGACTGTACCTCGCTATTAAGAATAGGGTATTTGAGGGGTAGAGTGACCGAGGTCATCCACCTGCACAAGGAAGCAGAACAACTAATCTCTGAAATCATCACGCCGCCTTCGAAATTATCAAAACCTCCGAAAACAATAACTCGCCGAAGCGTACCGCTTGGATTCGTGGGTTCTTTGAGTCGTTCCTTGTTTGGTACACTGAACATGGAGGATGCCGAGTATTTTGACAGGGAAATTGATAGATTATATGATTATCAACGTGTTATAACTCAGATTGTTAAGAATCAAACTCACATAGTCATGAGCGATCTACATCATACCCATGAAATAATGGAGCAATTAGCAAAAAAAATAGATAGTAACAGGCTTGAAATAAACAAATTAATTGAAGCACAGGGAGCATTCAAAACATTAAATTACTCTTTGGCTTTAATTCAATACTCTAATTCTGTAGAAATCTCTCTTAATCATTATATCAATGGAATTCAAACGTTTATGACAGCCATAGTGGCAGCTCGTCAAGGTGAATTGCACCCTTCCTTGCTTAGTGGACCCAGACTGGGAATCGTCTTACAGGAGATACGAGAATCTGTTACAAGCTATGAACTTCCTATGTATGTCCGTAGAATCGAAGAATTGTCAAAACTAACCACAGTAAATTTAGGATATTATAACGGAAAAATAATAGTCACAATACACATACCATTAATAGACCGAATTAAATTTGAGCTTTATCATGCGTACTCTTGGCCTTCTAAACAAATTATAAATTCAAATGTTACCGCATCCGCGTACCTTGTGCCACGAGCAAGAAATATAGGGTTGAGCACGGACCTCCGAACATATTTCATCGTTGATGATAACTTTTTAAGTTCTTGTCTGAAACTGCAAGGTAACTTCTTGTGTCAACCAGAAACACCTTTATATGAAGTACAAAATTCAAAATCCTGTGAACTTCGACTGCTGTTGGGGACTGGAAGTCAGGAGGACACCTTTCAAAACTGTAATATTCGGATGAAGTCATCTCACGAGCAATACTGGGAAAAACTTAAAGTATCAGGCGCTTGGTTATATTCTTTGGATCAAACTGAATCTCTTCAAATAATTTGCAATGGAAGAAAAGGCCAAATTGTTACAATAGAGCACAGCGGAATACTAGAATTACATCCCGACTGCACCGCAAGAACACAGACAACTACGTTAACGGGAGTAAAGATCGTTCAAGATAAACACTATTATTATTATCAGCCAGATCTAAGTTTAAATATCACGGAATTGGTACCATCCCTGGAAGAATATACGGAAACCCATGAAGTCACCAAGGAACACCCGGGACCAATGCCGTGGAAATTCGACACGGACAATTCACTCCGGGAAGTGGAGGAAAAACTGGAGATCATCGGACACCAACGGCGTGAGAAGGAGCATCATTTGCGATTGACATATGGGTCATACCTCGCTCAAATTACTGTAGCTCTATTGCTCGTACTCTATCTGTCACGAACTCTTATTTACAACTTTATCATGAGGCTTCGGAAATTTTTCGTAAAACAGAAATATTCTCCGTCAGAAGCTACTCGTGAGGGCAACGAGCACCCTTTAGAATCATTACAAATGAACAGACCTCCATTACCTCCGCAATGATTACTGGTTAACTGACCAGATTTATACTGTGTGTCATACCATAATGTTTTCTCTTACGATGCTTATACGTACTGTATTACCTTCAGGTTTATCATGGCTAAAGGACATAACTCCCGCAGGGTATTTGTGTCTCGATTGGCTCCCTACACAAAGAAGGAACACTTGCTAAAGGTGTTCGAGCCGTTCGGCCCGATTCATGCGGTGGTCCGGAGGAAGAGTACGGGAAGCGTAGCATTCGTCACCTTTACTACCCCGGAGCAGGCTGACTTAGTGGTGGAGGCAGCAGCGGCACAACCAATCCTGTGCCATAAGCGCAAGCTAAAAATCTCTCTTGCGGACTCCTGGCATGACGCGGTGCTAATTCCTCTCAGCACAGTGCCGGCTGATCCACCGGGTCCGGATCCATTCGGAGGCTTGATCATCAAGCCTTGGGGCGCATCCGTACTACCGGAGGAGTGCGTGGCGATGATTGCGGCGCTGCTTCCGTACCCGGACCGAGCCAGGATGGAGCGGGTCTCTCGGCTATGGAGAAGGGCGAGCTTGGCGTCTCATCGGGGAACGACGGCCGTCAACTTGGACGACTGGAGATGGAACAACGAATGGGGTCACCGGCCCATTTCCATCGAGGCGTTTTATTGGTTGCTTCAGCGTTGCGGGCGATATGTATCGCGCGTTAGTCTCGATGAGCGTTCTTTATCTAGCTCACTGAAACCGCAAGTACTAGCAATAGCTTGTGAGGGGTGCGAAAACCTCAGTACCTTAGATTTAAGAAGCGTAACAATACGACCATCGGCGCTGCGGGCATTAAAAGGGAAGCTGGCGCTTAGATCACTGTCGTTGGGAATATGCGAGGGGCCCGTTGACCAATACTTATCGGAGATAACAAGCGGATTGCGACGCTTGTCGATTCAGAACAATGCATTCACGGGAAAATCTATAGAGAAGGGTTTTAAATTGGAAACACTGGAAATTGAAAATTGTCAAAACCTCAGAGATGCTTGCATCTCATCGGCGCTAGCGTTGTGTTCAGGTTTATGCCAATTGAAGATATCACGGTGTCCCGAGCTCAGGTCCCCCGGTGTACTTAAAGCTTTAACAGAGAACACAAAGGTGGCCGAAACTCTTGAGTGTCTGACGTTCGGTACCGTCAATTTTGATCAGTCTCCACTCATCGGTGAGACGGAGGAGTTCGAGATGATATTTTTATCACCAGAACTGACCGTCACCGCTGTGAATTTCATTACTCGTTACAAAAACGTCACCTCGCTAAGCGTAGCCCTCTGTAGATGGGTTGACGGTAATGTCGTCCAGGCCATGGGAGCTCATATGAAGTCATTAAAACGACTAGACGTAAGCTCTTGCATGTCCATAAGAGGCGCAGAACTTGCACCTCTTGGGGAGCTTACGCAATGCGAGGAGCTTTTCATGAACAACATGTATAGTGATGTCGAAGCAACATTTCTGGCCCGTTTAGACAATTTAAAACGATTGGACGCTCGAGACAATTTGGGGATCACAGATCTGGACATTTGTGGTTTTCTGGAACACGCAATTGATGTTGAGCTAATCAATATCGAGGGGTGTAACCGGCTAACTCGGAATATCGTGATATCAGCAGGAAACACTATCCCTATTAGAGGTCAAAAATTGCACATGTACCTCGGCGAAACTCAAGCGTACCACGTGAAAAGGGACCGGAAAAACATCTTTCTAACAATAACCTATCATAGGATCACCCCGCGTGGGTATTTTCTGGTGAACGATCCCTGATGTGTGACAGTGCGCATTCTGCACTCTGGTAAAACCTTGTTACACATTATGGGGTTGTTTCTCCGGCGTGCCGTCTCGGCGATTGGTTCAACGGTGCCCCGTCGCTGTTGCGTCGTCGGGACGACGACGTTTCTAAGGAAGGAGGGGTGTTACGTCCCGAAACTTCAAAATTTTTTTAAATCATTGATTAATTGCGTTTTTCCTTTGTCAGAGGGCAGAGTGCTTCGACAACGCTTAGCGTTCTGGGAAATCCCTAATCGAGCGCATCTCTGCTTACTGTATTTTATCAGTGAAAACGGATACTCGGTACTAGGAACGTCGTCGTCGCCGCGACGTTCAGTCGCTGCGTTGTACCCTGAACGTGGGACTGTGCTGAGGCATCAGCGTAGTTCTCAGTAGTTCGTTTAAAATGAGCAGTGGTTCTCATACCTCGCGACACTGATTAAATGTAAGCGGCGGGGGTGTGTCTTAACAATGCATCTAGCATTCTGGTTTAACCTAATCGAGCGCATCTCCGACCGGCGAATCGTCGCATCGAGGAAAAGGAGTGATCTGAGTGTAAGAAGCGTGAGGATGAGAGTCACCCTGTTCTACGCCGGTAGCGCATAGGTGAAAAGTATGGAAGAATGAAAGTGAGAACATCTAATGAAATCATGCGACGGTTACTGGGGCATGATTGGGACTGCAGCCTCAGCTTTTCTGAGCGGGCCTCGCGGCCGGACGCTCTCGGGGGCGCGAAGCTGGAGTCACTCTTTGTCGTACAGTCGCGGAGAGCGTGACAGGTTGTCCGTGGATAGTAATTCTTTCTTCTTTACATTAAATCCCGTTTCGAGCCAGAGATTCCAAAGTTTATAGTGAATGGACTCATTCTTTCCACGTAAAATAGTGTGTTAACTCTCTTGCATTTCAATTTTATAAATCTGCGTTTTACATTCGCTTAATAACCTTGTTTAATATCCTGTATTGCGTTGGGATCAACCTTCTGTTAGATCTCATCCCCTTTTTGTGCTTTGAGCTATATTATTTATCTCTTTTATATTGTTATCGCGAGTATCGTGAGTGTGAGTGTGATTTTCTTGTTCTCAGGCATAGAACAGGTGTTTTTTTTTATAAAGCATAACCAAAAAGGAATTTCAAACGTTGTAAAAGTTTAAACGATATAGCGGGTGAGTGCGCATTTCTTTTCCTTAAAATATTGTAATCGAAATAACGATTGGCGAGCGTAAACACATGTAAAAGAAATATTATTCATGTTCTATTGCCAATTGGTGAATGCAGAGGTAACGGAGAGTCAATATTGGCTTTAGCCAATATTTTGGGATTTCCCTTGGCTCTTTGGTCTTCTTAACGCCAAGAAAAGAAGAAGAATAAAAATATAATTATTCGCACTTGAACCTTACATTTGAGCAGAAGTTATTTAATGATGAACTAACCATATCCTCACAATAACCCAGTGCGGGGCCTGTATAGGACTAGATCTTGGATTCCCGATACCAAACAGAATTCTTTAAATTCTTAAATAACAATTTGTACTGTAACGCGCATAACATCCTTCCGATTAGACTGATTTAGACAGTAATTACTCGGACTCCACGTTTACCTCGTAACCGCGTAACAGACTAAATGTACCTTACCGCAATTGGCTGATTATTGCCGAAGTTGACCGATCATTGCCGAAGCTTAGCGATCATTGCCGAATGGGTATTTAAATTGGTTGTCTAGTGATTTCCCTAGGTTATTTCTGTCCTTGTCGAGTGACGCCTCTTATTATACCTCCTCTTTGGTTGTGTGCTATCTGGGAATCCCATAAAACGTGTATGAATTGAGAAATATTAATATTAACATTTTATATTGATTGTAATAATAGCATAATTTCTATTCATTTGTAGGCCCTTCAAATACTCTGCTGAGGGAGTTAAACGTAACTACGTCAGCGGATTTAACACCCAAAAAAACATTTATACCAAAAAGTCAACAAATTGAACAGAAGAATTGCAGCACAGAAGAAAAGAACTGTTATACTAAAAAAAAACGATTATTGTTAGCTATGAAACAGTTTCGCGTTTGTCAGAATGGTTTGCGGAAAGAAGCCGCTAATTTTTGTATGGAACAACTAATGCGAAAACGTACACATCCCAACGGAACAAGATATAGCACAGAGGATAAGCTTATGTGCTTAGCCCTTTATAAAACTTCGGGCTCTGCATATAGGTTTCTAGCAAACTGGTTCCACCTTCCGTGTGAGCGAACACTGCAAAGAATCTTAAATAATATTCCTCTTAAACCAGGATTAAATCAGTTTTTAATACACAATTTAAAAAAAAATGTGTTTCGAGTATGCAGAATGAAGACAAATTATGCATATTAATGTTTGATGAAATGGCGATTTTACCATACGTATGTAGGCGCTGGGCGCTCGGAGAAGACGGCCTATGGTGCGGAGTGGCCCATAGGTGGCGTCGCTTAGATAGGAGTTCGGAACTAGAGGGACCGCGGAGAGTCGGCGTAGCGGTGTGGCTAACGCTGCTGATCAGCACGCGGGCGGCCCGGGTTCGATTCCCGGCGCCGGTGGCTCTCTTTTTCCGGCTCCTACACGTACAATATAATGAAGTGGAGGATAGATTGGATGGGATACAGAATGGAAAACCAGTGGACCATGTGCTAGTGTGCATGATCAAGGGAATTAGAAAAAACTGGAAACAACCGATATTGTATGCATTTTCCAAAGGTCCGATGAAGTCGTTGCAGTTGAAGATATTATTGAAAACAGTAATACAAGAATTACAAGCAATTGGTACATGCAGTATATAAGTCCAAAGTGACATTTGTATTTCTGCAAATATTCATTTCAACAAATTGATCATTTATATTTTCTGTATAGATTTAGAAGTTATAGCTACTATCTGTGACCAGGGGGTCCCAATACAAGTGCGATTGAAGGTCTTGTTGAAGAAGCACGCGAACATTACCTGCGACATAATCTTGAACCAAAAAGACGAATAGTAGTAATCAATGGTCAGGAACTTATTCCCATATACGATTCACCCCATTTAATAAAGGGAATTCGTAATAATTTATTACAAAAAAATTTAATATGGGAAAGTGGCAATAAGACCCTCGTAGCTAAATGGCAAGATATAATTCAGGCATACGAGATGGATGTAGGAAGTGGGGAGATAATGTTCCTTCCTAAAATCACACAATATCACGTCAGAAGAACTAAGATAAAGAAAATGAAAGTCTGTTATGCGACGCAGATATTTAGCCATACGATGGCTGCGGCCATTACCATAACAGTAACATCCTCATGTATGCTGACGACCTAAAAATATTCAGGTCTATTAATAGTGTGCAGGATACCGATTTGCTGCAGTGTGACCTTAGTAGATTTGAGCAGTGGTGTAGTGCTAACAGGTTGGAATTGAATGCAGTGAAATGTGTTGTTTTGAGATCCAATAGGGCTGCTGTTGGCATTGTTGCGAGATATAGGCTTGGTGACACCTCATTGATGGAAGTGGGTGAAATTTGTGATCTTGGTGTTGTGTTCGCCACAGGGCTGGATTTCCGGAACCACTACCGGTTGATCTCTTGTAAGGCTATGAAAACCCGCGGGTTTATCGCTCGTGTAGCTAAGAATTTTAGGCAGATCAGAACGCTTGAGCTGTTATATGTGGCGCTTGTGAGACCACAGTTAGAATACGCATCGGTAATTTGGAACCCAAAACATAAGCTATATATCAGCTTAATCGAGAGGGTCCAACACAAGCTCCTGAGGCTAGCTATGAGGTTATCAGGTAGCCCTATGCGGTTTTATGATCATGATTAAGGTCCTGCCTTACAGACGATAAGGCTTACCTCTCTAACGTATCGTCGAGTTTGTTCTGATCTGCTCTTCCTATATAAGGTAATCCACGGTCATATTAATTGTCCTGAGCTTGTTGCATTGCTTTGTTTTCATGCCCCTCAAAGGTCTTTGCGTCCGAGACCTCTCTTTGTACCGAGAATTCCCGCCTATTCTCAATACACCGTGGACCCCATAAACCGTGCGATGGAAGAGTGGAATCGGTGCTGTGATGCCAATGACCTGTTTACAGGTTCGCTAGACCGGTTCCGAACGCATTTATTTAGGCATCTTCTATCGCAACAACAAAATTTTTCTCTTGCGCCGTGATTAGGCATGAACAGGCAGACTGTTATATGTGTTATATGTATTAGTATTATTTTATTTTATTTTATTTTATTTTATTTTATTTATTTTATGTATTATTTTATGTTAATATTTTTATTTCTTTCTCTTATATTAATTTTCCTATGTAACAATGGTAATAATTTTGTATCCCTGTACACTAAAGGGTTTCCCGTTAATCATTAATAATAATAATAATAATGGTTCGAAACAGTAAGTATCGAAATTTATATTATCGTAAAAATCGAATGAATGTGAATTGAAAATGTCATTTGTTGCACATAAATAAGATTCCAGTGGTAACTCTGAGATGCCGTTACAAGCAACTGGAACAGCAAAATTTTTAAAATTTTTCAACGATCTGTTCGATTCCTTAAATAGTGCTAAGAGGAAATTGAATAATGAGTTGAAAACTCCTGTAACACCTAAAAGTGGGCACATATCTTATTGGGGTAAGTGTGTAAAAAGTATGCAACGTATGTATTTCCAACCCGAAAATACTATTCAAAGAACAATTCCACCATCATTAAAGAATTTCATTCTCACATTGAAAGGGTTCATAGAAATAGTAAATGTATTAAAATTAAAAAACTTAACCACTATACAGGGTGTTCCGAAAATGGTGTGGTATATTAAAGGGGGTGATTCGGGGGGTGATTGCAAACAACTTTTTCCTTTGCGAAAATGCCCTCCGAGGTTTCGTTAACGAGATATTAATAAAAAGCACCGACCAATCAGAGCGCGAGCCTTCCGCTGGAGGTCCCGCGCTAGCGTGGCCGCGCGCCGGGCCGCGCTGCGACTACGAACAAGCAAGGCGGCATGCATCGAAGGAAATTGAGTAGAATGGCAAATGAAAAAGACGTAACAAAAAAATCGAACCTTTTGCCATGGTTTGTTTGCCATTTAAAGTGAATAATGAATAAAGGATAAATGGATGAAAATCACGTGTAACGTAAAAAGACGAATACACATTTTTTTTAGAAGATTCGAAAATAATAATTATTTGAAGTGGGAGGATAAGGAATACGTAAAATTCCTTGTGTTAATAACATATCCACGAAAAGGTAATGTAACAGGAAATTAACGAAAAGTGATCGTAGTTCGTTATTATGATAAAAATCCGTAACTCAATAACGGCCAGCACTGTTGCTGATAACGAATAAGTCTGTTTAAAAACCCCGAATAAATATTTTCGTACGAGAATTTTGAGAATTATCGCCGGAAATAAGCCATAGCTTGCGTTAAATTTAAAAATGAATGATCACCATTAAAGTAACTAAAACTCACCCTTGTCGAAAATTCACCTGCAACTTGAAAACTTGTGTCACTGGGTCACTGAACCGATCCTGGTCATCGATGGACGAGCCCAGTGCACAGCTGATCCCAGGTATACGAGACTACCCAAAGTTAAGGGTCGCAATGTCAGGTGTGTCCAGGTCAACGTACCGAATATTCACTTCACTGCACGGCTACTAACACTGATCACTTTATTTACTTTTTATGGAACGTGTTGTTCCTACGTTTTAAAAATTGGTGGCCCCGAAAGGGGCCGATTGTTGTCAGTTGAAGAACTGCGACCGTCATTGTCCACGCATGCTTGAGCGCGGAGAATTAAATGTCGTTGGACGCCCTGTAATGTCTGCGGCGTTATGTTTTCCACCGCTGCGTGGATAAGCGCTATTGCTTCCTCAGGGGTGTCCACCGGCTGACGATACACTTCATTCTGAAATGATTGTTGCACAACAAATACAAAACGTAAGTAAAAAACAATTATCTACAACAGGAATAAGTAAAGAGTAACAGCAATAATCAAATTACCTTCAGGTAGCCCCAAAAGAAAAAATCCAGCGGATTCATATCCGGTGACCGTGGGGGCCACGCAACGTGGGGCTCTTGCCCGCCGCGGCCGATCCACCTGTCCTGAAAGGTTTCACCTAAATAGGCGCCGACAATATTAGCATAATGTGGCCCAGCTCCGTCATGCTGGTAGTACATGTTCTGTCGGATCTCATATGGAATATCGACCATAAGATCCGGCAGAACATGTTCTAGAAAATATTTATACGCTGGGCCGTCCAGCCTGTCTGGCAGAATGTACGGCCCAACGATAAATTCGCCACAAATGCCGGCCCATAGGTTGATCGACCAACGGACTTGTGCTGCACGTGGACGAAGCGCTAGGGGATTTTCGTCGCTCCACACATGCATATTGTGGGAATTGAAGCAACCTTCCCTGTTGAAAATTGCTTCATGCGTCCACAATATGTATGTGGTGAACGACGGATTCCTTCGCACTTCTCCCAACAGCCACCTGGAATAGTGAACCCGCTGGATGTAATCTCCGGGGAGCAACTGTTGCACCCGTACATATTTGTACGGATGCAACTTGCGATCCCTGAGGATTCCGTGTACCGTCGTGGTGCTGACACTAGAACAAAATGCAAAAAGATCCACTATTAGATAACATTTTTTTTCTTTAATTAATAATTGCTGCAGTTATCTTGAACTGTGACTTACTTTAGGCGACGGCTCAAGATGCGCACACTGATCGTTGGGTCAGCTTCAACGGCGTCGAGAATTCGCTCGATGATGCCCGGATTTCGCGCTGCAGCGGGTCTGCCCACCTCGCTGCCTCGCGGCATCACGGACCCCGTCGAGTAAAGCCGCGACGCTAACCGACGAAACGTATCCTCGCTTGGCGTTTCAATATTGGGATATTCTAGCGCAAATTCTCGCGCAACAGCTCTTGCGTTCCCGTCGTTCCGGGCGTAGACCCAGAACATACGGTAGTATTCCTGGGCTGTGAACATTTCTGCAATGCGATTTCTAGCTGACTGACAGGATTTTTTCCAAGCAACTTCCGCTACCCCCAAGTAGCTTCTCTGGTTCCATTATGAGTTAACTCCCACCAAGCCACGAGGCTTTAGGTAAAAAGAAGCCAGCACATTTTCGGAACACACGTGTTTTGCAGAAGTGCAACGAAAACTTTCACAAAAGCCCGCGCTCCGTCCTTCTACTGCCAATGTACCCATTGCTTCGAGATAGAAAACAGACACCACGTGTATCGGTTCGAAAGGGTCCGAAGGGAAGAGACGCAGAAAGTCTTCGAGTTGCTATAAAGAAGAAAATGCATACCATTCCTGTTTCCCCTTTCTGACACCCTGAGTTCATGTCTGCTACGAGGCGGAACCAATTAAGTCATAAATTATCCGAAACTGTAGGAAACCGTTCTCTACCGCCGACTTGCGGGACAATACGGTCATAAACCGCGACCCTGGCGAAATGCTCTGGCTGATCAGCCTGATTAATTTTGGAGAACTAGAAATTACAGAGTATTATCCAGCATCAATACGTCTCGCGGAGAGACACAGGAAAAGAAGGGAGAGTCCGCTGACTGCGCGTAGTCCCGCCTGCTTCGTCCTACCCTCAAATTAAAGACGGATCCCTTATCTCTCGAGTATAAACACGTGCTCGAATTTCAAAACACAAGCACGCATCGACGAATTCGGTGCGAGAGACTGTGGGCTTGAGGTCCGATTGGCCCCAAACTAACCAATCTGCCCTGCATCCCTCCCAAATGGCCACTGTCCTGAAGAGGCCCTCTTCACAGCAATATCTCCTCCCCAAGGCCCACCTTCTCTCGCACGGAATACGTCGACGCATGCTTTTGTTTTGAAATTCGAGCGCGTGTTTAGACACGAGAGATAAGCAGGCCCGATTGGTTAGTTCAGGACCAATCTCCTCCCCAAGGCCCACCTTCTCTCGAACGGAATACGTCGACGCATGCTTTTGTTTTGAAATTCGAGCGCGTGTTTAGACACGAGAGATAAGTAGGCCCAAATGGTTAGTTCAGGACCAATCGAACTTCAAGCCCGCCTTCTCTCGCACGGAATACGTCAACGCGTATTGTCCCTGAATTTATACTCGAGAGATAAGGGATCCGTCTTTAATTTGAGGGTAGGACGAAGCAGGCGGGACTACGCGCAGTCAGCGCACTATCCCTTCTTTTCCTGTGTCTCTCCGCGAGACGTATTGATGCTGGGTAATACTCTGTAATTTCTAGTTCTCCAAAATTAATCAGGCTGATCAGCCAGAGCATTTCGCCAGGGTCGCGGTTTATGACCGTATTGTCCCGCAAGTCGGCGGTAGAGAACGGTTTCCTACAGTTTCGGATAATTTATGACTTACTTGGTTCCGCCTCGTAGCAGACGCGAACTCAGGGTGTCAGAAAGGGGAAACAGGAATGGTATGCATTTTCTTCTTTATAGCAACTCGAAGACTTTCTGCGTCTCTTCCCTTCGGACTCTTTCGAACCGATACACGTGGTGTCTGTTTTCTATCTCGAAGCAATGGGTACATTGGCAGTAGAAGGACGGAGCGCGGGCTTTTGTGAAAGTTTTCGTTGCACTTCTGCAAAACACGTGTGTTCCGAAAATGTGCTGGCTTCTTTTTACCTGAAACCTCTTGGCCTGGTGGAGGTCAACTCATAATGGAACGAGAGAAACTATTTTGGGGTAGAAGAAGTCGCTTGGAAAAAATCTTGTCAGTCAGCAGTCAGCAATCGCGTCGCAGACAAATGTTCTCTGCTCGAGAGTATTACGCGATGTTCTGTGTGTACCCCCCGAACAACGAGGACGCAAGTGCTGCAGCGTGAGAATGTGCGCGGGAATTACCCACGGCTCCGAACGCCAAGTAAAAATTCATTTCCACCAATTTTTATAACGTAGCAACAACACGTTCCATGAAAAGTAAATTAAGTGATCAGTGTTAGTAGCCGTGCCGTGAAGTGAATATTCGGTACGTTGACCTGGACGCACCTGACATTGCGACCCTTAACTTTGGGTAGTGTCGTATACCTGGGATCAGCTGTGCACTGGGCTCGTCCATCGATGACCAGGATCGGTTCAGTGACCCAGTGACACAAGTTTTCAAGTTGCAGGTGAATTTTCTACAAGGGTGAGTTTTAGTTACTTTAATGGTGATCATTCATTTTTAAATTTAACGCAAGCTATGGCTTATTTCCGGCGATAATTCTCAAAATTCTCGTACGAAAATATTTATTCGGGGTTTTTAAACAGACTTATTCGTTATCAGCAACAGTGCTGGCCGTTATTGAGTTACGGATTTTTCTCACAATAACGAACTACGATCACTTTTCGTTAATTTCCTGTTACATTACCTTTTCGTGGATATGTTATTAACACAAGGAATTTTACGTATTCCTTATCCTCCCACTTCAAATAATTATTATTTTCGAATCTTCTAAAAAAAAGGTGTATTCGTCTTTTTACGTTAAACGTGATTTTCATCCATTTATCCTTTATTCATTATTCACTTTAAATGGCAAACAAACCATGGCAAAAGTTTGGATTTTTTTGTTACGTCTTTTTCATTTGCCATTCTACGCAATTTCCTTCGATGCATGCCGCCTTGCTTGTTCGTAGTCGCAGCGCGGCCCGGCGCGCGGCCACGCTAGCGCGGGACCTCCAGCGGAAGGCTCGCGCTCTGATTGGTCGGTGCTTTTTATTAATATCTCGTTAACGAAACCTCGGAGGGCATTTTTGCAAAGGAAAAAGTTGTTTGCAATAACCCCCCGAATCACCCCCTTTAAGGAACCGCAGCATTTTTGGGACACCCTGTATATACGAACCGGAGGGCGATGGAACACCAGCGAGAAGCCCTGGTGCCGGGTAGCCCTCTGGTGGCATGTCGATGAACACCTACCGGACCCCTACAAAGCTGTAGGGATTACGGGGTGGTGTAAGAACGTATGATGTACGTTCTCCCTGGCGGCCCTACTGCCGCTGTGTTCTCCTTTGTACTTGACTGGTTAATAACTGGTTATACAATTGATGGTATCAATGTCTTTAATAAATGTCTTCATCTCCACAGGTGTGGATAATGATGAAAGGGTAACCAGATAATATCTGGTTAAGGAACAACTATAATATATATAGTGACCACGTGTACCAACTAGGTAAAGCGGAAGAACCGAGAGAGAATCTCCCAGTCTCACGTGGTGTAACGTTCTGCGTGCCGCATGGCAAAGCTCGCCGATGTGCGGGCTGTCCCCACTCCTTACATGTACGGAGAGGGGGAACTGCCGATCCCCACACACTCCCCCCCGAGTGCTAATGCTCACAAGCACGAAACTTATAATTAAATAAATAAAATATAATATATAATATATAATATGTTGATATGTACATTATTTACATTGTGCAAGGTTGCACCGCACAAAGCGAGGATGGCATAAATATTGCATTTAAATGTGGTGATTATGTACCCGGCGCTAAAACTACCTTCTTACGTGCGTACGTTTTCAACGGTGGACGCAACGAAAGATTTGGACTCGCTGGTGGATCCGAAGACGGACCAGCGATAGGCGACGACGTTTCGGGAGCATCTTCTACTAAGAAAAATGCCGGTTTGAGCAGATCAGTAGATATACTACGTAAATTGCCATTTACAACTAGCTCATAAACCGCATCCGAAACGCGCCGTTCTATTTTATAAGGGCCAGAGTAAGGACGCTCTAAAGCCTTCTTGGCTACATTTCGCATAAAAACATGCGAGCATGTTTTTAGTTCCTTGAAAAAGAACGCTCTTTTCTTGTATTTATGTGCTACGGGTACCGGTCGCACCATACGCATAAATTCGCGAAATTCTTCAATGAAGATATTAGGATTTGGCGACAAATCATCAGGCAGGAAAAATTCCCCTGGTAAACGAATAGCAGTACCAAACATAAATTCTGCTGGAGATGCTCCAACGTCCACACGGACATGTGAGCGCAGCCCTAAGAGCACCGTAGACAATACCTGGGTCCAATTCTGACTAGTGTGGCACATTATCGCTGCTTTAAGCACACGATGCCACCTTTCAATCATCCCATTGGATGCTGGATGATACGGAGTCGTCCGAATGCGCTCAGAACCAATTAAATTAAGCAATGCATTAAATAAACGCGATTCAAACTGCGCGCCTTGATCTGTCGTTATTACTTTCGGCGCCCCGTATCGAGAAATCCAGGTATCGAAAAATGCTCTGGCTATCGTCTGAGCAGAAGTCTCCACCAAAGGCACAGCCTCCACCCAGCGCGAAAATCGATCTATCATCGTTAAACAATATTCGAATCCGTTGCTGGCCGGCAATGGACCTATAATGTCAATGTGCACCTGATCGAAACGACCGTCAGGTGCAACGAAATGTTCCGGTATACGTTTAACATGACGCGAAACCTTCGATTGCTGACAAACCAAGCACTGCTTGCACAAGCGCGCTATGACTTTGCTCATGTCTGGCCAGACATAACGTTGACAAATGGTACGATCAGTAATCTTCGCGCTTGGGTGTGCCGGCTTATGGAACATCTCAAAAACTGTTCCCCGAAGCGAAGCAGGAATGTACGGTCGAATCGACTCTCCAGACATTTCGCAAAATACTGCGGTGTGGGCAGGACCCCACTGCAGTTTAATTAATTTCAATTGCGGATTAGGAGCTTTGCAAAGCTGCACCAATTCCTCGTCTTTGTCCTGCTCTGATGCTAAATCCTTTAAATTTATTTCCAATGGAAGTCTTAATGATTCTACACGAGATAGTGGGTCTGCAACTACGTTGCTAGTACCCGGTACATGCTCGATTGCTGTAGTGAATTGAGCAATGAAGGACAATTGACGCATTTGACGCGGGGAAGCCTTGTCAGAACGTTGAATAAACGCATAAACAAGTGGTTTATGGTCTGTCAGAATTTTAAAATTTCTTCCTTCGACATAATATCGAAAGTGCTTTACTGCCTCGAAAATTGCTGTCAATTCGCGATCGTAAGCACTATAATTCCTCTGCGCGGGGGACAGCTTTTGAGAGTAGAAAGCCAATGGCTCCCAGACTCCTGACACAGATTCCTGCTCAAGGACTGCGCCCATGGCGACGTCCGAAGCGTCCGTGACAATACGCGTCTCCGCGCCGGAACGAGGATACACCAACAATGTTGCATTGGCCAGTGTTTCCTTAACTCTGATGAATGCCGAATCCGACTCATCATCCCATGCGATTGGCCTTTTATCATTCTTTTTTGAATCCTTCAAAAATGCATTCAGAGGTGCTTGGATCTTAGCTGCTTGCGGAATATTCAAGCGGTAAAAATTTGTCATTCCCAAAAAACGTCTTAATTCCATAACCGTAGTCGGTTTGGGGAAAGAAATGATCGCCTCCACTTTTTTAGCGGTAGGACGAATACCTTTAGAATTTATAATGTACCCGAGAAATTCAATCTCCGGTATACCAAGGACACATTTACTTAAATTCAATCTAAGATTGGCATTTTTAAGTCTTTCAAAAACAATCTTTAAATGCTTGGCATGCTCTTCTGCAGAATTAGAAGCAATTAAAATGTCGTCTATATAGACAAACACGAAATCTAAATCTCCAAGCACCCGATCTACATATCTTTGAAAAGTTTGACTCGCGTTTCGTAATCCATAAGTCATATAAACGAATTCAAAAAGTCCAAACGGGGTAATGACTGCCGTCTTCGGAATGTCCTCAGGAGCCATAGGGATCTGATTCTATGCTCGGTGAAGATCCAATGACGAGAATATCGTCCTGCCCGCAAGATTTGTCGCACAATCGTGCAAATGGGGCGTCGGATAACGATCCGGAATCGTCACCGCATTTACACGCCTAAAATCCCCTGCAATTCTCCATGTGCCGTCCGCCTTTAGGATCAAATGAATAGGGCTTGACCACGGACTAGACGACGGACGACAAATGCCCGACTCTACGAGAGCCTTCATTTCAGCTTTTGCAGCTTTTAATTTTTCCGGGTTTAATCGTCTGGGACGTTCGGAAATGGGAGGACCCGAAGTTACCATATGGTGATAAACATCTGTTCCGCAAGGCGGATCTATACGAGAGCTACCAATTATCTCGGGAAACTCCGACAATAATTTTGCATAGATCGAGGAGTGATCTATCGCGTATGTTGACACAAAGTCTACACTCTTCATTGTTGTGTTAACCGCTAAACCCGTCAGAGTATCAACGAGGCAACGACTACGCAGGTCGACCGATATCCCGTAGTGCGTGAGAAAATCCGCGCCTAAAATGGCGAATGGAACAGAGGCAATTGTAAAATTCCATTTAAAGTAACGCCTGAGGCCTATATCTAATGACCTAAGTGATTCGCCAAAAGTGTTTATTAACGTATTATTCGCGGCGAATAACTTGAACGAACTAGGTGCGCCGCAGTTTGTTTTACAAGCCGGTATCAACGAAATATCTGCACCGGTATCAATTAGGAAAGTTAATCCTGACACCCGGTCGCGGACATGGAGACGTTTCGATACATTACGACCCTCTATTCCCGTCTCCTGTACGGAGGGTCGGACTATTTTCCCGACTTCCAAATTTGATATTTCTCGCACCACTGTTTACATGCAGTGGGATTGTTCGGGTACTTAGTATGCCAGAAGCACAATTTTCCCGATTTTTTCTCACGAGAAGGCGTACGCTTCCGATCTGATCGCGATTGAGAACGTGATTTACGCGAATTGCATCCAAGTTCTAAACGCTGCATTTTACTATTCAGCGCTTTTAAACCTTCCGCTAAATGCTTTATATCGTTGCGAATTTCTAACAACGTTGAGCTAGAGGGTTCTGACGAACCAGCGGAAGATGCTATTACAGAATCTGGACTTGCAGAACTCTCTGCAATTTTGTCTGCCATATCCGCAAGCTTATTTACATCTATAATATCGCTTGCCGATAATATGGCACGTATATTCGCGGGTAAGTGGTCGAGAAAAATTGATTTTATTATTGCATTGTCGCATTTTCCGTCATTTAACGCACGCAATCGGTTTAATATTAGCGAAGGTTTTCCTTCGGTAATCACCTGACCTTTTAATAGTTTCCTAAGGTTAGATTCCTCGGATGGCGCAAGAGTAACAATGCTAGGTTTTTTTATTAATTCGAAAATATCCGGCGGCCGAGGTGATTGGATTATTAAATCCTTGATAACCGATACAATCTCAAAATCCAATGCAGCAATTACAATATCTGCTTTTGTATTTTCAGCAGAAATCTGTGCGCTGCGCAATGACGCTTCCACTTGTACGAACCAAAGAGCAGGATCCGCACGAAAAAATTGAGGAATTTTTGGAACGCGATAATGATCCACCCGCGGCTGCTCAACCGACAAGTTATTGCCTGATGAGCTTGAATTATCATCTTTAGGCGGCATATTACAATATGTTAATAAAATTACTATAATACAAAAGTTTGTAATAATGAAAATAAATGTGAATATTATTATAATATGAAATAATGTCATGTAATCGTTTACTATATATGTGAATTAACGAATTATAAAGATACGTGAATAAATATATTTACACTTTATGATCTGAAATCAGTCTTTTCGGTTACCGTGAAAATCACAACAAAGTTGCCCTTCAGACGCGGCGCAGACGAACGCCGCAACCACTTGCAACAGTTCGCAGAATGCGCTGTTGCCAGCGACTCACAGTCGAAAAATTCTCGCCCGACCGTGCGCGATTCTACGAAATTTCGGCGGATCTGGCAACGTCGGAATCTTTTTTTTTTTCCGACGTAGACGCGCGTGATTTCAAATAACCCGAAGGTTATATAGACTAATATGGGTACATAACCACCACAATACACAATGCTTGATAGATTTATTGCCAAACTCGCTTACCGCAATTCCCAGAAGTCGCCTCCACACGGAAGTACACCTGGGCAGCATCGATGAGGTATGAAAACATCAGTGCTGATAGGGAACAGGACTCGAGAGTACACCTTGTCCGCCGTGATGAAGAGTGAAGACACCTGTGCTTTAGGACGGCTCGGCTGGCATCAAAGTCGTCTCGTCATGCAGCAAAATGGGCTCTGGATTCACAGCATCAGACTTCAAGGTGGCAGGAAACAAGAATCCCTGGACAGGACATGAACATCCTCTCGTTCTGGACGAAACAGCGAACTACCAGCAGTTTGTGGCACCCGAACACACATGGGAACGGGCTGGAACGTCTAATGACTTCTCCTTGTGTGGTAGACTACCCACGGTTTAAACCAGCCGTAAAGGACCCTCGTGGACTAGACTTGAATAGTCGACTTCAGCTTCCACGTGGTAAGTACAACAAAACCGTTGTCGGGGTCACCAATGTAGGGATTACGGGGTGGTGTAAGAACGTATGATGTACGTTCTCCCTGGCGGCCCTACTGCCGCTGTGTTCTCCTTTGTACTTGACTGGTTAATAACTGGTTATACAATTGATGGTATCAATGTCTTTAATAAATGTCTTCATCTCCACAGGTGTGGATAATGATGAAAGGGTAACCAGATAATATCTGGTTAAGGAACAACTATAATATATATAGTGACCACGTGTACCAACTAGGTAAAGCGGAAGAACCCAGAGAAGCGAGAGAATCTCCCAGTCTCACGTGGTGTAACGTTCTGCGTGCCGCATGGCAACGCTCGCCGATGTGCGGGCTGTCCCCACTCCTTACATGTACGGAGAGGGGGAACTGCCGATCCCCACAAAGCTCACTCTAGTGGCTCACTCTAGTGGCTCACTCTAGTAGCTCACTCGCTCACCGTTTGAATTAACTGATTGTTTTCATATGTTTTGTTTCCCACGTCGTTTTCTTCACATCGATTTACAACAGTGTTAACAATACATATACAGACAGAATATACAGTCTTTGTTTTTGATACGCCAGTGTCAGGTATGAATTGTTGCTTTTCATTTAAATAAATATACCATTTGCTCATCAAAAACTTCATTCCAATGTACTCGCGTAGAGAACAGCATTGTTCGTCTCACATTGTAGTGCTATATCTTTTACACGTAATTCGCGTTGAACTTTGTCGTACAGAGAAACAGCCCCGCTAAAACTCATCCGTGCCTAAGAGGTTAATAGTGAAACCAAAACAGCTGGATATGAATGGTTAAAGGCATTTCTGAATAGGCACCCTGATCTAACAATACGTAAAGCTGAAGGTGTCTTAATTGCCCGTGGTCTGGACATGTCTAAAGAAGAAATTAAACAATACTTCGATTTATTGCAAGAAACGTTGATTAATCATGATTTGATTGGTAAGCCTAGCAGAATTTATAATGTTGACGAAACTGGCTTGCAACTAAATAATAATCCTGGTCACGTCACTGCAACAAAGGGAGCTAAAGCAGTGAACCAGATCACCTCAGGAGAAAAAGGTGAAACGATTACTGTTGTGGCTTGTTGCAATGCAGAGGGTAAATTCATCCCTCCTTACTACATACTTAAAGGGGTACGTAAAAAACTCGAATTTGAAGATGGCATGTCAGCAGGATCCTATGTACACATGAGCCCACAGTCTGCTTATGCAAATGCTGATATTTTTTATGTAAATTTTCAATAATTACACACCTTCCCGGTATACAAATCGAAGATGTAAAGCTTAAGAAATCAAAGAGCGAAAGCTTTATTCAAGATTTCTGTTCGGTACCGAGTAGTACATGTCTCAAATGTAACAGTCCCGGTGCCGTAGAAAATAAATTACTAGAAATCGGTAAATCACATATTGGATAACAAAATTATTAACATGGTTTTATTGCAATTTCACTTGAGTTTTAAATAATTTGAAAAATTCTTTTCTATCATAATTAATCATAAATTTTCATTGCTATGTGATATTGTATTATTTCAAGTTTTCAATGCAAAAGAGGAAAATTTTTATGTAAGCTTACAAGAACTACATAAAAAGATTCCTAACCCATTGTGTAAAAACGAAGAGCTACACTTGGTGGGCTCTGTTAAGTATTATGGTAAGAGTGGCCTGCCGACAAGGCACGCAGAACAATCGTCACAAAGAGTAACAGGGCATTACACAACAATTATATATCGCAAGGGCGATCCAACAAATTGGATAGAACTTGACGATTTAAAAAATCATTATATAAATAGGAAAGGAAACTATAAAATTGTACCACGATTACTCATGTATATAAAAGAAATAAAATAATAAAATAAAATGATACAAAATCTTTCATTCTCTTTTCTGCACTTACCTACAACCAGCATTGTACAGCCTTTAGGCTATGCTAGATTAACGCTGTTCTAGCGCGGTCATCGCTTCTCGAAAAAGACTGCAGCGAAAAAATTAATATTCCATGGATTAAGAGCAAATAATTAGCAAAAAAATATGACGCAAAATCGGCTTCGATATCTTTGTTAAGTACTGTGATACAACATGTGGCTACGTTAGCTTCCCATACAGCACACCTGGTTGCAGCAGTATTGCAAGGACGTTGCTGCAATATTACGTTGTTGCAGGTTGCATTGCAATATTGTAGGAACGTTCCTGCAATATTGTCGTGCATTATTGGAGTGGCAATGATCCTACAATATTGCAGCAATATTGCCATTTCGTTGCCGTGCAATGTTCCATTGGCAACGATCCTGCAATATTGCTGCAATATTGCGCCCACATCGTCGTGCAATGTTCCACTGGCAACAGTCCTACAATATTACTGCAATATTGCGCGCACATCGTCGTGCAATGTTCCAGTGGCAACGGTCCTACAATATTGCAAGAACGTTGCCGTGCAATGTTCCATTGGCAACGATCCTACAATATTTCTGCAATATTGCGCGCACATCGACGTGCAATGTTCCAGTGGCAACGGTCCTACAATATTTCTGCAATATTGCGCGCACATCGACGTGCAATGTTCCAGTGGCAACGGTCCTACAATATTTCTGCAATATTGCGCGCACATCGATGTGCAATGTTCCAGTGGCAACAGTCCTACAATATTTCTGCAATATTACGCGCACATCGACGTGCAATGTTCCAGTGGCAACGGTCCTACAATATTTCTGCAATATTGCGCGCACATCGATGTGCAATGTTCCAGTGGCAACAGTCCTACAATATTTCTGCAATATTGCGCGCACATCGTCGTGCAATGTTCCAGTGGCAACGATCCTACAATATTGCAAGAACGTTGCCGTGCAATGTTCCATTGGCAACGATCCTACAATATTTCTGCAATATTGCGCGCACATCGACCTGCAATGTTCCAGTGGCAACAGTCCTACAATATTTCTGCAATATTGCGCGCACATCGTCGTGCAATACTGTAGTGAAAACTTGTGGAAACATTACAACAATATTCTGAAGCAACTATGACTTTGTCAAAATTTTTCGAAATATGTACATTAGGGTGGTCGTTAGTTATAGGGGTCAACATTTTTTATGAGTTCTTTTTTATCGCACCCCCCTAAATTGTGACACTTGATGAGAAAATGATATGTGCAAAATTTCAAAGTGATCGGACAATGGCAACCCGTGCCACATTTGAGTTAAAGTTTTGAAATTTTAGTGATTTCTCGTCAGTTTCGAACATAATTGTTTTCGGCTATTTTTGAAGTATCAGTGAATATTTTTTAATAAAAGCACAATTTATTAGACGTATAATAATAATATGCATGTTACTTACAAAAATATATACGAAATCTTTGAGTTTTATCTCTTAAAATTAGTATATAACGCAGCGTATAAGCTACTGTACGCAGTCGGGTGGTTGTTCGAGTCAAATTATAGTTCTTTTGATGCACAACAAGTGTATTGTTTGTTTTTGTAATAATGATTATAGTATTAGTACTTAGGAATTAAATTTTTTTACATAGTTGTAAACGAAATACTCTCTATTGAAATTTAAGTTATATATTATAGATTGAAGGTAATAAATTAGCATATTATTAAATTCTATGTATTTTTCAATATATATTCTGTGTTTGTAAATTTGTTTACATTAGGGTAAAGTCTCCTATAATCTTCAATTATTTGTAAAATATATTGTTTTTCTTCCTCATTATTTGTCAGCAGATTATTATATTCTGATATAAGTTTGACATAACGTTCAGTGGTACCTATCATTTGTCACTTATAAATGTGTTGCACTTTGTAAAGTTTTCTGATATAACGTGTCGTTCTTCCACAATGAAGGGTCCTTTCCTAAAAAGTCTGTAGGTATATTGTACCTATTAAAAAATTTGGTTTGGAAAAACCAAACAATCCGTCTTTACCAAGTAAAACGCGGTAATATTCACGATTGCCAGGTAACGATTTTTTTTCTATGATATTAGAAGGTTCTTTCATTAGAAGCATTTTCATAGGGAAAAGCCTGGAATATTCACGTAGTTGCATACAGTAGCTAAACCGCAGCGTTATATGTCAAGTTTCTCTTCCAGATCTCCGTGGTCGTGGGAATCTACGACACAAGTTTTTGAGTAAATTATTTAAAGTTGTGTCTATAAATCATTATTATACATATCAGAAAAAACAATAGTTTTTAAGGAACTATTAAGTAATTATTTATAATAGGGCAGTATCAAATTATTTAAAAAAATTGACATAAAATCGCTAAAACTTCAAAACTTCAATTAACGTGCGACACAGGTTGCCGACGTCCAATCAATTTGAATTTTTTCAGGGATCATTTTTCCGTCTAGTGTTACAATTTTGGAGGGTGCAACGAAAGAAATCGGAAGTCGTGAAATAAGACTTCACGTAGCCGCGCATAATGGCTCCGACGCTGTTGTACGCTAATTTTAACGGTAAAATTCAGAGATTCTGAGAATACTGTTTGAAGTCACACAGAAATGATACTATTATACACCTAAGAAATTGTACTTTTATTAAAAAAGAATCACTAATTCCTCCATAATAGCGGAACACAGTGATGTGCGAAATTGACGTGAAGTCACTAAAATTTCAAAACTTTAACACAAATGTGGCACGGGTTCCCGTTGCCCAGTCACTTTAAAATTTTGCACACATCATGTTCTCACCAAGTGTCACAATTTAGGGGAGTGCGACCAAAATAAAACGGAAGTTGAAAAATAAGGACCATCCTAATGTACATGACGTCGAGTGGTTTCTACGGCGTGTTTCATTTAACTGGATACGCTAGAATATCTCGTTGGCCGTTGAAGATATGAAAAAAGTGTTATCGCGGGAGTTGTATGTAGGTACATGAACTTATAGAGGAGATTCGAAGATCAATTTAATTATTTTAGATAAAGTAGGTACTATATTTTTTAATGTCTGAAATTATTATTATTATTATTAAACGTCTTTATTGCACAAATACGTATATACAATCTAGCAAGAGAAAAGAGAGAAGAGAAGACAAATGTAAAGGTTTAGTCTAAAGACTGTTTTCCAACCTAACCTAAAACGACACCGGGTGAAATTTGTAGTACGCACCTATAGTGTTACAAAACCCTAATGGGGTTTGTCAAATGAGCCTTCGTTTTTGAATAATTTGAGTTTAAAGTATTGCACGGTAGGAGTATAAGTTCGAATACGTAAGCAATCTTATCAATCAGCGGTTGTAGCTGCGGCGGTAAAGTGTTCGTCTACGATGCTACAGGTCCTCGGTTCGAATCCCCCTGAGGTAAAAGAATTTTCTATGAGAAAAAGACACACGGGCGTTATACTACTACGATTCTGCACACATTCACGTCGTCGCGTCCCTCACTGCCCGAAACGTTGCGGCAGAAATAATTACACTCCTGCAATGTTGTTAAGGCGGACATAGGAGTGAACCTGCAACGTCTCTGCAATGATGCGGTGCAATAGAGTTGCAGGATCATTGCCACTATTTTGCCGTTTCGTTGCAGGACTACATATTTGTAATGTTCCCAAAACTTTGCAAAAAAACACTCCTGCAATATTGCTAAGGCGGACATAGGAGTGAACCTGCAACTTCTCTGCAATGATGCGGTGCAACATTGCAATCTCGCACCGCAATATTGCCGAAGAGTTGCAGGATCATTGCCACAATTTTGCAGTTTCGTTGCAGAATCATTGCCGGAACGTTGCAGGACTACATATTCGTAATGTTGCCGCAACTTTGCAAAAATACACACCTGCAATATTGCTAAGGCGGACATAGGACTGAACCTGCAACGTCTCTGCAATGTTATGTTGCAATATTGCCATCTTGCACCGCATCATTGCAGAGACGTTGCTGCAATGTTATGGTGCTGTGTGGGTTAATATTAAGCTAGAGCAGCCACAGTTTTTCGAAAACGGCTGGGGCAATAAAACTAATATTCAGTGGATTAAGAGCAATAAATTAGAAAAAAAATAAGCTGCAAGAATGGGATTGATATCTTTCTTAGGTACAGAGATACAATAAATGGCTACGCCAGCTTAATATTTCGGTAGCATAGCCATTGTTTCTCGAAAACGGCTGGAGCAAAAAAATTAATTCTTTGGCAAATAATTAGCAAATAAATAGGAAAAAAATATCGTATTAATTTTGCGTTGGCCTTTTCAAATGGCTACGCCAGCTTAGTATACGGCCTTCGATGTACAAATCCGAAGCGCGAGCGATTCAAGGGACTTGTGGCGGCCTCGAGCAGACGACACGTGGTAAACTATCTCCACCAGAGGGCCACTTATCTCGCTGGTCCTCTCAGTCGTCCTCCGTTCATATATATACAGCTTTCGCCTCAGTCCTTTCACCCGGCGTGTCTAAGGCGGGGTTCCGCCAGATAGTGTAGGGAGCGCTGCTTGCTCCTCCCGAGACAGAGGAGTGGGGGAGTGTCCCACTCTCTCTGGTGGAACCCGAAGTTGGGTAGAGCTTGACTGGACACGAGCCAGTCCAAACGTGAATATATACAACTTTCGTTATTGTTAATTGTGGTGTTCAGTATCCTTCCCCAAATACGTGAGCATGTGCTCTGGCAGAAGTAGGACCTGCCATTAAAGATTAAGGCTCTCTAGGAGTAGAAATCCTACATTGGTGACCCCGACGTGATCGTTGTGATACGTCGTTATTGTGGGAAGAAGCGAACACGACAACCTGATGCTGACTCCACGAGGCATCTGTCCTCGTCCTTGGGCATCGTGATATTTCTGACCAGCCGTCCAGAGGGGACCTGCAGCTAGCGGAATGTGGGGCTGGGATTCGTAACGCCCACCCAGGACCTCCGCCTTCAAGGAGAAACCACGAGGCGTCCGTGATCGCCGTCGCGGGAAGTCGAGGCGCAGTCAGGACGCTGCCCCTTGCCCCGACATTCGTCGCATCCAGCAGTTCTACTTGACCTGCAACATCAGCAGCCCCAAGGAGCAGTGTGGACTGCGTAGGCGACAGCCACGGGAACATCAGTGTTCCTGGGAACAGCATTCGAGAGAAGCTTGGGCCACGTGGCATAGGCCGGCCAAGGTAAAGCCGTATCGGCCATCTTGTCGTGCGACGTAAATGCGGTGGCGTGGCGAACTACTTGCGTGGTAACGAGTCGCGTGTCTGCGAGTGTGTACCGCTGTGGCTTGTGTATATAGTTGTAAATAGTATTAGTAAGTAGATTATTAGGGACTGCGTATGGTAACCGTTCCTTCGCGTTTAGTGTATTGCGAATTGCGACGCGTGTGTGAAAGGGGACTAATAGCCCGTGGCCGCGTTGGCTAAGGTGCGCATTTCGAGGTTGGCATTATAGCACCCACGATGAGCGAGCAGGCATTGGCTGAACTACAGGCGACCGTAACGCAGCTGCGAGCTGAGTTGGCCAAATGTGGCACGGAAACTGCCATGCCGACGGAGCCGCGTACTGATTCATACCGCCTGCCGAAAATTCCTCCTTTTTTTAAGGATGATCCGGCGCTATGGTTTTTTCAAGTTGAGGCGTCTTGCCGGAACGCGCAGATAAAAAAACAGGCTACCAAGGCCGATCTAGTGGTCGCTTCGTTAGACTTCGAGATAGTGGCGTGTATTAAGGATTTGATTTCCAACCCTGTCGGAGACCACCAGTACGATCGTATTAAAGAGCCCATCATTGCCGCGTATTCTAGTTCGGCAGAGAGCCGAGTTAGGCAACTGTTGAAAGGTGAGGTGCTAGCCGACGGGAAGCCCTCACAGATACTTTGTAGGTTGCGGAACTTAAACGATAGCGGTTGCGACGATGCCGTAATTAAAACCGTGTTTCTGGAACATCTGCCTGCGCAGTGCAGGGGAATTCTTGCCGCGGCGAACGTTACCGACCTGCAGAAGTTAGCGGAGCTAGCTGACCAAGTTGTTGAGGCGATAGGATCGAGAACGGAGAGATCAGTGTTCGCGGTCGGTGAATCTAGTACTCTGCCTCCCGTGGGGACAGCCATGGAGCGTGTAGCGGCAGATCTTGCTGCACTTAGTGTTAAAGTTAGCAAGTTGTCCGGAGCTGTCGAGAGGCTCGCATCGAGGTCGCGTTCGGGCTTTCGGAAGAACCGTGAGCGCTCGGTCAGCGCCAAGCGTGGTTCGAGCGGTGCTAAGCACGATTCGGGTCTGTGCTGGAAGCACAGAAGATTTGCCGAGAAGGCGCATGAGTGTGCCGACCGATCGGTTTGCAAGTTTAAGTCGGCGGAAAACTAGCTCGTCTTCCCCTCGTGGCGGCGGTTGGGGAAGGCCGCGAAATGGGAAACCGCCTTAAGGCCCGTGACCGGATTTCGGGTCTGAGTTTTCTGATTGACTCTGGTGCGGATATCTCGCTTCTGCCGGTCGGTGATAAAGCAAAGCGCAAGCCGACGGACTTTAGGCTGTACGCGGCCAACGACTCGCGGGTTGATACATACGGCGAGAAGCGATGCGTGTTAAACCTTGGGCTTCGCCGGGAAATTAGTTGGAATTTTTGTATTGCCGACGTTCCATATCCCATAATTGGAGCCGATATCCTGGCGCATTACGGTCTGGTAGTGGACCTTAGGAGGCGTCTTCTAGTCGATACCCTTACGTCCGTGTATTCTCTCGGTGTTAGGGGACCCTCCTTACCGCCTTCAGTCAGCTCGATGTGTAGATCCGCGGAGTGTAGATATACGAGAATACTGGCCGGTTACCCGGAGATTACGGGGATGTCGCAGCAGGTTCCCTAGGAATCCTGCGACGTCTTACACCATATACAGACGACCGGACCCCCGGTGGCTGAGCGCCCGAGGCGTCTTTCGCCTGCTAAGTTGGCTGCGGCGAAGAGGGAGTTTAGAGCGATGTGCAGGGCCGGAATTTGCCGCCCGTCGTGTAGCCCGTGGGCAAGCCCTATCCACCTAGAGCCAAAGGGAGAGGGCGAGTGGAGAATTTGTGGCGACTATCGCAGACTAAATTTGGTGACGATTTCGGATAAATATCCGGTACCTCACTTGCAGGATTTCACTGCGAATCTCCACGGAAAAAAAGTATTTTCAGCCTTGGATTTACACAAGGCATTCCATCAAATCCCTCTCGCTCTGTCGGATATCGAAAAGACCGCGGTGATAACGCCGTTCGGGCTGTTTGAATTCAAAGTCATGACCTTCGGTCTGCGTAACGCGGGCCAAACGTTTCAAAGGTACATACACCGGGCTCTCGCGGACCTTGATTTTGTTTTCGCATTTCTTGACGACATCCTCGTTGCATCTTCATCGCCGGAAGAGCACGAGGAGCATCTCCGCGTGGTGTTTGAAAGGCTTAAGCAATTTCACTTGCGCTTGAATGTTAGTAAGTGCCGACTTGGGCTGCCCGAGATCCAGTTCCAGGGCTACATCGTCCGCCGCGATGGCATTAGCCCCACACCAGACAAGGTCGAGGCTATTCTGAACTTCCCGAGACCGCGTACCGTTGAAAAGTTGCGCCGATTTTTGGGCGCAGTAAATTTTTATCGCAGGAGCATTCCCCATGCGGCCGAGGCACAGGCCCCGCTTAATGAGTACCTGCGCGAATCGCGGAAGAAGGATAAGCGCGAGGTCATGTGGTCCACAGAGGCTGTGCGTGCGTTTGAGGGTACTAGGACCGAAATAGCTCGCGCTGCGCTTCTGGCTCACCCGTGCAACGGGGCGGAAACTAGAGTGGTAACGGACGCGTCTGACTTCGCGATAGGAGCCGTGTTAGAGCAGCGAATTGAGGGTTCATGGAGACCCCTGTCGTTTTTCTCCCGGAAATTTTCTCCGTCCCAGTTGAATTATAGCGCTTATGATCGAGAGTTGACTGCGGTGTTTGAAGCGATCAAATATTTTAAATACTTTCTTGATGGACGGGACTTTGTGGTCGTCACTGACCACAAACCACTGATTTATGCATTTATGCAACGTGCAGACAAGGCGTCACCGCGCCAAGTGCGGCAACTCTCGTTCATAGCCCAATACACGACACGCGTCGAGTACCTGCCGGGAGCCGAGAACGTCGTGGCCGACCCGCTGTCGCGCGTGGAAGCTATCCGATTGCCTTGCGAGATCGAGTTAAATGAGCTTGCGGGGGCACAGGAGTGCGACGACGAGCTCAAGGAAATTCGCGCGTCCAAAGATGTTCCGTGCACGATGAAGCAGATCCAGTGGGGACCGTTACACACGACGTTAGCTTGCGAAATCTCCGGCGAGTCAATTCGCCCGTACATACCTGGGGCGCTGCGCAGGCGAGTGTTCGACCTATTTCATGGTCTCGCCCACCCGGGCGCTAAAGCGACCGATAGACTTATTCGCCAGCGGTACTTGTGGCCGAACATGCACCGTGATGTAAAGGAGTGGTGCAGTAAATGCGTGCAGTGCCAGCAGTCCAAGGTTTCGCGACACGTAAAGCAGCTTCCGGCGCAGTTTGTTGCCCCGGATGCACGTTTCGATCACGTCCACATGGACATCGTGGGTCCCTTGTGCGAGGACAACGGTTTTAAATATGTATTGACGATGATTGACAGATTTTCGCGTTGGCTCATCAACAGCAGGTTTAGTTTCCGCGCGCTCAATAGCTTTTGCTAAGTTAAAAACGCTATCCCTATTAATTTTTCAAAATTTGATGCCGTAATTAACTTCAAATGACGTAACCAAATCAGACAGTACTGTTCAAAAAAATATAACATTATTTTATCAACATTTCCCCCTCATACAGGGCTTAGTTTTAATTTAATAATAATTTTGACCACGGAATCAGATTCTGCGACCCCAAAAACCCCTGGAATGACCATCTTCATGATGATAAAGGGTGAAATGTGAGCGTAAGGATTTGTTTTCACGTTTTCGGCGTTTCGTCCCACTGTGCATCGGGGCGTTTTCGGCGTCGAGCATAGCACCTCCAGATTTCGTGGGCAGTCAACGTGTTAAAGAATGTATACAAATATTAGAAGCTGAAAAGACACCCACGCTTCATTTAGTACTACTATGGCTGAAGAAATTAATTCAACATTGTAGTACCAACATATCAGACAATTTAGAAATACAGTATATAAAAAGTGCAACCAAAACTTATTTAGAAACGAAATTTAAACTACACGAATATCATAAAATCGCAACATTCCTGGTACCGACGTTTAGAAAATTACGAATGTTATCTGCAGAAGAGAAAAACATCGTGTTTGAAAACGTGAAAGAATTAATTTCACATACATCAAATACAACGCATCAATCTACATCCACTTCTACAGCTAGTCCATCTACATCAACCGAGTCTACAAATGAAGAACAACCACCTGAAAAACGGTTAAGAACAACTTTTTCCGAATGGGCCGATTCTGACGGAGAAATTGAACAATCATGTGACTTCACTCTATATATGTCCTTAAAATACACGGCGAATGAGGATATACTGCAGTGGTGGAAAAATAATGCTCAAATTTTACCTCAATTGAGCATAATAGCAAAAAAGATATTTGCTATTCCAGCGAGTAGCGCTCCCAGCGAAAGATGCTTTAGCTCTGCTGGATTTATCATACAAGAACGAAGGTCTTGCCTGAAACCGGAAATAATAGATGCAATTCTATTTTTGCATAATAATATGTAAGTCATTTTTATGATGTTTGTTTATTTCTTTCCCTTTCACTTTTGTTTTTGTACTTATCCTAATCGAAATCTTTAAAACATCTTCCTTACATTTACTTTTTAATATTTTCTTAACGTATGCTTTCAAATTTCTACTGCTCTTGTACCATGTATCCATTACATAGTAGCTACTTTTATTAACTATACTACATTATTATAATTGTGTTAGATTCATTATGCAAAATATTTTTTATTCTTTTTTTATTCAGTATTATAATTTCATTCTTTCGTTTGTTTTTCAGATTATAAAATGTCCACAATACAATCTTACAAAACTATCTAAACCTGCTGTTGATGAGGCTGTGCAAGTGGATGTAGATTCATGTGCTGTATTTTGTAACATTCGTAATTTTCTAAATGTCGGTACCAGAAATGTTACGATTTTACGATACTTGTGTAGTTGAAATTTCGTTTCTAAATAAGTTTAGGCTGCATTTTTTATATACTGTATTTCTAAATTGTCTGATATGTTTCTACTACAATGATGTTGTTTGTAAAAAGCATAAATTAAATCTAATTTTTTTAATTTCTTACACTTATTTGTATTTTAACTTCTGTTATTTACATATAGTTGATAAGTATAATACACATTAATAATAAATAAGTTGTCAAGGTTTGACTCTCCATTCGAGGGTAACAATAAGTCCGAGTGAAAATGGAGCGAAGCGCGGGAAATGTCTCGGTAAAGAGCGGGCACGGACGGATCGGGCGTTTCGGGCGGGTACGGGCGGGCTGGACAGCCGCGGGTTCTTCGGGCTTTTGACGATTCAAGTGCGGGCGGGTCCGGTACACCGAGAAACAGTCGTGGGCCGGGCGGGCCAAACCCGCCCGTTGCAGAGCTCTAATCAGCAGACCCTGCCGCCAATCTGCTCGTAGGTTAAGGCAGCACAATCTGTTGGGTTTCTGCTGTCAGTCTGCTTTCGTCATCGAATATAACAAATCCTGTATCAAATCTGTAGTCTTTCTGTCACAAACATTTGTACTCTGCAAAACGGACATGGCTGACTGGGTAGCGGGCCGTTGTATAAGAAAAAAAAATATGAAGTTCAAGCTTGTTTTGCAGCAGCGAAATTACAGGATAAGAAGGGCAATAGATATTCGAATGAACGGGTGTATGAATGCATTTTGCTTCGAATTAAAAGCACAAAGACTTAAGATCTCGCAATATCCTAACACTTCCTCCAATTAAAACATTAAATCGTTATACGAAGAACGTAAAAGGCTGTTACGGTTTTCAAACGAGCACATTTGAAATATTAAAAAAGAAAACGGCAAATATGAAATCTAACGCTGCACTCCGAATTGGTGTTGCTAAACTGAATAAATATGTATAATTTGCATTAATCTTTTTCTTTCTTTTGTCGTCTCAGTGGTGTCTTGTCTTGTTTTACTTATACCAAGACACTTAAAACATTTTTTTGGTTTCGAAGCGCCAAGTATTTTGAATAAAATATCTATTTCTATAAAAATATATCTGCTTAATATTATTGTTTGAGAATCTCGCGGTTTAGCGCGCTGGATGCCGGAGAGGTTATGTTCGACGGTGAAGAAGGGTTAAAACACAGCACGTTAAAACTGAATGAGTCGTTTATTTAAAAATGCACAGAATTGGTGAGAATGAGACGGGGAGTTTATAGTTCGCGTGAGTAACGACTCGCGATTGAATGAGAATGTATCGCAAACGAAACTCGGTCGAGGTGGCGCTCTGATCGGAGTGCGCAAGATGACGTCTGAGCATGCGCGTGATGACGCCGTGACGTCAAATCAATCAACGGAATTTCAAACGGAACGTTAATTAAGGTTATAATAATAAACACTATAAACGAATCGACGCAAGCGCAAAGCCAAGTTCATCTGGGCGCAAATCGACGGAAGCGCAAAGCCAAGCTCATCTTGGCGTTGATTGATTTGACGTCACAGCGTCATCACGCGCATGCTCAGACGCCATCTTGCGCACTCCGATCAGAGCGCCACCTCGACCGAGTTTCGTTTGCGATACATTCTCATTGATGCACTTGCACCGCCACGTGCTTCACCCGCAGCGACCACTATCGATCGAGTGCGTAATTGAGCGTGAATTTAAGGGAG
Organism: Andrena fulva; assembly: GCA_946251845.1. Lineage (NCBI taxonomy): Eukaryota > Metazoa > Arthropoda > Insecta > Hymenoptera > Andrenidae > Andrena > Andrena fulva. Next base: position 36,063,948 of record OX276329.1, read on the forward strand.
TGTCCTGCTTTACAAAGTCCAAAAAAGTGATTTTTTCGCAAATTTTTTTGAAAGGGAAAGGAACAATAATTGATCTTCGTAAACTTTTAGGTCTGTTTAAACATATATATGCGATGAGCACAAACATTTTTTTTTCTCACAAAATTATAAAATATGGCAGATTCATCAGCCGATTCTCGGAGCGCTTTGCCACTGCAGTCTCCAATTGGCGGGAATGATTCTGGTTGTAATTTTTGTCTGAAATGTAAAAATCAAAATGATTTTTAATGCTCATATATTTTTCTTCTGGGTGAACTAACAAGGGACGTTCGGCAACCCGGAAATTCAGAAAATTATGAAACTCGGTGTGCAAGTAGAGTAGTTCATCCGTAACACAACCCTATTTTTCGTTGATGCCAAAAAGCATTTTTTAGGGGTGAAATCACCCCTTGAAAAAAAAGCAGAATTTTATTTTCCGTGGAATATCTCGAGAATGGTGAGAGATATCGAAAAGAAGTTTAAACGAAAGTTGCAGCCTTCTTTTATATCTACAAAACAGCGTAAAAATAATTTTCGAAAAATCCATATTTTTCAAGTTACCCCCACCACCAACTCTTAAAATTAAGTTTTTGTATTTTGTAAATATACGCTGGCATACCTCTGGATAATCTCTTTTCATACATATAAATAGTTTATGTGTTATATTTTTTTTGCAAACAAATAAAACCTCTATTACCGAATTTGAAGTCCATTTTGGCAGTTTCCATTAATAACATGGTTTCCTAAAGCTATATTTAAATTCTTATTTATGTAAGGTTCAGACAGCTTTCAATTATTTAAGCAAGGCAGTACGTACGTAAAATTGCATCCAAGGCATCAGCGAATGTGGTAGTACTTTTTCTGATTATTACAACTGCGACCTCGACGTGAAACGGTAAAGGACATTTCGATGTCTTCTGGCATCAGGATAATACATGTCCCGGATTGCCCCCCAATTCAGGGACAATACGCGTTGACGTATTCCGTGCGAGAGAAGGCGGGCTTGAAGTTCGATTGGTCCTGAACTAACCATTTGGGCCTACTTATCTCTCGTGTCTAAACACGCGCTCGAATATCAAAACAAAAGCATGCGTCGACGTATTCCGTGCGAGAGAAGGTGGGCCTTGGGGAGGAGATATTGCTGTGAAGAGGGCCTCTTCAGGACAGTGGCCGTTTGGGAGAGGATGCAGGGCAGATTGGTTAAATTAGGGCCAATCGGACTTCAAGCCCACCTTCTCTCGCAAGGAATACGTCGACGTGTGCTTTTGTTTTGAAATTCGAGCGCGTGTTAACACTCGAGAGATAAGGGATCCGTCTTTAATTTGAGGGTAGGACGAAGCAGGCGGGACTACGCGCAGTCAGCGGACTATCCCTTCTTTTCCTGTGTCTCTCCGCGGGACGTATTGATGCTGGATAATACTCTGTAATTTCTAGTTCTCCAAAATTAATCAAGCTGATCAGCCAGAGCATTTCGCCAGGGTCGCGGTTTATGACCGTATTGTCCCGCAAGTCGGCGGTAGAGAACGGTTTCCTACAGTTTCGGATAATTTATGACTTAATTGGTTCCGCCTCGTAGCAGACGTGAACTCAAGGTGTCAGAAAGGGGAAACAGGAATGGTATGCATTTTCTTCTTTATAGCAACTCGAAGACTTTCTGTTTCTCTTCTCTCCGGACCCTTTCAAACCGATACACGTGGTGTCTGTTTTCTATCTCGAAGCAATGGGTACATTGGCAGTAGAAGGACGGAGCGCGGGCTTTTGTGAAAGTTTTCGTTGCACTTCTGCAAAACACGTGTGATCCGAAAATGTGCTGGCTTCTTTTTACCTGAAGCATCTTGGCCTGGTGGGGGTCAACTCATAATGGAACGAGAGAAACTATTTGGGGGTAGAAGAAGTCGCTTGGAAAAAATCTTGTCAGTCAGCAGTCAGCAATCACGTCGCAGACAAATGTTCTCTGCTCAAGAGTATTACGCGATGTTCTGGGTGTACCCCCCGAACAACGAGGACGCAAGTGCTGCAGCGTGAGAATTTGCGCGGGGATTACCCACGGCTCCGAACGCCAAGTAAAAATTCATTTCCACCAATTTTTATAACGTAGGAACAACACGTTCCATGAAAAGTAAATTAAGTGATCAGTGTTAGTAGCCGTGCAGTGAAGTGAATATTCGGTACGTTGACCTGGACGCACCTGACATTGCGACCCTTAACTTTGGGTAGAGTCGTACAGGGTCATCCATTAAAACTGCAACCTACGCGCGCGCGAACAGCTGAAACTGGCAACACCGCCTCACGGACGCATTCCACTACAACCATGCGCCGATACTTCCGCCATCTATGAGCCAATGATGCAAGTGTACAGTCTTTTAGATGCCAGTAGAGAGCGCAGGGTGCTTTTGGCTTTCACCAGAGGATATTAAATTTGACGTAGCAGACGGGAAAGAAAACGGTAGCCATTTTAAGAGTGCGATCGCACCGATCTCGTTCCGCGTGAAAATATCTGCCTTTACGACGGTCCAGCTGCGGGATTAGTTCACACTGGCGCATTATTGGCCCGGGTAGAAGAATTAGGGGCCTTTTTCGTATAACTTTTGAACTATAAAAGATATCGGAATGCAATTTGCGCCGAAAAATGGGGAAAAATTATCCCCTCTTATTGATGGATAATTTAACATATGTTTCGTTTACTTAATTTTTCTTTTATCAATATTTTAGCCGTAATTGCAGTGAAAAGCGTTTGCAAACTGTTTATTTGATACTTTATTTAGTGCTCTGTATAAAATTCATGGTGTTGATAAACAATAGCTTAGTTGTTTCTGTATCATTACTTTCATAAAGTGAGAAATTAAATTTTTCTTCAATTATATATTAGTTCTGCAGGCCTCAGAATCTAATGTTCTGGTTTTCTTTTTTATGATTTTATCTTTAAGGGGGGATTCTCGTCTAACAGTCCCAAAAGTAACTTATATTTACGATTTTTCCGGAAAAAACTGTTCGTCATATTGGATTAAACTCGTTTGGGATATAAGAAGGGATTTTTGAACTTGCAGAAAATATTTTTTTTTATGTCGATCCTTCTTATTATTTATTAGTTATTGTGGAATCTTGTCCATCTCTGATGTAACTCCTGTTGGCGGGATGTGTAGCACCTGTCACAGTCATGTGATTGCAAAAAAAAAATAGAAGTTTCTTAAAGTTAGATAATTTACGCGGGGATTGGTCCACTTTAAGGAAAAAAATGAAAAATTGAAAGAATTATAGCGTTCGAGAGAAAAAGTAAGTTTTTTCCTTAGACAAATTTTTCATATTATTCTTTATATCGACGAAAAAAGTATTATAAATAAAAACTAAAATTAAAATTTTAGCTCCAGTCCCAATGTAAATTATTTAACTTTAAGAAAAGTTTATTCTCTTTGCAGTCAGATGACTGTGACAAGTGCTACACTTAACGTCGAAGAGATTCCACAATAATTTATAAATAATAAGAAGGATCGACATAAAAAAGGATTTTATGCAAGTTTACAGATGCCTCCTTATATCCCAAGAGAGTTTAATGCAATATTAACAATAGTTTTTTAAAAAAAATTCATAAATTTCGGGGGCTGTTCCACGAGAATTCCCCCTTAATGGGACGTGTCTTTGTTTGTAGCGGTGTTTCAAAGTTTTTCTACAATTTTCGTGTCTGAACGTTTTGACCTTTTAACTACCTAACGCCACGTCCGCACCGGTTTCCGTTTATATCATTTTTTGGAACGATGCGTCATTATTGTGGCTTTTACACGCAGGTGGCGAAAAATCTCTCCGTCCGAGGGTATAGCGCCGCGGTCAATCCTGTAGCAGCTAAAATTTTTGAAATGGGGACGGTTACGAGACCAGTCGACACATTGTTTTCAAACCTCATTACAGTAATCTGGGGTGCGAGTGGCAAACCGGCCATAAAAGCGGAGCGGCTGGCTCGCTTACCTGAGCCGGGGGCCTCCGCTTCAATACCTAATAACTGTTTGCGACTTTAATTTGAAAGGGATAATTCTAGAAACGAGCATATTTTGTAGGTAGCACATCAAGGAACTGTTTCGGTTTATGTATAAAAACGGCTGAATACGAACATCGTACATCAATCAGCTGCAGCGGTTTTCGGTAACGAACGTTTCGAATCGCTTCGTGTGTTATTCGAATGAGGAAGTTCTGGGTTATTATTTCAAAACCACCGTCTATTTTACACAGAACATAATTTTACTCGGCAATTAATATTTTTGTTTTAAAAGTACTTGGAAGTTTTACAATATTCAAAGGATATCTAAGACTTCCCAAAACATCTTAATTCGAGTACAAGTCGAAGCAAATTCGAAACATTCGTCCGGAATTTGAATAGAATCTCGCGGTATCGAGATTCGAGATCTCGCCCGAATTTTGCCAGCCCGTCCCGAAGCTCCGATTTCCAAGTTCTCGGTGACCGAGTGGTACGAACCGCCCGACAGCTAAAAGGTCAAAACATTCAGACACAAAAATTGTAGAAAAAATTCAAAGACCGCTACAAACAAAGACACGTCCCGTTAGTTACCCCCTTCGTCCGACCTATGCATGCACTGCATTAAGGATAAAATCATAGAAAAGAAAACAAGAACATGAATAAAGTATTTGAACAAAAACGGTGACTATGTGGCTGATCGTGTGGCTCACGTGTTACAATTTTTCCTCAGAACAATTATGCAAGAATCAGTTCCCACTTCGTCTCTCTATTCATGTTATTATTATTTGAAGACGCTCGCGCTGGAACGAGCCCCCACGATCGGTGACGCGATGCGTTCCGAACGTGGCCGAACTCCGAGCGCGAAGGAACAAGGCACCGGGGGTCTGCCGGCGACGAGGCCCGAGTGTGACCGAAGTTCGACTTTCAAACGGAGGCACACTTCTCGAAACCACTTCTCGCACCGGCCCGGCGTTCAGAGCTGCCAGCGACCGCTGGATAGCAGCGATGCCCGAGCTACGAGAATTTTAAGATGGTCTCTTTCAAATTAACGTTGCAAAGAGCTATTGGGAATTCCCCGGCCCAGGTAAGCGAGCCGGTCGCTCCGCTTTTATGGCCGGTTTACCACTCGCACCCCAGATTACTGTAATGAGGTTTGAAAACAATGTGTCGACTGGTCTCGTACCCGTCCCCATTTCAAAAATTTTAGCTGCTACAGGATTGACCGCGGCGCTATACCCCCGGATGGAGAGATTTTTCGCCACCTGCGTGTAAAAGCTACAATAATGACGCATCGTTCCAAAAAATGATATAAACGGAAACCGGTGCGGACGTGGCGTTAGGTAGTTAAAAGGTCAAAACGTTCAGACACAAAAATTATAGAAAAACTTTGAAACACCGCTACAAACAAAGACACGTCCCATTAAGGGGGAATTCTCGTGGAACAGCCCCCGAAATTTATGAATTTTTTTTAAAAAACTATTGTTAATATTGCCTTAAACTCTCTTGGGATATAAGGAGGCATCTGTAAACTTGCATAAAATCCTTTTTTATGTCGATCCTTCTTATTATTTATAAATTATTGTGGAATCTCTTCGACGTTAAGTGTAGCACTTGTCACAGTCATCTGACTGCAAAGAGAATAAACTTTTCTTAAAGTTAAATAATTTACATTGGGACTGGAGCTAAAATTTTAATTTTAGTTTTTATTTATAATACTTTTTTCGTCGATATAAAGAATAATATGAAAAATTTGTCTAAGGAAAAAACTTACTTTTTCTCTCGAACGCTATAATTCTTTCAATTTTTCATTTTTTTCCTTAAAGTGGACCAATCCCCGCGTAAATTATCTAACTTTAAGAAACTTCTATTTTTTTTTTTGCAATCACATGACTGTGACAGGTGCTACACATCCCGCCAACAGGAGTTACATCAGAGATGGACAAGATTCCACAATAACAAATGAATAATAAGAAGGATCGACATAAAAAAAAATATTTTCTGCAAGTTCAAAAATCCCTTCTTATATCCCAAACGAGTTTAATCCAATATGACGAACAGTTTTTTCCGGAAAAATCGTAAATATAAGTTACTTTTGGGACTGTTAGACGAGAATCCCCCCTTAATGATAAAATCATAAAAAAGAAAACCAGAACATTAGATTCTGAGGCCTGCAGAACTAATATATAATTGAAGAAAAATTTAATTTCTCACTTTATGAAAGTAATGATGTCACGTCCTGGGTGGAGGGATTTAGGACTGAGACACGTTGGGGAAGTACGGGAATTTTAGGCTTCGAAGACTAGCTTCGTACCGCAAGGTAAATGGGAATTTGGGCTTCGAAGACCAGCTTTGTACCGCAAGGTAAATGGGAATCCCCATAAAAAAACTTTCAAAAAGTAAAAAAATTACGCCAAGTACATGAAACAAATAAATCACAAAAAATAAAAGATAATAATATAAATCACAAAAAAATAGAAGAAAATATATAATATCACAAAAAATAGAAGATAATAATATAAATCCCCCAAAAAATAGAAGAAAATATACAATATAAAAAAAGATGTGAAATCAAAATGAGCTGCAAGTACATAAAGGTACTTTCCAACTGCCCTTAAGATGACACAACTACATAGACACAGCTAAAATGCTGTGTTCATACATTCCATTACTCATATCGCGGATATTTTAATTATCCCATCAAAAAGAATCCCAATTAAAAACATTGTCGTAAATTAATCCCCCAAAAAATAGAAGAAAATATACAATATAAAAAAAGATGTGAAATCAAAATGAGCTGCAAGTACATAAAGGTACTTTCCAACTGCCCTTAAGATGACACAACTACATAGACACAGCTAAAATGCTGTGTTCATACATTCCATTACTCATATCGCGGACATTTTAATTATCCCATCAAAAAGAATCCCAATTAAAAACATTGTCGTAAATTAATCCCCCAAAAAATAGAAGAAAATATACAATATAAAAAAAGATGTGAAATCAAAATGAGCTGCAAGTACATAAAGGTACTTTCCAACTGCCCTTAAGATGACACAACTACATAGACACAGCTAAAATGCTGTGTTCATACATTCCATTACTCATATCGCGGACATTTTAATTATCCCATCAAAAAGAATCCCAATTAAAAACATTGTCGTAAATTAATTAATAGCTTTACAAAATTATTATACAAAATTGCGCCAATTATAACAATGGCTATTTATAAAAAGAAAAAATGTATTAAATAATATTAAGCAGATATATTTTTATAGAAGTAAATATTTCAATACCAATAAATATTTTATTCAAAATACTTGGCGCTGCTCACCGCATTGGTGTTGCTAAACTGAATACATATGTATAAACTGCATTAATCTTTTTGTTTCTTTCTTGTGCGGGCATTCGTGAATGTGTGTATGTGTGCGTGTGCATATGCTACGTATGATATTAGAATGAAATATATGTAGAATAAATCTGACTGCGTTTCTAATATGTATATGCTTATGTATTTTAGATTGTAAGTGAGTTATTGTAAATTATTAATTTACTATTAATAAGACAATTAACATTATTAATTTACTATTAATAAGACAATTAACATTATTAATTTACTATTAATAAGACAATTAACATTTTTTTCGGTTTCGCAGCGCCAAGTATTTTGAATAAAATATTTATTGGTATTGAAATATTTATTTCTATAAAAATATATCTGCTTAATATTATTTAATACATTTTTTCTTTTTATAAATAGCCATTGTTATAATTGGCGCAATTTTGTATAATAATTTTGTAAAGCTATTAATTAATTTACGACAATGTTTTTAATTGGGATTCTTTTAGATGGGATAATTAAAATGTCCGCGATATGAGTAATGGAATGTATGAACACAGCATTTTAGCTGTGTCTATGTAGTTGTGTCATCTTAAGGGCAGTTGGAAAGTACCTTTATGTACTTGCAGCTCATTTTGATTTCACATCTTTTTTATATTGTATATTTTTTTCTATTTTTTGGGGGATTAATTTACGACAATGTTTTTAATTGGGATTCTTTTTGATGGGATAATTAAAATGTCCGCGATATGAGTAATGGAATGTATGAACACAGCATTTTAGCTGTGTCTATGTAGTTGTGTCATCTTAAGGGCAGTTGGAAAGTACCTTTATGTACTTGCAGCTCATTTTGATTTCACATCTTTTTTTATATTGTATATTTTCTTCTATTTTTTGGGGGATTAATTTACGACAATGTTTTTAATTGGGATTCTTTTTGATGGGATAATTAAAATGTCCGCGATATGAGTAATGGAATGTATGAACACAGCATTTTAGCTGTGTCTATGTAGTTGTGTCATCTTAAGGGCAGTTGGAAAGTACCTTTATGTACTTGCAGCTCATTTTGATTTCACATCTTTTTTTATATTGTATATTTTCTTCTATTTTTTGGGGGATTTATATTATTATCTTCTATTTTTTGGTGATATTATATATTTTCTTCTATTTTTTTGTGATTTATATTATTATCTTTTATTTTTTGTGATTTATTTGTTTCATGTACTTGGCGTAATTTTTTTACTTTTTGAAAGTTTTTTTATGGGGATCTCACTTCTTTTTATAAAGATAATTCATGTACTTGGCGTAATTTTTTTGCTTTTAAATTCTACGTAAGTTTAACAACTACGAAAAGAAACCATGCGCACTGCATTGCCGATTTATATGTATTTTATGGCGCTGAACGTATTTTTTAACATTGACATTGAACTGTAATAACAACCACGATTAACACCTTTCGAAGAAAAATATGTATGCATTTTTAGCATTTCGTGGCCAAGCTTGTTTTTCTACTCGTAAATCATCAACGGATACCCACGCTGTGCCCTTACCCTTTACCATACTCGTGTAATGACCATCGGCAATACTTTTACCGTGATGGAAAATCGCTGCCTTAAGTTTATAACAGTGATCCCCCATTTGTATTTTAGTAGTAGGTATTGCTTTGATGTAGAAATTTTCCACTTTCGTTGTTGTTCCACTACTATCGTGATGGAACAAATGTAATTTTGCAATAAGAATTTGTTTGGAAGCAGTTATATCGATTTTCTTTATTGTGTTTGAATTTGAATTATCACAATTAGGGCAAGAATCTTTCAGATTTTTCCATCCTGCGAAATTGTGTTTTATTATATCTTGAAATTCAAATGATTTTTTTTTAACATCTTGGGCAGTGCAAGATGTACCACACAATTTGTACTGATAGTAGTACTTGTGTAATTACACTCTACACATCTTAATACCGTTGTAATTTCGTGTTGTACTGCATTCTTAATAAGAATCTCACGATCACAAACAGAGGTAATAAACTCAGCTGCATCATGTAGCTGATTGTTAGCGTATTTTTCTCCTGCGAATTGCCGTAATGATATTATGTTTGGACTTTGATCCGATTTATATTGGTCCATAAAGACTTTTATAATATGATCAGCTTTTTCAGTCGAAAATAAGTTTTCTCTTATTGATGAACAATATAACATACATTGGATCGTGGCATTCGCATAACAAGACACGCCATCAGAATTCGGGAGACCTCTGACGTAGTATTGAATAGTATCCACGATGTGATCATTAGTATTCTGACATTCGGATACATTATAATTAGGTACTGCCCAAACAGCATCACGAACATTGAGAACGCGGTTTTTAGAAATTGAAATATTCATAAGATCAGGTCTATATTTTTTTCGCAATCTATTGTACTCTATTATAGCCGATTCTTGTGCCTTTACGGAAGATGGATCATAATTGATAAGATGCAGTCCTTGTAATGTGGTCACCCGAGAAAGAGCAACGTAAGTTTGTCCGCAAGTAAATATTGAATTACCTGCTTCTATGACAGCATTCTGCAAGCTTAGTCCTTGACTTTTGTGAATAGTTATACCATAACTGAGGCAAATCGGAAATTGTTTTCTAATAACGAACGCTCTATCCATTACTTCAAATTTAACACTTACACGTTCCATTATATGTTCTTGCCCCGTGGGTAATATAATTTTCAATTTTTCAACGTCATTATCAACACCTCGTGTAACTGAAACAAGTTTAGCAATGGTACCGTTGACAAGACCTAGCGTAACATCAATATTTCTTCTAATCATGATTTGCACTCCTACTTTAACAATTACGACCCTTGCAAGTCCCGCCGTTCGGGAGCTATCATCGTCATTGTTCAGTACCTTTGACACCTTTTTTTTCAAGTACGGTGCACAATTCGTTGTATCATGAGCAATCAAATGGATTTCTTCGGACGGAAATCGACTCAGCATTGCAGCGTTCAAAACATCACACTGAACACATGTGGGAAGTAAACACACCGTATTAGATCCCACATTAAGCATGTAATCACTTAATTCCTTTAATCGGTCATTACAATTTGTCGCTTTGAAATTTAATTTCCTCGATTCTAAAAGCTTCGTATCCGAAACGGTCACTACTCCGGTCCGAATTCTCGACAAGATCTCTTTGTAAATATTATCACCCTGCTGTCGCATGTTTATTGTCAATTCGTCATAGCTAAACAAGGCAGACCATAAATTATAAGAACCTAATCCTCCAACATTTTTCTCTATACTCTTATTGGATAATTGTATAAAAGCAGGTTCTTCGTGAACAGGAGGAAGTTGTAGTAAGTCACCAAATAGCAACATAGGCTTTTTTCCGAACCAAGCATCATCGGAATCTGTAGTATCAAATATTTCTGTAAGTCGCAAATGTATGTACAGGAGTGTTATGTTAGAAACCATCGAAATTTCATCGATGATTACTAGAGCAACATTTTTGAGTTGATCTCGTACAATTTGAAGGGCTGCATCGCTAAGTTGGCTATACTGGGCTGTATGCCCATGTTCTACGGGTAATTGGAATAATCGGTGTATAGTAAGACCATCGATATTAAAAGCTGCGATTCCAGTAGGAGCAGTTACTGCTGTGTCTTTTCCGATAGTCTGCTTGATCCAGTGTCTGATAGTTTTTATTAAAAAACTTTTCCCAGTGCCACCTTCTCCACTCACATAAAGTCTGAGAATGTTATCGTTAGACGTCAAGGACTTAGTAACTTTATCAAATATCCGCTTTTGATCATGGTTCAATTCCGAAATCATTTCTTGAAGATCACCACAGTCAAATTTATTTCCCGCGTCTTTAAAATCTTTCATGGCACCAACAGTTTCAACGGGGACACACTCTATTGGGTGATCGCCTTGATCATTTTCTTCTTGTTCCACAGTATTCAACACGTTCTTTTCAATTTCTTCCTTTATATGATCACGCGCTTCTTGAATATCCGTTATTCGTTCGTGATACTGAACTGCTTCTGTCAATTGTGATTGTAGCGACAAAAAAGCTTCCGCATATGTGTTAAATCCATTTTTCAATTCGTCGGTGTTTCTCCAAGGTTGGAATAATAATAACAATGAGAAATAATAATTCTCAGGTTGGGTTTGAACATTGTACTTATAATGATTGATAAGATAGCCTCTTTTTCTTTTTTTCAAAAACAAAGATGCACGGATTTCATAATATTCAGTTTTTTCAGACGGTCTATCTTCAGTAACGTCATACCACATAGCAAAATCGTACAGATGCATAGATTCTAATTCCTTAGGTCTGTTAGGATAGTGATAATCTATGAAGGATGGACAAAATATGTCTGTGGATTGACCCTCCAGCTCCTCAATCTCTTTGCGAGTTTTCAATTTCCTACTTCTCAGTATATTTACATCTAACCATCTAATAGTAGTACTGGAATCAGTGCCATGCAATGATAATCCTAAAAGAGTATCAGCGCATTCAGGCGCTCCACATTCTCTATGATTTAGCATGCGCATTCCAAGGTTGCACAGCAGACTAGCCAATGACTTAGTAGAATTTATTGCTGCCATAGTGTCCGTAGCGTAACTTTTTTCCGGCTTGGACACGTACTTAGTACAGTAACATGTCACCAACCCTGTCTTTTCCCCAATATATTGTATATCCATGTTACCTCTCCAAACCGTAAGAACGGCAGCATTAAAATCATTGATACGAACTTCCTTTATTGAACGTGGAAGATCATAGAGTCTACCTTTCGCTTTCAATTGTTTTCTAGCACCTATAGAAACAGCCACATCCCTTATTATCAAAGTATCTGTAACTGGACGTGGAAATGAAAATCGACATACTTTACAGAAGGAATTTTTAGTTTTTTTGTTGCGTAGACAGTAACTATTGCATTTATGCATTTGATGTGCAATTACACGTCTATATAATTCTGGCGACACATGCGGTGATGGCAATCTGCAAGTGACGTATTTCATAATGAATGCTGCTACTTCTTCCTTCGAAGATTTATCGATTATAGGAGCATCTTCAATCCAAATTAAAAGATGAAAATGTTGTAATCCCCTGCTCTGATATTCTCTGCGCCAAAAGTAATGAGTGACCTTGCCAATCGGATTGTCGGGCGAACAAATGAAATCCAGCATGGCGTGGAATGCATTATCTATAAATCGAGAAGTTGAAACGGGATCAGAAGCAATGAGTTCGTTCGGCGACATTTTAGCCACCGATGGGCCGTTTACATCACGAAGATATTCTATTAAATCTGTCCATAGCCACTCACTTGGACTGAGCGTGAGGAACCATGTAGCTGGTCCATAATGGTGTATCATACAGTTCAAATCATTTCTCGGTTTTCGCCAATACTGTGCTGTATTACGTAATCTGGAAAATATAGTGTTCAAGTTCGTTTGTAGCTGATCTTTAGAGAGTTGCTCTAGAAAACCAGCAGCTGTGTATTTTTCACGTGGATTTACGACGTTCATTTTGTGAAAAATTCCAGCGTTCAATTGCCGCATATTGGTATCGTGTAATAAATGAAAAATATATTGCATGTTCAATCGAAATTGCGAATGCTTGGACATCAGTTTGGACTTAATGAATTCATGATCAGTCAAACGAACCAATCTTTCTTCATGCTGTCCGTTCACCCCATAAGGATATAATTCTGGGAAACATTTCACATCTAAGTGTTCAGCACGATGGCCCAACGGAATGTCCTGAACTTTAAGCATTTGATAGAGCGCGGTAGCAGATTCGTTAACCCTTTTGTCATACATTGGATAAATCGTAAACTGATCATAATATGAATCAGATTGTGACATTTGCGTCAATAATGCACGTTTGTGGTTTTCATCGATATTAAGCGTTTCACCTTCAACGTCCTCGATAGATTCGTTATTATCATCATTGGCAACAACTTCTTCTTGAAATTCTGTATCTGGTAATTTGGCACTCAGCAATAAATCGTGCGATTGTGGTAAAACAATTTCTGAGTATAGAGGATTATTGGCTTTCAACCATACTAAGGCATTCCATACTTTCTTCAAGTCAACTAACTTTTCCCAAACTATTTTAGATTTTGTTGGAACGCCCCGCACCAATATGTATAATTCATGATTTTGATTTAAAGGTTCGGTCGAAGGACAGATTTTTTTTAAATTTTCTTCTAACGGCAAAGGAAGGTGAAATGTTCTCCCCTTTACTTTTGGAAACATATGTTTATGTGGCATATTTTTACGCATTACTGTATCCATTCTCACAACCGTTTGAAACGGTTTAGCTCTTTGAATCAGAATTCGTTCGTAATCGTTCAACACTGCTATTTCTGGAACTGAACGTACATCAAGCTTATTTAAAATACATTTTAGTGGTACGGTATCGTTGCGAATTTTATTGTGACAATATCGGCAAATAAAATGCATGTCACCAACTTTGTATCCAATATGATTTAACAATGTTAGCATTACATTTCCCTTATATGTTCTTTTAGAAATATCAAACTTAATTCCCAAGCCTGCTTTAAATCGGTCGCTGTACGAATCCTTTTTACACCGTCTGTACATCAATTCATTGTATGGAATTTGAGCATTAAATATTCAAATTATTATGAACTTAAATGAATTTAATTAAAATACACATAATAAATATTAATGAAATCAAAAATCGTATAAAACTAATTCTTAAATATTCACATATAGAAATTGAAGTGAATGTCTCTCTAAAATATTCAGTACTAATTCTTGAAACTAATTGTGATATGTATATTTAATACAAGTAGAGGTTCGTCCGTTGACCAGAGACTAAACTGAACTGGCCCTGCGTCTTACCGACTTATACATATATACGGTCTTACGGTCTTAGGCCTAAGGTACTAGCTAGAGGTGGAGGGGTTGATGCAAAGGTTCAAGGATGTTGTGGAGGATTGCGCGGATGACTAGTTGGTATGACTAGACAGAGTGATTCACCAGCGACGCCCGTCCAAGGATGCCGCCTCGTACCTCGTACCGAGGATAACACCCCGTGGTACGTCACCTTATGCAAAAGTAGTTCGATTTAGATGACACTGAATATCATTTTCATCGGAAAAACATAAGGAATCCATTGTTGTCACTTCCATATCAATATGATAAAGAATAAAGACTTTCTTAATACGCTGTAATGAATATTTCATATTTTCACCCTTGACAGCGGGGTGCTGACCTGGAATCGCTGCGGTCGATCGAGGATTCATACCTGTTTCAGAAATAAAATAATTCCTTATTCTTTATCGTATCGATATGGAAGGGATGCCGATGGATTCCTTATGTTTTTCCGATGAAAATCATACCAAATTTCATGTAAATCGGACTATTATTAACGAAATTAGCTTGAGGTTATGGAAATTAATTTTTCATGCAATTTCCTTAATTATTTTCCGAATTACGTCGTTCTTGGGGTCAGTTTCATCGGCGAAACATAAGGAATCAATTGGCGTCGTTTTCGCAAAGATGTGATGAGAAATGCGAAACTCTTGAACATTTCTGAATTTTTAATGGTATTCCAACCGTTTGAAGGATCGAAACCCATAAAATTCGGTGAGGCACTACAGGGGGTTGTCCTAGGCACGGGGTACCAGGTGGCAACTCTTTGACACGCGTCGGTGGACAATTACTCTGTATTGGTAAACGGGATGACTCGGAGGGTTGAGCTGTCTGTTTATTTACCTAACTATGTATCACACCATCTTTACGACTGCGGAGTGGGCTAAGTTAAGCACAGAAGTTGGTGAAGAAAGATACAATGGCACTTTCGACCCCTCCGCATGCGTCATTCGTGCGCGCTCAGCGTGCTCAGCGTATACGCATTCTGGTCTGGCCCCGGCTTTACGGTCGCTCAGCCACGTGTAACGTTTTCACGCGTGGCGTAACGCGTTTTACAGGATTTCGGGATTGGTTCGAGTGGCGTGCGATAAAGAATTAAAATTCAAGAACCAGAATTAATCTTAATAGTGTTTATTCAATAAAACACTTCTAAATTATACAAACAAACAAGAATTAACGCTTTATAATATTAAAGAAATTAGGATAATTATATTGCGACTCTCGGTCGGTACAAAAGAATATAGTTGATCGTCTTGGGTTGCGACTCTTGGTCGGTACAAAAGAACGCCCGTTTGATCGATCGATTTAGAGTAATATAACTTAAATAACTAATAGCGACGTCTTAGTCGATTGAAGGAATTAGCTTATGGATCTAGGAAGTAGTTTATAGATAGTGACTCTTTTGGTCGATGTAGAAAGATTTAGGAATTATGTAGTAGCGAAAGGATTTAGGATTGAATATGTTTAAGTCGAGACTCGTTCTTAATTGTTTCTCCGTTTCGTCAAGGGCGGATTTTGCCACTTGGAATAATCTTCCTCCCACGTTGCTCAGGAGTAATATCACTAACCTGAGAATAAGAATTTAACAACTTTGCTTCTTCAAACAAAGGGGCCTACAAGGCGGCTTCCAAGGCTGGAACGTCTCGTCAAACCTGGCGACTATGGCCTTGGTTGGAACGCTCAACAGAACCGAGGGGCCTACAAAGCGGCTTCCAAAGTTGGAGCATTAATTTATGTCGGGATCGGCTATGTGCCTTAAATGATCCTTTGAATTGTATAGCATTAAATCCTTGGAGTCGAATGAATCGAATGAATCTCTCTGGGCTATCGTGCCCGTATTTATACATATTCTGGATACTGGGAGCGCACCAATAGGAATGGAGCTCGACTATTACGCATTGACAATTCCGCTCTCGCATGGTCCGTTCTCCAGTCGGCCTACAGAGCGACTGACTAATGCGCAGGCGCGCGTTGAACGCTCGGTTCTCCCACTTTGCTCTGCACACTTCTCTGCTCCCGATCCTTGCTCTCGCCGATCCGCCGATCGACTGAGGATCGCGCATGCGTTCAATTCTCCCCACTCATTAACATTCGATTCTCTCTCTCATTGCACTCTCGTCTCGCGGTACTATGAGCTAATATTAGTATTAATGCTAACGCGTTTATTAAAGTAAGAATAATAAGAATAAGTATTATAATAGTTACTAATTACGTTTATTAAGAAAGAAAAAATAAAAAAGAAAAAGGGCATTTTGGGGGTTTGTTACACACGTGTCACCAATTTCACAGAAATTAAAGTTCTTTATTTTTCGTCGTATCGATCTGAAAGTAACATCAATGGATTCCTGATATTCTCCCGATGAAAAGGGCAAAATATCATGCAAATCGAACAATTTTTAACGAAGAAGGCTATAAATGCTGCAAACCAATTTTTCGTGTAACTTCGTTAATTATAGCCCGAATTATGTCGGGTTTGGTACCATTTTCATGGGGAAAACATTAAAACACAAGGAGTCGATTCATTACACTTTCGTAAAGATCCGACGAGAAATGTGGAAATCCACTTGTTAATGGTATTCCAGCCATAAAATTCGGTGAGGCACCACGCGGGGTTGACATCGTCCCGGGGTATCAGGTGGCATCTCTATGACAGGCGTCTCTGGAAAATCACCCTGTGGAAAAAGATCTTGCAATTCTATCGACGATGCGCGCCGAGCATTCGCTTGCGCGCGATAGCCTGCTTTTCGCTTTCGACGAACATTTGCGCGGCTGAGGTGCGCGTCTCGCCGTTAAAAGCGACCATTTTGGAGGGTCTCAAGTGCAAATTCGAGCGCGCATTGCACGTGTGTGGATGTGGTTCTCGCTGCACACGGTTTTCGGCGCGCAATGCGCCGAATGTTTACTTTAGGAGAGGCACCTCCGATTTGCAAAAACTTTAGCTAAGACTAGAATTACCGAGTTGAACATTTAACAAAAACATGAACATTTTATTTTTTTTCTCTACTGGGTATTTTACCTGGCCCAACGGTTTTATTGCTCTCCGCCGTTAACGGGCAGCCTATCCGGGACCGCAGGCCCTCGCTCGCAGCGAGGAGGCAAAACTGTGGTATGGGTAGGTCTTTCTCGATAATCCGGGGAAAAAAGCATTTCAATAATCCGGGGAAGACTGTACACTATATTGAACTCGCTACGCGTAGGGGACGGGAACCCCAAGTATACATTTTCGTAAAGGATGTAAAAGTTTATTATATTTCGGGCCTAATGGAACCAGTTGTTTCCGAAAAACTAGCCAGGTTGATCGGCTCGATCGGCTCATCAGAGTCGCGGTTTATGATCGTATTGTCCCGCACTTCGACGGTGGGCAACGGTGGGTACGGGTACGAAGTCACCATGCACCTATACCTACCACCCGCTAACAGAGCAATATACGGAGTAACGAAAAGGTCGCTTTTTATTGCATTTTCACCTTTAATATTTAGGCCTTTATATTGTGTTCTGTATTTTGCCTTTGTCTTACGTCCTTAATTATCCCAAACGAAGCGGACTCTGGGAGGTAACAGTTAAGAGCGAAGCAAAAATTCATAAATCGTTTATGGTCGGAAATTCCGTATTTTCGAAGACGGCTTCGATAACATTTGGTTGCTAGCTTTCCAAAGAGCAATCATGAATTTGCCATCGGCGTCTTTAACAATTTATAGATTATTCGCTGTGAACAAAAGCGCGAATTTTCATTAATCCGCGGGTGTCCGTGGGAACAGTTGGATATTTCCTAACGTATTTGAAAAAATTCCCAATACCTAGCTCCTTGCGACGTTAATTTGAAAGGGACCATCCTAAAATTTTCGAAGCTCGGGCAACACTGCAGTTCAGCGATCGCTAGATTCACGGACGCAATCCACTGCAATCTTTCACCGGCCCGGCGTTCGGGGGTTTGCCAGCGACCGCTGGACAGCGGTGATGTCCGAGTTTCCAAAATTTTTGAGATGGTCCCTTTCAAACTAACGTTGCAATTGGGTCAAACTAACGTTGTATATTAAGGAAAAACTTTGTCGCTGCAAGTTATATGTACCTTAAACTTGCCTCGATAATTTTTAACGGCGAACGTTCAAAGGCATGGGTTATGTCCAGTATTACTGTTTAATTAATTTAATTAAATATTATTACCTTTTTTAACATCACGGTTTTGTGCATACATTTTAAGGCTTCGTTAGAGTTTTCTAAGTTTTACGTTTCAAGTCTCATAACTATCCGTTGATATTTACTCAAGATATCGCAATTTATGTTAAAAGAAATAATGATTTTGGACGGTGAAAAATTTTTTGTTTATAATTTTTAGCTCGAACAGTAATGATTGGATATACAAACTGTAAATAGAAAAATGTGTGTCGTGACGAGCTTTACAACAATATATTTTTGAAAATACAGTTTAACAACATTTAATTTTCCATATTTCTTAGCGTTTGGACAATAATTTTTCCCATTTTCGACCGCTAGTCCCCTTATTGCATACGAGCTCTCTTGAAAGACTCGTGAAGTAATGAGAAGAAACCTATTTTGTAATGTAATGTAAAATGTAAAATAATAATATATAATATAATTTTTATAATTTCGCATCATACACTATTTCAGTTTTCAAATGTTTATATTTCTTAATTTCCAATTCGCAATTTTAACAATACGTATCCTTGCGCAGCATGTATATATATATCTTTCTTTTATCATATCATATGCCGCTTTTATGAACTCTGATCTGTTTTTACTAATTAATTGTTTATTCATTTTTGCAGAAACAAGAAGAAGAACGCATAATCGGCGGTAAGTATTATTAATGATAAAATTACAGAAAAATTAAAAATAACAGAAATTTATTTAATATACACTTATTATTACAATTTATTTTTCCAGAATTGTTTGGTGACATTGAAACGTCGATCAAAACCAGAGACGAGGTAGAGGCGGCGGCGGCGCCGCCGCCGCCAAATATGCCGGCGTTAAATAGTTTAAATACCTCCACACAGGAGGGGGCGAATACGACTGACGGTAAATACATAATAATAAACATAATAATAACATAAATATATATATATAACATATAGGGTAAATCCGGGAGACGCGGTCGGGCCGGAGAGTTGGTCGTGTCGCTATATTTCAGAGTCTATACGTAAAAATGCATTAAAGTGCAGACCGATTACTTCTCTACAAGCCAAATAGTTGAATGAATAGCGTTATTTCGCATCCTTCTGTGGTTTTCTGGATTTATAGGCTATAAAAGGTAAATTGATGTTACATTTAACCTCTTTTGTCAAACAGCGGTTGTACAGAATCGTATTTAAAATATACTTCTAAGTTTATTTTCCTTTAATGTTTGGAATAATAAGATAGTAGAGACATTGAGGGACAATGCAGCCAAAGTATTTGGACGTATTAACTCTTCTTCTCAAAGCTAACGAGAAGATCATGTCTCGCTGCAGAAAGGTGAGATGGTCGAGTTATGATTTTTTTATTATTTTTGTTTATTTTTTTATTTTTATTATTATTTTATTATTATTTTTGTTTATTTAGTTTATTTATTCACTTTTGTATTCATTTGCCTTGCTAATCGCCAGTAGGTAATTCACTTTTTCTTTGATGTGTTCTTTACTTGTTTAGCGTAAACAAATTAAATATGAATGAATCCGTAGTTGTATTCACTCATAAATAATTTTGTTTTATCCTTTCTTAATTTTCCATGAATAATTATGTGAGTGGTCTCTGCCAACGACGAAAACCATTTCTCCCGGCACCTCGGGTGAGGTGGTCAGATGTCATGACTTCAGTTTTCAACCCGATTTACAGTAAATATTGTCTTAAAGCAAATATCGACCAGTTTTTCTGAATCGGCATAAAATTCTGAACATATTAGGTTTGTTCTGATAAAATAAGTAATATCTATATTAGTTTTAATAGCCATTTTATATTGGGTCGACCGCGTGTCCCGGATTTACCCTATACACATTTTAAGGAGTTACATACTTTTAGAATGCTGGGCAATAGGTCTAAATGAACAATTTTTTTATTATGGAAAACATTAGTTAGTAGTATAGATAGTAGTATATATATATATAAATATCTTGTGCTGCAGTGTTTTAACAAAATTTGCTGTCACTTTCATGAGAAAAGATATTAATTAATTCTGGTTTTTAATTAGATATCTTTATTATTTATTATCTTTAAACACTGTACAAATTGTTCACTTTAGCTTATATCTAAACGTTCAAAAGGTCGTTTAATTTTAAAATATTTTACTAATAAATTTTTTTTTTTACTAATTACAACTGGTTTATTTTTCCAGAAATAAATATTGGTGGGAATGAACCGCCGCCGGGGTCACGGCCAACAACGACGGCGCTAGCCCCGTCGGAGGGCCCGGCCACGGCCAACGGTAAATACATTAACATAAACATAATAATAACATAAAAACATATATAACATATATACACATTTTAAGGAGGTACATACTTTTAGAATGCTTGGAAATAGGTCTAAATGAACAATTTTTTTATTATGGAAATCATTAGATAGTAGTATATATATAATATATATATATATATAATAATATATATATATATCTTCTTGTGCTACAGTGTTTTAACAAACTTTCCTAACACTTTCACGAGAAAAGATATTAATTCTGGTCTTTAATTAGATATTTTTATATTTATTTAATTAAACACTGTACAAATTGTTCAATTTAGCCTATATCTAAACGTTCAAAAGGTCGTTTAATTAAAATATTTTACTAATAAATTTATTAAAAAATATTTTACTAATTTATTTTTGTTCTAATTACAGCTGGATATAGAGCTCGCCGCCACCAGCGGAGCGGCAGGAGAGTGAGGGCCGAACAAGAGCAACAAATAGAAATTATACGGGCAGTGCAGGCTCACTCTAGCAGCCTGTTGGTGCAATCTAGCACCATCCAGACGCTAGTGATGGCCTGTGCTGCCCGTGGCCGTGGCCGTGGCCGTGGCCGTGGCGGTGGCCGTGGCCGTGGTCGTGGTGGTGGCCACCACCACTTTCATTATAATCACCCTTACTAATTTTTATAAATTAAATAAGTAATACATTTATATTCATTTAAATCTCCACTGGTGTTCTTCTTTTATATATATATATACTAGCTTAAAGTACCCGGCGTTGCCCGGGTAAAACTTCGATTATCACGGAGTGTCAAGGGGGTGAAATAAGGGGGAAAGGGTGGTATGTCCAGATTTCATGGTAGCCTATATTTTCCGCAGGGTTCTAGAGAGTAATTATGCAAAATTTGGTTCAGATAGGGTAAAAAAATCGGGATAAAAAGTATCCTGTATGTTATTCCTGTTCCTAGATTACGTATATTCAAAATTTCAGAAAGATCCGTTTCGTAATTCCGACGTGATTGAGTAACAAACATCCAAACATCCAAACACACTTTCACATTTATTATATTATATTATATATTATATGAAATCGGAACAGGTCCATACGCGCATAGGTAGAATCTATATAGTGTTCTGCGCTCTGCGCGAAAGAGATGCGCGTGACGGTTGCCCGTACAGTGGTGGGGATGCGAGTCCCATCGTTAGCTGTTCTGTGAGCGCTGCGATTCACGAAAACCTTGCTTCACTAAAATCGTCATTGCTCGGCTTCTATTTGTCATAGCTTAATGTCGCATACACATAAACCTTCCTCGAGAAATGCTTTACACAACGGTGCAACCCGCATCACAATCCGTCCAGTGGTTTCGGAGGTTTAAGATTTTGAACAAACGAACAGTTACATTTTTATTTATATAGATAGAAGATAGAAGATAGAAGATAGAAGATAGATAGATAGATATACCAATAACACTTTCTCTTTCACCTATTGTAATAATAAAATAATAATTCTTTTTGTGTGCATCATTAGCTGAAATTTAAATGGGATTTTTTTTATGGGATTATTAATTTACAAGCAGAGGATTTTTATGGGATTATTAATTTACAAGCAGAGGATCGAAGCTGAATAATATATATATATCGTTTAATGAACTCGTTTAATTAATTATTATTATTAATTTACAAGCAAACAGAGGATCGAAGCTGAATTGTTTAATAAATTATATATAATGATATATACTCTGTCCCAATAAATTATTTTCTCCGACGTAGATCACACTCATTCATCTTCTGCTTCGATTATCTGTAAATATAAAAGTAAATATATAAAATATATATAAATAAAATAATATATAAAATCCACATTTTATTTTTTAGTTACAACTAAACGTAGTATTTTTTATTATAGAAATAGAGTGGCATTTTGCTATAGTAAGTATAGATAGAGACTACAAAATATATTCGAAGAAGATGAGAGTGTATGTAGAGACTACAAAATGTATCCGAAGAAGGTGAGAGCGTATGACAGAAAGTCTTGTTGCAGGAAATTTAAATACTAATGGTAAAATTCAGGGAAAATGAACGAAGAGATCCAATATTTTTAACGCATAATTTATTGGTGTTGGAATAAAATTAATTTAGTATGTTTATTAGTGAATTGAAACTTGTTAATAGGAAACTAATAAAATTAATGAATAGCGTGGCAACTACTGTGGATTTTTAAAGTATTACGAATGTCTTTCACAAAAGATTGAAAAGTATCAAGGGAGATGTGTTTTCAGCATACTTTCTTCACTAATGTGACTTGCTCTACGTTGAAAGCAGTCTGTCATAATTTTCTTAATTCTTAATGCTATGTCTTTTGACAAATTTTGTCGATTTACCTAATTTGGCAAATTTCCAGAAACTTGTGAAAAAGAAGATGCTTCATTTCTATCCAAGCCTGTGCGTCCCCTTCATTTCTATCCAAGCCTGTGCGGCCCCTTCATTTCTGTCCAAGCCTGTGCGTCCCCTTCATTTCTATTTTTCTATTCAATCCCCTTCATCTATCCAAGCCTCTGCGGCCCCTTCATTTTTATCCAAGCCTCTGCGTCCCCTTCATTTCTATATATACATATATAAGCTTTACATAAAAACTCGACATTACAAATAGTTTACTGGTATAAAAATAAATATATATATATTATTTTGTACATGCATGGTACAAATTTTCAGAAAGTTATGCGAAAGGAGATGCTTCTCTGTCAAATCGAACCTTCTCCGCACAACTTCCAAGTCTGTGACTCTACATAAAAAGTCTATTAAAAAATTTTGGCGACTTACCTTGTTAATTGAGACAATAATTCAGTCTTATGTGGTGTAAAAACTAGTGACATTTCAGAAAATTTTGACAACTTTTCATATTTGACACTTGGAGGTTATACACTTACTGACAAAAGTTAAGAAACAAAATAATCGTTTCGGAACTACTGTATATTCTTCATCTTCTGAGACACACAGGTTGTGACTAAAATTAGCATATAGAGATAACATTTCATACATCAACGTACAATAAATGTTTTTTCGAATTTACTTGTCTAAAGACTACAATTAATATTGGTCGAAGAAACGAAACAAAAGCTTTGTGACAAAAGTTAAGAAACATAATTTATAATCATTTTTAACAACAAATAACGGTGTTTAATGTCTGTAATTTTCGTGATAATCTAGTAAGATGTTGGATATCCCTTGGAACTGATGACTGCATGGCATCTGCGTGGCATTGATTCGATTAATCGGAGACAAAACTCAACCGGTATTTGAGACCATATTGTTGTGATTTTTTGCATTAACTCCGTTTTATTGGTGAAAGAATGACTTCCCACTTGACGTTCAACGTAATCCCACAAATGTTCAATTGGGTTCAAGTCTGGTGATTGACTTGGCCACTTGATTACATTAACATTTTGTTCCAGGAGACACGCCTTTATTAATTTAGAAGTATGTTTTGGGTCATTATCATGTTGAAATGACCACTCTGTTGACATTTTCTCGTTAGCAAATGGTAGCATATGATTTTGTAAGATATCACGATACACAAATCTATCCATTGTTTCTTTTATTTGTGTTAACGGACCAGGACCGTTAGGTGAGAAACAACCCCACACCATCACATTACCACCACCAAATTTTACTGTTGGTTTCAGATACTTGACATTAAACCTATGTCCAATAGGACGTCGCACGTTACTCCTGGAGTCATTTCCGAATAAGTTGAACTTACTTTCATCACTCCATAAAATTTTTGACCACTCAGTAACAGTCCAATTAATATGCTCCTTAGCGAACTCCAACCGAGCTTTCCGATTCTTTTTAGAAACAAGTGGTTTCTTACAAGCTTTGCGTGAAAAAAGATTATTTTCATTTAAACGATGGCTAACTATTCTATTGCTAATGTTTTCGAGACCCAATTCATTTTTAATTTCGGAAGCAGTGTAAAATGGATTGCATTTAGAGAGCTTTGCAATTCGACGATCTAGCCTTTTACTTGTTTTTCGCGGTCTACCGGTTCGTAGTGCTGTTTTAACAGTCCTATGTTCTTGAAATCGTTTTATAATTTTCGTGATAACGCAACGATTCACACCAAACACTTTTGCAATATCAACTTTTCTCTGGCCTTCTTTAAACATTTTAACTACTCTTTCTTTCGCGGTTTCAAATACCGGTTGAGTTTTGTCTCCGATTAATCGAATCAATGCCACGCAGATGCCATGCAGTCATCAGTTCCAAGGGATATCCAACATCTTACTAGATTATCACGAAAATTACAGACATTAAACACCGTTATTTGTTGTTAAAAATTACATTTGTTGTTAAAAATTATTATAAATTATGTTTCTTAACTTTTGTCACAAAGCTTTTGTTTCGTTTCTTCGACCAATATTAATTGTAGTCTTTAGACAAGTACATTCGAAAAAACATTTATTGTACGTTGATGTATGAAATGTTATCTCTATATGCTAATTTTAGTTACAACCTGTGTGTCTCAGAAGATGAAGAATATACAGTAGTTCCCAAACGATTATTTTGTTTCTTAACTTTTGTCAGTAAGTGTATATATAAAGCGATGACACTTGGTAGGTTATAATTCAATAGTATCTGTTTATCTGTGTAATTCCCCTGGCCGTCGCGAGAGGCGTCATGATCCCGAGAGTCGCCGAAACATGTGTTCGGCTCTCTTTTGTATTGGTTGAAGGTGTGCGTGTAACGCGTATATACGTATTATGTCGACAAAAGTCCTGTTGACGAAAAATTTCTTGACGAAGGAGAAGAAGAAGAAGAAGAAGAATCTTACCGTTTCTGACAGATCCATGAGACGATATTATGATATCTCTGTTATGCGTGGACAGATTTTATTGAAATTTGGTCTTATTCGAAAGCTTATATGCGGTTTACATAAGAAAAATGCCATTAAATTTAGAAAATATTGCAGGCGTCATGAGATATTAATGAAATAAGTTTCAGGTTAGGTTGGAATAGCCGTTTCTCGAGTAAATGATAGCGGTAGCGACAGTCGACATATACTGGGTGTCTTTCCTGTACTTGGCGTCGAGACGCTACCGCGTCTCTAGATTTGGGCTTCGAAGACCAGCTTCGTACCGCAAGGTGAATGGGAATTGAGGCCTCGAAGACCAGCTTCGTACCGCAATCAACCAGGGAGGGTTTAGCAATGATCGCTCACCAGAGTGACACCCGTTAGAGCACTGGTGGTTTTTGTTTAGCTAGGTAATTGGATTTACCACTGCATAGAGATAAGGAGCCAAGCTTAGTATTTCTTTCTAATAGACGTGCGAGACGGTAAGCGAAAGTAAGGCTTGTAAACACAGTAAGAACTCCCGGCGCTCGCGACACAATATCTGCCGATGCGATGGGTTGTTATGACTTGGATATTTGCTGGAGTGATGCAATAAGTCGATAGTTGTGTAAAATAAAAGCGTTATTTATTTAAACGCTTATGAACAGGACTTGCGTACCTCATGCGATAGCGGTAGAAGTATTATACAAAATGCGTGGGACGTTTAAGCATTAGGACAAACATTTATATAAACGGTATTAATAGTAATATATATATATGAGCATGAAACGCGTAAGTATTAGCATTAACGCAGTGGACGTGAATGCAACAAGCTTAACCAATGCGTACAAGTAATACAAAGCAATTTAATTAGATAAGCGTTAGCAAGATAATAATGCGAAAGAATATAAGGATAACAAAATAAAGCAATAAGCGCTAGCAATGAATAATAACGGAGGCGATATGCACTTATATTATGGTTAATAATAACGTAGTAATCGCTTACAATTGATGAGTAGAGGAATGATCCTTTTCACACACACACTCACTGATCTTATATAATAACTGATAAATTTGTTATAATGTGGCTGTTGCCGAACTGAAGGTGGCTGTTGCCGAACTGAAGGTTTACTGAATTAATCGTGCGCGGTCCATGTGGCGCTTGTATTTATAGGAAACGCTGGAATGTTTGGTATGCGTGGAATTTGAGGTATGCGCGATGACTCATGTTTAAAATATGTTCTATAATTAGCTCGTGTTGATGAGTCATGCGCGAAATATGCGCCGCAATAGCGTATTCGGGGGGGGGGGGGGGGTCCTTTGGGGCTTTGAACGGTATACTCAACCGTTGGATGGAAGTGCAGGATTTTGATTGGTCATAGAGGGGGTGAGACGTGGTCTTGAGTAATGTGGGTTTTTAGGACGAGGGACTTGTTTATATAAAATATGTGTGGGAGGAGATCGCGCCTCTAAGGCCGAAGAGGGGAAGGGGATTGCGTGTTTGATCATCTAGAGATGGGGACCGCTAAGGTGCATCGTCTAGATGATCTGCCGGTTGGGAAAAAGGGTAAGAGTTGAAGTTAGAGGTGGTTTTGGTGGAGTTGTGGAGTGATTCATAGGGAAGATTCTAGTTATGACCGCGCAAAAATAGTGGGACGTCACAATGATACAGAAACAACTAAGCTATTGTTTATCAACACCATGAATTTTATACAGAGCACTAAATAAAGTATCAAATAAACAGTTTGCAAACGCTTTTCACTGCAATTACGGCTAAAATATTGATAAAAGAAAAATTAAGTAAACGAAACATATGTTAAATTATCCATCAATAAGAGGGGATAATTTTTCCCCATTTTTCGGCGCAAATTGCATTCCGATATCTTTTATAGTTCAAAAGTTATACGAAAAAGGCCCCTAATTCTTCTACCCGGGCCAATAATGCGCCAGTGTGAACTAATCCCGCAGCTGGACCGTCGTAAAGGCAGATATTTTCACGCGGAACGAGATCGGTGCGATCGCACTCTTAAAATGGCTACCGTTTTCTTTCCCGTCTGCTACGTCAAATTTAATATCCTCTGGTGAAAGCCAAAAGCACCCTGCGCTCTCTACTGGCATCTAAAAGACCGTACACTTGCATCATTGGCTCATAGATGGCGGAAGTATCGGCGCATGGTTGTAGTGGAATGCGTCCGTGAGGCGGTGTTGCCATTTCAGCTGTTCGCGCGCGCGTGGGTTGCAGTTTTAATGGATGACCCTGTATACCTGGAATCAGCTGTGCACTGGGCTCGTCCATCGATGACCAGGATCGGTTCAGTGACCCAGTGACACAAGTTTTCAAATTGCAGGTGAATTTTCGATAAGGGTGAGTTTTAGTTACTTTAATGGTGATCATTCCTTTTTAAATTTAATACAAGCTATGGCTTATTTCCGGCGATAATTCTCAAAATTCTCGTACGAAAATATTTATTCGGGCTTTTTAAACAGACTTATTCGTTATCAGCAACAGTGCTGGCCGTTATTGAGTTACGGATTTTTATCACAATAACGAACTACGATCACTTTTCGTTAATTTCCTGTTACATTACCTTTTCGTGGATATGTTATTAACACAAGGAATTTTACGTATTCCTTATCCTCCCACTTCAAATAATTATTATTTTCGAATCTTCTAAAAAAAAAGTGTATTCGTCTTTTTACGTTACACGTGATTTTTCTCCATTTATCCTTTATTCATTATTCACTTTAAATGGCAAAGAAACCATGGCAAAAGGTTCGATTTTTTTGTTACGTCTTTTTCATTTGCCATTCTACGCAATTTCCTTCGATGCATGCCGCCTTGCTTGTTCGTAGTCGCAGCGCAGCCCGGCGCGCGGCTACGCTAGCGCGGGAGTTCCGGTGGAAGGCTCGCGCTCTGATTGGTCGGTGCTTTTTATTAATATCTCGTTAACGAAACCTCGGAGGGCATTTTCGCAAAGGAAAAAGTTGTTTGCAATCACCCCCCGAATCACCCCCTTTAAGGAACCGCAGCATTTTTGGGACACCCTGTATAGAGCTATATACACTAATACGACTTGTGCACACGCCATACGAGGATATCCTTTCTACAGTATTTTTTTCGCTGAAAGCTCGCGGCTCGGAACCCGCGCGGCGGTGAGCATTCAACGTAGAGGGGGGTGTACCTACTATTCCGAGCGATAGTTTCTCCCTCCTTTTTTGCTGAAGGTAAGAGCGAGATGGAACGAGAGCGTGGAACTGAAAGCGAGCGAGGAACGGTACGAGACAGACGGCGCGTTGTACTTTGTCTCGCTCCGTCTTTCGGACGCCAGATACTCCATCGCACACGCAAAGGACGGAATATCAGAATTATCAGGTGCCCGAAAGACAGAGCGAGACAAAGTATCAACGCTGCGACTGTCTCGTACCGTTCCTCGCTCGCTTTCATTCTAGTCCGGGAGCCAGTGAACATTTTTAGTGTCCCATCGCGACAAGGTTTTTCTATCATTTTTCTACTTAACCTTATGCTGAAAGTCAAGAAAAGCGCGGTCTGGCAGTCGACACCGGGGACAGGGCCGGAGGGCACGCCCTCGAACATGTCAAGTTTGAGAGCATCCCCGACTCATCGCGACAAGGTTGAACTTCCACCCATTAATAAACAATTTAATACAAAATAAGAAAATCGCAGTCTGGCAGCGCTCCGCGAGGACCTTCGTCGTCTGGCAGACCTCCAAACATGTTAAAAAAAAAAAAAAAAATCGACTCATAACGACAAAGCTGAAATTTTCTGGAATAATTGTTTATGTTGTAAAACCAATGGAAAAAATAATCTGGCAGCCTATAAGCGGTGATAAGACCTTGCCAGATCGTTTACAAATGAAGTCGAAGGAATCTTCTCAGAAGCTTCGCATTTCTTATATTTCCCCATTACAGCTGTAAATTGTCTATAACACTGTCCATGGTAGCACAGTGTATTGTCACTATTGTCACTATTGTCACTCAAATTGCTTTGTAAAATCACATCACTGTATTTCAAATTATGGTCTTTACGAATTTTCAAAATATCTCTAAATTTTTGTAATTTTTGGTCTGTTAAAAGTAATAATTTTTTGGGTTTCCCTAGTTTGCAAACAAAACAATATCTATTAACTGAAGACATTCTGCGTATATAATGCGTTGAAAATAAAATGCCCTTCCTTTCAGGCAGACTATTACGGTCGAACTGATCTGCGATTCTGCAGTTTTACCTTTCGAAGCTGTTTGAAAGCACTTGTTGGGTGTTTATTACGGTTTGAAGAGAGCCCTATCTCTACATATAAACAGAGCCGTGACATTTTCCAGACCCGGCGACCGTCTGGGAAATTGGGCCCAACCACACACAGTAGGGGCACTGTCTGGCACCTTTACGAATTTAAATCTTTACCACAAAGTATCTAATGTTTCCACGAGTCATTCAATTGTACTTCACGAACTGAATTTATATTGAATATTTAATATACAATTACAATTTAATCAGCCTGTCAAGATACCAGCGAAATATTTAAAACAAAAACTGCGAACTTCGATGCGTCGACTATACCGCCATGTAAACCTGAATTGCAACAACAAATGTTAAGGGCTTCGTATATTACGAGTATTTGGAAAAACGCCCATTCAAAATTTCCTACCGATTTATCTCCAATCGATCACGGCTGGGAAGAAGTTGACAGCAAGTATCAGTTTACTTGGTTTGACCACTGAGTAGGCCATGCGTGCGAGAGAGTCTGACCGTCGGCGTTCTTTTAATTCGTTTGGGAAAACGTGCGATCGCACACGGACGAGTATCACACAAAGTAACAGGTTAGGCGTGATACTCATGTGTGTGCGATCGTATGTTTTCCGAATCGAATTAAAAGAACGACGACGCGACGGTCGGACTCTCCCGCACGCACGGCAAACTCACGGCCTACTCAGTGGCCGCTCGGAGGCAAACTTATCTCGCGCGATCTGTACCCATGCTGTAAAAATGTCTCGTTGCCACACAGATCCAAAAATGGCCAGTTTCTACAATTTTCCTTTCTAGCAGCTACAACATTCTCGAGCTTCATAGTTTTTAAACCGTTCATTTATACATATGTATGTATTACGATCTGGCAACGTAGGATCGCAATGTCCAGTTATTCGAAGCCAACGAATAAAAATTACGAATCAAGATAACATGTGATTTTATCCTTTCCGAGTAACTGGTTACGAATAAAAGCGTCGAATAAATTATCTGGTTATATCGAGCTTCGAATAACGTATAAGGGTTAAGAAGGAACTCGTTCTATTGAAATCTCACAGATAAACTTCCGTAGCCAAATCCTGACGGATACAACCGTAAGATACATGATGGCGCTGCCTTCGACTGTCGAATAATGGTAAAAGATAAGCTGAAACTCTCGGCTACACTGTCACGGATAATGCCTCTCGAATACCGTCTCGCCGCTATAGAGGCGTCGAATACGGATACGCGTTACATCGAGCTTCGAATAAACTGTACGTGACGAATGTATTTCCTGATATAAAATCTCACAGATAAACTAGGTTGAATATATTCTTCAGAAAAACAAGTACGAATAAAGGATATCCGAAAGTTATCTTTCCTTAAAACTTTTAGATAAATTTTTGCCCATCTCTGGCAGATACTAATGGCTTGAGGACTGAAATGCACCAGAAGTCAGAAAGCGATTCTGCCACTGAAGACGGTGAAGCAGAATTAGACAATTCCGATTGCGAGAGTTCAGATTGTGAAGTATTGTAACATAGTTTATTAATAAATTTTTTTATCGTTATACTATAATAAAATTGTAAAGTACCTACTCATATCCACTTCATACTTCATATTAAACGTCGATCTTTTATACAAGTTAATATTAAATTGAATGTCGCGGTAGTAGATTTGACTACACGCTCGATTCATTTGTAAACGTCTGACAAGGCCTTATCACCGCTTATAGGCTGCCAGACTATTTTTTCCATTGGTTTTACAACATAAATAATTATTCCAGAAAATTTCAGCTTTGTCGCCATGAGTCGATTTTTTTTTTTTAACATGTTTGGAGGTCTGCCAGACGACGAAGGTCCCCGCGGAGCGCTGCCAGACTGCGATTTTCTTATTTTGTATTAAATTGTTTATTAATGGGTGGAAGTTCAACCTTGTCGCGATGAGTCGGGGATGCTCTCAAACTTGACATGTTCGAGGGCGTGCCCTTCGGCCCTGTCCCCGGTCTCGACTGCCAGACCGCGATTTTCTTGACTTTCAGCATAAGGTTAAGTAGAAAAATGATAGAAAAACCTTGTCGCGATGGGACACTAAAAATGTTCACTGGCTCCCGGACTATTCCCTCTAACGCGCTTTCGCCTTCGCAGAGTAAACGGAAGTGATGGGTATAGCGATTCTTGGTGGGGGAAGCGTTTCACACTTCCGTCACACCCGAGAAAACTTACGCTACCGCGGCTAAAGAAGTTTCACTTCATGTTATCGAAACTTCCTCGAGTTCCGAGCAAGTCTTTCGATTCTTTTAAAATGTATCAAATCTCAAATGCGTAACTTTAAGAAATAAATCGAATATATCTATTCCTTGAGTTCTTGAACGAGACCGACACTTGTACTGAATAGTTATGTGAATAACGAGGAAAATTACTCAGTGGGCGCACATTCCCGTTAAGACCGACGCTGTAAAAGGATCACTCGAAAAGAACAATACCGAGGTGTACCGTTTAGAAGTCGCACAGGAAGAGAGCGAGACTGCCTATCGACACTTGCCTCGTCGGCCGAACGAAACCCCTCCCCGCATCCCACGGGACCCGAGCTACTCGGTCCACCCGAAAATTCGCGCGAGACGCGAGGGGAAGCCGTCACGGTTCGCCGGTGAGCCAGTGCCGTCGCTTGGTCTCTATGATTTATTGACATAAAGAATTGCTTAAACACTTCAAAAATATGAAGTCGACTTAAGGGGTTACACCACCTTGGCGCTAGGAAAAATAGGTATAAAAATAAACTTTTTTTTTTACGCTGCCATTAAGTATATAAAATGATCTTTATTTTACACATATATATAGTAGTTTTATGAACAATTTACAATATTAACGATCAAAAAAAAATAAAAAATGGCGGAGATATAAGCCGATAAGTAGGACCCTCTTTTGAAAATCCTTGCTGATGGTGTACTTGATTTCTCTGTTAGGCATCGTCTAAAACATAAAAAATAAATTTCTTCTTATTTAAAAGGGTAATAGCTAAAATGTGACGTAGGGAATTTTTTTTAAAAATTTGTTTGTAGAAATGCCAGCTGTTTGAAAAAAAATTCGAATTTGTATCGAAATTTTGAGTTTAAAAAATGTATAACTTTCGAACATGGCACCCAATCACAAAAATCCTACGTCATATTTTAGCTATTACCCTTTTAAATAAGAAAAAATTTATTTTTTATGTTTTAGACGATGCCTAACAGAGAAATCAAGTATACCATCAGCAAGGATTTTCAAAAGAGGATCCTACTTATTGGCTTATATCTCCGCCCTCTTTCGAATAAAAAAAAGATCATCAAAATCGGTCCATATGCTGAGGAGTTATGAGGGGACAAACATACAAACAGGTCGAATCTATAACCTCCTCCTTTTTGAAGTCGGTTAAGTAATAAAGAAATTCACTTTCCGTATAATCGATGACACATCGCCGAGCAATTCCAGGCGCCAGTTTAGACGGGTGAACGATACAATGTCGCTCGGCTCGGGCCTCGCGCGGCATCGATCAAAGGTTCTCGCGAGTCTCGAGGCTCGCCAAGGTTAGTCGAGCTACGCGATTGAACTACGGTTGAATACGAGAACACTGTTCATTCAGTCATGATTGCATCCCCATGATTGACGTATTCAATCATGGCCGACGATTGAATCCCCATGATTGACGTATTCAATCATGGCCGACGATTGAATCCCCATGATTGACTTACTTCAATCATGGCCGACGATTGAATCCCCATGATTGACGTATTCAATCATGACTGACGATTGAATCCCCATGATTTCAATCATGAGCGCTTCGATTAAAAATTGACTCGGGTTATTCTTATTCATGAGCCTCGAATAAAATTTTCGTCTTTTGGTCGAATTGAATTTTTTATTTGAAATAATTTTTTGCCCATCTCTGTCCACTACTGACTTTGCTCCGTTTAAATTACTCTCTACCAAGTTTTTATTATCTTCGATCGTAAAATGATCTTCATACGGCCCGCTAATTACTTAAAACCGAAGCTGAAAATCTGAGCACTGAATTGATTTGTATACAATTGGAATTAGCAAAGTTAGAAATTACAGGTCACCTTTAGGCCCGAGACAAAGGAGCGAGTTCTCAAACGGTCATTTAGCGGTCGTCAACTTGGGCATTGAAAAACCGACAACTTGGGGTGTTATAAACCAAGTCTTTCCAAGGACTGCGTCGTGGCCTGAACAATACAGGCTTCGGACGACTGCGATGCCTAGAAGCATTCGATAGATAGCATCGCGATATATGTATCGCGTTGACGACGATATACTTTATTTATCCGAGAAATATAACATTTTAACCGTTATCCCCTGCGTTTTATTCTTTTATTACTCTAACGCCACGTCCTAATTAGATGTCGTACAGCGACAAAATCGTTGTCGCCCGACCAACCGAACCAACACGATTATAAACAAACAAAGGATTTTCTATGGGCTTGCCCAAATTGGCAATGCGTGCGATGCGGCAACTTCGTATATGTCGGTCGTTTTGTTTGAATTTCAAACCAGTTTGTTTTTTTATGTCGTAGGTATCGCACGCACGATGTCGCAAAAAGCAGTGGGTAATTTCGACGAAGACATCTTGTAAACTAACCGCAAAAGCGGTTGCAAACAGTACTCTACAGCCGGCCGTACAGGCCGTATATGGACACTGTCGCATACCGACCGACAAATACTGTCCAACACGACGATAAATAAACAAAGGACTTTCTCGTCGTATTGGTCAGTATTTGTCGGTCGGTCGAACAACAACGATTTCGTCATATATGTGCATATACCAATTTCCACGAAATAGATAATTACAAATTATAATTGTTCATAATTACGTAGGTATCTCTTCTTGGTGTTCTGCATACATTGGAATTCTTTGCACACTTTTCTCACTGCTTCTACATAGGTACGTACAACACGCGGTCACTTTGACTTCCTTGTTCTGCGTTGCGCACCTTTGCGCTGCGACGGTTAGCGAATAGCGACAGTTGAGCTCGGAGACCTGCGCAACGTTGCCGGGAAGTGGGTTCCTGCACAGTATACGTAGTGGAGGGGGAACACCTACGGCCCGAACACCTATGCAATCCAGCAGCGTTGCCAGAGCTGGGGACACGATTTAGGGACGCGTGCGTTCTCACTTGTCCCTGTGTGTCCCGGCCGTAACTATATGTATACTACACTCACTACTTATGCACACATGCGAGGATGCCCCCTCTACTTCTTCCGATACGTCGTAAGTCGTCCCTAATATCCCCAGTTCTGGCATCCCTGTAATCCAGTATAATTCTGACCAATCACGATTTTCGGCAACATGGCGCAGCCTATCCGAGATTACCGTTATAGCGCCAAAATTAAAATTGTTCATCCGTGGGCTCCTGTGTATATTAGAATATGCGTATCTCATTTTACTGGCACGCAAAAGAATTAAGGAACCAAACAGTGCTTTCTCAGTGCTCACTTTATCAAGGGTCTGTTCCGATTCACGCATACTGCGCATAGACCGCAGAGATAACCGTTCGGTTTCAGTCTATGCGTGCATTGGTGGCACATAGGATTCTCTTAGAGCACTAAAGAGGTGAGTATGCGCATCCGCCATATTGGGTCCTCTGGAAAGAGAAGATTATTGAGTACCCGCCTTTTCGAGTATTGTCAGATTCACATTATAAACTAAATATGCGTTGTTGATATTGATACATGGTAGCACGACACATTATTAGAGTATTATATTAAATTTAAGTTTATATTTGGTTTATAAAGCGAATTTGACAATACTCAAAAAAGCGGGTACTCAATAATCTTCTCTCTCCAGAGGACCCAATATGGCGGATGCGCATACTCACCTCTTTAGTGCTCTAATTCTCTAGAATTCTCTAGAATTCTCTCACTTCTAGCGCATGAAGCGTGCAGTTCACACGCGCATGCGTATTTGTCTCTTTACGTACGGTTTGAAAAACATACACCAAATTATGTGGTCCCCTCCTCGAAATGACAGACAATATAACCTACATATATTCTACATGACAATAAATTTTTATTTGATATTTCGTTCTTTTACGCTACATTGGTCAACTTTTTGGTAAACTTTTCGAAGAACTGGGACCTCGCCGATTTCGATGAGCTTCAGATACACATATGTTGCAAAACTCGACATTTTGAGTAACTTTTTCCTTTGAAAAAATTGGCGGTCGGCCTTAGTTTCCGAAATATTCGCAGGAAAACTTTCGCTATTATACAATCGTACTCTACGTATACGTGCACGCCCGCGACAGTGTGTGCAGCACCACGCTATCGGCGGTTGTCTTCTGTTTGTATAAACACTGTGCAGCAACCTACAGCATGCGTATCTAAAGCCGGGTCCAGACCTGAATGAGTATACGTTGAGCAGGCTGAGCGCGCACGAATATTCTGATGTGGACGGGTGAAACGGTAGCCCTTGGCGCATGCTTCTACGTCTGAAAGGTTGAGCGTGAACGCATATGCTAGTGTGGACGGGTCATTCGTGGCGATTCGGCGCATGCGACCCGACTCGTGCATGCCGGCGAAGGCACATGACCTGAGCCGACCTTTGTCGGTTTCTTCCACAGATCAAAGGGAGTTTGAAGTGCATTGCGTTCAGCGTGGAAGATAGAGCCAGAATGTGATACTTTTCTAAAATCCTCGATGTCGCGGATTTTCATGATATTGAAATACATATATGGTAGTCCATATGAAATTAGGGAGGGTTAAGTCCTCATTTTTGCAGATTCGAAATTGTTTAAAAAATACAAATCTTCAAAGTTTTCTGGTGTCGGTGATTTTTACGAAACTCCTACAGAAATTATTGAAGGCATAGACTAAATAAATTTAATCCATTGCTACTATTGACATAAACAGATAATCAAAAATTTAAAAATTACATTTTGAAAAATAAAAATGCAATTAACATATGATAGACTTTAAAGCTCTATTTTACTGAATAATTTGTCTTTCTTTTCTTCACTACCTCCTGCGTTGTTCTTAATTCATACAGCCAGGCCGACTCGCTGTTGTGTTAAAAAATCACACGAGATTACTCGGTGGGGGGGGGGGGGGGGGTGGCAGCAATAAGCCTCGTGGAGGGACGCAGGTAGAAAATGAGGTGTCCGCTGCACTGCGCGTGATCCCGCCTGTGACGTCTTCCCTTCAAATTGGAGACTGATCTCTTATCTCTTCAGTATAAGCACGTGCTACAATATCAAAACAAAAGTACGTACTGACATATGCGCTGCGAGAAAACGTGGGTCATAAAGAGAAAATATTACTATGAAGAGGTGAAAACGTTGCGCCTGCAACGAATGCAAGTCCGATTGGTCATAATATAATCTCCCCCCTACGCCTCACCCTTTCTCGCACTGCATACGCCTGTGCCTGATTTTGTTTTGATATTGGAGCGCGTGGTTACTCGAAAGATATGGGATACGTCTTCAATTCGAGGAGAAGACGACGCAGGCGGGAACCAGGCGTCCCTCCAGCCTGCAGGTGGCGAATTGATGGTGGACAATACATTTTAATTGCTATATTGGTGACATCTTTTTCATATGCATGAAAGTAATTGTAGTTTTAATATAATTATGAAACATACATTGGGAACACCGTTCCTTGAAAAGGGGGGACTTTCCTTCAGTGACTTCGTTCGTAGAGGAGGAACCCTCTCACCCTTGACGAAGTAGAGGAGGGAAATGCCACATCTGGTTGCCAAAAACTTACCAGGGCCGATCGGCCGGACCGTTTCGCTAAGGTCGCGGTTTATGGCCGTATTGTCCCGCTAGTCGGCGTGGCGATTAACAACAGTACCTACTTACGTGCGGGTCCGAAGCCATCGTACGTACTACCCGGCGACAGAGCAATATACGGATTAACACGGACTGAACAATGTCTAAAATTCTTAAAGACCCCATAAAATCGATTGCCCTTTAGAAATCTGGCAAATAGATGTTGTCGAAACGTTCTTGGAAAAATAATAAATTACCCATCGTAAAGAATGAATGAATTTTTGCCTGGCTCTGAGCTCGCTTTTATCTCGACGCACGTGAGAAAAATGCCACCAATATAGCAACTACAAAGTATTATCCGCTATCAATACGCCTCCTGCAGAGACAGAGGAAGAAAATGTATTGCTCGCTGACTGCACGTGGTTCAAATTAAAGGTGGATCCCTTATCTCTGGAGTATAAACACGCGTTCACTTGAGACTCCCTAATTCTAGCGATCTTCTTCGCCAGTTTCGACAGAGTCTCGTGGCTCGCGACAGCTAAGGACAGAAGGACAGAGAGTGTTTAGAGTAGTGCAGACGAAAGGTTTGCCTGCCATATGACACCGAGGAAGGGACCGCGGGGTGCCGACCTGTAATCGCTGCGGTCGATCGAGGATTCATACCTGTTTCAGAAATAAAATAATTCCTCATTCTTTATCGTATCGATATGGAAGGGATGCCGATGGATTCCTTATGTTTTTCCGATGAAAATCATTCCAAATTTCATATAAATCCGACTATTTTTAAAGAATTCAGCTTGAAATGATATAAAACAATTTTTCCTGAAATTTCTTTCATTATGGTCCGAATTACGTTGTTCTTGGTGTTAGTTTCATCGGCGAAACATAAGGAATAAATTGACGTCGTTTTCGCAAAGATGTGATGAGAAATGCGGAACTCTTGAACATTTCTGTATTTTTAATGGTATTCTAACCGTTTGAAGGATCGAAACCCATAAAATTCGGTGAGGCACTGCAGGGGGTTGTCCTAGCCACGGGGTACCAGGTGGCAACTCTTTGACACGCGTCGGTGGACAATCACTCTGTATTGGTAAACGGGATGACTCGGAGGGTTGAGCTGTGTGTTTATTTAGCTAACTATGTATCACACCATCTTTACGACTGCGGAGTGGGCTAAGTTAAGCACAGAAGTTGGTGAAGAAAGATACAATGGCACTTTCGACCCCTCCGCATGCGTCATTCGTGCGCGCTCAGCGTGCTCAGCGTATACGCATTCAGGTCTGGACCCGGCTTAACGGGTGCACGCGTGGTATCGCTTTCCGAGATATTTGTGTAAAACTTCGGTTGATTCTTTTCGACGCAACGCATTCCAGTTTCCAACTTGTTTCGGGTATTAGTATTGGTTTGGGTTAGATTAGGACGGGGGGCGCGTAACGCATGGTAGCAAACCGATCTGAGTCGGGGTGTTGACGGACATCCACAAGTTTCTGGTTCAAATCTCTAAACTCAGATCGGTTCGCTACCATGCGTTACGCGCCCGCAAGCGGGCGCGCGCCCCCCGCCCTAATCTAACCCAAACCAATACTAATACCCGGGACAAGTTGGAAACTGGAATGCGTTGCGTTGGAATAAATTAAACCGTTGTAATTGAACCGTTTAGTTTACCCGGTATATACGTCGTCTGCCGGTCACAGCGAGGTATATGGAGAAACAGTAGACAAGCGGCGGACCCGCACTGACGCATACGCTGCCACGGTGGCGTACATATACAGTGGTCCCCGGATTATCGAGAAAGATTCGGGTCTGGGGATTCTCCATAAACCGGGGCAGGGGAAGTAGTTTGCGCCTAATAAACTGACCCTTGTCAGGACCCTCGCCCGAACCTTTCGACAAGGAGAGTGAACGACGTAAACCGAGAGTGAGTGAAATGCCGCACCCGCGGGAGACCCTCGGTCTACGGCGAATTGAGATTCAGTATTGAATATGAAAATTTTCATATTACTGATTACACTTTGATGGGAGTACTACCAAATGGATTGGGGAGTTTATGTCGACGAAAATGAGTCCAAACACGAAACAATTCGGTCAATTTTTTATTATGATAACACAATTAGATTCCAGTTCCTCGGTTTAAGGGAAAAGCACGCTTCTGGTGATTAACTCACAATTATCTAAGTAATTTGCCAATTCTTGTAGTATTTGCAGCTTCGATTGGAAGATTGTCCGTCATATGTGTCTTTCCTTGGATATTGAATAACATTTGATACTGTAAAAACATTAATATTATTTGTTAGTGGAATAAAGAGATCGGAATATCATACATTTTAAAAACGATTAGATACATACTTTTTTGGTATTACTAACGTAGATTCTTGTTGTGTTTGTATGTATGTACATATGTTTTCGTTGTGTGTGCCAACTTCATTTTCGCCCCTGATCGTAATAATTCTTCAGGACATTGACGTGCACTTTTACGAAATGTGGTTGCGTTTCTGACCACAGTACGAGGTTCTGAAACGTACGATCTATTTCGACATCGTCAAGATCAGGTGTGGCATTTTCTTGGGGACGTTCTTCATTCACCTCGATTTGTAGCTCTTCCGCAGCAGTTTCGTTTTCTTCGCATACCGCTAACCAGTCCTGCACTTCTTCTAGCGAAACGGGCCTCCCAGCAAGTATTTCTATCGTTTCTTGTATAGCAGTAGTATCACAGAAATCGGGCCTTTGCTGTTGCTGTTGTATTTGT
Source organism: Andrena fulva (assembly GCA_946251845.1). Lineage (NCBI taxonomy): Eukaryota > Metazoa > Arthropoda > Insecta > Hymenoptera > Andrenidae > Andrena > Andrena fulva. The sequence continues at coordinate 36,104,146 of OX276329.1, forward strand.
GGTACGAGTTCGTCGGGTCTATTGCCTAATAATTTTCGCCAGGCATTGTGAATGTTAGCCGCTGTGACCTGCTCCCATGATTCCTTCACGAGATCCACGCAAATCTTCACATTATTATGTAGATAAATGTCCGCTACCCCGCGAGGATATTCTAGTATTCGCCTCATCATACGATGTCGAAAAGATGTTTTGAATTTGGCGATAATACCTTGGTCCATAGGTTGCAGAATGGACGTAGAATTCGGGGGAAGGAAAACGATTTCAAAATTTTGATCCATCAATTGAATATCATTTGGTATTTTGTGGGCCGGAAAATTATCAACTAGGAGCAATACCTTCCCACTGGTACAGTTTAGTAATTGCTTTTATCGAACAGCTGGCTTGAAATAGTTTTGGTACCACTCTAGAAACGTTTTTCCGTCCACCCAAGCGTTTTTCTGCGCCATGTAGATGACTGACAATTGGTTACGGCAATACTTCAGAGCCCCCGGCCTCTCATATTTATGGACAAAAAGCGGGGGAAGTTTATGCGTTCCCGTCGCATTTACGCAAAACCCCACTGTCACACGATCTTTCTTGACTTTCTTCCCGAAAACTCTCCCTTCCGCTCTATGCACCAATGTCTTTTGAGGAAGAGCTTTCCACATGAGGCCCGTTTCGTCCATGTTGTATACATTGTCCAGCTCTATGTCCTCCTCTTCTAAGCGACGCACAAAATATTCGGTGAATCCCTCCGCTCCCGCTCTATCAGCATCAGCACTCTCACCATGTAGAGTGATCAAACGGATGCCATGGCGATTTTTGAACCGCCATAACCAGCCTTTGGAGCACGCAAATGCCGAAGGACCACCATATTCCTCATGGAGTTGTTTAGCTTTCTCCATTACGATTGCATCACTGATTCGATCGTCCAGGGCCCGCCGCTCTAAAAACCACGTGTACAAACGATTTTCTATCTCGACAGCTGCTGAAGATCGCGACACTTTCTGTTTTTGGTCGTTCCACGTGTCCGCGCGTTGGTGTACCTGTGCTGAATTACTTTTCAATCGATAGATCGTTGTAAGACTAATGCCATAGTCTTTGCATAACTGTTTCAATGAAACACCATCCCCGCTCTTCTGCAGGACCTCGAGCCGTTGCTGTAGCGAGAAGACAACTCGTGTCTTCGGTGTCGTTGACATCGTACGCTATCACTGTCACACACAGTTCTCAAGATTCTTTGCAGTGCTGAGAAGTACTGATTCACTCGCCGTATTTCACAAACAGTTCATTTTTTGCAAATACACACAGACCGAATTACTGATGCTAGATGTGCACCCTACAGAATCGTTAAAGCGAATGTCCACATTTACGGATGGAGTGTAATATTTATCCAGTTTACCGAATACCTGCCCAAGAAAGTGAACCTTTACGTTTAGGACGTCTTTAGTACTTTCGTTTATAGTTGGAGGGTAGGATTACTTTATATGGTACAATTCTTTTATTGGTCTGTTATGACTTTATGACTGGGATAAGCGTTATGAGGAGCACCCGGAATTTCCCCCCGCGTCATGCGAATGGTCTGTTCCGTACCTACCTGTGACCGTCTATTATGTGTAAATGGTCACCTTAGTTCAAATAACAGAATATACACGATACTATTTCAATAAAAAACAAAACAATTTCAACTCAAAGGAACTGGTTACTGCCAAATCCAATAGGTACTAAACATCCAGGCAATTTCTCCTGAAGGCTGCATTTAAGCAATCTTCAGGAAACACTTTACAATTTGGTGAAGTCGTTGATATTCTCCATTTAAATTCTCTCCTGCATTATTACATATGTAGTGTGTAATGTAGTGACATTCACTAAAAATGGACCGAATTTCTCCATATTTGAACTCATTTTCATTGGGAAATCCTAAAAAATCCATTGGTAATACTTTCATGAACTTTTATCAAAAACATGAACATTTTATTTTTCTCTACTGCGTATTTTACCTAGCCCAGCGATTTTATTGCTCTCGGCAGTCAACGGGCGGTCTATCTGGGACCGAAGGCCCTCGCTCGCACCGAGGAAGCAAAACTGTGGGGTGGGTACTTGGGTAGGTCTTTCCCGATGATCCGGGGAAAAAAGCTTGTCAATAATCCGGGGACCACTGTATATGCAAAATTCAATGTAGTAGTAGCAAAAGTTTTTCCACAATATCTCTGAAACTAAGGGCGACCGCCAAAAAGTTTAAAGGGAAATGTTGTTCAGAATAATGACCTTGACAACATATCTGAAGCTCATCGAAATCGGCGAGGTCCCAGTTCTTCGACAAGTTTACCAACTTTTTATAACTTAACATCCTTCCAAAATATTATTGTTACGCCGCAACGGTATCTTTGTGGAATCGGGTATAAGGTCAATGTTCCTATTTCTAATCATGTAAAAGTTCTGCTATCGTAAAAATAGATTTTTATTATTTGTTTATGCAACAATCGACAAAAAACTTATTAGGCAATATTTAACCTTCCCTTTACACATAAAATAAACAAGAAGTATTTTTAAAAACGTTTTAACTTAATAATAGTCGATTTAAAATGAAGTATAAAATGTCTTTTATTTACAAAAATATAAAATATTTATAACAGAATCTGTAACGAAAATAATTTTCAAATTGCCAATACAAAACGTAAACCTACAACGGAATAAGCAACTGTAGTGAAGTAAGTACTATTCAAAGCTTTTTGTCTCCTTTTTATTTTTTATATTCTTGCTCCTTTTTAGGGCAGCTTCTTCTTTCTGTTTTTTCATTTTAGATTTCTCTTCATCTTTCAGTTTTTTTAGTTTAGCTTTCTCTTCATGTTTCTTATTCTTAATTCTAGCTTTCTCTTCATCTTTCAGTTTTTTAGTTTAGTTTTCTCGTCATCAAAAATAAAGGCCCTAGGCTCTGAAAAGAGCCCATGGATCCGAGTATGTACACTAAGGGACAGAATCGGCTTCCCTTCGGAAATTTGGCAACGTTGCTTGTCACTAGAACCACTGAGTTATGCCTAGTGACATGCAACGTTGCCAAATTTCCGAAGGGAAGCCGATTCTGTCCCTTAGGGCGGTATGCGCAGTCGCTTCTTATTCTCAAGACCGTCTCAAGCATTTGCTCAAGATGCCGCCTAGATTCATAGTTGTGTCTTGAGGTCGTGTCTTAAGCATTTGCTTGAGCAAAGTCTTGTTCAAATAAGTAATTCCTTGTATGACGCCACATGTGTAATAAGCAATTGCTCATTCACGTTCGGAAACTTTCGGAATGATTCGGTTAGAACAACCAATGATAGAAGGATATTCCGTTCGTTCCTTGGTGGGCGACGGAGTAGGATGCTCGAACGTGAGTAATGCGTGTGAGCGTCAAGGTTATTTTTTCAGCGAAGAATAGGTTACCGGTGAGCCCCGGAGATTCTCCGGAGTGGAGGGAGAACACCTACGGCAATGAGGGTTATGCGCGTGATGAATGGCGAGGATAACCCTCCGCCGTGGCTCACCATACTTCAACAACGGAGCATAATGAAGGAAATTAGCTGAAAAATTGATTTATATTAATTCACTCTTGCTTCGTTAAAAATAGTCCGAATTATATGAAATTTTGTATGTATTTCATCGGAAAAACATGAGGAATCTATCGGTGTCACTTCCATATCGATACGATAAAGAATAAAGAATGCAATTTTTCATGTCCTTTGTCAGGTAATGGCGTCAGTTTGAGGTTGCCGGGGAATGAAATCTCCGGAGTGGAGGGGGAACACCATGTGACTGAATCATCACGCACACATATCGCCATTGCCGTAGGTGTTCCCCCTCTACCCCGGACACTCAAGACGGTCTCAAGATATGTAAAACGTTGTCTTGAAAATATAACCTCGTTTTATCGTCTATTTTGACACATGTGACGTCATACAAGGAATTACTTATTTGAACAAGATCTTCCTCAAGCAAATGCTTAAGACACGACCTCAAGACAGTCTTGAGACGAATCCATACGTCATTACATGCGAAATCATGCGAGATTCCACGAGATGAACTACTTAACCTGCAAGAAGGTTTTCATTCATGTTTTCATTTCATAATTGAAATGCATATTATTATGGGTAATCAATGTCGCTAATATCAATATTATTATCGATGTATATCAAGTATACTTATCAATAATGTACAAAATAAATTAAAATTAAATATAGTCTCCACAATCTGAGGTGTTTTTATTTCTATATTACATCAGTTTAGTGGTTGGGTTTATATATTAGTTTATTATACTAAAAACAAACATTACATGGCAGTGGAAAAGTTTTTCTCTGCAAATCATTAATAAATAACCTCAACGCTCACACGCATTACTCACACATGTTCGAGCATCCTACTCCGTCGCCCACCAAGGAACGAACGGAATATCCTTCTATCATTGGTTGTTCTAACAGAATTATTCCGAAAATTTCCGAACGTGAATGTGAAAATATAAGATATAAGCAATTGCTTATTCTAAGCAAATACTTAAGATCATCTTGAGCATTTGCTCAAGAAGGCCGCCATAGTTGTGTCTTGAGATAATCTTGAGGTCGTGCTTAAGCATTTGCTCAAGACGCGACTGCGAATACCGCCCTTAGTGTACTGTTGCGTGGCCGTTTGGGTCCTCTGGATCCTTCGTAGGGAATTCGTCGAGGGTCGACGCTAAGGGTGGTATTTTCAGTCGCTACTTATTCTTAAGCAAATGCTTAAGCATGCGGCATCCTCTACTAACCTAGTAGCTAATAAAGGATGCCGAATGCTTAAGCACTTGCTTAAGAATAAGCAACGACTAAAAATACCGCCCTAAGGCGTTCTGCTCCTAGGACGCGGATTATTTAGGTAATAAGTATAATGAAAATAATAATAAGAACAGAATAAAACGATTTGAACACAATAAATTTATAACTTTAATGGATGAAATAAACGATTTGAACACAATATCAATTCTGAAGAGCTTTTTTGATTATGCGACTAATCTGGTAGGCTTTCCGGGCTCGAGTGACGCTTCCAAAAAGGTCCATCGGTTTTATCTCTTTTGTTAATTACAAGATGTCTTAGATTCTAAAAGCCAATCACAAATTTACTAATTAGCTAACTAAATTCGTATTCGTTGGCTCGATTCCTTTCGGTTGTCGATTTTTGTAAAAACAAGCGTTTAACTACATTGCGCTGGAATTACACACCTAGGCCTTAGAGCAGCGCCGGTCAGGCTACCGTTTTCAGGGCATGGGCAGCCGCATTTGCCCGGGGCAAACGCTGCGAGCAAAGCTCGGGGCAGTGACGTCAGCTATCGTTAGAGCGGAGTGGGGAGGAATGGTTGTGGCGGGAGTACAGGCTCGTAGATGCGTAGGGAGGCGACGGTCCTTGTTCATCCTAAGCATCTGTACCGTATTGCCCGGGGAGGCGTGGCTTGCGCGCCGCCAGCAAGTGTTTGCCCCGGGCTGTCTGACCAGTTGCCCTACGCGGCAACTCCTGAACGGCGCTGCCTTAGAGCATATATACATGGAGGTATCATTGCTTAGAGTGACTGCCTCGAAACTGTCGGCAACATCACGCGAGAGAGAAAGACATGTGCCACAGGTATGAGCGAGAGAAGTACATCTTGCGAGCGAGAGAAGTATATGTGTGGCGACCCCGCCACTGCGCCGCCAGGAGGCGCCACCGTTCACGCGTATTGAAGCCTCGAAACCAGGGCGCCGGAAGCAGCGCCTGGAGGCGAGAGAATGCGTGGAGGCAGTAACATCCAGACTACGAGACGCGAAGGCCACCATTGAGGCCTTACAAAGGAGAGTCCTTTGTTCGCGTACCACGTGCGACGTTTTGCATACGTTACAGCCAGTTGGCTGCCAATAAAGAGAATCTCTACCACGTAAGTGTCCCAAGTCTAAATTCATTCGGTAAAGCCCTATCCTGTATATCCCGGTAGCGCGTTCCGAATAGTGGTGACCCCGACGTGATTGTTCTGGTCTTGGGACCTTGTGCACGTGGCCCTTTGTTCGGGATTTCCGTGCAGAGCGTGTGCGCCGTGCATTTTCGTAGCTCACGAGTTAAATCTTCCCCCCCCCCCCCCCCCCGTGAGGGATTTTGCAAGAGTTTTTTTTTTTATCAGCGTGTGATAATGAATATCGTGTGATCGGACCTGTATCGCGTGCTCGTGAACCTCATGTTCTTGGACATATATCGCGCGTGCAACTTGGCATCGTGCGTGCGAGGGACAATTATCGCGCGTGCAACTCGGCATCGTGCGTGCGGGAGACAATTATCGCGCGTGCAACTCGGCATCGTGCGTGCGAGGGACAATAATCGCGCGTGCAAATCAGCATCGAGTGCGCGGTTGAACATTGCGTGACCACGTGAATATCGTGAGGCTTGCGATTTCAGTGTCTTGGACAATTATCGTCCGTTGTTTTTCTGCCAGCCCGATAAGCTGAGACGTGGGAAGGATGCCCCTGACTCATTCGCCTGACAAAGGCGCTCAAAAAGATGGCGCTGAATCGGCCTCGTTGGGTCAACTCCCCACTTCCGCTTCCTCGCCGGGCTCCCAGCCGGTTTCCGCTGCGCAGCGGGCCAATCAGCGTCTTGGGACTGCTTTCTCGGACGTGGAGGCAGTGCATAACTGCCGGCTGCCGCCGTTCTGGAAGACGAACGCTGATCTGTGGTTTTTTCAGGTCGAGTCCCTGTTCAGGACTCACAATGTGCTTTCAGACGAAAGAAGGTACCACCTCGTCGTTGGCGCTTTAGACCCCGAGTCGCTGCTTGACGTCTCGGACGTCGTTCGACGCCCACCTGAGGAGGGGAAATACCTGTATTTAAAAACCCACATTACCTCGAGGTTCTCGGACTCGTCGGATCGCCAGTTGGCGAAATTGTTAAACGAAATGCAGCTGGAGGATAAGAAGCCGTCGCAGCTCCTGCGCCAAATGCGCACTCTGGCGGGCGATCGCGCCTCTGAAGATGTCCTTCGGGTGAAGTGGCTGGCGCTGCTTCCCGCTAGTACCCAACGCTTTTTGAAGATCTTCAGAGAGCCTGTCCTGGACGAGCTCGCAGTGGCGACTGATGAACTGATGGAGGTACCGAGCGTCGCCGGCGTGATGGCTGCTCACCCAGGGCCAGCAAGGTCTTCACCGTCACCACTGGGTGAGGTTTCGTCCGTGGAAAAGGACCTGAACGAGATCCGGACGTCGTTGGGGCAGCTGATTGCCCTCAATCGCGACTTATTGGCGGCAACGACGAGGCTGCTCGACCATTCCGCTGGCAGGATGGGGCGCTCTCGCTCGCGCCCCCGAGCCGCGTCCCCGGCGACGGCGGGGATGTGTTTTTTCCATCGCAAGTACGGCCCCAAGGCCCATCGCTGCGAGCGGCCATGCAACTACGTGGCACCAACTTTATCGCAGGCTCCTTTAAACTAGAGGTCCTGTCGGCAGATGAGCCGAGTGCCGGCAGGGACCCTACCCGGCAACCACGGCTGCTGGAGTGCCGTCTCCAGGTTCGAGACCGCAAGTCGGGAGTGGATTTCCTAGTGGACTCCGGTGCAATTGTGTCGTTGTTACCTCGACGCATGTGCGGTGGACGATTGCAGCCTACTGACTTTGATTTGAGTGCTGCGAACGTCTCTATAATTAAGACGTACGGTCAGAAACATTTATCCTTGAACCTTGGTTTACGCCGCGAGTTTCGCTGGCCATTTATTATCGCAGACACGCGATCCGCGATTATTGGTGCGGACTTTTTATTACACTACGGTTTATTAATAGACATTAAGCAATGCGCGTTATTGGACCCGCTGACGAAAATAGGTTCGCGTGGTACCGTGTGCTCGGTTGACGCGGACGGGGAGTCCGTGACCGTACCGATTGCCCGTGACATTGCCCCGGAGGGCGCCGCGTACGCGAGCCTCATGCAGAGGTACGGCGACCTCACACGCCCTAAGATGATGGTGGCACCCGACTCTGCTACCACCGTCTCGCACCGGATCGTGACTACCGGTCCGCCGGTTTACGAGCGTCCTCGTCGTTTGTCGGGAGCCAAGCTCGAAGCGGCCAGAGCGCATTTTAACCTCCTGCTTCAGCAGGGGGTCGTGCGAGTGTCGTCCAGCCAGTGGTCGAGCTCGCTGCATATGGTACCCAAGCAGGAGCCCCCACCTCTCAAGCAGGAGTTCCTCCCTCCTGGGGTGGAGCCCCTCCCCGCGGAGCTCGCGAAGGAGAGTGAGGTGATGGGGGTGGAGGACTGGAGAGTTACTGGTGATTTCCGTCGGCTCAACGCCTGTACCCAGGCGGATCGCTACCCTCTTCCGTGTCCGGAAGACATTTTTCAGTGCCTACAGGGAGCGGAGGTCTTTTCGGTTATAGATTTGAAGTGAGCCTACCACCAGATTCCTGTTGCAGCTGAGGACATTGCGAAGACTGCCATTGCTACTCCATTCGGCTTATTCGAGTTCGTGGGCATGCCGCCGGGTCTCAAGAACGCTGCGCAGACCCTCCAGCGGCACATGGACAACATACTGCGTGGCAATGGTTTCGTGCGTTGCTACTTGGATGATCTAATCGTGGCCTCTGGTTCGCACGAGGAGCATGAGAGGCACCTCACGACTGTTTTCGACATTTTGCGAAAGCACAACTTGACGATCAACCCCGCCAAGTGTCGTCTCGGGTTGGCCGAGGTAACGTATCTCGGGTATGTAGTGAACCGGGATGGATATCGGCCCCCGAAGGCTCGAGCCCAGGCCATCGCAGCCTTTCCGAAGCCGTCCACGGTCTCCGAGTTGTGTCGGTTCCTTGGGATGCTCAATTACTACCGCCGCTGTATTCCAAGGGCAGCGGAGATCCAAGCTCCGCTCACGTTGTATATGAAGGGGGCGAAGAAGCGCGACCAAACGCGGATTGCATGGACCCCCATGGCCGAGGAGGCCTTTCAAGGGTGTAAGGACAGTATTTCCTGTGCGGTTCGTACCGCCTTTGTATTGCCGTCGGCTCAGCTGACATTAACAACTGACGCCTCCGATGTCGCCATTGGGGCAGTCCTCGAGCAGGGTGCAGACGGTGAGTGTGCCCCACTGGGTTTTTTCTCCCGCAAGCTGCAGGGCCCTGAGGTGCGCTACAGCACTTATGACCGCGAGTTGCTCGCCATTTACTCAGCGGTGAAGTTCTTCAAGCATATATTGGATGGACGCCCATTTGCTGTGCGCACTGATCACTTACCGCTCACATTCGCCTTTGTGCAGCGAGCTGACCGGGCTAGCCCTCGACAGCAGCGGTACCTGGACTTCATCTCCCAATTCACCACTGACATTCGCCACATAAAGGGCGAAGACAACGTAGTGGCGGATGCGCTGTCGCGCATTGCAGCGATAACAATGCCCACCCAGCTGAGCGCAGCTGTCATCAGGGCGGCCCAGGAGTCGGACGATGAGCTGATCTCCGTGTGTGAGGACTCATCGCTGAACCTCCAGTTGCTGTCCATTGAAGAGGAGGACGTCTGGTGCGGCGTCAAGGACGGCGTGGTTCAGCCGTACCTGCCCCGGTCCCTCCGCAGGACTGCATTCGACGTAATTCATGGACTGTCGCATCCTAGTGGTCGTGTTACGTCTCGGTGCCTCAGGAAGAAATTCGTCTGGCCGGCGATCGGGAGTAATGCGTTGCGTTGGTCGCGTGAGTGTGTGCCGTGTCAGAGGGCGAAGGTCCACCGCCACAATAAACTCCTTCCGGACAGCATAGTGGTACCGGACAATCGTTTTAATCACGTGCATATAGACTTGATCGTTTTACCTCAGGTAGGGGACTTAAGATATTGCCTGACTATTGTGGACCCATTCTCGCGTTGGCCAGTGGCCGTGCCACTCGCGGACATGCAAGCGGAGACGGTTGCCACCGCCTTCCTAAATAATTGGGTGTGCCAGTTCGGGACCCCGCTCACCATCACGACCGACCAAGGAGCTCAATTTGAGTCGGCGCTGTTTGCTGCCTTGACAAGGGCCATTGGTGCAAATAGGATTCGCACGACGCCGTATCATTCACAGTCCAATGGGATGGTGGAGCGATGGCATCGAGCTTTAAAGGCAGCGTTAATGTGTAATCCGATGGTTCCCTGGCCTCGGTCATTGCCCCTCGTACTTTTGGGCCTCCGTACGGCGTTCAAGCAAGACCTTCAAGCATCTCCTGCTGAGATGTTGTTCGGAACTACGCTTCGTGTGTCGGGGGAGTTTTTCGTGACCGGGGACATCCCTGCGAACCCGCAGCGATTTGCTGAGCGGCTCGCTGTGCACATGAGGACTGTGTGCCCCGTGCCGACAAGTAACCATTCTAGGTCTGCTCTCTTTACTTTCAGCAGCCTAGCTACGTGTACCCACGTCTTCAAGCGCGTAGACTCGGTGCGCCGCCCATTGGAGCCGCCGTATGCTGGCCCGTACGAGGTGGTCCGCCGTGTTAACAGCAGGGTTTTCATCATCCGCGTGAACGGCGAGGAGAAGTCCGTGTCAACGGAGGTTCTGAAGCCGGCACATATTGCGGAGGGTGCCTCTGAAGTGGGGGGCTCGTCATCCTGGAGTGCCCTGACGCCATCGCAGCCTGTCCTGCTGCCATCGCAGCCTGCCCCGCCGCCATCGCAGCCTGCCCCGCTGCCATCGCAGCCTGCCCCGCTGCCATCGCAGCCTGCCCCGCTGTCGTCGCAGCCTGCTCGGCTGCCGTTGCGGCCTTCGTTGCCGTTGTCGCAGTTTGCGCCGCCGTTTCCGCGGCCTCCTCTGCCGCCGTTGCTGCCTGCCCAGCTGCCATCGTGGCCTGCCCTGCCGCCGCCGCAGCCAGCCTTGCTGTCGCCACGGCCTGCTCCGCGATCGTCGCAGCCCACTTCTCAGTTGCCACGGCTCACTCGGCCGCCACTGCGGCCCTCTCAACGGTCGTCGCGGGTGGCCCCGCCGACGTCGTTCTCTGACCCGGGATTGGACGCTGCGCCGGAAGCTTCCTTGCTGCCTGTTCCGCAGCCTGCCTCGCTGCCTCTTCCGCAGCCTATTGTGCCGCCTGTACCGCAGCCTGTTTTGCTGCCTGCTCCGCGGCCTACCTCGCTGCCTGTTCCGCAGCCTGTTTTGCTGCCCGCTCCGCAGCCTGCTTCGCTGCCTGTTCCGCGGCCTGTTTCGCCGCCGGAACCGCAGCCTGTTCCTCTGCGGGAACCACAGTTGGAGAGGATGCCAGTTCCGCATTCTACCTCAATTTTGCACCCACAGGCGCTACCATTTTCCCCAGCACGCAAGCGCCCGGCGATTCTGGCTCGGGCGACCCAGAGTATAAAGGACGGTAGAAGGGTTTCTTTCTCGATTCCCCCTCTTTCATCGGAGGCCTCTGGGGGGGGGGGTGGATGTGGCGACCCCGCCACTGCGCCGCCAGGAGGCGCCACCGTCCACGCGTATTGAAGCCTCGAAACCAGGGCGCCGGAAGCAGCGCCTGGAGGCGAGAGAATGCGTGGAGGCAGTAACATCCAGACTACGAGACGCGAAGGCCACCATTGAGGCCTTACAAAGGAGAGTCCTTTGTTCGCGTACCACGTGCGACGTTTTGCATACGTTACAGCCAGTTGGCTGCCAATAAAGAGAATCTCTACCACATAAGTGTCACAAGTCTAAATTCATTCGGTAAATCCCTATCCTGTATATCCCGGTAGCGCGTTCCGAATATATGTCCTGATCGACCGCAATGCGCATGCGCCGTTATCGTGAAATTGGCTGCACGCGGTATGGTTTGAAATGATACGCGGTGCATGCTTTATTTATTTTCCGAAACGAAGCAGGAAACATATGGAAAATGGTGGAACATATGGCAATTTTTTATTTCCTAGTGCACACATTTAATACAATTGTCGCTTTTCAGGATTTCGAAATAGTTTTCTCCGCATCCCACACATTCGTTTTCGTCTCAGTCTTCTAACGTCAGATTCCTATCTTGTATAATGGAATTTTCGTCCCCTGAATCTGAAGATAGGTTTACAGTAAGAAAAACACATGTGGTCGGACTATCCCATAATCAAGGAAGTAATTGACCACCTTGCCAAAATAAATTAAAAACGAATACATACGTATTGTTGGGGTGACACTGTGGTTTTATGCATATATTATATCTCCCAATATCGGAATAGTGAAATAAACTTACTAAGTTTTAAGTGTTTCCTGTAATTTATATATGAATTTGTGACAATGGTTCTGCCTTCTGTCTGTCTGCGTAAACAACGATATTCATAGTAACCGCGGATCGTTGTCGGCGATATCGGTGCATGCGCATTGCGGTCGATCAGGACATATACTTCTCTCGCTCGCACATGTCTTTCTCTCTCGCACCATGTTGGCGACAGTGTCAAGCTTTCAATGAGACCTCCATAGTATATGCTCTAAGACCTAGGCGAAGAGATCAAGGTGCAGTTCATTTGTTCAAACACCCGTTTCTAAGTGGAAATCGATTAGTTTATAATCTTGAAGTCCTCTCATTAAAAGAATCTCTAACTATTTTCAAACCCCTCGGGCTTGTGCGAACTTCACCTTGCTTCCCTTTCCTATTACATCAGCAAAGAGAAGGTATAACAAGAGGCGACACTCTGACGAAGAAACCAGTTTCAGAGAGAGACGAAATGTACAACCAATTTAAATGTCCATTCGGTAGTCGGAGAGAGGAGGGATTAACAAGAGGCGATAGTAAGACGAAGGCTGCCTAATACAACCAATTTAAAGGGACAAGCGAACGAAGAACTTCAAAGATACCGCTCGGAGTGTCGCCTCTTGTTTTTGGTGGTTGTTACCCACCAACGATAAGAGGAAAAGGAAGGAGCGTTTCGTCCCGGGTTCGCCAGAGGACTCGTCAGTAAGGCTATCTGGCGGAACCCTGCCTTAGACACGCCGGGTGAAAGAACTGAGGCGAAAGCTGTATATATACGAACGGAGGACGACTGAGAGGACCAGCGAGAGAAGTGGCCCTCTGGTGGAGATAGTTTACCACGTGTCGTCTGCTCGAGGCCGCCACATGTTATACCTTCTCTTTGACATCAGTGTGGTCCGCTTCGAATTTCGCGCTTCTAAAGTTTATACTTCACGCCGCTAGATGGAAGTCGCAACAGTACACTCAGCCAGTGATGGGTAAATCACTAGAAAACCACGTAATTTACGTTCCGTGTAAATTACACGTAAATTGCATAGATGACATAATCAAAGTTATATAATAAATAAAGCTTTAAAAATGTATGGGGTACTTCCTACTAGGCTCTATATTACCGGGGCAGGTCCACAAAGGAAGCACTCGAGGTAGGTAACAACCATGGTAGTATATAAAGGTGATGCAACAAAGCCACTTTCCCCTAGTAACAGTGGCTTCATAAGAGTTTAGTACAGATTTTATGTAGCAGATGGCGTGTGTGCATGGATCCCACACAGATAGAGTCGACTTTGATTGTATAAGTGTAACGACGCCACGGTACCGTGTTGCGTGTACTATGTTTCTTATATAAACTATTATTTTAACTAGCACTATGGTTAAACGGTGCAAAGTAGAGAATTGTGGTTCTTCTGGAAAAGAAAAAAATATATCTATTTTTGCAGTACCAAAGGATACAATTCAAAGAAAGAAGTGGTGCGAAATTGTAAACTGTAACCTCAATGAAGTGTCCTTATTACTTCAACAATTTCTAACATGCTTGTCAATCAATTGAAAACAAATTTTGTAAATGTATGATTTCCGTTGGCTAACAACGAAATTAACAAAATAACACTAAACACAGAAATATTTTGGCAGCAGTACTGCTGGTAAAATGATAAGGGTTTGTTTGGGAATGAATAGTTCTCCGCGCCGCCGCACTCTCGATCACCGCAGCACCTCCTGGGCAGCGGAAGTCGCGGTCGATCCGCGATCGATCAACCAATCAGCGTCCGTCTTGTTGATCGACGCTCGAGAAGGTTCGAGAAGACGCTGAGGCGGAAATGCGCATCCATCTTGTATTTCATTCTATTCACAACCGTGCGCAACGTAACACGCCCTTTTGTTCATTGTCTAAAAGCTTTGCTCATCTAACAAATTCAGTGCACAAATCACGTATTCACAACTGTCGACTCAACGCGGTGTCCGCGACACAGTGCGAGTGTCAAAATCTACAAATTGTGCATTCGCGACTGTGCGTGTTCGCGTGTCCACGCGGTATCCGGTGGATTGTTGTACGATAAAGTGTACGGGGGCTCAACCCTTTCAATTCCAGTGCGCTCAACGGCTCACCCGTTGGCACACTGCTTTAAATAAAGACCTCACATTCCTTTGTGCAACTCAGTGTTTTAGTGCCAATCACCGTTCCCAATCACAGCCAGCCACCGCGTGCTCAACCTAACCTAACAATTTTACAGTTTTGGTCCTTCGAGCCGGATCGGTGATTGTGCACCACAGTGCTGTGTAGTTTAGTTAGAAGGCTCACAACCTCGACTCCTGTGCGTGATGGCGGATCAAGACGAGCAAAAAGGTCGTCAAGTCGGCGGGCTCATCAAGGGCGCCCTCCCCAACACCGATTGTGCTCACCATCCCCACCGAAGCTCTGGGGACGAGTGGGGACAAAAAAACCACCGAGGGCGACATCACCAGCAACGTTGCCCTCACAGCTGGTGATCAAGGCGAAAACACAAGTAGGCCGCTTTGAGTCTCTTCAGGCCTTGCAGATGCATATGCCCTCCCAAGCTCACGCTACGTCCATCGACGAGGTGGAGCTAATTGCCGCCCACGCAGAGGAGCTGCATCTCGCGTTCAGTCGGGAACATGCGCATTTCGAAGAGACATGGCCAATTAAATTTCTCAACCACCCATACTTCGAATCAAAGTATACTGTACAGGAGTCTCAACTGTACTTGAACACCAAAATTAAGCTCAACCGCCTTCGAGGAGATGTGTTGGCGATGCAGCAGCGGCCACCAGCTGCATCGAGCACCACGTCAAGGGCCTCGAAGCTGCCAGAGATCGCCCTACCCGCATTCTCTGGTGCATACACTGATTGGCCAGCTTACAGTGAGTTGTTCACCTCACTGATCATCCAGGACCAGCAGCTGATGGCGATTGATCGGCTCCACTATCTACGATCCAGCCTCACAGGAGAACCTGCGAGGTTAGTCAACGCGTATCCACTCACTGGTGCATCATTTCAGTCTTGCTGGGAGGAGCTGAGCAAGAGGTACACAAACAAACGCGTGCTCATCGAGGAACAACTCGACAAATTGCTCAATGTCTCCCCAATAGCAACCCGCAGTGCAAAATCATTGAATGAGATTGTGACAACGATCAATAAGGTGCACAAGACACTCACCACCTTGGGCACCATCGAGGACATGGGCAATATCTTGCTCGTCCACCAGGCAACCAGCTGGATGGACAAGTCCACCAGGGAAGCCTGGGAAACTTCGGTGGGCTCATCAAAAGAATATCCTAGGCTGACGCAACTAGAGTCCTTCATCGCGGCCAAGGTGGTCGCCTTGGAAAGGATGGAAGCAGCGGCTCAAGCAGGAAAGAAGGCTCAATCGCCTGTAGCTCAACCGAGCAGATCATACCCCAGCAGGGGCGCTGCTCACACGGCATCGAAGCCGAAGCCGAAGGCACAACCAGCTGCGTCGCCCTACAGCTACCCGTGCGATTATTGCAAGGAAGACCACTTTGTGGTGATGTGTCCCAGGTTTCGACAGCTGTCGGTGGAGGACAGGCGGAAAGTGATCACCGTCAATAAACTGTGCAGGAATTGTTGTGGTAGGCACCGCACAGAGGACTGCAATTCCACCCGTCGGTGCAAGACGTGTGGAGTCAACCATCACACGATGCTGCACCTGACCAAGCCTTCAGCTCACACCGCTGCTCTGTCCAAGCCTCGCACAGAAGAGGAACCTTCAACAAGTGGCGCAACCCATTGAAGTCTCGGTGCAGTCGTCAATCCACCACCACTCACACAACAGCGCACAACTCAGACGCACACAGCATGCTCAACAGAACGAAGGAGGCTCAACCAATCATCGCCAGTGCTCACACCCTACTGTTCAGTCACCTTGTTGGCAACAGCCAACGCCCAGCTGATCACTTCAGTGTCATCTTCGCCGGTAAGGTTATTGATAGATTCAGGCTCGGAACTGACATTTGTCACAGAAGAGCTCATCAACCGGCTCAGGATTCAACGCATCCATGCATCCATCACGATCACTGGCATTGGGGGTAACTCATCTATTCAAACCAAAGGAGTCGCACTAATAACTCTGCGCTCCAACTACGATATGTCAACAGTGCACTTTCAAGCACACGTTCTGCGAGCACTGACGTCAAGTTTACCATCGGTGGAACCGCCACGTCAAGAATGGCCGCATTTGAATGGCCTTCCGCTGGCCGATCCAGACTTTCTTAAATCAAGACCGATAGACATAGTGATTGGCGCAGACGTGTATGGACAAGTGATCAAGCCCACCCTTAAAAAGGGTGATTCTTCAATGCCAATTGGACAGCTGTCCATTTTTGGGTGGCTCATTCTTGGACCAGTTACAGTGGACCGGCGCACGGTCACAGCACACCACTCTGCAGTTGTGCAGCATGTCGACAACTCCTTACAAGACATGCTGACACGATTTTGGATTCAAGAAGAGCTCCCAACAGATACACCCATGAAGCTCACACCTGAAGAACAAGAATGTGAGGATCACTTTCGAGCGACACACACTCGTGATTCTACAGGACGATACACAGTGCGCATCCCTCTGAAGGGGACTCCGAAGCTGCTGGGTAATTCTTATCAAGCAGCTCACGCTTGCTTGAAGCGTATGCTCGTCAAACTCAATGGGAACGACGAGTATCGCAACCTCTATCAAGGCTTCATGCAAGAGTACGAGGAGCTCCGTCACATGGTAAGAGCACCATCCCTTTCACCTAATACTCACTCTGTGTTTTATCTTCCACATCATGGAGTATTGAAGCCTGACAGCCAGACGACAAAATTGAGAGTCGTCTTCAATGGATCAAGCCCTACTTCAACTGGGTATTCTGTCAACGATTTGATGCATACGGGTGCAAATCTACTCCTTAACATCACCGACGTGCTGCTGTGGATACGCCAGCACAAGTACATTTTTGCCACAGACGTGACAAAAATGTATCGTCAAGTCAAGATTCACGGGGATGATCAAGATCTTCAAAGGATACTGTGGATCGATGACGATTCAAAGGAGGTGCCCTACAAGCTCACAACGGTCACCTATGGGACCAAGGCTGCTCCATTTTTGGCGGTCAGAGCTTTACTCCAATTGGTGGAAGACGAAGGTCATCGCTTTCCTCTGGCGGTGCCATCAATCACGCATGCCAGATACGTTGATGACATCTTTGGTGGTGCAGACACAGGTGAGATGCTCATTACAATTGCTCACCAATTAAAAGATCTGTGCAACGCGGGAGGGTTTCCACTAGCCAAATGGCATTCAACCTTTCCTCCGTTGCTTGATGCAATTTCTCAAACCCAACGAGCCCAAGGCTCAATTATATCACTTGACGACTGCAACACCAAAATTCTCGGACTTCAATGGAATGTGTTCAACGATGAATTTTCTTTCATTTCAAAACCAAGCTCAAATTCACGGCTCACCAAACGCCTCATCTTATCAGAAGTAGCACAAATATTTGATCCATTAGGTTTTCTAGCACCAGTCATAATTCGAGCAAAAACACTATTGCAAGAGTTGTGGCTACACAAGCTCAACTGGGATGATCCACTGCCTTCCCAAGTAACGTCACAATGGCTCATCATCAGAGAAGATTTAACAAGCTTGCGCAAGCTATCATGTCCAAGGTGGTTCAACACCGTCAGTAACTCTACAGTGGAACTACACGGCTTTTCTGATGCCTCACAACTCGCCATGGCAGCGGTAATTTACATTACCGTATCATCACCGTCCACAACTCACAAGGTCGCGACATTGGTGTGCTCCAAAACTAAGGTAGCACCACTAAAGAAGCTCACAATCCCGAGACTCGAGCTTACTGCAGCATTGATGCTGGCGAAGCTCACCAAATATGTTCAAGCAACGCTCAAGCTCAACATTGCTACAACATATCTGTGGACGGACTCACAAGTGACACTAACCTGGATCAAAACACACGCATCACGCTGGAAGGACTACGTAAGGAATCGTGTGTCTCAAATTCAAGAGATCACCCAAAGCGCACAATGGAGACACGTTCCAGGGACTTCAAACCCAGCGGATTGCGCACCAAGAGGCTTATCAACATCGCAGCTTGAACATCACAAGCTCTGGTGGACGGGACCACCATGGCTTGCGCAACCCAGTGAAAAATGGCCATCACAACCAATGCTAGACGATGACTTGAGTGCACTAGAGGCTCGTCCAGGCATTTCAAAGCTGCTCAATATTCAAAAGATTGAATATCACTGGGACCTCATCTACAAATATTCATCTCTCAACAAACTCATACGCATCACATCAGTTTGTTTCAGATTTGTCTCAAGGTTGAAGAAGACTCCAGTCACGCTGCCGCTCTTCACCTTGACGCCCATCGATATAGAATGGGCCAGGATCTTCTGGATCAAAGCAACGCAGGCGCTTTACTTCTCCAGCGAGATGACGATGCTCAGCTCAGGCTCAACATTGCCAGCTGCTCATGTCTTCAATCGACTCACCGCATTCATCGATGAGAGTGGAGTCATTAGAGTTGGAGGCAGACTCAACAATGTTTGCACAAGCTACGAAAGTAAGCACCCTGCAATTTTACCTCGTCATTCACATTTGTCTAAATTGATTATAGACCATGCGCATCGACAAACTCTCCATGGAGGGACCCAGCTCACCCTCGCCCAGATTCGACAAAACTACTGGATCATTGGAGGGCGAGCGCCAGTAAAATCGCACATCCTGCGGTGTGTTGTGTGTGCTCGACAAAGGGGGATCCGTGCCCATCAACTGATGGGCCAACTACCTCTTTCGAGAGTTACACCCTCACGACCGTTCAACAATACTGGCACCGATTATGCGGGTCCCATCACACTGAAGACGTGGAGAGGAAGAGGTGCCAAGACACAAAAGGGCTGGATCTGTGTCTTTGTGTGCCTCACCACATCAGCTGTTCACCTAGAGCTGGTGACAGATTACACAACAGAAGGGTTCATCGCCACCTACAGGAGATTTGTCTCCAGGAGAGGGATTCCTCTCACTCTTCACTCTGATTGCGGAACCAACTACATCGGAGCTGACACCGTCCTCAAGAAAATGTTCACCCAGGGGACTGAGGCGCATCAACGCCTGAATCAGCTGTTCGTCAATGACAAGACAGAATGGCATTTCAACCCACCAGCCGCACCACACATGGGAGGCAAGTGGGAGGCAAGTGGGAGGCAAGTGGGAGGCGGTCGTGAAGTCTGTCAAACACCACCTCCGGCGCACAGTCAGTGAGACGGTGCTCACATATGAGGAGTTCAGCACACTTCTCACACAAATAGAAGCGATGCTCAACTCACGACCGCTTGAGCCCCTCAGTGACGACCCAGATGACATCACAGCACTTACACCAGCGCACTTTCTTGTTGGACAACCACTCTCAGCTCTTCCGGAACCGTCAGTGGAGAATTCATCAGTCTTGCCATCAGCCAGGTGGCAATTCATTCAAAAAAAGATGCAACAATTCTGGACTCAGTGGTCATCCCACTACCTGCAGAGACAACTATCCATCACCAAATGGCATCATCCAACCAACGACTTGAAGATCGGATCCCTGGTGCTCATCACAGATGAGCGATTTCCACCAAGCAAGTGGCCACTTGCGAGGATCATCACCTTACATCCAGGGAAGGATGGACTCACCCGAGTCGTGACGCTCAAGACCGCCACAACAACACTAATCAGGCCAATTGCAAAATTGGCAATTTTGCCTGTTACAGATTCAACATCAACATCTTCCATCAGCTGTTGATGGCGGGAGCATGTTTGGGAATGAATAGTTCTCCGCGCCGCCGCACTCTCGATCACCGCAGCACCTCCTGGGCAGCGGAAGTCGCGGTCGATCCGCGATCGATCAACCAATCAGCGTCCGTCTTGTTGATCGACGCTCGAGAAGGTTCGAGAAGACGCTGAGGCGGAAATGCGCATCCATCTTGTATTTCATTCTGTTCACAACCGTGCGCAACGTAACACGCCCTTTTGTTCATTGTCTAAAAGCTTTGCTCATCTAACAAATTCAGTGCACAAATCACGTATTCACAACTGTCGACTGAACGCGGTGTCCGCGACACAGTGCGAGTGTCAAAATCTACAAATTGTGCATTCGCGACTGTGCGTGTTCGCGCGTCCACGCGGTATCCGGTGGATTGTTGTACGATAAAGTGTACGGGGGCTCAACCCTTTCAATTCCAGTGCGCTCAACGGCTCACCCGTTGGCACACTGCTTTAAATAAAGACCTCACATTCCTTTGTGCAACTCAGTGTTTTAGTGCCAATCACCGTTCCCAATCACAGCCAGCCACCGCGTGCTCAACCTAACCTAACAATTTTACAGGGTTATATACATATATTATGAGAAATAAAATTTTGGATGATAAATATATAAAATACATGATAAACATGTACACGAAATTCATACATATAACCTTTACAATAATTTAAAATTATTATTAATAACCATTTCTGTTGGGTATATATTCTTTACATTTCAAATTTACCGCGGTAACGCGCCTCTTAGAGTTAACGCCACCTGGTTAGTATTCTGCGAATTAAACTGTTATGAAGACGCCGTACTTGGTCTTGTCAAACCACCTTTATATACCACCCTGGTAACAACATAAATCTCTTTATATAATAAAGGAAAGTTTGGAATCTTAAACGGTACCAATTCCTTAAGCATAAATCTCGCGTGACACCAGCGTGGTATCCCTGTTCTCCCCGCTGATTGGTTCGCGGGTCTTCGGTCCCCCAGCGCGGTGAATACTCCGACCAATCCGCTAATTCTGTCACTAGCGTACGTAAATTACAGTAATTTACGTGTATAATACATGTGTATTATACGTACGTATTATACGTGTATTATACGTTGCGTATTTTACGAGCCCATCACTGCACTCAGCTCAAACGATTGTGGCCGATCGAGATTCGATTGCATTCGAGCTTACCAGGGTTGGTTTTTCTCCATCGCTAACATTCTACAGTATTTCATGAACATGGTGATGGCACTCCCAAGCCACAGGTTCCCGTCTAGAACACTTCTAATTCATGTGGAAACACCACTGTGGCACCATCTGCCTATGCTTGTCATAATTATATAAATCTGCGCGATCGGCTCTGTTCGCGATGCTGTAGCGTAAATGACACCAAGAATAAATGTCAAATGACTTTTATTGCAATGAACCTAAAAAAAAATCATAATTTTGACACTGATAAATGATAAACTTGTAATGTCCAAAGCAAATAAATCAACGGATTTATAATGGAAGACACAAATAAATAAAGCGGAATGGTGGGGTAATGAGGAAAATAATGGAAACGAATGTTATGTATTATGTGGCTCTGGGCCGTGCTGTGGATTTTCCCCTCCCGTGGGGAAAGGGAGGGAGTTTTTGTTGTGGGACGGTGTTCGGCGCATCCCGCGTGGTGCGTCGACCCGACCTTCCCCCCCCCCCCCCCCCCCGCCCCTCTGTGAGATAGGGGGTGTGAGTCGACAGGGCAGGAGCGGGAGTGGGATGGCCCCGTTACAGGGCCACCGTTCCCGCAACAGGGGCCGCTGCGGCCGCACGGTTGCAGGGTGTGCTCGCCGCAGCATCGTTGAGGGTCGAGAGGTGGAGGCCCAAAGTAGCGGCCCCCGGGGGGTACGCGGTATTCGGGGCAGCACCTCGAGGCTGGCCAACGACCCCTCCGACGTTGCTCGATTGCGGGGTCGTGGGGTGGGGGTGTCGGGGGACACCACCCACCTTTGTAGCAGCGACCCTGGAAGTGGCGACGTGGGCGCGTGGTCCGCCGCGCGTCGCCGATAATGGAGATTATAGCTGCGGGAGGTGAATACTTCCCCAGGGAAGACCCCATTCGGGGCTGTTGTGTCGGAGCTGCATCATGCGCAGGGGGGGAGGGCTAGCGAATGTAATCGCTATATAGTTTGATCTCGCGCAAGTCCCGCCCCCCAGGCGCGCAGCTCCGGCAAGAGGATGACCACCTTGGAGGTTTTAGTGGGTTCGAGTCCCACATAACCTCCCCCGGCCCTCCCCGAGGGTTGGGGGTATCCGTGGGGATTTCCTCTAAGTTAAAAAAAAAAAGGAATCACGAACCCTGCAATAAAACCTACAAGTCTGTGGGGAGCAAGGCTACCAACTTCCCCTAACGAGCGGAGCGGGAGTCACGTGACGTGGAGTGGGGAAAGATAAAGAAGACCAGACAGCGAGAGATCGCCATTAGCTCTGGTTGTGCACTGAAGAGAGTCTGAATAAATCGTTATTGTTGCCAACACGTGGTATATTATTTATTTCCTCGGGAAGTAACAGTGAGCAGAAGTTGGGACTGCCTACCCGTTGGAGTCAGGGGAGTAAGAACCCAACATTGGTGACCTGCCGACTACCGAATCCGCAACGGCGTCCGTTGGGATCGGGAGAGAAGCACGTGACCACGTGTGGCGAAGACAACGAGATCAGCACCTACCAAGAGGGACGCGGCAACAGCAGTTCTCGCCGGCACGCACGAGCAAGGATTGCATGTACTCGCAACCTCGTGCGTCTCAGCCGGCACGTCGACGACGCAGTAGTCCGGGAACGGCCAACCAGTGGTTTCGCAAGCAGCGGGCAGTAAAGGTGGCAACGAGGTACTGGAGGACCTGCAGCGAAACGCAGCAGGGCTAAGTACGCTACGAGTCAATCAGCCGAGCACCACGTGCTCTGGCATCATCTCCGGGACCGGAGTTCCCCCAGCGCCGGAGCGACGCCTTTTCAATCATCGGGAAGACGGCAGCGGCCATCTTGGACAACGCGACCATCTTAGTGGTAGGCATCGCATGCGTGAAGCCAACGTCTCCGGCGCCTTACGTCACTTCAAGAGCAGCGCCAGAGCATCGCAGCGGACTATCGCGAGGTATTGAAACTGTGCGTATAGAGTAGATAGATTAACGAACACGTCGAAGATGCCGCACGACGCGGAATGCGCAGATCAAGCGGAGGCGGCGTTAGCGAGGCTGCACGACGCGGAACGCGCAGATCAAGCGGAGGCGGCGTTAGCGAGGGCGCGAGCTGAGTTAGAAACGCTTAACCGAGTGCGAATAGAATCTTATAAAGTGCCGAAAATACCCACATTCTTCCGCAGCGATCCGGAATTGTGGTTCATTCAGGTCGAGTCAACTTTCGCGAGCGCGCGCATTACCGATTCGGTAACCAAGGCGCATTTCGTAATCGCGGCGCTCAGTGCCGAAGTTGCTACGTGCTGCCGCGACATTATGATAGCTCCGCCGGACGAAAACCTCTTCGAGCGCATAAGGTATAGGATAGTCTCAACTTACGCGCCTTCAGCGGAAAGCAAACTCAGACAATTGCTCAAGGGGCAAGTGCTAACGGACGGTAAACCGTCGCAAATTTTGCACCGGTTGCGCAACTTAAACGCGGACGGCCGATGCGACGACACGCTTTTAAAACAGATATTCGTAGATAACCTACCCGTCTCGTTGAAGGGAATTCTCGCGTCCTCCAGCGAGAAGGATTTGACGGCCTTAGCAGAATTAGCAGATAAGATCAGCGAAGCCACTGGGGCAGCGCACACTGCGGTGGCTGCGGTAACGTCGTCAAATGCATCGCGATGCGCGTGCGCGGGGCAGATAGAGCAGCTTACCGCGAGCATCGCCGCTCTGACGGCTCGGTTCAACCGGTACGAGAAGTCCGTACGTTCCAATGTTGCGAGGTTACCGGGGCTGAGATTCTCCCTGAGAATCTCGTCGGTTGCCGTGGGCTGTCCTCGGAAGGGTCGTCCTCCGGGCTCCGATAATTCGGGTGTAGGTGCCGGGAACGGGGATTCGGGTTTGAACCGAAGGTAGTGGATCCTTGGCCGGTTTAAGAGTTGGAACTCACCGTAGAGTGAATAAATGATTTATTGAGCCTGAACTGACACTGGCGCGGCGATCACGGTAGTGATCGCTAATCGATTCGAAAAAGTGAGAGCGCGCGCTCCGTTTTGGGCGGTGATTATATATGGTCGTTTTGGGTCGTGGCGGGGGCCTAATAGTCGTCGTCCGATGACCCATGGCTGCGCAACGTTCGTTGACCGTTGCGTCGTTTGCGGATTCCTTAGCATTGATGCACATCTTGCTGGCTCGATGCTAATCGGTGGTTGTTTCACAACACCAAGTCGCGCGGGAGGAGTGACAACAACCGTAAAGTTGCGCGGAGTAAGGAACGATCCGAATTATGTTGGGCCCACAAAAAATTTGGGGCTAGCGCGTATGCCTGCAAGGGCACTGTAGAAGCTCCGTGTAAGTGTGTAACGAGTTAGAACCGGTGGGACGCGGGTCTTCCCCCACCACGCGCGCCTAGCGCGGCCCGCCGCTACCGAGCGCGGCCGCGAGATGGCTGCGCGCCGAGCGGCGCTCTCGCTCGCGAAGTTCGCGCGCGACCGCCTATAAGCTGGCGCGATGGGCCCATTAGCCAGAGTCTACCACGAGCGGTACAGGCAACCGGCTAGAGCTCTCCCAAAGATTTCCTGTATAACCAGGCTGCATCTTTGTGTATTTTTGAATCCTACTACCTCCACGGCTCCCAAAGGAACGCGAGTACGCCGACCTTTGGACGCAGATCGATATCCGCTGTCAATCTTAGGGACAAGCTTCTTCCGTAGTATCGTAAGTATCTTCCGCGGGTTTTACCCACTGGACGAGCGGACTCAAGGTTTCCCGGTCAGGGCCATTGGTGGAGACCACAGCCAAGGCACCAGAACGACCACTGCCCCCACTCCTTACCTTACCGCCGAACCGCTCGAGCATTCGAACTCCACGACGCGACCGACGCGACCGACGCGAACGACGCGGACGACGCGAACGACACCGTAGGCTAAGAGTTAGATTAAGCCGCACAGACCCTGTAAGTCAGCTGGACCTGGCCGGGCTATTTGTACACGCGTTAGTTCTATCAATAAAACCCATTCTACCCTCGATACCTGAGTCATTCACTCGACGGCCCTGGACACCCGGTCTGAGCCGGCATAATCGCGGTTCCTCCACCGCACACCGAGTAACCTCCGCGAGGCGAGGTTACAAGTGGACGACCAAAAAGGCCTCGGAAAACTAGACCGACCCTCCATCGCGGAGGCTAAAGAGGGTCGACAGTCGTCCGCTCGCCTCCACGTTTTCGATAGGGTAACTGCCGAAACCTTCCTGGTGGACACAGGGGCAGAAATTTCGTTACTTCCAGTTGGGAAGACCGATTTAAAACCCAAAGATCTCAAGTTGTACGCGGCAAATGATACGTGTATTAACACATACGGCGAAAAATTTCGTACCCTGCATATCGGGATCAGTCCTATAACGTGGAACTTTTGTGTCGCGGCCGTACCATACCCGATCATCGGGGCCGACATAATTAAACAGTACGGTCTATTAGTCGACCTGCAGGGCAGAAAGCTAATAGGTCCTCGAGCTAATTCGTTCACCCGCGGTGCGATTAGGGAAGTCGAAGCAATTTCGTTGAGCGCGATCGACCCCGCGAGTGAGTACGGGAATCTCCTCGCCGAGTTCCCCGAGGTTGTGGGTGTGGAGCAGCCGCGTATGCATAAAAAAAGCGACGTCCATCACCACATTGTGACCACCGGTCCTCCCGTCTCAGCGCGCCCAAGGCGCCTAGCACCAGAGAACCTGAGGGCGGCGAAAGCCGAGTTTAAGCGGTTGGTGGAAATGGGAATTTGTAGGCCATCAAGTAGCCCGTGGGCCAGTCCCATTCACCTAGTTTTAAAAAAAGACGGGCAATGGCGAGTGTGCGGCGACTATCGCCCATTGAACGCCGTAACTGTGCCGGACAAGTTTCCGATTCCGCATTTGCATGATTGTTCCGCGATGTTGCACGGGAAGAAAATATTTACAAAGATGGACCTACACAGGGCGTACCACCAGATTCCCATGGCCCCCGAGGACATTCCAAAAACCGCGGTGATTACACCATTCGGCCTCTTTGAGTATCTCGTAATGACTTTTGGGCTGTCTAACGCCGCACAATCGTTTCAGCGCTATATTTACCGTGCGTTGGGCGACCTTGATTTCGTTTTCGCTTATATAGACGATTTGCTAATAGCATCCGAGGACGCTGACGAGCACGAGAGACACTTGCGCGTGGTCCTGCAGCGCCTCAGAGAGTTCAATTTACGCTTGAATATAGAAAAGTGCCAGTTCGGCAAGTCTGAACTGCAATTTTTGGGGCACGCTATCGATGCCGAGGGCTGCAGACCAACCGCCGAGAAGGTACGGTCCGTGACCGAGTATCCGAAGCCACGTACGGTCGTGGAATTGCGTCGGTTCCTGGGCGTGGTAAATTTTTATAGGCGTAGCATTCCTCATGCTGCGGTCGCGCAGGCTCCGCTGCACGCATACCTCCGCGATTCGCGCAAAAATGATCAGCAAGTGATCGAGTGGACGGCCGAAGCAGAGGAGGGCTTCCTCAAGATAAAAAATAAGCTGGCCAACGCGATGCTGCTGGCTCACCCATCTGAGAATGCCGAAACTCGTATCGTCAGTGACGCGTCGGACTTCGCCATGGGCGCCGTGATCGAGCCACGATTGCGGGGCACATGGAGGCCCTTGGCATTTTACTCCAAAAAGTTTCGGCACCTCCTCGAGGGGCGGGAATTCAGGGTTGTCACGGATCACAAACCGCTGATTTACGCATTCCGGCAGCGCCCGGAGAAAGCGTCCTCGCGACAGTCGCGGCAATTATCGTTTATTTCGCAATTTACGACACGAATAGAACACATCGCGGGGGAAAAGAACGTGGCCGCGGACTCGTTATCGCGTATAGAAGCGCTGCGTTTGCCGGTTGAAGTCGAGCTCAACGAATTAGCAGCGCAACAGGAGGCCGACGACGAGCTCAGAAATATTCGCGAGTCGCCGGACTTTCCTCTAAAAATGAAGCGAATACAGTGGGGCCCGACGCATACCACTCTATACTGTGAGTTAACGGGGGAAGCAATCCGTCCATACATTCCCGCGGCCTTGCGCAGGCGGATATTTCACATGTTCCACAATGCAGCGCATCCCGGCGCAAAGGCAACAGACCGCGTGATCCGACAGCGATACGTATGGCCGAACATGCATCGCGACATCGCGGCCTGGTGCAAGACCTGCGAAGACTGACAAAAGTCCAAAATTTCTCGTCATGTCAGTTTGACTCCCGCGCAAATTGTAGCGCCCGACGGGAGATTCCAACATGTGCACGCGGACATCGTCGGCCCACTACCTGAATGCCAGGAGTATAGATATTGCGTAACGTTTATCGATCGATTTTCACGTTGGCCGGAAGCGATTCCTGTTAAAGACGTCGAGGCGGGGACGATTGCGACCGCCTTCTTCGACAAGTGGGTGACGCGGTTCGGGGCACCTCAAACGCTCACAACCGACCAGGGCGCCCAGATCGAGTCGCGGCTGTTTGCGGCGCTGTTAAAACTGGTGGGCTGCGAACGAGTCCGCACCACCGCGTATCATCTGGCCGCGAACGGCATGGTCGAGCGGTGGCACCGTTCGCTCAAGGCGACAATAATGTGCCACGCGGATCGCGATTGGGTACGCGTTTTACCCACGGTGTTGCTGGGACTGCGTACGCACGTCAGAGTGAACACAGGCGCGTCACCGGCCGAGTACATATACGGAACGGTTTTACGCGTCCCGGGCGAATTCGTCTTGCCGGATGTCTTCACCCCGGACCCTCAAGTGTTTCTAGAGGAATTTAGAGAATACATGCGGCGCATCAAGGCGGTTCCAGTGGAACACAAATACAAGAAGCGCGCGTTTTTCTTTAGACATTACACACGTGTTCCCATGTCTTCCTACGGGTCGGCAGGGCCGGCTTTAGGGGGGGGGGGGGCAGCCAGGGCGACCGCCCGGGGCGCCAAATCTGTAGGGGCGCCGCTGCCTAATGTTCCCCCACCCACTGCCTCACTGCTCACGAGTCACACACAATATCGCGCCCTACTCTCATCATGGTGCTTTCCGCTCGGCGCGGGCGCAGATTTTCGTCGGCGGCGCGACACTTGGCTCTCCTGCCACGTGGGCGCCTTTCGCCGCACGGCGCATGCACCTACGATTGGTGGGGCGCTTCCCACACCAGCTTAACGCGCGTGGTGGGGATCGCTGGACCCCCAATCTCCAATGTTGAGTGCGGCACGAGATCGCATTTTGCTTGGTCTGGTCTCGAGCGGTGCTGGGTCCTACAGTGTCCTACAGCGTCCTACAAAGAGTCTAAAGGCTGCTTGCTAGCGTGTGCTTGGTTTTACAGCATTTTTCGATTTCCCTCCTTCTGAATATCCGAGCCCTAAGTATCCTGAATACTTTTTTCCTGTCTTTTTTTTATTATTACAGGTTTTTGCCTTTCGTTTTTTTTTTGTTTTTACGGAGTTTGTTCCTTTCTTTCTTGTTTACTGTAATTGCATTTGCGGCTTTTACGCTAGTTTTTCTAAAATGTCCGAACAAAAATTAAAAAAAATCCATCTGGTGCGGAATATCGGAAACGCAAGACCGAGAAGGAAAAAGAATTCCAGCAAGCGAAAAAATTAATGTGTCTCGATAAATACATTGAAACGAAACCGTTGAATGTAGATTCTTCGATTTCGGAACAATGTGTTACTAGTGTTGCTACTATTGCTCCTTCTTTTAAGGCTTCTCCTTCTACATCTACAGATGTACTCTCCGACGCTGATAAATGTACATCTTCACATTCTTCCCAAGATCTGGTTACTAATAGTACTAGTACTATATCCGATCTTCCTCGCAATCCAAACAATTCTGATGATTCATATTCATTTCCAGGAATTTCAGTCGATTTATCCGATGTAGGCACTTGGCCGAGTATTCTAAATATCAAAACGATTGACCACATTGTAACTGTAGGTCCCACGCAAATTAATCGAGTTAACTTTCCGAAAGACTCAGATGGCCGTCACTTTTCAAATGCTTACTACTCTAAAAAACTTCAAAATAATGAAACAATCCCGCGTCGTTGGCTTGTATATTCTCCTTCAACGAATAGGGTTTTTTGTTTTTGTTGTCGTCTTTTCGATAGTCAATCGACATCGAATTTGGGATCTGGAGGATTCAACAAATGGAAGCATTTGTCCGAAATCCTAAAAACACACGAAAATAGCGTATGCCATAAGAAATTCTACTGTCAGTGGTTTGAAATTGAAATGAGATTGAAAACGGGAAAGGCAATCGATTCCGAACAACAAAAATTGATCAGTCGAGAAACTTTGCGCTGGAATAATGTTTTAATTCGTTTAATGAACATTGTTCTTTACCTGGCCGAAAATAATATGGCGTTTAGAGGGACCTCGGACAAATTGTTCACCCCGAACAATGGGAAGTTCTTGGGATTGGTCCAATTACTAGGCAAATTCGATCCAATCATGGAGGAGCATTTAAAATTAGCAAAGACAGGCAATATTTCAGACCACTATCGTGGTAAGAATGTTCAAAACGAACTGATCGATCTGATGGGCAGCAAAGTCACATCAGAAATTGTTTCGCGAGCCAAAAACGCTATATACTATTCAATTATAGCTGATTGCACGCCAGACGTAAGTCATGTTGAACAATTGTCCCTAACGATTCGATTCGTAGACTTATCAGGTAGCAATGTTAGTATTAAGGAGCATTTTATAGAGTGCATCCCAGTCGATGACTCTACTGGTGCAGGTCTTATGGAAGCAATTCTGAGCGTACTAAACAAACAGGGGCTAGAGCTAGGTAATTGTAGAGGTCAGGGGTAACACAGTACAACAAATTTTGACTTTTTTTCGGACTTGTAACATTCAATAGCCGTTTCTTATAGGTTTTCGTGCGCTGAAAACGAATCCGCAAACCGTTTGTCGCCATCACCCTCAGTTTTTGAGAAATTCGATTTTGAAAAAAGCTGCAAATTTTCGACTTTGAACATCTTTTATGCCGAAACGGTAATAGTTATTCGGTTGCTCGTTGCGTCAAATTATTCTATGAACCCTCCCGAGTACAATGATATAAGTTATTAATGCATTATGAACATTTAAATATGTTTAAACAACGATCAAAGGGAAAAGGACACCCGAAATGCACCCATTTTGGCAGATATCCTTCAATTTATTTCCAAAACTAAGGGTCTAGGAGAAAATCTGACCATTCCACGCGATGCGGCAGACAGTTTTCCTTTGGAAAGCGTCAACAGAAGTGGTAAGTCTCGTTTTGTTTTCAATACAGAAGCGAAATAGTTTGGCAAAACGCGCGGAGCCGGCAGTGGTAGTCAACGGCGCGGCGGCGTGCAGCGCGGCGTATCCACAGCCGCTCGCGCGCGACTCTCACCGTGCTCCAATATTGTATTTGTTATTTATAAACTATTTAATAAAAAATTATTAACTATTACATAATAAATTATGCAATAAATTTTCTGTAATTTCAAACTTTGATTTTTTGAATATGCAAGGTGTCGGCGCTATGTGTGTATAGTTAAGTTAGATACATCAGTTCCTAATGTATTAAAAATACCAAAGAACTGTTCCTGTGAAAATCATACTATACGACGGGGTAAATTCATTGTCGAAGACGATTTTTTTACATTATTATTTTTAACAGATACAGGGTTATCCATTTAAGACTGGCGGCGCTCGCGCGAGTACAAATGAGAACGGCAACATGTACATGACCTACACGAACCTATACTTTTAGCAACAGCCCATAGATAGCGGATGTATCGACATATGATTGAACTAGTAAGAAAGCGTGTGACGCTGTTGCCGTTCTCATTTGTACTCGCGCAGCGCCGCCAGTCTTAAATGGATAACCCTGTATCTTTTAAAAATAATAATGTAAAAAAATCGTCTTCGACAATGAATTTACCCCGTCGTATAGTACAACTTTCACACGAACAGTTCTTTGGTATTTTTAATACATTAGGAACTGATGTACCTAACTGTACACACATAGCGCCGACACCTTGCATATTCAAAAAATCAAAGTTTGAAATTACAGAAAATTTATTACATAGTTTATTATGTAATAGTTAATAATTTTTTATTAACTAGTTTATAAATAGCAAATACAATATTGGAGCACGGTGTGAGTCGCGCGCGAGCGGCTGTGGATACGCCGCGCCGGACGCGCGCCGCGCCGTTGACTACCACTGCCGGCTCCGCGCGTTTTGCCAAACTATTTCGCTTCTGTATTGAAAACAAAACGAGACTTACCACTTCTGTTGACGCTTTCCGAAGGAAAACTGTCTGCTGCATCCCGTGGAATGGTCAGATTTTCTCCCAGACCCTTAGTTTTGGAAATAAATTGAAGGATATCTGCCAAAATGGGTACATTTCGGGTGTCCTTTTCCCTTTGATTGTTGTTTAAACATATTTAAATGTTCATAATGCAATAATAACTTATATCGTTGTATTCGGGGAGGGTTCATAGAATAATTTGACGCAACGAGCAACCCAATAACTATTACCGTTTCGGCATAAAAGATGTTCAAAGTCGAAAATTTGCAGCTTTTTTCAAAATCGAATTTCTCAAAAACCGAGGGTGATGGCGACAAACGGTTTGCGGATTCGTTTTCAGCGCACGAAAACCTATAAGAAACGGCTATTGAATGTTACAAGTCCAGATGGCTGTTGTACTGTGTAATGGAGCAAACATGAAGGGAAAAAATATCGGTGTACAAAAAAGAATTTTAGATTTAAATCCCTTGGCTTTCTTTGTACCGTGTGGATACCACAGTTACAATCTTGTACTATGTGACGCTGCTAAATCCTCGGTGAAGTCTGTAACATTGTTTGGGGTTTTGCAGAGATTATTTACTCTGTTCTCTGCTTCTACCAAGCGGTGGAAAATCCTAACAGATCATCTAGAACTGTATAGTTTAAAAAAACTGTGCGATACACGTTGGGAAGCTAAAATAAATAGCGTGAAAGCTGTCCGATATCAAATTTGCGACGTTCATGATGTTTTAATCACTTTAGCTAACGAAACTGAGAAAACTGATCTTACGGTATCACACGAGGCAAGCACTCTGGCAGAACAATTGAAAGATTTCGGCTTCATGGTGTCTCTAGTTGTTTGTTACGATATTCTCTTCCAAATTAATGTTGTCAACAAATCTCTTCAATCAAAAAACGCTGACCTCGTGAAATGCACAAATATGTTTCAAAACTGCTGTAATTTCTTGGAAGAATACCGACAAACTGGATTCGGAAAAGCTCTTGTGACAGCAAGTGACCTAGCAAAGGAACTGAAAATCGAACCTGCTTTTACACCGATGAAACGCTTACGACGCATAAAACGTCAGGCTGGTGAAATGGCCACGGATGAACCCATTCAATCCCCACAGAAAAATTCGAAATAGAATTTTTTAATGAATTGCTGGACACCTGTTTAATGTCGGCAAAAGAAAGGTTTCAACAGTTGCATGACTATTCGGAAACATGGTCATTTTTATATAATATTAAAACAATCCCCGAAAGAATTGAACTTTTGGTGTTTTGTGCTAAATTGCAACAAAAACTTACTGTTGATCACAATTTTGATATACATGGAGATTTATTGTGTGATGAGCTCATAAGTCTAAAAAATTTTCTTCCGGATAATGATGTTACGCCCATTTGCGTTTTAAACTTTATTAAGCAGCGCAATATTCAGGAACTATATCCGAATGTATGGATTGCATTTCGCATCTTGGTAACTATACCTGTATCAGTAGCTAGTGGGGAACGCAGTTTTTCAAAACTAAAATTAATTAAAACGTATTTGCGATCAACAATTTCACAATCCAAATTTACTAATTTAGCTGCGCTCTCGATTGAAAATGAAATTGCCGAAAAATTAGATTTCGCTGATTTGATCCGTGCATTTGCCGACAAAAAGGCCTGAAAAGTTAAATTTGATTAAATTTCTGCTATTTTTCAACTTGAGTTCTCGGTCGAAATACAAAATCTGATAATGCTAAAAAAAAAAAAAAAAAAATGGAAAAAAAAATTTAATGAACAAAAATAAAAAATACAAAAACGAAAAAAGTTCTAAGCTGCTAGATGATTTTCGTACCGTTGGAGGGGCGCCATGATAATATTGCCCCGGGGTGCCAATATAGCTAAAGCCGGCCCTGCGGGTCGGAGCAAGGAAATCCCTTGAACGACCATCAGGGTCGTGACACCTCCATGTATTCTACTGTTAGCGCGGACAGCACCCTCTGGCGAAATGGGGCGGAAAAAATTACTATAACCGGGAAATTTGAAACGTGGAGTAGGCACTTTTCAGTTATAGCGAATTCGGTACCTCGCACTGACTCTGCACTGGTGCCAGAAAATGATTTGAATTGGTTGATTCTTATAGAGCTATCTTTGTTTCTATCAGAAACAACCAATCCAAGTCATTTTCTGGCACCAGTGCAGAATCAGTGCAATGTACTGAATTCGCTATTAAATTCATCGAACTTCAGAAACGACTAATACAATTTCTGTATGACTACTGGACTACACATAATCATATTGTATGCATCCTATATACAATTTTAGAAGTATGCGTAGTCATGCAGAAATTGTATCTCAGATGTTAGTTTTTCAGGGAACAGAAATTAAACCGTACACATTTGTTTGTTTCTTTAATGAACTCTTTTATTGGATAGTTTGGTCGCTTTACAAACAAGACTATTAAGGACTCCATGTTGTGGTACTTCTTTTCCCTTAATTATATTATTAATTTTTTTACAAAATGAGTTGTACAAAGTATAGTTATTGTTTTAATTAATGTCTCTTCTATCTTTTCGGCATGCTGACATTTAAAACTAACTTTAACATAATTATTTATGTAATTTGTAATATTGGAAATCGCCTTTTCATTAATATTTCGATTATTTAACATGTAATTTGCAATCACGCATATTTGTTCAATACATTTGAGAAATGATGGATTGTATCTGTCTCTTTCATTTTGTGCCTTGCAATCTTTAAAAATGTAACTATTGCACAAATTGCAGGTTATGCCGCGCAATACCGCATTATATACATACGTGCATAAATATTTTAAAGAAGTTTTTCGCAGAGGTTTCTGAATTCTTTTTTGAAATACACACGCAATGAATAAAATACCTTCTTTTAAATAAAATTCGCGCAACTGAACACGATAACACAATAGCTCCAAACGAAATGCAATGAAATTGCCAAAATGTCGTCGGAGGACGCGTTGGGACGCGTGCAACATGACGCTGCCAAACCATCTAGCGCGCAATTCTGTCACTAAATTGAGTACAGCGCCGCATGGCGAAATGGGGCAAAACTAATCTAGTGCTAACAGCTCGCCCATAAGAGTGTCACGACCCTGGTCCGGATCCCACCAAACATTCCGAATAAGTATTTATTAATCGAAGAAGTAAAAATTTAGTGTTCTAACAAATTTAAAAACACTCGTTTTTCACAACATATCTAGGTATTTAAACACTGATAATCATATGGACTTCGACGGATTTCGACCTACTCTCAGTAGTTCCATTTTCTATCACTAGATGGCGTATCGAAATTCTTGGTTTCCCAATGCGTTTCTTTTACTAACCTTTCAATATCCATTTTTCGTCAGTGTAACTTAATTTAATTTAATTTAATTTTTTCAATCAGAATTATAATTATTAATAAATTGGCACTTCTTTATAAACTATACGAAAAATGTATTATAGGTTAGTTGTTTTCATTTCAGATATACGTCATTTACGACACATTTACGACATTTACGACATTGACGACATTTACGACATTTAAGACACGTGTCGTGTATAAAATAGAAATTTCGTGTCTTTACCCACCACTGCTGCTGACTCGCCAGCAATTCAACGTCCCGCGCTCCGTACGTACGCGAGAAAACAAGTCAGGTTCACAGCAAACGCATAAGACTGAAACTAAATTTAAGAAAAAACCATGTTAGTGCAATAAGTCATGTAGTACATAAGCAGATATACCCACTCCGTAGCTTTAAGTTATATGTGCTACAGTGGTGGGTTTACTACGTTACATCGAATTTACTACGTGACACGCGTAAAAAATGTAAATAATTGTATAAAATGTATAAAATGTATTCAATGTCAAAAATTCAAATACAAATTATTAACCTCTACCTATTGCATTGAATTTTACTGCACACTATTTTAAATTACTTTAAAAAGAAAGATTGGAATGTAATTATAAAAATTATAGGTAATTTGAAATTTTTTAGTAAATTTCATATCTTTGGTGTGCAAAAGATACTCGAATTTTTACATATATCAACATGGATTCTGAAGAAATTGATAAAGCTTTAGCAATTTATTTCTTTGGATGTAACATTCCATTTAGTATTATTGAATCTGACCACTTCAGGAACTTTGTTCATAAATTGAATCCAGCTTATAAAATTCCAACTCGAAAGACATTGTCGAATAATTTACTTAACGCAAAATTTTTAGATTACAAAATATCAATAATCGGTATAGAATCCGAAGATGCAGTTCTGTTTTTAGATGGTTGAAAAAAATTATCATCCAACAATAAGTATGTTGTTGCAATTCTGAATTTAATGAATACGATATGTATGTCCATGCAGGTTATGGCGTTCCACAGTCTGCAACGGTTTTTTCAAACAATATGATTTTATACAGTAAAATACATCAACGTTATAAAGTTAAGCTATTTACTACGTCTTATTCTACACGTAGAGAATTCACTTTTCTACATCAGGTAAAATACGGACCCACCACTCTTTTAGTGACATACAAATACTTGGAATCTGCGAGTGTATTTTTTCGATTTTTGCTCTACTTTGGACACTGGTATTATTAGATATCAACACAATCTCGTCCAAACATGACCAGAGCGGGCTGCATTGAACTTTCCTCTTTCGAATGAAACCTCACCCAGCCCAAAATCTGCTCATATAAGGACGAAAAACGTAATTTCCCCAAACCCATGTTTCAGGCCAGATTGTATCGGTATATAGCGCGCTGCATTACCCATGTCTACCCCCTTAAGATGTCTTTTTACAGACATTTTTAAGATATCTTTAAGACGTCTTTAAGATATCTTTAACACGTCCATAAGACATCTTAAAGATATCTTTGTCACGAATCAGGAGGTTCTTATATTCAGACGTGAAACAGATGTAAAAATGTACGTCTTTAAGATGTCGTGTGCTGTCTGGGACATATATTTCTCAAATTTTCCGATTTCTTTGGGAGGAAAGAAAAATATTGGCTGTGCTAAAGCGCTAGAATAGTTTCATGAATATTTGTTAATTAATTTACGTCCTTGAGTAAATTTACGTATTTTTATCCTTTGTCGCCAAATCATTTAATTTTTGTTACATCATAGATCTTAAATATGTGTTTTTATGAGCTTTAATTTTAGAAAAGTTTGCTCTTCATTCGTAAGAAACGCGAGTATGGTTAATAAAATTTTGATAGTAATCCACATGTTAGGTAATTCTGTAAATTGTAGCGTTTTACAAAATTCAAGACTTTAATAATAATAGTAGGTATACGTTGCCACGTTGTGCAATTTATCAAAAAGGAAAGCTGTAATCTGTAATACTATTATATTTTATTAGATCGATATTCCTACTGTCCTTGCTCAAAAGACCGACACTGTTAATATGTACTAGTAATTGGAATAAAATAAATTGTGAAAGGAAAAGGATATGAAGAATAAATTGTAGATTCAATTTGTAAAACTAAAAATTGATATATTTTAAGAATACTTGCAACATTCTTTACATATGTTTTTAACAATATATTTAAATAGTAGAAAAATTAGTATTATTGTGCACGGCAAAGTTTTTCTATATTAAGTTAAATACTTATTAAATCTAGTGCTCTTAAAATAATAATTTTAAAATTGTTTAAAAAAAATGCACTTCACGAATCTCACATATGCAACTTAAATTAAATTTTATGAATAAGCATCAGGATTTCGCATATACGTTATGTAGGTCTTGTATAGTGGCAATACTTTATTATATGAGCCAGTATTCTGTTGTCAGAATTATACATATAAGTACAAATTTAATTCGCTGACAGAGCTTGCGTAAAGAAACGAAAACGTATTAATAAAAGTATACTTGTAAACTAATCACTTCAAAGATAATCAATTCTTTTATATACAATAAGTTTATACTATTGTACATATATACCTAAGTAAGTCACACGTACTTACGTATATTGTATATATATATATTTGTGCGTTATATGCAATCATGAGAGTCCAAGAGGTACAAACCACTTACAATTAGATTTCCAACATACGTTTATTAAAACTTCTTTCGTTTTATCTTAAGAAACTCTATTAGCGAATTAAATTTCTACCTAAACTTGTTAGAAATATCCTCCGCACACAGTACTTAGAATCAAATGCCATTACCAATACTTATTTCTTATAGTAAAATAAAAACTTAACATTAGTCTTATAATAAATCTTCTTAATAACTTACGATGAATGCATTGAAATTTTATTTTATAATGAATCCATAATGAATCGCATTTGCAAAATAGGTGTACATATTCTTAAAACCTGAGAGAGATTCCCGTCATTTTCGTTTACTTATTTTACTCCAGGCCTGGGTTTTTAAAAAATTCTATACAAAGATATATTTCCAATTTATCGTAACCCACCAGTTTGGATAATTTACACTCGACTAAAACGATTGTACGATCCCTTTATAAATTTTTTCATTTTGAACATAGCGAGGTTTTTACATACCTTATGCCTCATAGAACGTGCACTCAAAATAATTTCGCGATGTATTAGTAATTTGCAACTCAGGTACGTGACATGGTGAATCATAAATATGTGACGCGATGAATTACAGTAACTTGTTACATGCAAATAAATTTGAATTCTTTGCATTAAGTTTCCTTATATGGACAATAGTTTCCGTAGATCTTAACAATCGAAATTCTTTGCTACAAACTTAAATGCTACGAGTAATGAAATATTACTTAACTGTACGCCAAGATACTCAAAACCGTGCGGTGCGCGTACAGATTTTCATATCTTCGCGTAAGTAACAAAATAACACTTTCCACACTAGTACTCTCGGTTTATACTTATTGTAATATAATAGATAATAACAGCACCATTACTTACACGATATACGAAAGGAAGGCCTCTGCTTATTTAGAATATCCTCGAAATCGGTCGCGATCACGAATTCAGCACTTGGCATACATCGATCGCGTGAATTTCATTGTAACTTCTTAGTCTTAATCGTTTGTACGTTATTTCTGAACAATTCTTCCACAGGCCGCAGTAGTAGAAAAACCATGCGCGCTACATAACATCGCGCATCAAGCATCGAACATCACCACTGTAATAAAATTTGGCTCGTTCTCAACGGACATTTCTTTCGCGTTACGTAGAGGCGTTGTATATCACAGTAGATAATAAGCTTACGACATAGAAAATATACATTTAACAGCGATTTCAAGATAGAACAGAATTGCAAGGTATATTCGAAGTAACTAGTCCGGTGGCTATAAAAAAAATTCCGATTTCTATTTCTGTTTGTACAACGGCAAGATTGTAAACTGGACCTATTAATAGAAAAAGTAAAGTCGAAAAAATAAATATGTACGAAAAACTCGGCGACAACTAGTCGTAGTAGGAAGAGTATAAAATATTCCACAAAATGGCAGCCGCCATGAGTCCGGTGTACGTAATAATGCTGGTCCACCATACAGCCTTCTCCCACGTTTTCACTTCCAGGTTGCGAAGTACATTTATGCCTACGAGCAGACCCGCGATGGCGCCGGCGAAGTGAGCGACGTAGCCCACTTGGTCGTTAGTCTCTAATACGTAGCGATTGTAGATCGCCTGTCCGACGTCGACAGAGGTGACCACGAGGAACACCAACAGCTGCAGAACAGCGAACTCCATTTGCGACCAGTTCATCACTATGGTCGCCACGTGAGCGGTGATCAGTGCGTACACTCCGCCCGATGCACCTGCGAGGTATACGTGAGGATCGGACACGGACGTACCGAGCGATCCCGCCAGCACGCCTGCTACGTATATGATCAACACTCGCCACCATTTGTGCACCATCTCCAGCGGAATACCCAGCATGATTTGCACCAGCAGATTCACCATCAGATGCAGTACGCTGTTCGAGATAAAATTCGCAGTTAACCAGCCGCGTCGTTACGCTCCGCAGGGCGAAATACACGATACTCACCCAACATGTACGAACATGTACGTCAAGTACCTCCACGCCTGGTATCTCTTGTGGGGATTATAAATAAATAACGTAGCCGCCGGTCCCTCCACCGACGGCGACTTGTATATGATCACGTCGCATAGAAACAAAGTGATCTCTAGCACCGATAGAATTATCATCGCCAGCGCCGGAGGCTTGCAAGTGTACTCCTCTTCGTACAGCCCGTCCGGGAAGTCGCTGGATCGCAGTTGCAGAAGCGTCGGCCTCTGCGGCACCATAGAGTGCACGTATCGCTGTACGAGATGGCCGAAAACGCCTTGCATGTCCTTCCTGTGAATCTGAAGGGGAATCGATCGCACGTGTTGCCTGCTCGAGAGTACCTCCGAACTAATAGAGCAAGCGAAATGACTGTACCATAGCTATGAATTCTGGGTAGTCCAGATACCCCGAGTCGTCTAAATCCGCCTTATGCATGATCGTGTGGACAACTCTGGTCGGAATATCATTGGAGTAACCGGAACTGTGTATCATGGCTTTCAGTTCTTGATACGTTATCCTTCCGTCCCCGTCGAGATCGTACTTCTCGAATATGGCTTTCCAGTGCTGAAAAATTTGAAGAAATCAGGGATCGACCTATGGTTGTACTTCCAGCGTGCAGGCGTGGAGGGAATTTTGGGTGCCTCAAATTCGGCAATAATAAGATAAAAGTTAGACTTCTTACGGCGTTGTTGTATTGTAGGGGTATCGTTATGCCCGGTTCACCCTCCTGATTGGTCGACATCCTTGTCAGTTTGAAACCTCTGTAAAACGTGGCAAAGAAGAAATTTAACGAAACTGCTAGTTTTTAAGGTAAGGTAAAGAAATTTCATTGTCGCTCGGAAATTATTCCGCTTTCTGTATCGGTGCTAGTGTCGGCGCGGAAATTGATCAAGCAAACAAGACACCATCGATGTGAGCGGATGTTAACGACGAAAGTATGATGTAGTTTTACGCGATAGATCGGTGAATCGATCACCGGCCGGGAACACTGTATTGTATATAGCACGTAAGAAATCAGGTTGCTGTGGTGAACAAAAGTCGTACACCAATCACTGTGATGGAATCCCTGGTGGGTCGGAATTTATTTAGCAATATTTATTTGACGTTACACACCTTCTGCTTTATCTTATCGGGCCGACGTACGTATCGTCTAGGTAAAACGATAAAGGAAACTGAGGCAGAATCGATGAGAAGTACATAGAAATTCTGAGTCCAGTTTACGCGCATGTGAGAAGTATTATTGTCCTTAATACCTGCAGAATCGACGGAAATCCTGGTGGTTTTAATGAGTCGGAATTATGTTCGAGTCGTTTTCCCCCCCCCGTTACCCTATCATCGTATTACGATCCGAAAGGCTTGTGTGGTCTTGTGCGTTGCTCGTGTCATCGGGTATAACGGGATACAATAGGTTTGAGAGAACTACACGCCTGCAAAGTCGCCAGCGTCGCAACAGGTGAACTCGAACGGCCAAGCGTCGCGCAAATAAAGAAAGTACCGCAAGATGTACGGTAGAATGTTACAATCGTTCTCTTACCGATTGCCGACACGGTCCCCCAATCCTTCAGTTATATCTCGATTAATCGTTTTAGTATGTAATAAGATTATAGCTACCCAATAGTTTCAATAAATAGAAATAATTATCTTGTATCTTTTACGGAGTACGATTGCACATATACTTTGCTAGGAAGAGAATATCATTCATGAATTGACATTTATCGTTATCGACGGAGATGCTACGGGCAATACCTATCTGGTCACTGAGCAGCGCGCAACGCTAACGGTATCGGGAATTCTGCTTTGATGACTCATTTAACTATCCTAATGAATCACGAAATACACACGCTGATATTTCGTGTAAGTATTAAACGCTTATCTTTCCGTATGCGGAATTGTATTTGCGGTTAGTTATTTGCAAAAGTCACATATACTAATAAGTGTTTAACCGTGTTTAACATCGCAGATGAGGTATAGGGTGGACTTAACATCTATGTTACCATTTTCGCGTAGCATCGACTATTATCAATTCAGAATGTAATAAAACTACAGCTGTAGTAGCAGTAATAATTAAAACACGATATTACGTTTGGCATTAAGGAAAACAATGCGATCGTATCTTTATGAGCTTATTCACATTTTGCGTAACATGTTAAGTCCATCCCATACCACAAACGAAGTGTAATAAAATTTTAAATCACGAATGAAGAATCAGTGAGAAAGAAAACTCATTTTCAGTCGAGTTTGGTAGCCTTTTATTGAGATTGTTTTGTTTATATCTTTGAAAGTGAAACTTGTTAACGGTGTTAGCCCCGGTGCACACGAGCGGCATGCGTAATTTTGCAGCCGCGTCAATATACCGCGTTGAGTTCTAAGTGGGTAGCAGTACATACATATATGTATATGGACAGCAGTGGTGGGTCCGTATTTTACCTGACGTAGAAAAGTGAATTCTCTGCGTGTAGAATAAGACGTAGTAAATAGCTTAACTTTATTACGTTGATGTATTTTACTGTATAAAATCATATTATTTGAAAAAACCGTTGCAGACTGTGGAACGCGATAACCTGCATGGACATACATATCGTATTCATTAAATTCAGAATTGCAACAACATACTTATTGTTGGATGATAAATTTTTTCAACCATCTAAAAACAGAACTGCATCTTCGGATTCCACACCGATTATTGATTTTTTGTAATCTTAAAATTTTGCGTTAAGTAAATTATTCGACAATGTCTTTCGAGTTGGAATTTTATAAGCTGGATTCAATTTATGAACAAAATTCATGAAATGGTCAGATTCAATAATACTAAATGGAATGTTACATCCAAAGAAATAAATTGCTAAAGCTTTATCAATTTCTTTAGAATCCATGTTGATATATGTAAAAATTCGAGTATCTTTTGCACACCAAAGATATGAAATTTACTAAAAAATTTCAAATTACCTATAATTTTAATAATTACATTCCAATCTTTCTTTTTAAAGTAATTTAAAATAGTGTGCAGTTAAATTCAATGCAATAGGTAGAGGTTAATAATTTGTATTTGAATTTTTGATATTGAATACATTTTATACATTTTATACAATTATTTACATTTTTTACGCGTGTCACGTAGTAAATTCGATGTAACGTAGTAAACCCACCACTGATGGACAGATATATAAAATATATGTATATTTTGCGGCAGTGTCGCTCGTGTGCACCGGCCCTTAGAAATCTTAGAATATCAGTGCATCAAGGAGGAGGAATTGGGCGACGTAGGATGATCGTAGCACAATATTTATTTTGCAATGTTTAAACTGCATTTAAAAAGATATACCTACAGTGAAAAAGAATAGTTTTCTCGTATGAAAAGTTGTTGAAGCTAGTTGACCTCGAAGTAGATTCTATTCTATAATTCTTTCTTTCTGCTTCATTAAAGGGCAAACCACTGATGTTCCCACAATGCAATAACGGCGGCATTATATCTCCTTAGTCAGCGACATTATGATAGCAAATTCTAGGTATTTCAATCGTAAGCTCGCCCAGAGGCGGATCAAGGAGTCTTTCTTGGAGAGGGCGAAATGTGTAAAAGTACATACTAAGTAAATTGTTCAACCTTCTTTTGCAAGATTTAGGCTTGTGATTTATATTTTAATATCTCTATCTGATACTGTAGCCTAAATAATTAAATTCACATAAATTATGGCTGTACTACGGTATGACCCAACCACCGTAATGAACCGAAATTCTGAGGGGGGAGGACCGCTAATATAAATTTTTAGCTGCGGGCAGTGGCGGATTTAACAGGGCGGCCGATGAGCAGTTGCCACCTGGGCCCCATCCTTAAAAAAAATTATGATTTTATCCAAACATTATTTTTTTCTGTATTATTACACTGAGCCCGTTTTCAGTAAACTATTGCTTTATTTTCCCGAAAGACGACCCTGCTCATAAGGCCCCCTAGGGCCCTGTATTAAAAAAAATTATACTTTTATCCAAGCACTATATTTTTTTCTATACTTTTCTGTACACATACCCCTTTTTAGTAAACTACCTCCTCATTTTCCCGAAAAATGGGCCCCTCAGAACGTTTGCCACCTGGGCCTTTTTTCTTAAATCCGCCACTGGCTGCGGGTATTTGATAGTTTCTGAGATATTAAAAAAAAACTTTCGGCATAATACATTGATATCTACCTATACAGACGTTACTAACACAACCATCTTCTTGTCGCCTTGAGGGACAGGCCTCTGAATCCGCCCCTGAGTTCACCTATCTTTTTTAT
Source organism: Andrena fulva (assembly GCA_946251845.1). Classification (NCBI taxonomy): domain Eukaryota; kingdom Metazoa; phylum Arthropoda; class Insecta; order Hymenoptera; family Andrenidae; genus Andrena; species Andrena fulva. The sequence goes on from OX276329.1 coordinate 36,147,830, forward strand.
TCGTCTGGTCTCCTAATCATGTCGTAAAACTGAAGGTTCTAAGAGGCACCCGCGACTACTTTTATAGAATTTGCTAATAGTAGTAACTGCAGGTAGGTATATGTTCATCGTTCTTAAGTATAATGATATTCTCCCTTTTTTTTTCATGTGTCTTCATTTCTTAGATCAGAGTAAGATTTAGATCATATATATACAGCAGCATTTTCAGTACAATAAAATGGGTATCGCATAATATACAGTGTCCTCGAACTATCGTTAGAAAATGTACCTAGCAGTAAATTGCAGATTTTTCTTCCGATATCGGTTTCGTTTATAGATTTTCTAGTTATAGATTAAAATAGATATAAATAAAAAAGATTTTATCAGATATGCAGGGTGTTCCTCTACCTATGGTCAATACTCTAGGGTGTGATTATACAGGCAAAAATAAGACGAAAATCAAGAGTGACGAAATTGCGATAAACGCTTCGTTTTCGAGAAAATTGACATTGAATTTCACCTAAATGCGCGTACATCGAGGGCGCTTGAGGGGCACGCGGAGGTGAGCGGAACATCCTTCGGGCAGCTGACACGTTCCGCACACCTCCGCGTGCCCCTCAAGCGCCCTCGATGTACGCGCATTTAGGTGAAATTCAATGTCAATTTTCTCGAAAACGAAGCGTTTATCGCAATTTCGTCACTCTTGATTTTCGTCTTATTTTTGCCTGTATAATCACACCCTAGAGTATTGACCATAGGTAGAGGAACACCCTGTATATGGGAACGCTTTGCGACGCCGACGTCTGGCGGCTTACTGACGGTAACTTGCAACTGAATCTTATGCTTGAACGTAAATACCCATGTTATACAGAAAAATTTCAGAGAACGTGATATTTATTTCAGATTTTTGGAAGCGGGGTTTCACGCGGAAAGCTGAAAAATAGGAATTTATTTTTAAGTTTTTCATTGCAAAATTGTGCGTCTTAATCGCGAATTTTCTTAAGAAGTCCGAACCTTCCGAAGTAAAACTGAGGAAGCTTGTTAATACGAATAATATATTAATATATTCTATGCGAGATAGGACTTCTCTTCGCGTACTTACGGTTGCAGAATTTTTCCACCCTGGTATGATATTTCAATCACACTATTATATAATATTCTATATATATAGTTAGTTATTTCTCGAATGGGTGTATATTTATATGTAGTATATTTTTATTTTGATGTACAGGACGTCCCCGAACTGGTCACAACCCAGAAGGGCATGAAAAACATATTTTGATTTGGAACTTCGTTTTAAAAAAAATAACCTTGAATGTTACAATAAGTACTTATAGTACAACGGCGAATGGAATGAATCATCGTGGAAAAATAAGTCGAAATTGTATAAAACCTGGAATACCTAGCTGTTTTCAATCGGGACATTGTTTTCGAGAAAAGTGATTCTAATTATTTTAGTAGTCAAGGGCACCCATTCCCGGCGGATTTTCAAATTTCATATTCTGGAAATCAAAGTTTATTGTACAGTTTCGATTTATTTTTGTTCAAGGATTTATTTCATCTATAGGCACATCATATTTACTGTTGCAGTTTGCCAATTTCTAGTCGATTTCTCGAAAACAAAATCTCGTGAGGAATTATTTTCTACATACTTATGTCTTCACGTAGAATCACCCTCTTTCGTACCAGTTTGGTGACATCACGTATGTGCTTATATATAAAGTTCGAACTCGAGATATGGAACAAATAGTGAATTTCTTTCAAATTAATAATACAGAGTTGCACGAAAGCGGGAAAAAATACAGATTACATACGTTTACAGCATATAATCTAAACATTCTAAACTTACGTAAATGAAGACAGACAGTGCAAAACAACAGTTGTATAGCTAATAGCTACATATTAACCATTTATCTTACGAAATAATGTTACTGAATAATGCATCAATCTGACATTATCGGATTATTACGCACAAATAACCAATCATAACTACTTGCAATTTCTATTTCCGTATTCTGTCGATTAGTTTTGCATGTTTAATGTTGCACTTTTAACACACAGTAACTCAACGTATGTCTGAGAAAACCCAGGAACATGATATGCAAAATTAAACAGGTAGCCGCGAAGGTTATTTCAAGGTCTCATTTGTTATACAGCATTAAATTCGCCTCAGCATCAAATAAAACAACCTACACAGGGAAATATCCAGAATTGTTATAAAAAAATTAGTAATCGTGAAATCTCAAAAGATAGGGTAGACCGGGGGTCGAACGTAACACGTTAAATATCTCAAAATATATAATAGATATTAACACTTTTGGATACTTATATGATAAAAAACGGCATTTGGAATATACACATCCATGTCCTAACTGTAGGTATAGATACGCAATAGACATGTATAGTCAACGAAATAACTTTTCGATACCCTAAAGTAACTTGTTTCTTCTTTTTAAAATTTATAATTTAAGTTGAAGAGCATGGTCGGTGACGATTGTGACATCGGCAGTAGGGGTCGCCATGAAAACTTGGGTTAATTAAAAAACTTAATCAAAAACGATTATTTTAAAATAAATAAAACAAACGATTCCTCTTTTAACCTTGTTTAATACACTATTCTACATATTCAATAACACAATCTGTGAAACTGTTAGACATATACGATAAGTGCAACACCTTTTAATTTTTGATGATACAGCAATGCCAGTGATCATGTTAATATTGTTAACGATCGTGTGAACTAGCACCACTGTCATCAAATTCATTGTCAGACTGCATGATCATCACGCCTTATAACTAGAGCTGTACGAGTACTTGAATATTCGGATAGCTTGAATGATGAAATATAGATCGGTCAAAGTCCCACTTGTTTAATCCATTACTACAAAAACATGCATTTGCACTAAATTCCGCAGTCTATATTATACCTATTTCTTTATTTATTCATTTATACATATTTAGCCATTAACAGGCAACACCCTTTATTAAGGGGTTAGACGAATTCTTTTTACAGATACTATGAGGTTGGAAATTATTTCGTTAATTCTTATGTGCAGAGCATGTATTGAGGCATTTGTTGTATAAATATTACGCGCGCGAGCGATGTATCAAATTATGATGCCCAGGTTTATCTAACATCAGATGTGTACCAAGTTTGAAATAAATCGGACAAATAGTTTTCGATCTGCTCGAACTTCTTTCGGACCACTCGTTTCTTTCCAAGCCGCCCGGTTTCTTTCGGGCAGCTCATTTCTTTCCAAGCCGCCCGGTTTCTTTCGGGCCGCTTGGTTCCTATCCAATCCGCCCGGTTTTGTTCCGGGCCGCTTGGAACAAATTCAATCCGCTTGGTTCTATTCTATCCAATCCGCCCGGTTTCTTTCGGGCCGCTTGGAAAAATTCAAGTACTCGGTTCTATCCGAGCCGCTCGGTTCTATCCAATCCGCCCGGTTCTTTCGGGCAGCTTGAAAAAAATTCAAGTACTTGGTTCTATCCGAGCCGCTCGGTTGTTTCGGGTACCTGGCTCGTCTCGGTTTTTCGAGCCGAGTCAGACTCGGCTTGCTTTATCCGGGTACTTGAACAGCACTACTTATAACTGGAGGCAATAATAAGTTTAAACCTTTTTTGGGCAGAGATCGACGACTTTTGAGGGGGAATCGTCTCTTGCCGGTTATTACGGGATATGAACTTAATAAAAAGTGATTGAAAATATCCTGATTGCAAAAAGTCATTATTTTCATGAACTGGGAACCTTTTTGAATAACTTGAAATTTTAGAGATTCGAGCAAAAACGAGCACAATCTGAAAGTTAATCTCAGTTCTTTGATAATCGGAGATGATAACTGTGCAAACAACAATAGGGTAGATGTCCCGATTAACGTGCCCTGACGCCGACTTGCTCACGACCGAATTAATAACTGACTTCTCTCACTATAATTTTGCTTGGTGAAAATTTATATTGGTATTTTGAACCTTTCTCTTTATTAAGGCATTTTTTTCGGGTTGAAAATGTTAATTTTTCATATTTTGTTAATTGAAATAAAAATACATGTTTTTGTCCCAGTAACCGTGCCCTGAAAAAATGCGTTGTCCCAATTCCCGTGCCCCCAGTTACCGTGCCCGTTTTCGAATAGCGTTCCCGCGGTTAGGTTATGTCGTTCAACTTGGAACTGTTCGAAACATATTTTTGCTCTACGAGAGGTGTTTTTATGTAATTTTAATATGACCTTTTCATTACAAAAGCAAAATATGCAAATATAAATTTCTGTTCACCCGTTCTGGGAAACGAAAGTAAGGTTAGGTTTAGCAGTTACAGAGAGAGCCAGTGGGCTTCGAGGGTCACGGTAATAGGGACAAGCGTTAAATTCCTGTCCCAATTACCGGATTCACTTTAAAAATACGAAAACGTTTCCAAAAAAGTGCTCATTTTGCTATTTTTTCATAAAACTTGAACCTTTTATAATATAATAAACACTTTACATAAGTGCAAATCATGATAATTATCAATTTATTCACTTCTGTAAAGTACGTGTTCCTTACCGTTTCCGGTAAGGATTTAGGTAAATCCATCGAAATCTTCATATGCATTTTTGAAATTTTTTTACTATGCTTTAGTTGTTTAAAAACGCAACTTTCTCGTTTGTAACACATACATTAATAGTTTAACTTAATTAAAAAAATTTCTTTCCTTATTTATTTACGCGAGTTTTTTTGTACGGCGTCTTTAAGTACAAAAGCACGGTAATTGGGACCGAGCACGTTAATCGGGACATCTACCCTACTTGGGGTGCGTTCCACTTACGCCCAAATCGCCCGCGTTTCCATTAAGGTAGGTTTTCCTATTGGGAAACCTAGGGTGCGTTCCACTTGCGCCCAAATCGCCCGCAACGCCCGCGATTTTCATTAAGGTCGGTTCTCCTATACGCGACTGGACACAACGTCAAGAATTTCAAAGTCGATTTTCTCGAAACTGAAGCGCGATATAAAAAAAAGTTACTCTTTCTTTTCGACTTATAACAAGTAAATAGGTCGAAAAAGAGGAATAAGATTTTTTGATATTGTGCTTCATTTTCAAGAAAATCGACTTTGAAATTCTTGACGTTGTGTCCAGTCGCGTATAGGAGAACCCACCTTAATGAAAATCGCGGGCGTTGCGGGCGATTTGGGCGCAAGTGGAACGCACCCCTAGAATTTCGATGCGGCAACTAGTGACAGAAAATTGAACTACTGAGAGTAGGTCGATATCCGTCGAAGTCCATATGATTATCAGTATTTATGTAGACATGTTGCGAAAAACGAGTGTTTTTAAATTTCTTTGAACACTAAATTTTTATTTAGATTAATAAATACTTATTCGGAATGTTTGGTGGGATCCGGACCTACTTTCAATAGTTTGCTAATTTACCACCACAGCATTGAAATCTAAGCAACGCCTCCACTAAGTTTCCCAATACGCGACTGGAGTCAACGGCAAGAATTTCAAAGCCGATTTTCTTGAAAATCAAGCACAATATCAAAAAATTTTATTCCCCTTTCTCGACTTATTTACTTGTTATAAGTCGAAAAGAAAGACTAACTTTTTTTCATATCGCGCTGCATTTTCGAGAAAATCGACTTTGAAATTCTTGACGTTGCGTCCAGTCGCGTATAGGAAAACCTGCCTTAATGGAAATCGCGGGCGATTTGGGCGTAAGTGGATCGCACCCTTGATCGGACTTGGAAGTAAACTAAATGTTTAATTGTTCTTGCAGATAAGCTATGATAATTAAGGTCATTAGAGGTATTTTTGAATTAAACTTTATGAAGATATTATTGCTTGCCGCAAACGTACAACAACAAAAAGTAATTAAAAAACACCTGAAATTGACGTGTTCATCGCGAAACAGAAGTTTAAAATACAGAAAACGCAAAAAATAGCTACACAAAATCGTTTGATAAATCGCTTGGAATAAACATATTTCGTAAAGCTCCTCCTCGAAAGGTTTCAAATAGCCGTAAAAAGAAAAGGAAGTCTATCATATCTGTACACCGATATTTCTGAAAGACAAAAAATTACAACAGAATATAAAGAAAAGGAAGAGAAAAGAATGAAGAAAAATATAGGGCAGAAATTGAAGGGAAAGAATTCTTTTAATAGCTATAAGAAAAGGAATAACACTGTCCAACAAAATTGAAATTTTTTTCTGTTCTATTGTTATATTGTTGTTGTATTGTTATATACTGAATGTTTTCAGTAGCCGGTTCTTATAGATTTTTGTGCGCTGAAAACGAATCCGCAAACCGTTTATCGCCATCACCCTCAGTTTTCGAGAAATTCGATTTTGAAAAAAATGTAAATTTTCAACTTTGAACATCTTTTGTGTTCAAACAGGAATAGTTATTCGGTTGCATGTTGCATGAATTATAAACATTTAAATATGTTTAAACAGCGACCAAGGGGAAAAGGACACCCGAAATGCACCAATTTTTGCAGATATCTTTCTATATATTTTAAAAACTAAGGGTCTAGGAGAAAATCTGACTGCTCCACGCGATGCAGCAGACATTTTTCCTTTGGAGACCATCAACAGAAGTGGTAAAACACCTTTTGTTTTCACTACAGAAACGAAAGAGTTTGGCAAAACGTGCGGCACGGACAGTGGTAGTCACGCGCGTTACGCGATTCTGCGAAGCTGAGCCTGCTGAGCGGCAGTGGAACGCGGCCACCGCCATTGACTACCACTGTCGGCGTCGCACGTTTTGCCAAACTCTTTCGTTTCTATTGAAAACAAAAGGTGTTTTACCACTTCTGCTGATGGTTTCCGGAGGAAAAATGTCTGCTGCATCGCGTGGAGTAGTCAGATTTTCTCCTAGACTCTTAGTTTTTGAAATATATAGAAAGATATCTGCAAAAATTTGTGCATTTCGGGGGTCCTTTTTCATTTGATGATTGTTTCAACATATTTAAATATTTATAGTTCAATAATAACTTATATCGTTGTGTCCACGAGGCTTCATAGAATAATTTGGCGGAACAAGCAGCCGAATAACTATTACTATTTGAACACAAAAAATGTTCAAAGTTGAAAATTTGCATTTTTTTTCAAAATCGAATTTCTCGAAAACTGAGGGTGATGACGGCAAACCGTTTGCGGATTCGTTTTCAGCGCACAAAAATCTATAAGAAACGGCTATTGAATGTTACAGACCAAAATGGCTACAAGAGTAATTAGTCTAGTGTGGAAGAAAATAAAGAATATCATTGTCCTGATGGCATGGAATCCTATAGCACAAGCAAACCAAATGAAAATGGGTGGTGTGTAATAAATGTAAGGATTGGGCACATGAAGAATGCACCAGCCAAAACGTTTTTTATACTTGCCACAGTTGCGATGCCGAATAATTGGTTACAAATTTTAGTTTTTTAATTTATTATTATAATTTAAATCAATAAATATTTTAATTTCGTGAAGTTAAATTTGTGTTACTATCAACCTCATGCAGTGTTACCATCTATCCGGGGTCTGGGACGGTTGCAACACTTCCTCTGTGGCTACCTGGATATTACTTGACATCGACATACAGCGAAGTTGTTGTTATTCAATTATGTCGGATAAGTAAGTATGTAACATTTTCGTATAAGAACTTTTGTTGTAAATGCAATAGTTCTTGCGCAATCGTATTCCAAAGCCAAAGTGTTACTACCGCCCCGGTCTACACTATGACCTTCAAAAATCTTAAAAAATGTGGCCTTTAAACAGATCATCTGCTAACTGCGTCAGGCATGCATAGCATTTGCATCAAACCATTTTATTGTCAGAACGGAGATTTTTTCTCTCCCGCCCAGTATACATATAAAGTTCGATGGAGATAATCATAACAGCGACTACCCTTCGACAATTTCCTACGAATCACACGAATATGCAAGGATAATCGAACGGACATGAAGCACATCACGCTCAAGAGAGGATATTCATTCAAAAGAATTTCTCTATCGAAATTCCATTACGATTTATGGCGTTTTCGGACGGTCGCACTGGGGCGCACTGAGTGCGAATTTTGGCCAATCGAAGGCGAAAAAGTTCACACTCTTCGCTTCCGATTGGGTAGGGTTCGCACTCGGTCCGCCCCAGTGCGACCGTCCGAAAACGCCATTAATTTAATCCATGGTAATCCGAGATCGATAGGTTTAAAAAGAAGATTTCATGTTGTATGTACCAACTCCGGAACGCTGGTGAAAGATTCGCGTGAAATATAGCCATCTCTATTACGCATAAGTGTTCCGTCTGCGAAGGCTGACTCATCAACAGGATGCAGAGATATTTCACGGCTACGTTTCATTTACAACTGAAAAATGCTGAAAAACAGCTGGCTTCGCGAGTCCAGGTAGCCACAGATTACCTGAAGCGATGCAAATATATGTATACATATGTACATATACATTCTACACGTGCACGTCCCCCGAGCCTTGTGTATCACCGGTTGCCAGGCTACATGGGAATCGATAAACAACGCGCGTGCCTTGGGACCGTCAACGGTTCACTTTGAACGGTTTGAACACTCGAATCAGTACCCAAAAGTACATCGCCTCGAGCGCGTCGAACAATGTCGGCGAAAATACGTAACAAAAAAATTGCTGCCAATTACAGAATCAAAGATCCTATTAGCAACTTCAAGTTGAGGTAATAGTTCATTGCACGCTTGTAAAAATATAATAGCTAGCGGGAAGTTCATAAAGATCAGTATCCCTACATCATTCGCCACTGTTTTTTCTGCCTAGTGGCGGGAAACGGTGTCGATCGGAATTAGATCCCGGCCATCTGGCAGAAATTGTTTCCACCATCTAAATTGCGTTTACCTTTCCACTTGTTTATTGTTCCAGAGTCCAAATCGTACAGCAAAAACCTCTGCTCGCGGAGTTACTGGGGAACGAAGGCGATACCAGGGACTCGAATTTCCTTGAGGAGGAGGATCGTATTTTTAGCTGGCAGGAAAAAGTTTTCAGCCCGGTCGAGGTGAATTTTTACGGCGACGAGCACAATTGCCTGACGGAATGTCAGAAGGCGTATTACCGAAGCATCAAGGAGGCAAGCATAGAAGGTTCGCAATTGTATACGTACACGCGGAATGATTCCTATTACACGGACAATGAATTGTTGACGAGGCCCTGCAAGACCACGTTGTCAGCCAAGAATGAAACAGCATTGCCAGCCTTGCAGAATCGCAAGCCTTTCCCAGAAAGGTATAATAAAACGGTCGTGGATGATAGACCCACCGAAACGAGGATTCGAACCAATCATTACCTTTACATGGAAAGATCCAGGATGTATGTCATGGTTGATTTGTCTCGCCGAGATAAAATGTCCATCGATCCCGATGGGGATTCTGAGACAGTGCTGTGCGTTATTACGCACGACGAGTCGCGCAGAATTTTATCCGTTAATCCTGATTTCACGAACGACTGCTGTTACACCGTCGCGAATTCCAGCGGTGTTGAATTCAATTATTGGATCGTGCATGCTTCCGAGAAGCAGTCCCCGTTGGAATTACAACAGCAACACCGCGAATCGCAACGTGTAAGTATATACATATGTACATAAGTATATTAATACGCGTTTGTGGACTGATCCTTCGATCGACGGGCGTGTGTGTCTCTTCAATTTGGATTAAATTCGAAAGCGAATTAATTTAGAATTCCCTTCACATTAAAAGATACGCATAGCTTTCAGTCGTGGATTATTTAAATTAGTTATCCAAAGTCGCCATTAAAATTTAATTATGTTAGTCGGAATGAAAATGAATCCTTTCGAAGATGCAGGTGCTTATGAGCGAATAGCGATCGTCATGCAGTAGACCGCGTGCGACGAACGCCCCTCGGCGTTCAATGCATGCATATTCATACATGTGTAGTATAAGTACTTATATGTTTGAAATGATTCCCTCGGACGGAATATGCCAAGCGTTAAAATCTAAAACTTTTTCCCATCATTCTCTTCTTAGCGAAAATATCGCAGTAAATGTTACATGCACACTTACCCGACGTAGGAGATGTCGGAGATTTGTCTCATCATTCGCTGCGGATAAAACATGTTTCCCGAGTTTTGACAGAGAGCTGCCAACAACATTCATAATCTTTCTTTCACCACCAATGACTACACTAAATTGATTCTCAGTTGTTTTATTTTGCACTTTGTTGAAACACACCCGGAGAACACGCACGTTTCCACGTTTAGGCGTTTATTGGTGATCATTTTATTACACAGGAAAATAATTTTTTTATTATGTAAAGTATTTAAAAATATTGTTAATGATGATTTAACCAACTTAACCAGTGTAGTCCCAAAGACCAACTGAATGTTGTAGTGGTGAATGGCTGCTTCAACACTCTCTCCCACACGTGCCCAGTCATATTCACACACGTGCACGCCGTATATATGCCTACATACGGTTTACACATGCACCGTGGTCGCGGAGCACTGCTGTCATCTAAGCAGGGCTGTTCCTGGGTTGCTGGTCGCCCAGGTGCAAAAACAATATTGCCGCCCTTATTAATTTCAATATGTTGTAGTCCTCGTGAAATTAGGGGGAGGGGGGGTAAGTATTATTATTTTGCCGATTTCGATTTTGTTTAAATAATATAGGGCTTTGAATTTGTCGATTTTTGCCTATTTTCGTGAAAATGGGCTGTACTTATGAATTTTTATCTCGAAAATCGGGGTTGGATAATTTAAAAAAAAAATTTAAATGAGACAAGGAATGATATAATTAATAATGATCATAAAAGTTTTGATTCTTACAAGGGAACACCGCGAACCCGGACTCACCGATTGGAACGCAACTGTGTGGGTTTTTAGAGTGACTCAAAACAAGAACAACGGTGTGTTTCATTTGGGCCCTATCGCCCTTTAACAGGGTGAAAACTAACCTCAAAGTCAAATTGGCATTTCCACTTTTTCGCGCCTAACTCTCAAAGTACAGCAGACAGAAAAAAATGTTTCGAACAAAAGTGTAATGGCGCAATAAGAGCTACAAGCATCCGTTAACAAAATCTTTGAAAAAGTTCTTTTTCATCAGATATTTTTCTTTTTAAACTCTTTTCAAAATTTTGTTAACGCAAGTTTTCAGCGCTTATTGTACCATTAAACTTTTGTTTGAAACATTGTTTTCTGTCTGCTGTACTTTGAGAGTTATGCGCGAAAAAGTGGAATAGCCAATTTGACTTTGAGGTTAGTTTTCACCCCGTTAAAGGGCGATAGGGCCCAACTGAAACACACCGTTGTTCTTCTTTTGAGTCATTCTAAAAACCCACACAGTTGCGTTGCAATCGGTGAGTTCGGGTTCGCGGTGTTCCCTTGTTAGTCTTATTAGTCAAAATTTTACACATAATAAACGATCTGCGGCCGCCCCTAGATTTGGCCGCCCAGGTGCGGGAGCACCTTGTGCACCCCCCTCAGGAACGGCCCTGCATCTAAATACACAAAAGCAGCTTTTATACAATTTTGAATGAATTTTCTTAAAAACAACGAATTACTTGGTGAAAAGCCACCATTCGTTAACTATTAAATACAACACAGCCAACTATTATTTAAAGTGTACTACATTAGTGTATCACGTATTAGTCATTTCTATTAGACTCGGATAATATTTAAATTTATTTGCATTAACGTATCCACAGGCATTTTAATTATTTCTTATTCGTAATAAACTCTATTTCCGTGCTAGAATAATCTTTCGAAAATTAAATTTATATCGAGTCGCAAATTACAGTATTTCGTCACTATTCAACTTTTCGATGTAGGAAACCAAGGACCGATTCACGCGCAAAGATGCAGAGATATCTCATGGTTTGCAGCTGATGGCCCCGAATGTATGCAGAATTTTTCTAAAATTTGATATTCTGTCCGTTCACGATTTTCTGTTTGACGGACTTTGCGTTTCGTACTGTATTGATTTACCAGAATACTGGAGCACAGATCAGAACAGCAGATTATTCGGCAGAACCCAGAGATGTAACTTAAAGAACCGTTCGGCGTACTTCGGTTACGCCGCAGAGATATCCTTGGATTTTGAGTTGCCCGATGCGTCCGATCCAAAGAGAAATTCACCATCTTGGCCTCGATTGTTATTCGCAGTTGTATCTCTGGATAATTGGTCGAGGTAATCTCTTTCAATGAAATACCTAAGTTATCGTGTATAGTTTATTACCGATTCTAACATAGAACATTTAAGAACATTTTAAATTATCTCAGATATCGTACGGAAGGCTACGCAGCCGTACCTTTGCCTGCGTTACCTGGCTCGCACGAACTGAGAGCTCCAACATGGCGAGCGACTGGAAGCGTCATCAATTCCCTTAGAAGATTTTTTACAGGTGGCACCTACGAGCTAGACGATATAACTTACTGCGGTGTCCCTTCGGGGCACAGAGGTAAGGTATTAGATAAGTCGCAGTTGAAAGTCACGCCGAGTGGTTACATAAAGCTGCGCACGAATGTCGTTCACCAAACGCACACATCTGTTAAACATGACGATCGGCTGAGTTACTTCGAGAGATTGAGTACGGATAAATTCATGACGAATATAGAGAACATTTTCGAGCAGTTTAAAGCGGCCAGGGAGCGTATGATACAAGTTAGAAATTTAAATATTTAATCGTTGATAATTGAAGGATTAAGTAGATTTTGCAGTGCGAACTGGCTTTATTTGAATGTTAAGGGTGACCTGTGGTGCATGAATAATAATAGCTTTTATTCGATGCAACAAGACGATCTGTGATATTTTGCTGATATTTTGTACGTGATAGCTTTTTAATATACTCGTTCGTGTAATTAAATTATGTATAAATACGTTACAAGCACTTGTCAGATAGCTATACATGTCTTCTAAAGCCTAGGATTTTATTACTAACTATGGTTTCGTAATAATGCAGAATCGACTTATTTCGTGGTAACTAGTAACCATGATTGCGATTACATAACAATTGGGCGCAACGCACGTTGTGTTTATAAAATACAAGTGAACTGAAAGGGAGGGACATTTATGTTTGTAAGTAACGAAATCCTTTCCGTATTGAAAATTGTACATTAAGAAGTTACTAATACACGATTCTAGGGAATTAATATTATTTTCGTTTCAAATGTGGGTAATATAATTAAACAGATACATTTTAAACGTGAATACGTAGGATAAGTAGAATTTCGGGTAAAATATAAAAAGCTTAATCGCATTATTCAAAGTGTATTTTATATTATAATTTTGTATCGCATAAAATTTACTGCACGACGATGGTAATTTATTTTATAAAACAGCTTGTTAGATAATTCGTGGTCAGTTATATTTACGCAACTTCAGTGTGCATTACACTTAATTAGGTATTTAAATAACAGTTCGAGTAATTTGCTACTACTTTTATCAATCTTTCGCGTATAACAAAGCTACGTAAAAATAGAAAGAGAACGGGGAGAAATCTGATACTGTGTTGATAAAGTATATTTAAGAACTAAAAGACTAGAGTAAAAGTGCGAACACATTTCCTAGAGGCATTTAAATCATTGCTTCTTTTTCGCGGCTTTTATTGCTTTTGATTTCTGCTTCTCCCCTCCAGACAAGAATGATGTTATGACTTCCGACATTTCCGGCATGTCGTAATTGGTCAGATTATTCAATTGCTCCATTTCCTGCAAAAAAGTACGCGGAAATACAAGCGAATGTTAAAGCAGAATGTTAAATCGAATTGAAATAAATAATTATGATGCTGAAATTCTTCACCATACCTTTCGAGTTTCAGGATCGTTCATGATTTTCGGTATGATCATGAGTAACAATAATGGTAGAATCATCATCAAGACCTGTAAAAAATTACAAAGCAATAAATCCAATTTTTTCTTACAATTCCTTCTGAATATTTGCAAATTAATAAAGCAGCTATCGCACCATTGAGTTAAATAAGAAGTCTGTTATTTTCCATTGTTCTCTAACTTGGAAGTAACGGAACGGGGTAAGCGGCCTCATCTTCAGCGGATATGGAACCTGTATTACTTGTGACGTTTGAATTAAATTCACTTTCCGGGCTCTGAATTTCCCTTTTGAGTTAATTTCTACTCTTACTGGTTCGTAAACACAGTTCGGATTTACAATCTCGATTACGTACGATCCAGATGGTACATTCGAGATAATAAACGTTCCGTCCTCTCTGGAAAAAGGAGTACATTCAGGTATACAAGAATAAGGAGTTAAACCTTGAACAAAATACGGAATCGCGGAAATTCCCGAAATCGGGAAAATTCCCGAAATCAGCGATTTTCGCCCTTATTCTGCGATCTCTAACGTGTGTAGCTCAGAGCAGCGTCAACCGATTTAGATGAAATTTTCAGCATGTATGCAACTTACTTCAATCTACAAACCGGTTTTTTTGAATTTTCATTACAGGCTCCGAAAAAATTTGAAAAAAAAAACGGCTTTCGGTATTTTCATCGCTATTCCGACCAGTTGCAATTTTTTTCAAAACGACGAAACACGTCACTTAGAAAACTAATTCGGCTAGCTTCTAAAAAAAAAACTCAAGTCGTTTGGACCAATTTTAAAAAAGTTATGCGATTTTAAAGAGTGTCAACTTACTTCCCGCCGCGACTGTAAGTAACAAGCATAGCAAAGAACACTTTGCATTTTCCGTACATTCTATAACTTGCGGTAACATTAATAGCGTTAATAGCTTATAATAAGATTTACACTCAGTGCTACTAAGCTTTATCTAAACAATTGAATCGACACCACGTCTGCAAGTGAGTAATATCAAGTATGTTAACGGAACTCTAACCTCTACCGGATTTATGGAAAAAACGTTACTGAAGAGTAAAGTGAAGTATAGTGAAGACTAGTTTGATGTATGATCATTTTGGTTACTTACTATTTACATAGAAGCAATTGCGCAATCTCTAATATGTAGACATTGCGAGGATAAATTTACCTTAAGAAACCATAGTGTTCTCCACCATTAGCCATGACGTGGGTTATAAGCTGCCATCCGTTCGAAGCTCCGTTTTCCCATGGGAAAACTTTTCCCTCGATAACGTACAAATCGGTTGATACGTCCTCGTCATTTTCTGCAATAACATATTTATCTGACACGCTGACAATAATAAAAAATAGGAGAACACCAGTTTTGTACACAGTCATATTGAATGTGTCTATTCAATACGCCAGAAGTTGCCTGAATACTGAACATCTCTAACAGTCCAACTTCAACATTGACAGTATGGCA
Source organism: Andrena fulva (assembly GCA_946251845.1). Taxonomy (NCBI): domain Eukaryota; kingdom Metazoa; phylum Arthropoda; class Insecta; order Hymenoptera; family Andrenidae; genus Andrena; species Andrena fulva. Next base: position 36,163,044 of record OX276329.1, read on the forward strand.
AACTGCAGAATCATTATTCTTGTTTAGGGATGGAGTGCAAAATCACTAACGGTGATTTATCACCGTGATCGCAGAATCACGATCACGGTCGTGATTTAACGTAAATCACGACGGTGATCGTGATTTTCTTACCTCGAGTGAAGTTGTTCACTGTGAATACTGTGATCTTTAATTCTTGATCATGATTGAATTATTTTTTATAAAATACTTCAATATAGCTTGTGTTATAGTCAAAATGTGCTAATTCAGCGAATATATAGGGCGGTATTTTCAGTCGGTACTTATTCTTAAGCAAATGCTTAAGCATGCGGCATCTTCTACTAACCTAGTATATACATTCATAAATAGTCACTGTATGCACGCACTGATTTGATTGGCTAAAAGTATTCACATATACATTATACTTTTTAACTAAAGTGAATAAATATTCGTTAATTTAAATAGATCAAGAACGATAACATTGGTTCAAAGTGTACAACTGAAATTCTATAAGAACAGTGAGGACTTGAGAATGTTTCGAGAGAAATTAGAAATTGGGGTTATGTGGAAGCGTGCAAAGAGCAGTCATACTCTCCACCAATCAGAAGCGATCACTGTTCTGCCTGCACTAATCAGAAGCGATCACTGTTCTGCCTGCACCAATCAAAAGTGATCACGAAAATCACGGATCACTGTGAAAAATCACCGTGATTGGGAACGAACGTGATCGGATCAGTCGTGATTCACAAATCACGGTTCTAGCCATCACTAAGGCCGGTATTCACAAACGTGTCTTAAGATTAAGCAAATGCTTAAGCATGCGGCATCCTCTACTAACCCTAGTAGCTAGTAAAGCATGCCGAATGCTTAAGCATTTGCTTAATCTTAAGACACGTTTGTGAATACCAGCCTATGCACTTCATGCGCATTATGCGTGAATCGGAACACAGCCTTAGGGCGGTATTCACAAACGTGTCTTAAGATTAAGCAAATGCTTAAGCATTCGGCATCCTTTACTAGCTACTAGGGTTAGTAGAGGATGCCGCATGCTTAAGCATTTGCTTAATCTTAAGACACGTTTGTGAATACCGGCCATAGGGTACGTGACATATCCTATGCAGTCTATGCGCAGTATGCGTAAATTGGAACACAGCCAAGGTGTGACACAAAAATTACATTGCGTGATAGGTCTATCCTATATCTGATCTGTGGTGTGACTGAGCCTCCTGGAAATTTTTACTATATATATATATATACATATATAGTATTTTCATAATATAGCATTTTTCAGATTGTACTTTATTGGCAACTTATTGTGCGAAATCCAATTATTTCAATTTGAAACAATACAAGTTAATAACAACGATAAAAATGAAATTACAGTAATATGTAACTAATGATATTCGAGTAGTCATAAAAAATTTAAATACATAATTACAAAAAATAAAATCTACAAAATTCATGGTGCACCCATGCATCTATATTTCATTTTACATTAAATAATTTTCGTTCTAATTTTTCTTATAGCTTACAAAGAGAAAAATCTTGCCATTCCGAGGTGTATATTCTAAACAATCCCTGTTGCGATTCATTTAACAATTCAGTCTGTCCGCTACATACCGACACGTAGTATACAAAAAGTTATAATGATTACAGAAACAAATACCAAGCATTATCGCATACCAAAAACCTTGTTTTCAAAAGAAACAAACTCACGAGGTACAGATATGTTTCATTATGACATTTGTAACATTCTTCGAGTATAAGCAAACATGAGAGAGGTATATGTATTCTAATTCCGGAATTTTCTTGCGCGAAATACCATCCACTTAACGTATGAAAGTTATGTGCTTACTTATGTATAGAGTACAAGCATTAGCTTCTTTTCTAACAAAAATCATGACGAAAATGAAAACCGAGCTGATAAAACTGCTCTTCCGTGAACAAATCTAATCGTGATAAAAGCAATGACAAATGATGACGGTAGTGATCGGTAATCGTGATAATAGTAATAACAGTGTGGGTAGACATAATAGTAGTAGTGGTAATAGTAGAGTAGCAATATTAATGGCGATAGTAACAGGAGTACTAGTAACAAGATCCATAGCGACTGTACTACTAATAACAGAAAACCTTAAAGGAAAAATGAAGGAATGAAGGGGTTGTAAGTAGTGTCCGTTCGAATATAAAATACAACTGTAGCGGTCGCTAGAACCGTACGAAGGGGAAAAGAGCAGCAACAAATATCTGATATTTAATGGCAATCGTTCACGCAAATGGATGGTATTTAATATTAGCTGTGTTTGTTGAGATGGGGATTGTTACTAGAGTTATTCATTACTTGAATAGACGTTACAGTGGTATGCGAATGGTGAGGTGGCGAGATACTGGGATTATGTCGAGGATTAGTATTGTGGAGGCTGTGTATGTAAGAACGCTGGACGGGTTTGTGCTGAGCGAGCTGAAGCAGGGCCTCTGGTACAGAGAACCACTTTCGCTTTCGGCCAATGGCGCGCGAGTCTTCCCATTCCGGCAGCTCTTCGGTTACTCGCATAACCCACACTTGTGTTCTGTGCTTATGTTCCACGTTCTACAAAAACCAAAATTATTTCCACATCCTGTACGGTCTACCCTTTCTTATTTGTAGTAATTAGGATTTCATCGTAATGGCGCCGTAACGAGGATAATATTCCGTGTTACCTCGAATATGCCTAAACATCTGCCCAATTGCCCTAACACGCCAGCCTCTTCTCGAACTTCCCGCAGCGCAGTTACCGCAGGTTCTTCTTCCGGTTCCACGCCTCCGCCGGGCACTATCCAACTGTCCGGCCTTCGACTGGACGTGACCAAAAGTACCTGGGATACCCATAGGTTGGGGTACAGATTTAAATTTGTACATAGTTTGTGTATTACGAAGAAAAGGAGGAATTCGTGCTGAAGTAAAAGTATCGCGATAATCGAGGAAAGAATATCAACTGCCATCTGCTGGCTTACCTCATCCTCAAGATCGTTTTTTACGCAGATACACGCAGCTCTGCGTCTATACCCCTCCGAATCGTAAATACGGATTGAATTCGGTTTCTCTTTGACCATGGTCGATTACAAAAATTACGAAGTTACAGCAAAAATTCATATTCGTCAGACGGCCAGGTAGGCCAGTCTGTGCGCCCGCATTGCTTTAACGATATTTGGAGCTGGCATGTCATCGACATAGAATTAACCCGCGAGCTTTCGCTGCTCACATAATTAACTTAACAGCTCTATCTCTCGTCCGTGGGAGAGGACGATTTCTTGCTTAAATAATGCTATATCACGATAACACCACGAATGTTGTCCTTACAGGAACTTGCGAATAACCTCAAAACTTGTAAAGTATTCACCAGTATTCACGTATCCACGGTATTCACTAGACAATTAGCTCCCTCTAGACTACGTTTTATTGTCATGTTGCGCGGATCCGAGGGGATTTCTACATACCGGGCAATAGTTCGTGCTCAAATGCTTGAAGCGAATCGCGGCCGATTTCTTCACCTCCAATAATCTTCCAGTTAGGGCGGTATTCTCACGGCCGATTTCTTCACCTTCAGTAATCTTCCAGTTAGAGTTATGTTCCACATAACTGCCAATTGGTCGTTCACTGACCGGAAGATTACTGAAGGTGAAGAAATCGGCCGTCAGTCGTTGCTTAAGCATGCGCTTAAGCATGTTTTACGGGCGGTATTTTCAGTCGTTGCTTATTTTTAAGAAAATGCTTAAGCGTGCGGCATCCTCTACTAACCTAGTAGCTAATAAAGGATGCCGAATGCTTAAGCATTTGCTTAAAAATAAGCCACGACTGAAAATACCGCCCTAAGGGTCTGTTCCGATTCGCGCATTGAGCGTGTTACGCTATCGCTTGAACGTAGCTGGGGAATTATGTATAATCGATAAGTATGTAGGAGCGAGATTTGAAACGGAGGACAAGGAAGAGTTTATTGCCAGGAAACGTAAATACGTGGAGCGTGTTGTATTTCTCGGGGGTTCTTCCTTACTATTTTTGAACGTGTCCTTATAATTAAATAGCTTTCAAATTACAGTTAGGCCAGGCAAGGGTAGTAAATAGCTTAACTTTTCCTTGCACATCTGCGTGCCAAGTTTCGTCGAGCGGGCAGCTGCACGCCTCATAAAAGCACCTAAAATTCTGACCTTCCTTTCAACGCTTGCCGATGTCCTGTAAGGGTAAAAACTCCGGTCGGGGGAGGCCGAGTCATAAAGTCATAAACCTTGCTCGGGCGACGTCTTCTTGATCCTGAGGGTTGCGCTTACCTACCTTCCGGATATGTATGTAATGTACACTAAGGGACATAATCGGCTTCCCTTCGGAAATTTGGCAACGTTGCATGTCGCGTCCCCCTATGTCGAAGAACCACTGAGTTATGCCTAGTGACAATGGTGACAATTTCACAAGTTATTATTTAGTTTGCTAAAATGAATTTTGCTTGATCAAGAGACACGGTAGTGTCTCGCGCCAAGTATATATAGGTATATGCGCAGCGCGAGTCACTCGTGGCTATATAACGCCGAGCGGTTTTTGGAAGAACCCTGAGATTACCGAATCTCAATAACGGCTGCTCCGATTAAGTTTTGAACGGTCTTAATGGATAGCTTGGGTTTGATTTACATAAGAAAAGTTTCTTCGTTTTGTTCCTACGTGCCTTATGAGCTGAGATATTTCGATGCAAAGTTGCAATTTGCCGAATTTTATGTTAAGAGATTTTCTCCATCGTCAAGTGTGGGCCAGAGGGGAACATGAAAGGGAGAGGAAATGTCTCTGGGACGTCGTTCATTGGATGAAGGTTCCGGCCTATCGCGTAACAAATTGTTGTCACGTGACAGCCAGACAGCACATCTGTCAAGGAAAACGTAACCTAGGTAGTGTCAAACCATCATAACCTGCCAAGTGTCAAATAAGGTAAGTAGTCAACATTTTTCAAATGTCACGGGTTCTTATACCATATAGGACACTGAATTATTGTCTCAATTAACAAGGTAAGTCGCCAAATTAATTTAATACATTTTTTATGTAGAGCTTCTAGAAATGAAGGGGACGCACAGTCTTGGAAGTTGCCCGGAGAAGGTTCGTCAGAGAAATATCTTCTTTCGCACAAGAAATTTATACCAGGCATGTACAAAATAATAATATATTGTAACAAATTGCATTTAAATTGCCAGATATTTTTATACCAGTAAGCCATTTTTAATTTAGAGTTTCTATATAAATCTTATAGAAATAAAGGGGATGCACAGGCTTGGAGAGAAATAAAGGGGACGCACAGCCTTGGACAGAAATGAAGGGGACGCACAGGCTTGGAGGTTGTCCGAAGAAATTGTCAAATAAGGTAAATGTTTCAAATTAGCGTAGCATTAATAATTAAGAAAATTATGGCGTACAGCTTGCATTGTAGAGTAAGTCACATTAGTGAAGAAAGTACGCTGAAAACGCATCTCCCTTAATACTTTTCAATCTTTTTTGAAATATATTCGTATTTATATATGTTCTACGTTAAATTGTAACTAAAATGTGGCTTTTATATATTTACAGATAATGGAAGCAGAAGGGAAAGAGAAAGTAACCGTGCTGCACGAGGAAACGGACAAATTAAGCACATTTTCATGTATTTTAGATTGTAAGGGAGTTATTGTAAATTATTAATCCTAAGACAATTAACATATTTTCAGTTTCGCAGCGCCAAGTATTTTGAATAAAATATTTATTGTATTTATTATATTATATTAATTAAACGATTTTATTCAACGTCGATCCTCTGTTTGCTTGCAATACAACTATATGTATACACTATATACAAGTTTCATCCCAGTTTATAACTATAAAGTAAACTAGAAACATTAAAAAAATTTCAATTATACATTTTCAAATATCAAATATTAAATATCAAGTACCAAGTATAAAGTAAGTTTATTAACACAAATTATATACAAAACAAACAGAACTTGGAATTTTCAAAATTACATAAAAAACAAACAGAACTTGGAAAGATATTAACACGTTGATATGTTCTTTGGTGATCTGCTTCAATTACCCCCTGTACACGAAGACCAAATTTTTGTACATTTATCAAATGATAAAATTAACAAATATGTCGGTTCTTTAATTGCTGTTAACTTATGGACTACATTATTTGATTATGATGAGTTAACGATCAACATGCGCCAGCAAGGGGATGATTCTTATCGACAGTTGTTGTCAAGAATTCGTATTGGTCTAGTGACAAAATCTGATTGCGAGATTCTTGGGAAAAGAAAAATATCTTTTACTGGGGATTCGTTTGAACTCAGATTAAACGAATTATGCCAGTTTATTAATGATTTTCCGTTAGACATTGTTTGTTTATTGCCTACTCGTAATATGTGTGACGTTCTAAATGCTGCAATGTTAAAACGCATTACAACGAAAGAGATATTATTAATTGCCGAAGATACGATTGACTGTATTCCGAATGTGAGAAAGAAAGTATCAAAAGTATTGTCCAATACTGATGACGATAATTCAAAAACTGCTGGACTTTCAAAGGAAATTGTAATTAAGATTGGAGCAAACGTTATGATAAGGCGTAACATTGATGCTACTTTGGGTCTTGTGAATGGTACCATAGCTAAGGTAATTTCAGTTGTACAAGATATGTCAACTGATTATGTAGAAAAAATTAAGCTCCTTCTACCATCGGGATTAGAGTACTTCATTGAAAGAGTGAGCGTAAAATTTGAAGTAGTGGATAGAGCATTTGTTATTAGAAAACAATTTCCATTGTATCTAAGTTATGGAATCACAATTCATAAAAGTCAAGGATTGAGTTTACAAAGTGCTATTATGGACATATGCAACTCTATATTTACTTATGGTCAAGCTTATGTTGCATTATCACGAGTAACGTCTTCAGAAGGGTTGCATTTGATTAATTATGATCCTTCGTCAGTAATGAATGAATTAATATTGACGAAAGATATAGTTTTTATTCGATTACAATTATTTTCATTACAAGGTGATAAAATAGTCAAAGCAAAACGTAAATTTAATATAAGTAGTATTCCCACAACCAAAGTATTGATAGCTGGACAATCGTATAAAATAATGAATGCTATAATTCATAGTGGTTCAAGTATTGAGGATGGCCATTACACCAGTATATGTAAAGAAGAAGGAATGACTAGTAGTTGGATTGAAGCAGATGACGTGCAAATTGAAAAAAGGCAATGGCCCAGAGGCGCTAAAGATCTTTATATTTTGTTCTTACAAAAAATGATAGTAAATAAATAACCCACTAGCGCCAGTTAGATAATTGGTCATCAATAAAACTACAAAAAGAGTGAAATCCCCACAAAATTACCTTTTTTAAAAAAAAGGTACAAAAAAAGCGCCAAGTATATAATCCCCCAAAAAACAAACGCATTTAAAAACATTGACAAAAAAAAATTGCTTTACAAAACTAATGATATACACAAAATGCGCCAATTAAAACATTGGCTATTTATACAAAGAAATAATATATTAAACAATATTAAGCAGATAAATTTAAAAACAAAAAAATATTTTAATACGAAAAAAATATTTACTCAAAATACTTGGCGCTGCGAAATCGAAAAAAAGGTATTTGTCTAAGTATTAATTTAAAAAAAAAAACACCCGTAAAAACTAAAATACAAAAACATATACATACACATACACACGAACGCACGCGCAAAAAATAAAGAAAAAGATTAATGTAATTTATATACATATTTATTCAGTTTAGTAACACCAATTCGGGTCGCAGCGCCAAGTATTTTGAGTAAATATTTTTTTCGTATTAAAATATTTTTTTGTTTTTAAATTTATCTGCTTAATATTGTTTAATATATTATTTCTTTGTATAAATAGCCAATGTTTTAATTGGCGCATTTTGTGTATATCATTAGTTTTGTAAAGCAATTTTTTTTTGTCAATGTTTTTAAATGCGTTTGTTTTTTGGGGGATTATATACTTGGCGCTTTTTTTGTACCTTTTTTTTAAAAAAGGTAATTTTGTGGGTAAAACATTACACGTAAGAGGATGATGGGCTCGATTCCTCATCTATTTGGCAAAGAAGTAGCATGTATCGTAGGTAGAAAGTTTTTAGACTGCCAGGCCGAAGTCTAGGTAAACGCACGAAATCCCTATATCGGTGTTCCAGCAAGGGAAGGCGAGGGAAGGCGTTTTGTCCGCCGCTACCCCCAGGTAGCCGCCGGCTGCATAAGACCCTCTCACTTGCACATAAAGCTCTGTCCTTGTTTAGCACCATCCCTGTCTACCGCATGCTCTCCGTCATTCCCGTGCAGCGAATTGGCGCGAAGAGGCTAGTTATTTCTTACGAAGGAGCAATATCGATGGTCCTCACTTTCTACCTACGATACATGCTACTTCTTTGCCAAATAGATGAGGAATCGAGCCCATCATCCTCTTACGTGTAATGTTTTATCAAGCAAAATTCATTAGCAAACTAAATAATAACTTGTGAAATTGTCACCATTGTCACTAGGCATAACTCAGTGGTTCTTCGACATAGGGGGACCCGACATGCAACGTTGCCAAATTTCCGAAGGGAAGCCGATTCTGTCCCTTAGTGTACATACATTTCTGACAGGGGTAGATAAGCGCAACCCTCGAGGTCAAGACGATGTCGCCGACACAAAGTTTATGGCTTTATGAGTTTCAGCCTCTCCCGTGCCGAGTTTTTACCCTAACAGGACATCGGCAATTATTGAAAGGGAGGACAGAGTTTTAAGGGGGTATTCTGGTCTGACGAGGCGTTTTCGTCGCGTTATTCCTGAATTTTTTTACAAAGAACCCATAAATTTGATTATTATTTAGTTTATTGCTACATGCTTATTGATATTTCCACTATCTTTACAAATTTTGTCGATAGAAAAAAATTAAAGTCAAACGCAGTTGACTGCTTTAAAGTAATGGTGAAAAAAAAACACTGCGACCGTGATTAGGCTCGTTCTAGTGATCTAAAACAAAAAATGTCAAGAGATTCTTTATTTGTATGCCTTTGGCTGTCGTCCCTACCAGAATTATGATAAAATATTTTGTTTCCAAACTTTCACGGACCTTTAAAGTTGAAAAAATGTGCGAGAATCGAAACTTTATTTTCAAACCGCCGCCATTCGCTCAATTTTCAATACTTTTTTATCATTCTGGTAGGGACGATAGCCAAAGGCATACAAATAAAGAATCTCTTTACATTTTTGGTTTCTGATCACGAGAACGAGCCTAATCATGGTCACAGTGACCCCATTGTTTTTTTTTTCACTGTTACTTTAAACCAGTCAACTGCGTTTGATTTTATCATTTTTCTATTGACAAAATTTGTAAAGGTAGTTCAAATACCAATAAGCATGTAGCAATAAACTAAATAATAATCAAACTTATGGGTTTTTTGTAAAAAAATTCCGAAATAACGCGATGAAAACGCCTCGTCAGACCAGAATACCCCCTTAAGTGATTTTACGAGACGAGCAGCTGCCCGCTCGACGAAATTTGGCACGCAGATGTGCAAGGGAAAAGTTAAGCTATTTATTATCCTCGCCTGGCCTAACTGTAGTTTTGAAAATTACTGAATGCAATCCCAGGCTCTTGTACGCCTTCTGAGTTCAGGTACCAGCTATTAATATTCTTCGAGCACGTTCGAAAAATTGGCAAAGATAAACCCTTGAAAAGCACAACGCGCTCCTACGTGTTTATGAGTCCTGACAATAAACTCCTCCTTGTCCCCCGTTTCAAACTTGCTTAAGACCTTCCAGATGTGCCGTTTGCTTCGAATCTATATATAATATTTCTATCTTTCAATACAAAAGGATTTTGAATTTCGCTCTACATCTAACTTCGATATCTCTATGTCTTATAGCTAACTTCATGCAATCACATATATTCACACCAACGGAAACCGCAACAGTAGCATATCCCACTCTCGTTGGCCCATCCGGTGCGGCGGATTTCCTCACCACCAGGGTTTGGCGGAAATCCCGTGCACCCGTATCAGAAATAGCGGTGGGGGAACTCCACGCATGCGCGCGGTGACGTCAAACCAATCAACGCCAAGAAACGAAACTTGACGGTGGCGCCGTTTCGTTTCCCATCTTGACGGTGGCGCCGTTTCGCTTTCCCATCTTGACGGTTGCGCCGTTTCGTTTCCCACCTTGGCGTTGATTGGTTTGACGTCACCGCGTCATCGCGCTTGGATTGGTTCGACGTCACCGCGTCATCGCGCGCATGCATGGAGTTCCCCCACCGCTATTCCTGATACGGGTGCTCGGGATTTCCGCCAAACCCTGCTCACCACCCTACTAACATCGTACATACGGAAGGGAAACGCATTCACTGAACACCGACTGTGACTGACTGTACGTACTTGAGCCATGCTTAAGAAGTGACTGAGAATCTCGAATAAACGAAGATTTTTTAACAAAGTAAATGCTTGAGTCGATGCTTATTTCCCGAGAATCTAGATGGGGTCTTAAGCATGCGGCATCTTTTACTAGTCTACTAGCTAGTAGAGGATGCCGCATGCTTAAGCATGTGCTTAAGAATAAGTAGCGACTGTGAATACCGGCCTAAGTCTGACAAAAATTCTCTCTCGAGTTTCGGCCGGGAGAAAACTCCAGACCGCTCGTCGCTCAGCAGTAAATGCCATATCAGTCGTCTCACTGACTGTCGCTGACCGCTGCTGACCGCGACCGTGACAGTAACCGAAATTATATCAGTCTCGACTCCCTGTGTTTGGGTTGGGGAAACATGTTTTATGTACCATCACTTTCGTGCCTATATTAAGGCATAAGGATTTCTTTCTTTTAGCGAATTCCACTTACGCCCAAATCGCTAGGTTTTCCTGTACGCGACTAAACGCAAAGTCGATTTTCTAAAAAAAGTTACTCTTCCTTTTCTACTTAAAACAAGTAAATAAGTCGAGAAAAAGGAATAAAATTTTTTGATATTGCGCTTCATTTTCGAGAAAATCGACTTTGAAATTCTCGACGATGCGTCCAGTCGCGTACGGGAGAACCTAGCTTAATGAAAATCACGGGCGATTTGGGCGTAAGTGGAATTCGCCCTTTGTAACTTCAAATAATTTGTACAAAATTCAATTTACAAATTTGAATGCAATATCACAATGTGTGTGTCATCATTCAACACATTGTTATTGTCTGCTCGTCATTTGAATTTTGTATCTAGATAAATTTGTATCTGGATAGTTCTCAGTTGTAATGGACAACAGATAAACGTCAAACCCTTAACCTCAACACGAGCTGCACAGCTCGCCGATAAACAACAAGTAGTAAGTTGTTCCAAACGCTCGGAAACAATGAACAACATCGAAATCGAAGACTTTTATCATCACGACTTCACGACCGCCTCGGAATGGGAGATATTCATATCGCGGTTGGAAGAGATTATGCACGAATGGAAGCTGACCAACATGAAAATTGGAAACTCTTTAAAGTCCGGAGACTTTGTCAACTGTCAATGGGTCGAGAATATAGAGAAACTTCATTTTGCCGGTTTGTGTGCACACTTGTTGTAGCCTTTACTTTGTCGCGATCGAAGTAAAACAACTTGCGATGCAGCCATATGCTACCTTCACGTTTCGTCTAAATCAAACTCCTGTTTCTATACTCCAGATGCGGAATTTCTATTAAAACATTACAAACTGCAACTAGAAGCCAAGGACACGACTAGATCCTTGGAAGAAAATGAGGAAGATAGTGGGGAAGAAAGCGAGGAAGAACGAGTGCAATGTCAAAAGGACGCCTTGAACTCGTCCAACGACTTTGCCAGAATCGATGGGAATCATTTAGAGATAGCTCGTTACTACGGCGTCAGAGAATTCCTTGTTTTACAATCTACCAAGAGGGAATCGGTGACGGACGAAACTAAAATCAGAATCTTACTGAGTTCCCTTACAATTGCCGCTACCAACGCCAATTGGTAATTAGGAAAGCCCTACAGCTAGCGATAACATTGACGTACGGGTAAAGTTTATTCAATATTTTTAGCAATATACCCACGTTATTGCAAGTGCAGGAGCCGTGGCAAAATATGTATCTTGGTACGAGCATTGGGAAAGGAATTTGCGTTCATTTCGATATGGTACATTTGAAGAAGATACCTCCACACTGCAAATACCTCACTGGTATGAATAAAGATAATAAAATAAAAGTAAAGAAGTAATGTTAACGATTATATTAAATTATTTTGTCAACGACAGTACACAAGTGTTTCATGGATAAGAATTTCTTTCAGGTTTGCTGGCTTTATTCAAACAGAAAATAGGTGAGGGTTGTGGAGCGAGGCTTGATCCAGTGATGATATCTGGAAGATTCTCGTATTTACTGAAGGACTGGACTAATAGTACGTGGACCCAGGAGCCGCCAGACTTTGATTTTATGCAAGGAGAAACGTTAGGTGTCGAAGAACTTGGGAAACTCCCATTTGGAGCAACATTCGACCCCATTGCGTAAGATTTTTATACCATGCGGAAAAAAGGGTAATTATTTACTTTAGCGATTCCTCACCGATTTTGATGAAATTTGGATATGTTGTAAAACTCCACATTTTGAACAACTTTTTCCTATACATGTTACCGCCGCTCGACCTTAGTTTCCGAGATATTTGCGAAAAACTTCTGTTGATTTATTCCGACACAACGCATTCCACTTTCCAACTTGTCCCGGATATTAGTATAGGCTGCGGTTAGATTAGCGCGGGGGCGCGTAAAGCGTGGCAGCAAATCGATGTAAGTTTGGAGACTTTAACCAGAAACTTGCGGATGCCCGTCAACCCCGACTCTGTTCGGCGGCGCCGGATATTAGGATGCCTCTGGTTCTAAAACATAATTTTTTGCTAGGAAGCTAGAAGCTTTTTGCTTTCGAGAGGACCTGTTGGATGTGTGGGTGCTCCCGTGAACACCCCGACTCACATCGGTTCGCCACCATACTTTACGCGCCCGCGGGCGGGCGCGCGCCCCCCGCGCTAATCTAGCCCCAACCAATACTAATACCCGAGACAAGTTGAAAAGGGGAATGCGTCGTGTCGGAATAAGTCAACCGAAGTTTTTCGCAAATATCTCGGAAACGAAGGTCGAGCGGCGGTAACATGTATATGAAAAAGTTGCGCTGATGCATTGTAGGCCCGCCCGCGGTTCGAGCTCGAGCTCGAGCTGAAAGACGGAGCGAGACAAAGTATCAATGTGTCGACTCTTCATTTATTTTATTTTATTTATTTATTTATCATACGGGAAGACCCCATTATTTACAAAGAGACATAACAAAAAACACATAAACCACATTACCGCTCACGAAAAAAAGAAAAACACCCAAAAAGAACCCGAAAGTTTAAAGCCAATGGGAGAGTCATCCCCAAACAAACCAGGAAATATTACCCCGACTGAGCACGTAATCATTCTCACAAACATCAAACCATTCAATCTAGAACGCTAAGCAATCGAGACCTAAAGACATGTATATTCCGCGCAAAGAAATCAACCCGCCCACAATAATTATTCGCCAACATACAAATTCTGGAGATTGGATCCGTTTCCCTGAATCGCGATGAGTACAACGGGGGCCTAAAGAGCGTAGCAGCTCTGACGGACCGATCAGGCGCATTAAAATTTACCAACGAGATCAAGGAATTATTTGTATGCCCGTGAATGACCTTAAATAAAAAACACAGGTCTGCAACAATTCTCCTGCTCTCAAGAGTCTGAATATTCATACTATCCATAACAGAAGAATAGTCATGGTCCAGCCTGGACATCGGTTTGCCCCACTTATAGGCAACAAAACGAAGCAGCCTATGCTGAATTCTCTCGAGCTGCGCCTTCCGCTTGATGGTATGCGGAGACCAAATGGTGGACGCGTAGTCCAGAATAGGACGCGTCAGGGCGTTGTATAATATCGTCCGCGGATTACTGAAGTCCTTACAGTTCCTAAACAGAAAACCAAGTGGTCCCGAGGCCCTGGCTTCAATCGCCTCTATATGTATATCGAAAGATAATGAGGAAGTTAAAATAATCCCCAGATCCCTTGTGCTTGATCGCGAAGCCAGCCGGTTTCCCCCTAGCGCATATGGAAAAACGGAGGGGCTCTTACCCCTCAAGAACCTTACCACATGACACTTGTCAATATTAAATTCCATGCCATGACCACTGCCCCACTGGCATAGCCTATCCAAATCGAGCTGCAAACTCAGATGATCTGCTTCAGACTCAATGGTATTATAGACCTTGAGGTCATCCGCAAACAATAACATCTCCGATGTGCCGATAGAGCGATGGATATCATCAATAAAGAGTAAGAAAAGCAAAGGCCCAAGATGGGAGCCCTGCGGTACCCCCGAAGGCATCCGAATATAGAGAGCAGCGCAGCCACCAACCCTCACGCATTGGGATCGTCCATTTATATATGAGAATAACCACCGAAGGAAGTTACCACTAAACCCAAAGCCAGCGAGTTTGTCGATCAACACGAAGTGGTTCACACGATCAAAGGCTTTCCCGAAGTCCCAAAAGATAGCATCAACTTACAAGTTCCTATCCAGAGCCTTCGTGGTAAAGTTACAAAAAGCCGCAAGATTCGTGGTGGTCGAGCAGCAAGAAAGCCGTGTTGTCTATCGCTAATAATGTTAGATACGAGAGGTCTTAGCTTACTGGTTACTAAACTCTACTACTAGACTCTTTCATGTTTAATATGAAGTGCACTTATATTTATTTATACTAAACCTAACCCAACACTAACCCAAATTATAACACCAAAGAAAGAAATTTAAAAAATATTTTTGCGAATATCTCGGAAACTAAGACCCAGCGGCGGTAACATGTATAGGAAAAAGTTGCTCAGAACGTGGAGTTTTGCAACATATCCAAATTTCATCAAAGTCGGTGAGGAATCGCTAAAGTAAGTAATCCCCCCCAAAAAAAGGAATTACGGTAATTGAACTTGCAAAACGATTAAATTCTTTGCTTCAGAGAGCTTCACTTATTCACCACATGGCCTGAGATGTCCGAGAACGTTGTAGTTGACAGCGAAGGTTTCACAGATTTAGAGCCACAATTGGCTCCTGAGTGGTCTGTGCAGGTCAAAATGGTTTCGTCGCCTGCTTGCTTGCTCGGGGAATATTTAACAGACTTCCTACATATTTGTAATAGTAAAATGACTATGGTAGATTTACTCGGAGATGCTGTCGTTCATGCTCAACACGAGGATCAACCATTAAGCTCAGTATTCAACATATTGACGGAATCTAAAGTACCTACGATTTCGACAGTCGTCAGTAAAGCGACTACAAAGAGAAATAAGAACATGGACGGTACAATACCGGAGGAAATATTACTGTCCATACTCTATTTCCTTTTTCCCGATGCTGAAGAGAATACCGTGAGTAATGTTTTCGGTACGCTTCTATTAAAATTCGTTTTGTAAAGAAGGAGAATTGTTGTGAACTAATATAATTAATTACTTAACGCCTCAGAAAACTCCGTATGGCGACGTGAGCACGTGTAATGTGGACGACGATCAGTGGAAAGGCGTGAAGACCTGTGCCATGGACAGCTTAGTTTGGCGTTTTGCTATTGTCGCGGCACATTGTACGCATAATCTTGGGGGGGTGTCAGCGCTGGCGCAATTGTGGTACGAGTTTGTGCAAGAAATCCGATACCGGTGGGAAACGAACATCCTCGTACCTGGGTGAGTACTATACACTTTATTGATTCATTGCATGATAAAAGATAACACATGTAAATTATACAATGTTCGATAAAATTATTGTGCGTACTGACAGTTTTATAAAATGTGATACCATTGGGAGCTGAGAGATTGCATTTAATGTTTCTTCATCGAAGAGAAATTCATTGGAATTTCTGGTATAAATCATTATTTTAATTCCTACAACTTTCCTAATACAACGTAGTAACAATTAGAAATACATAAAACCACTTCACTCTTGGCGAAGAAATCTCATTATCAAAATATCACATGTTATGAAACACTTTGTACACCGGTACGTTTCTCGCAAACATGTGGTGAAGCACGAAACATCAATACGATACAGAATTAGATGGGCGCTTCTTTATGATACAGTCTTTGGATAAAAACACATCCACCACTCATCCACGTTGATCTCGACTCGTTTGCGACTTATTATTACAGTGATTGTCAGAGATCGCGTGCCTGAGCTAATTGAGTCTTGGACATTTGATTCAAGCACACAGTATATTTTCTAAACATGCATCTTAAAGTACTTAATGTCAATTTCCTTAGAGCTATACGTTACGATTATGACGTCCTTGTTCGTATTATGCTACGTTAATGCATTTATTACATGGTAATACCTGTACTAACGTAGACTGCGATCATTATTCTAGCAAATGCTAAGCTATTTACGAATTTTGTATTTTCTAAAATGTCATGTTGTATAATACACAGTTTCCACATGCTCCGACAAAAAGTCACTGAACACGTTTGAGCAAAACCGTACACACGTAGTGCGTCGAGTTAGAGAGGCATGAGACCAGTCCTCGTAGTTGGATTGCGTGCCATGTATATGTCCATGTCATGATCGGTCCAATTGTTCTCATCGTAATTGTTTAGAGTGTGCGTTGAGTCGGCTATGCTGTATCGGCTGCCGGGTCTTGGGGGGTTTTGCTCCAAAGTACGATTACACGATCGCGGTCTCTGCCTTCTGGATGAAGTGTGCTGCGGCATGTGACTTGGTGAGAAGTTCGTTCGTGACATTCTGTCAGAAGCTGCTGCCAGGGACTGTCGAGATTGTCTTAGCTCTGTAATGATATAAGTCAAATCACAGTCTTACAAACATATACATACATATATATGCGGGATCAGGAACCCCCATAACATAAAAGGAGGACACGGAATAACTAAGATCGGGAAGTCGGCGGTAGCCGAGGTGGCTAAAGGTAGACTTTCCAAGCCGCGATCGGCGGCGGCGGCTGGCGGCGGTCCCACTAGTGCAATGGAGAGGTATGCATCTGTGTCTCCGTTGCGCTAGTGGGACCGCCGCCGGCCGCAGCCGCCGATCGCGGCTAGGAAACTCGGCCTTAAGGCGGCGCGCTACGAATCAAGAGATCGCGGGTTCGAGTCCCGCGTCCGAGGCGTGTCCTTTTTTTCTGTGATCCTACATATATGTATCACCGTGACCAAGCGATTTGCCTAGCCAATACTGACCTGGTCTCGTGTTCGCAAGATTCGATGACAAAGTATTGTTCGTGAAGTATCTCGTCGAAGTATTGGAGAAACTGTGTTGCGATTGTCCGTCGACAACGGATCGAGTTGTTGACACTTTTGTGCTATAGTGTCCTGTCTGAGATCTAACGTCATCGATGCAGGAAGCTCTAGTTATCGAACCTAGAAGTAAGGAATTATAAAACTCACATAAATGACGATAGAACTCTTTATCTACTTACTTCGTTATCAATTCAATGCCCTAATGTTTCGCAGTTTGAGAGAAATAATTCGTGTACTTAATTCGTATACTTATTGTTAGTTTATTTTGCTAGTTTTGTTCTTATTCTTTGCCTGTACCTTGTCGATCTATGGGGAATATTCTTGGTCTTGGTATGCTCCTATTACTGTATGCAGAGACTTGGTCCCACTCTTTCTGAGCGTTGTAAGCACTGAGTGTCGCCATTGAAGACAACGGCCCACCAGGGCTGGGTGTTGGCCCGACATTAGAGCAACAATTAACGGGTAAGCCTGCGATAGGCCCACCCATTTTCGTCTGGTCGATACTGTGGAGTGTATGAAGTTTCCTGGCTCTCCGCCGGTTCGCCACTATAAATATTATCACTGCAACCACTATAGTCGCACATATAGCTGCGCTGGCAGCAATTGTAATTTTATCCATGTTGGACGTGGGGGAATTTTCAGTTCTCACTTCTCTACATTGGTTGTAGGGCACGTTTGCCGGAGTAATATTGGTTTCTTCTAACGACACCACGCAGACTACGATACACTCCTACGGCCAGAGAATGAATACTTTTTTTTTAAATATGCAAGTGACTTTGTTGATTGAATTGCGATTTATTGAAAGCAAATTAGATAGTTCAAAATACGTTACCTGCGAAGGAACATTCTTTATCTTGAATTCTCTTTCGCTGACCTCCAGAGGTGGTGCCTGCTTGAAACTGTTATCCCCAAACAATCGATAAATAACCTTGAAGCCTAAAATATTTGTCGCTTCTGTATCCCAGTATATGATAACAGCGTTGTCCTGCCTGACTACATCTTTAACTATAATGTCTTTTTCACTCGATTTCGATTTATAAAGCGGCGAACCAAGCACCAATGGTGGTCTCGGTTGATGTTGCTGCAATTGATCTTGAATGTGTTTTGGTGGGGCCAACGTTGTTCTCATTATCACTACATTGCCTGTTCGAGCAACTGTTGGTCTGTTGGTGATAGCCTTGGCAGTGGTCGAAGACGGTGTTTCGGTATACTTTTGCTCAGTCGTGGAAGACACGAGTGCTGTCGTTGTCGTTGCTGCTGCTGCTGCTGTTGTACTTGTTACAGCAGTACTTGCTACAGCAATTGAGGGCCTAGTGGTTGGGTTATAACTGCTTGCTACTTCTAGAGGTCCTGTCGGTTCTCTTGTGTCCACACTTTCTACCGTACCAATTCCAATGATTTCTGGAGTTCTTTCGCAATTCATCTCTGGAAAAATGTGTAACGTACAATTAGTAGAGTAGGTTTATAACATCATATAGCTGTAATTACATATTTATTCTTAATTCTTCCTATTCTAATAGTCCTTGTTAACTTGCACGTACTTATGTTAAACAATAATGAGAACTGGTATTTTAATTCTTACCATTTGGATCGATATTGTAAAAACTTTTGTCCTGCAATTTCTGTGGACTTCCACAAAACTGTGGCTTGCGTTCCCGACTGGTGACTTGCAGATCCTTGGTCTTTATCCAGTCCACAATCCAGCGCAATCTGCAGTCACAGACTAGAAATCGACCTCCCAGACTCAACCCTCGAAGCGTCCCATTTAATTGAGTCAGTGCTTCCTCGGGAACAGTTGATAAAGGATTTCCATCGATTGCCAGGAGAGTTATCGATGGATTCCTTTGAAAGGCGTTTATCGGCAAGTCTGTTATCAAATTGAATCCGATGTCTAGCACCTGAATGAAATCTGTTGTTAAGCACAAGTATTCAAAATTATTTCTACAATTCAAAAAATGGTTCTGAGCTTACTCGAAGGTCCTGAACACTGTTGATAGCAAGTGTAGGGAAGTCTGGAATGAGATTGTTCAACAGGCTTAACGAACTCAGAGTATTCTTGATACCATAAAAAGCCTCTGGTCCGATATTTTGAATCAAGTTCCTCTCAAGATTTAGCCCAGTAAGGGATTCCAATCCTTCGAAAGCTTTTGCTCCAGCAGAGCCAGGGAGTTCTCGGATACTGTTCTGCGATAGGTCAAGGAAGGCTAGGGTTTTCAAACCTCTGAGTGACTCGGGCACCTTCTTCTGCCTAGTCCCTTTCAAGTTCAAATTCTTCAACGATCTCTCCAGGCCTCGGAACGACCCAGGGGCAAGGGTAACTTCGTTGTCAGAGAGCTTTAGAGTAACTAACTTGAGACCTGCGAACGCGTTATCGTCGACCCTGGTGATTTTATTCATCGAAAGGTCCAATACAGTAAGATTTCGGAGACCCTTCAAAGTGTTGCTGGGAACTTCTGTCAGGTCGTTGTCCCTCAAATTGAGACTCTTCACGGAACCCTCTTGTCCTTTGAACGTTTCTGGCTCGATGACTCTAATGTGGCAGCCGGACAGCTGCATATTGTTGATTCTGAACGCGGAGAAGGAGCTGTTCTTCAGGGTTCCAATTGTGCTGTTGTTGATGTAAAACAAGTCCACAGTAGTTTTGGACGCGTAACGCCTCATGGCAGACATTAGCTGCTCGTAGTCGACAATGTCGCATTGCACCGAAAGCTCCCTGGCTAGGTTGTAGTCACAAATACAGGAGCTTTCGAGGTCAGCTACATATTGCGCCCACGGACAACTGGAGGTTGCTGCTATGGTGGTCACTATGCTTGCAAGTAGCAGTAACAGCATCGGTGAATGCATATCTGAAAAAGAATTAAACGATACAAGGTAATATTACAAGCATATAGTTCGGTATGCTATGAAAGATGGGGAGATAAAACATAGATCACGCTTTAACCCTTTCGCACCGGACGGGACATATGCTGTCCCAGTCTGGAAAATTTTTGATATTACGGCTGGGACAACATATGTCCCAGTTACTGAAAAACATCTAGGACAGAAAATAACGCCAAGTTGGGCCTCCAAACTGATTCTAAATTGTTGATGGTGCGCTGTTATGGGGACGTTTATGTGTCTCCAAGACGTTTATGTGTATTGAAAGGGTTAAGTGTAATTTTAACAAATGAAATATATAATTTTACAGAATCTTACAATTTGCCTTGATATGGAGAATGTGTGTATACTAGAGTGGTCCTTATTTTTCAACTTTAAAATTTGTATTGTCTGACCCTCTTAAAATCTTCTATTCGACACAAAAAAAATATCTTCGTGTTTTTTATTTGTATATTTTGATATATAAAGGTCGCTGAAGGACTTTATATTTCGCATGCACCACAAGTTTGGCAACTGCGACTTTCTATAATTGTCACTTGTCAATTTTAATGAAACGGGGCCCATATTTATATATCAGAATCCGAAAGCTTGCTTTTATCCATGTGTTTAACAAACTGATTAGAATGTACGTCAGAGTTTGCGTCTGCATCTGATTCGACAGCTGCTGATGAGAGAAATTTAAATGTGCATATAAAGCCTTGTGCCGCAACAGAATACAGTACACACTCGTTATAAACCCGTTTCGTCTATGCTATGTGTGCCCGAATTTTAATGTTATACTCTCACTTAAAAGTGAATAAAACTATTTTGTCCTTATTGCAAGAATTTCTATCAATTTACACCAAAGTGGTAATATTTCATTGCCATTCAGCGACCTATAATCCTTAATATATTTTAACAAAATTTTAGACGAAATTCTTTTAAACAATTTGGAAGCTTCTGAGAGGGTCAGAAGAAATTTTTAAAAAATTTGATTTTTTACCATACATATAAGGACCACACTAATGTATACACATACAGAGTGTTCTTAGCTGAAAGGACACTGTTTAGCAGTTTCAGCATAAATGCAATTCTGACTAAAGAAGTTTCAATAAATTTTTAAAAGTTATATTTGTATATACTTTCCTAGTTATTACTAAGAAAACTTCACATAACATTCCATTTACTTATGAATAAAAAAACATTTATACTGTTATAAATCTCGTTGTATCATACGCATTTTTTCAAATTTTGTTATTTTTTCTATGGTACAATTGAATCTGCAGTGTCGGTCTCATAAGTATGTAAGTCCCATCTATTTAACATAGTACCTACTTGATATTTTCAATGACAGCAAATGTGTAATGATGACAATAGTGGTAATGTCATTACTATAGTGGAAGAATCTTTATGGGTTATATTTATCACAATTTTTTAGACTGTTGAATAAGAAACATGGTAAGCAAAGTACTTCTTACCAGTAACATTTTAAGGAAACATAAAAAAAATATATATATACCTACATCTGAACCTTTTTTAGTATTTTTACTGACAATTGCATTTCTAATGAGATTCTAAAGTGGCATCTTTTTATTGAGACAAAGACGACTGCAATGCAGTGACAAATCTTTTTTCAAGGTCATTTATAGTAGGACAGGGACTATCACCACCATAGGGATTGACTAACACTCTAACAGCCCTCTATTATGCCGGGTTTACACCAAGGCGAATACGAACAAAAACACGAACAAAAACATGTTCGGCTGTTCTCGTCGCGTTTAGTTGAGTTCTGCTTATAATATGTATATAATATGTATATTATAATATGTATATTATAATATGTATATTATAATATGTATATTATATGTATATTATAATATGTATATTATATGTATATTATAATATGTATATTATATGTATATTATAATATGTATATTATAAGCAGAACTCAAACTTGTCTGAATTGCGTCGGGTTTGGTTTCATTTTTATTAGAAAAATCTCATCCATACGTTGGAAATATTCTCATTATGCTAAAACCAAAAATATAAACATTTTATTCGAGCTTGCCACGCATACTATTTCTGTGGAGTACCTGCTGGCGGACGGTCCAAGAGGGTCGCCTGTTTACGAGCAGTTCCACAATGGCAAGGGACAGCGAGACCCAAGTTTCATGGATTTGGGCATCCGGAGGATTTCACGGCTATTAGTAGGGTCAAATGTTAGCGAACACTGCTATTTCGCGTTTACAACGAGACGAACAGCGTGTTAGCGACCATGTTCGCGAGAAAAGACGAAAATGTTTTTGTTCGTGTTTTTGTTCGTATTCGCCTTGGTGTAAACCCGGCATTAGGCGCAAGCTAGCGTGGCGTGAGAGTGGGGAAAGTGGCCTTGAATGGTCAGCTGATGTTGTTCCAATAGAACTACTGAACTATAGAACCTCTTTCAGAAAAATTAAATGAAATACTAACTTATAAAAATACGATTAGGTACTGCCCAGCTTGCTTCATCTAAATTACAACTATCAATAAAATGCGCCCCAGAATTTCGTGCAAAAGAAACAACTAATCTCAAATTATATATCTCTTCAATTGCATAATATCTTTCTAACACCCTTCATAATTGGGCAATAATAAAATTGTTGAATCAAGGTCTGAAAAAAGTGGCGATTTTCGATGGTCCCCCCAAAGCTGCGTTACCGAATGTGTGTATTTCGTCGCTGGGAGAAGGGTGGAGAAATTCACGGAGAAAGCCATGCCATGACCGCTGCGCAAGGGGAGATTTCGAAACTGCTTGGTCGCAATTTCTGGCGTTCCCGCAATTACTTCTTATTACGATGCTCGAGCTCTGAACCTTGAAGCCACAGGCCACTGCACAAGACGAGAAACGTCATCGTGCAGCTTTGCGCGGGGGCGGTGTAATGTTATACGGCGAGCGTGTCATTGAAACTTTCGTCAACTATTTGCTCGATCGAACGCGACGATTTCTTCGGAAAATAAAAAGCCGGAGGAGCGTCGAATGTAGGACTGGGGTACCGGCGGTCATCGAGAACCGTGACGTACGAACGGGCTAAAGTCGTGCAGCCTAAACGAGCCGCGACGAACCGGGGTCCATAGACCCGTTACGAGTCAATGGCCGGAGTAAACGCATGCTCGCAGCTCGATGTTTCTATCGATGGCAAACGACGAACGGCGCACGAATTCCTTGTAACCGACGAGGACGAGGAAACTCGCCATTTGAAAATGCCACTTCGCTGGCCATGGCGAGTTAAGGTAGTTCCTAACCAACTAAGTTAGTCAAATTAGAGTTGGGTAATAAACGATAAATGTAAAGTAGTATGGTACTATAGAAATAATAATAATTTTTAACATCATGTATATATATTTTAAACAGTTCAATGTTAATATAAATAATTGTAATACGGAAATAGAATATTAAATTGGTTAGCGTAGTGAATTGGAGCAGCAGATCTGACAACGTCGCATTCATTCGGAGCGTCTTTTATAACCAAAATGTCAGAAAAATGTTCATATGAATTTGAATCGTCGTTCGCTATTTAAATGTATAACACGTCGATTGTGCGACGTTGCCACGTTGATTGCTCTACATAAGTTTCTGAAAAATTTGCACGTAAACCTATTTTTTTATGGGCATTTACGAAGAAACTATGTGGTCTGTTTTGCAGAATTTGATGAATGCATTTCCTGACATTTCGATGTACTTTTGTGCCAATTTTGGTACATTTCTTGAATATGGTTTTCCTGTTTCAGAAGAGAAACTGAAACTATAACCCTCTTTTTTTGACTCCGCCATATGCCACTGTGCTAAAATGCATAAACTTTAATTAACAATTTCTCGATAACTATGCGGTAAATCGAGTTTAAACTTTGTACAAGGGTTTCTTGTATTTCAAATTAGTTTTGCACGAAGTTTGAAAGAATCCTTGAATTTAGTAGATTATTCAGGAACTACCTTAACTCCTCACTATACAAATACTATTAAAAGATTACCTACGTGTATCATTTGTTCCTCATTCCCACTAAAGAAGCAAGATAATATCTTCTGGTGTTTTTTTTGCTATTTTTATCACGTATGGTTATAGAGTAAAGTAAAAATTCATCTTTTTAATAATAGTATTTCTTGAGTAATCTGTTTATTCATTTATTGATGAATCCTTCTGTCTTTAATTTTATCATTCTGTTTATATCAGAAAATATAACACTGAAGCATATTCATATCTACGGTGGGCAAGACGAATTAACTGATTTTTTGTTATTCGTCACTGCCCAGCTGAGAGTGCTTTTAATCGAAAAATGTGTCGGTTAACAGGTCAAACCGTTCTTGTCACCCTTCTGCGAACCTTCGACATCCACCTTGCACAATGAGCTACAGTTACAGACTGCCCCGGGAATAAATAATTTTTGGTAGCTTATTCTGCTCCCCAAAAACGGTTTTGTCGTATCAAATTTTTTTCTCTGCGGCAGAGAATTGTTATGTTTCCAAAGTTTGATCATTTACTAAACTTGCGCACAAAGTATGTATGTAAAGTGGAATTACTGGAAGTACAGTGAAGTTTAAAGAATGGTTTCACGAAGGATGCTCAAAATTTTTGAACTTATGCAATGAGTGTGGAAAAGTTCTGTGCTAGAAAAAGAAATAATTTTTCGTCTTATTAACCTCATAACATGTATTTTTTATATGGGTCATCTCATCCGGACAATCCGGGTGAGATGGCCTTTCGCATAGACTGCAATTTTTTTTTTTAAATATGATTATTTTTATAATTCAATTTTATATTATTTATCTGCAATTTTATTTTTTTTTTAAATTTGATTATTTTTATAATTCAATTTTATATTATTTATCTAAATGCATTTCCTCTTGCAAATATATTTTTGTCCTTTATAAAACCACTAAATTTACGATGTACCGATTGTTTTAAAAAAAGTGGGCCATATCTCCCCGACTTACCCTAATAATAAGAGAGACTTCAGTGGATATATGTCATACACTGTATGGGTGAGATCTATGTACATATAATCAGGCATAACGTAATTATTTAAGCAAAAAGAAATCGCGAATGTATTATAGAATAGAATATTTTAATATGAGCCTTCGTTTTCGAGGAAATCGATTTTAGAAGTCCAGAGAGGACGCATACACTTGACTAAAAATCGGTTCCACCTTTAAACCAATTTTCTCGAGAACAAAGCCTCCTTTCAATGAAAGTTATGTTGCAATTTCGACTTATTTCTACACGATGATTTATTTCATTCGCAGTTGTACCTTGTTTACCTACTACATAATAAACTGCTAATTTCCTATTTGGACAAATTTTCAAACTCGGTTTTCTTGAAAGGAAATGCTCCTATAAAAAAAAATTTATTCTACAATTGTTTCGATTTATATTTACACAAGGAATTACTATAGGCATGTCCAGTTGCACGACCCACCCTGTATTTAGAGGAATTAAAAAATAAGAGATTGATCTTCTCCTATTCGAAAAGTGTCCATTTCAATGGCTGCTGCTTTATGGACAGTAACCGTGGGATTAAAGGAAAGATAAAGGCTAGATATAGGAGTTTTCTTGCATAATAATCGCCTTTCAACCACCTGTACTAGCACCTTCCAATGCCCCTAGGAAGAAGGCCTTGTGATTGTAAAAATTTGAGAGCCTCGTACCTGTCTCTTTATTCGAGGAGCCAAATTTTTCTACGCGTTACTCGGAAACTTTCAGTCCTCCATTCGGAGGTGAACTTCGCGGAAAAACTTGTTGCAACGTGTCGTATTTTCATTAATGATGGATCACATAAAGATTGGCAAGATCGTAATCAGAAATGGTAGATAGATTAATTAAATTAACGTCATATTGCTAATTACAAGGACTATAATTACGTCCATGTGTATCCGTGAAAATGTTCTTGGCGCAGCATTTCCACCTGCATAGCCCCTTGCTCGACTTCCGCGTTAAAATAGTGCGTGACTTTGAGTCATCTGGCTGTGTAATTATACAACGCGATTCGAGCTTCTTCCTTGTTACGTCGCTCCTGATTTTCTCGCTGAACTGTAGAACGCAGCCGCGTAATGTTTAGGCATTAGACGTGGATTTCCCTGTTCTTGTGAAATTCGAAAATTCTGTAACTTTTTCTCACACGGGAGTGGGCGAGATAGCGGCGAAACAGTTACACTGCCCCCTGACGAAATATTGCAAATTGCAGAGAATATCTTATCACTCATTTAACAGTAAAATGTTTTTAAAAATCTCCGTCTTGTATTTCGATGGATCGAGCAGGGTTTACCAACGAAATAATGAGAAGAGATTTGAAATATTTAGGTATGCACTATTTTATTTATTTGAGTTTTTTGAGTTTCTGTGACATTTCTCGAGTCGTAAGCCAGTGTTAGCAATTATAATTATTGTTATTGTATCCCCAACTTTTACGCTATCCGCGATCGGCAATTTCATATGCTAACTAACCCGACACAAGGTAAAATACTTTCATTTCTACGTATTTCACTCGAGAAGGGAATAAAGACTTCCAAAGGAATTAATTGCCGAAAACGAACCGTTTTCTTGCCAAAGTATATCAACATTAGGGTGGCTCTTATTTTCGATTTTTGAATTTTCTTCGGGGCACCCTCCAGAATAGTTCCAAATAATTAAAAAAAAATCTGTGTAAAGTTTCAGCTCGATCGGATAACGGGAAAGGGTGCCCCTGGACCGTTAAACATTTAAATCATTATTTAGATTTAAATCATTAACAGGACTCCTCATAAATGAATGTTCATGACGCACTTAAACTTTGAAAATGTAAAAAAATCGGTCCCAAAATCTTGTCCTTTTTATTTAATAAAAAAAAAATTATGAATGAAATAAATATCTGCGGTGTCGAATACTGAGTAATAGTGTATCATATAGCCATGCAAAGTTTGAAGTAAATCGGTTGAATAAGTATTCGAGTAATCGTGGGTAACATGCTAAAAAATCATGATATCGAGAAAAATGCATTTGAATACCTCACTTCTGACGTCTATATCTCCGATATTTTTGCGAATTTCGACCCCAACTTTTCAGGAAACATTCATCACATATCAAACACTGAAAATAAGAAGAAATTTTTTTTTATCTTTTTTGCATATTTCTGTATATGCCCTCCCCCTTAAATGTTAAAAAAATAGTCCTCGAAAATAAAGATTCCATTTTTTGTTCACCTTCATAAATAAAAAGCGTTCTAGAAGCATTTAAACTTTCAAAATTTGAAAAAAAAGTTTTTTTTTAGTTTTTCCGATTTTTTTCGAAAACCGTTTGTCGCACGAAAAATAGTAATACACCAAAAAGATGCTCCCTGTCCGGATCTACAACTTTTGTTTGACATATTTTTTTATTTAATCAATAACTTGGAAGACCTTATATAAAATCGACTTCGCGAGCTGTTAAATAATGATTTAAATGTTTAACAGCCCAGGGGCACCCTTTCCCGTTATCCGATCGAGCTCAAACTTTACACAGATTTTTTTTTTCATTATTTGGAACTATTCTGTAGGGTGCCCCGAAGAAAATCTTGAAAAAAAAATTTCCAAGAGTAAATAAGAGCCACCCTAATCAACATTTTAGCCCATAAACAGCATTATTCACGTCTGGGGGCCCGTGTCGATGATTCCTTACCGCTGCGCGCCGCAGTAGCTAGGAAGAGAGGGGGAACGCCCCGCCCAGAAGCAACACCGCGCATCCCAATTGGCCGAAACTTTGACGACTCTTTGCGGGCAAACGGCTCGTTTGCGGCACATAGTGTTTTTAGAAATTTCCATCCACTTGTCGAGTAGAATACGTAGAAGCAAAATAAGTCTTTCACCTTGAATTTGTACGGCACTGTTTTTATTATCGAATCTGTACCAGCAGAGGTACACACGCAGATTTCTCTATTAAAACCGTAACCATCAGCTTCTTTTATATCCCGAACATCGATGAATTATCCTCACAAAGAAGATTTACTATGATGTCAATGTCGAGGCGCCCATATCTTCTTAACACTTCAACGCCCACACGTTTTGGAGCAAGGTTGCGATCACTGCTCATATTTTTCAAATCTCCCAACGGCTCATTGGCTTTCGAAAAATATCAAAACAGCATCTTGTAGATAGAACAGAAGTAATTGAATGCTACAGTTTTGCTGGTGATAAGTATCAAACTAGAATTGAGTTCTTTGGCTGACGCGGGGTAATGGATTGAAATCCGGAATCACCCCTACATGACAGTGGTCGTCCAAGTGTCAAGTATCGAAAATCAGACGTATATTGGTCTTTCGAAAATATGGAACATTACCGTGGGAACCGGCTGCATGACCGGGATAAGCATTGACACTGGGGGCGACCCGCGGCTAACAGTAACGTCGTATCGACATTCTAATCCCCGTCTTATCGTGCATAAATCTTCGTTAATAACGTGGCCCGGTATTTCGTGCATGGGAGCAGGACGGAAAATCGAAAGAGAGCGAAAGTGAAAGGCGCGAATTCCGTTTGCTCGACACGCGCACCGGCTAACCCCGGCCACCACGTGCCTTTTATATTTCCCCATACATATATCGGCGGGTGAATGAAATAATAAACCGTTTTGAATGCCACGGCATAAAACGCGAATTCCACGCTATAGCGGTATACCCTATCCCGGATTCGTAAAAGAACGGTGTCGCTTTGCAATCTCATCAACGCTGAAATAATGAAAGCTGGCCCCACTGCTCCTGAGCGCGTCTCACGATTCATCGAGCCTCCATCGTTTTCTTCAACATTGCGGAAAAGGACTCATTCGATTAACGGGGATGGTCTACCTAGAACGGTCAAAACAACATGCTTCTTTGAGAATTTTTTCTAGCAAAACCCGATAAACTTTTATTATTAAACATTAGTCTATTGGAAAGAGTACATCTTACCGATATTTCAGTATTTTTTGTGGTAAAAAGTATTGAAAGGTTTGTGAGTTATAGGCGAGGCCCGAGACAACCGTAGCTCGGCGCAGGATCGTCCAAAATTGAAAGTTTGAATTTTTTTTAGGTAATGTATGAAATTATATAGGCGCTATCGGGCCCGATTTTGGAAAAATTTTTTGAGACAAAATGACGGCTGTGCAAAGTTGAAGCATCGATATTTGGCAAAAAATCGCTCGTTTTTCGAGTATAAAAAAATGTGGGCGGAAGAAAGCAAAAGCTCCCGATAGCGCTTAGATTTTTAACCCTAAAATAAGGCTGCGAAGCCTCGAGTAAATCGGTTCATTAATTATTTAGTTATGTTTGTCACCGACTTTGAAAACATGATTTTGAGGAAAACGCGTTTAAAGCTTTGGGTCTGAACGCTACACCTACTTACACGCGTATAACTTTGTAAATTTTGGTCGGATTAACTTGACACTTTCAGGGAATATTTCCAAGATGTTGTACTTCAAGAAAATATAAAAATTGATTTTTCGAAAATTTCCAGGTAGGCCTCCCCCCTTAATTTTAGCAACGTTCCGTATAAATAGGGGAAGGTGGGGCAAGACGGGGTAGTTAAGGTTTGATGATGAATAAAACACAGGTTTTCTTAATCAACTAATCAATGTTGTGCCTGAACTGTTCTTTGGTAATAAGTCTTTCAGTTTGACTATCAATCAACCGATTCTTTACTGGTTTTAATAGAATATTTAAAAAAAATCAGAAAAAGTCCTTTCTCCCCATCTTGCCCCACGGGTGGGGTAAGATGGGGTACCCCCGAGGGCAAGATGGGGTACCAATTAAAAACAATATAAATAAAGTAAATATATATAAAGTATTTATTTAATACGTTGACAGAAGAAGCATATATGTATACATATCTTCGTCGTCATCATCTTCTACACCAGCGCAGGACAAATTTTTATTTCTAGGTTAGTGAGGGGCATGATGGGGTACCTCTCATTTTCAGTACCCCATCATGCCCCTTCTCGTTTCACTACATTCACATGAACACTGCCCGAAACATTATTTACAAAAGTATAAAACAACATACGTACCTTATACCGAGCTAAATTGTGCCTCAGAAACACATAGATGCACCGATGATCTTTTACATTATTATGTCACTGTCACGGGTGCAACAAAGAAGGGAACAAGGAAGAACTTCCAAGAAATTACAAATGTTTATGTAATTTCGTCACGCGTTCACGTGTTTCATTGACTCGCAGCGCAGTAACAGCACCGGTAACAACAGGTCTAACGCGCATGCTCAATGTTGGTCCGTCCGTTTGTATCACGAGATACGGGGGATACCCCGTCTTGCCCCCCCCCCCCCCCCCCCCCCCGTCTTGCCCCACCTTCCCTTATCAACGACCCCTTGAAACGGTTCAAGGTAAACTTTTAAGCCGTTTCCAAGCTATCGTTTCTGCCGGGAAAGCTTCACTCCGCGCTTTCAACACATGCCGACACTAATGGAAATTTAAACTTCTATGTCATCTATTAAATCGTCATGGGGGTAGGTAGGTAGGTACTATCAATGGATAGACGAGGGTATTTTGTTGAAAATAAGCCCAAGTTTACAAATTATTGTCGAGAAATAAGTAGGTAACAAATTATTCACAATCAGATGCTGTGTTTGTGGTTATGGCTCGTCGTGATTGCACTCCGAAGGAAGCAAATGGTATTGTAACAGAACAATATGACCACGGCGATCTCTAGTAACAGATGGCCATGATATGACACATCCTTGTTCTTGTTTCATTTTAAGCCTTGTAATGGGTGGCATAATAGTATATCCATGGGTTTTAGAGCTCGAGACTGTTTAGAACCACGATAGCTTTCTATAGATGATGACTCATTGTCAGTCATTGGAATATGCCACCAAAGAGATTCATCCATAAATACCTCTAAACATCTAATTTCCAACAAAGGCGAATGAATAATTACTCTGAACTATGATGCTGGAGGAATCCTCGGTGATTTCACCTGGCGGAATAATTGAATGTTTCCTTGGAAGTCACATTCTTCGATAAAAGGTCACGCAGTTGAGTACACTCTTGGAATGTACAGTTGGAATACATCTCAAAGGAAGAAAAGCTTTCATTTGAGGAGTAATAGTTTTGTTACTTATCAGGGGATATCACCACTTAAACTACTTCTTTTTTACCCGACTGCGGCACGCAAAGGAGGGTAGGGTAAATCCGGGAGACGCGGTCGACCTAATATAAAATGGCTATTAAAACTAATATAGATATTACTTATTTTATCAGAACAAATCTAATATGTTCAGAATTTTGTGCCGATTCAGAAAAACTGGTCGATATTTGCTTTAAGACAATATTTACTGTAAATCGGGTTGAAAACTGAAGTCATGACATCTGACCACCTCCCCCGAGGTGCCGGGAGAAATGGTTTTCGTCGTTGGCAGAGACCACTCACATAATTATTCATGGAAATTTAACAAAGGTTAAAGCAAAATTATTTATGAGTGAATACAACTTATGAGGAAACAACAACATTGATATTTAATTTGTTTACGCTAAACAGGTAAAGAACACATCAAAGGAAAAGTGAATTACCTACTGGCGATTAGCAAGGCAAATGAATACAAAAGTGAATAAATAAACTAAA
This sequence comes from Andrena fulva, assembly GCA_946251845.1. NCBI lineage: Eukaryota > Metazoa > Arthropoda > Insecta > Hymenoptera > Andrenidae > Andrena > Andrena fulva. Next base: position 36,194,787 of record OX276329.1, read on the forward strand.
TAAACATAAATAATAATAAAATAATAATAAAAAATAGAAAAATAAACAAAAATAATAAAAAAATCATAACTCGACCATCTCACCTTTCTGCAGCGAGACATGGTCTTCTCGTTAGCTTTGAGAAGAGGAGTTAATATGGCCAAATACTTTGGCTGCATTGTCCCTCAATATCTCTACTATCTTATTATTCCAAACATTAAAGGAAAATAAATTTAGAAGTATATTTTAAATACGATTCTGTACAACCGCTGTTTGACAAAAGAGGTTAAATGTAACATCAATTTACCTTTAATAGCCTATATATCCAGAAAAACACAGAAGGAAGCGACATAACGCTATTCATTCAACTATTTGGCTTCTAGAGAAGTAATTGGTCTGCACTGTAATGCATTTTTACGTATAGACTCTGAAATATAGCGACACGACCAACTCTCCGGCCCGACCGCGTCTCCCGGATTTACCCTATTGTTTTTATCAGGCTATGTATGTATGTCCATGTTACGCTCTAGAGCCTGTACGGATACACCGATTTGGACAAATGAGGTGTCTTTAGAATGGTCTTGACCTTCCGAATGTCATAGGTTATATAATTTTCAAAATTGTGAGATAAAACTAATGGGAACGGTAAATATTGACAAAAGGGGACCCAGTCCCAATGACGTTGTTGATCTTGACATATGTACACGACATATGTACCTGCGGTCCTTGCCACACAATATTGCTGAACATAACTAAAAAGTAAAAAATTAAAAAAAATTAAAAATATTAAAAAACCCGACTGCTTAAAAAAACATTAAAAAATTAAATTAATAAAAAAATTAAATTAAAAAGAGAACTAAAATGACAAAAACAAGACTTAATTTATTTATACATGGTATATTAATTATCATAAATAGGATAATAATAAGATGACAATTTAAATTAACTCAATTGGCTGCAGGCGGAGGCCTTAAATATTTTGATGCAAATGATTTGATGTAATTACATTCGAACATTACATTACATTCAATATTGTGTATCGCTGTTCGCCCTAATTATATTCGATGGGTTATTAACAACGCCAATAGTATTCCCCACACGGACAAAGAGAGAAACATATAATTTACACAACACACTGAAGTTGAAATGTCACTATATAAGCACGAATTTGCATTGATGTTGTCCACCTCTTTTAGTTACCAGCTTGAAGCACTTTCTTTAGTCATTGCGGTACATGCTTGGGGTAGAAGAGCATCGAAATATTTAAGGCCTCCGCCTGCAGCCAATTGAGTTAATTTAAATTGTCATCTTATTATTATCCTATTTATGATAATTAATATACCATGTATAAATAAATTAAGTCTTGTTTTTGTCATTTTAGTTCTCTTTTTAATTTAATTTTTTTATTAATTTAATTTTTTAATGTTTTTTTAAGCAGTCGGGTTTTTTTCTAATAGAAATAGTTTAAAATGTGGGATTTGATGACTATGTATATCTATTTAATTTATCTACTCTGTAAACATTGGCCCCCTAGTGATTAACCACTTCAGTAAAAAAGTGACTTCTCAAGTATTAAGTTTCATATATTTTTTAACACGAACTAAAATTCTTTTCGTCGGAGAATAATACAATAGACTAAATTAGACAATTGAATATTTCGTAACTTAGGCTTAAACGCAGCTATAACAAGGGAACACCGCGAACCCGGACTCGCCGATTGGAACGCAACTTTGTGGGTTTTTAGAGTGACTCAAAACAATAACAACGGTGTGTTTCATTTGGGCCCTATCGCCCAATGGGTGAAAACTAACCTCAAAGTCAAATTGGCACTTCCACTTTTTCGGGTATAACTCTCGAAGTACAGCAGACAGAAAAAAATGTTTCAAACAAAAGTTTAATGGCGTAATAAGCGCTACAAACTTCCGTTAACAAAATATTTGAAAAAGTTTTTTTTCATCAGATATTTTTCTTTTTAAACTCTTTTCAAAAATTTGTTAAGGCAAGTATTCAGCGCTTATTGTACCATTAAACTTTTGTTCGAAACATTTTTCTCTGTCTGTTGTATTTTGACAGTTATACGCGAAAAAGGGGAAATGCGAATTTGACTTTGAGGTTAGTTTTCACCCCCTTAAAGGGCGATAGGGCCCAAATGAAACACACCGTTGTTCCTGTTTTGAGTCACTCTAAAAACCCACAAAGTTGCGTTCCAATCGGCGAGTCCGGGTTCGCGGTGTTCCCTTGTTAGCGTGGTCCTTATTTTTCAACTTTAAAATTTGTATTGTCTGACCCTCTTAAAATCTTCTATTCGACACAAACAAAATATCTTCGTGTTTTTTATTTGTATATTTTGATATATAAAGGTCGCTGAAGGACTTTATATTTCGCATGCACCACAAGTTTGGCAACTGCGACTTTCTATAATTGTCACTTGTCAATTTTAATGAAACGGGGCCCATATTTATATATCAGAATCCGAAAGCTTGCTTTTATCCATGTGTTTAACAAACTGATTAGAATGCACGTCAGAGTTTGCGTCTGCATCTGATTCGAGAGCTGCTGATGGGAGAAATTTAAATGTGCATATAAAGCCTTGTGCCTCAACAGAATACAGTACACACTCGTTATAAACCCGTTTCGTCTATGCGATGTGTGCCCCAATTTTAATGTTATACTCTCACTTAAAAGTTAATAAAATTATGTTGTCCTTATTGCAAGAATTTCTATCAATTTATACCAAAGTAGTAATATTTCATTGCCATTGAGCGACCTATAATCCTTAATATCTTTTAACAAACTTTTAGACGAAATTCTTTTAAACAATTTGGAAGCTTCTGAGAGGGTCAGAAGAAATTTTTAAAAAATTTGATGTTTTACCATACACATAAGGACTACACTAAGGTACCTACTAATTTACTTACAATAAGTAATTCTTGTCTACCAATGCCCTGAAAGTTTCAGTTATAGAAGGTTAACGCGTCTCTTACACGATCAGAAGAATTTTTTACAGTTCCATTGCACTTCTTTGCTAAGTAAGGTGAATGTCCCAATTTCTGCTCATTTAAGTGGTTACTCGTCATAAAGAAGGTGTAAAAAATTTGTTTGTGATCAAAAGTTGCAGAGTAATTGATTAATTCTTTAATAATAAATCAACCAATTCGAAAACTATTTAAGAAAGATATTTCAAGAAGTTTAACTATTAGTAATTTGTAATTAAATACAATGCAATAAATGTCCGTATTTCTGCTCACGAAAAGTAGCGATGTACGTATTTCTACTCACCATTTGTACCAATTTCTGCTCACATAATATGTTGCCTTTTCAGGTTAAAATAAGTTACATCTTCTATGGAGAGGTTTTATAACACAACAGTAAATGATAAACAAAAAATAAAATGCCTTCGAATAAAAATAGAGGTTGCAGCATACATTGAATTGTGAGGTTATGTTACTAAAATTTTGGTGAGTAGAAATGCGGACATGACGGTGATTCACTTGGCCCTAAACCTGCTCACCTGTTTTCTACTAAAAAAAATTAAAAATAGTAATAAAATCTAAATCCAGAGCACAATACGGTATTTGTTTTTGTTATTAAATAAGAACTTTTACTGCAAAAACTATTTTCTGTCCAATTATCGAATACCAATAGTGACGCTGTTCCTTAGCACAACCAGCTAGAACACGATCGAAAAATCACGAGTCTCACGTTTTAAAAGTTTTTCGTTGCTTATAGGGTGAACGCACCAATGAATGCACACTTAAGAGATTTTGAAACTATTAAAGTCCAATAATCGTCTAAATAATCATAATATTAATAATTTTTTGGCAAAACAAAATCAGATTTCTTAATATCAATACTTTTTTATAACGTATAGATTTCAATTGAAAAACTTGGATAAATATAATTAAATAAGATTAAAAAGAAAAAATACAGATTTCACCAGTGAATGAACAATATTAACCAATAAATGAACATTTTGCATATGCGAATAAATTAAAAAAAAGATTAAAAAGACCGAATTTAAGCTGTCTATTACATAATACGTATATATGCATATATTATTTCATAAAAATAAAAATAGAATATAGAATATATTTGTTTATTTCAAAATTACAAAAATAATTGCAATATATTTTCAGAGTGGTGTAAGCAAAATGTGATAATTACAAACGTTCTTACATACCACACATTATATTGCACTCAACTTAAAGAACATATAATTTATTAATCTATAATTATTTAACGAAATAAAATGTGTTGAAAATAATGTCAGTCTTCCTCAGTTTAAATAATACTGATAAGAAATACTTGAGTATTTAAAAAATAAATATAATCTATATTTGGAATGTAAAACTTTTCCTTACGTCTTGAAATAATCTTATTTAGTACTTTTTTTTGCTTTGCTGCGTATGTTCTTCTTTTCAATTGGCTTTTCCTTTTTACTTTGTTGAATCATTAAACGTTCCTGTTTTCTCAATTGTTTTTCTTTTCCTAATTGCTCTTTTAGTTTTCTCTTTTCTAGTCGTTCTTCTGTTTTTCTTTGTTTTTCTTTCTCCTGTTCTTCGATTGCTTTCATTTTTTCCACTTAAGCTTTCTTCCAGTTACTTGACGTTATGGCGTACACTTGTTTTGTGTTTCTTGTTCGCATTGGTTTCTCAACTTTTGGGTAATGCAAATGTTTTCCCAGAATCCCTACAGGCTTTGAGGATTTTGGCTTTACAGAAACATTTGATGAACTCATTTGCGTAGTCTCAGATACAGCCTTAACTCCTGGCATAGGGTCTTTTACTTCTACATCAATACAATCAACTGATTGAATATCTGAGACAGTTTTTGTCTCTAGATCCACAAACAAGTCCTGAACATTGAATATACCTTCATTATCTTCCCCAACGAATATGTCATGACCATTAACTTCCGGTGCATGGTTTATATCTATTACAGATAGCTTTGTAAGGTCAATAACTTGAATATCATCAGAAAGAAAAAGTTTATCATGTGTTACAGTCGACTCAACAGCTCTAAGATTAGGATTAGTTTTTTGACTAGTCGAAAAGGGATAATTATATTCATTACCATTTGTAGCTTTCTCTTGCAAAGCATTAGTACATAAATCTGTTATACCGATATCATTGTTATTATTGTTTAAATTTGTCTTGACTTGAACAACATCAGCATTGTTTGCTTCATCTATGTTGTGACTGATACTGTCAGTGTTACCTTGATTATACTTTAATTTTTTCCATATCGAAAATAAAACTGTTTCTCTCTCTGGAGTTTCATTATTTGCATAAGCTTCTTCGAACAAATCATTTAAATCCTGAGGAATTTGTTCCTCAATACTATTTAATACCAATGAAGTTTTATTGACGTCAATATCATCTGATGTAAATTCTATTTCTTTTCTTCTTTCTGAAATACATTTGGTATAATCAATTGTATTAGGATTAAATGGAAACTAAGCCACAAGCTTTAAAAGCATTCTTAATAATGTCTTTTTTCATTGAGTTCACATAAGCTCGATTAAATATTGTAGCAAAGTTCACTTTTGTAATAGATTTAGTTGTAGTCTGCTTGTGCTCTTGCACTACTTTTCGCCATTCAATCTTCAATGGCCTAAATATTCCTACGTCACATGGCTGGAGAATGTGGGTTGCATTTGGTAATAAACAAAAAAGTAAAATTCTTTTTTCCACACAAAACTCATGTAAATGTAAATTTATGTGTGATTTGTGTCTATCCATTAAAACTAACACTGGAAAAGTAACTCCATTTTTGATGATTTCTGGATACAGCACATTGGCTGTATACTCAAAAAAAGTTGGACCAGTCATCCATCCACTGTCACTCTTTCCAAAACTGAATCCATCAGGCATGGTGTTAATTATGTCACGTGCAATTCGCTTCTGAGGGTAAATGATCAGTGGCGTATAAGAATATCCATTTGCAGAAACAGTACATAATACTGTCATCGACTGTTTTTCAGCACCACATGCTAAGGTAAATGTACCAATACCCGGCCGCTGAAGGGGCTTAAGGGGTTATGCCTACCTGCAAGGTCTGAAAACGCAAGTATTTTCGGGATTTTTGGGGGGAAAAACTTGAAGAGTTTTTTAAGCAAACCTTTATGTGTTAGAAAGTGTACATCTTATATTACTGGTAGTAATTATTCCAATGGAAAATATAAATAAATAAAAGAAATATCAGTGATCTCCCGGCAGCGATTTTTTTTTTCCAGTAGTTTGCGGTGATCACTCTAACTTTGACCAGATTCATCTGAAATGAAAAATTCGACGGAATTTAGTTAGTATATTAAATTATCTTGTCCTTAATCGTTCATTATCCCGAAAAATTAATTTGCTACAAAATGGCGGCTGTTCAAATTAAAATATCGATTTTCGCCGCAAAAATCGCTCATTTTTCATCTGTAAAACAAAAACTACGCAACGGAAATGAAAAAGCCACGATTAAGGACAAGATAATTTAATATACTAACTAAATTCCGTCGAATTTTTCATTTCAGATGAATCTGGTCAAAGTTAGAGTGATCACCGCAAACTACTGGAAAAAAAATCGCTGCCGGGAGATCACTGATATTTCTTTTATTTATTTATATTTTCCATTGGAATAATTACTACAAGTAATATAAGATGTACACTTTCTAATACATAAAGGTTTGCTTAACAAACTCTTCAAGTTTTTCCCCCCAAAAATCCCGAAAATACTTGCGTTTTCAGACCTTGCAGGTAGGCATAACCCCTTAAGGAATAGCGGCAAAGTTTGTCTCCTAATTTAATTTGTAAAACCATCATGAAATAAAAAAATGTTGTTGAAATGTTGAAGATAACACAATATTATACTATCGGAAACTGAAAAAAAAAGTTTATGTATTATAATAGACGTATTTATTAATGAAAATACGAAAACATGCAGATGTCCCAGTAAGCGGACAACCTAAAACTGCATGTCCCAATACCTGAATTATATCGTCCCAGTAAGCGGACAACCTAAAAATGCATGTCCCGATGTCCCGATTCACGAAATTCTTGTACCAGTAAATAAATTTAGACTTGTTTAAAAAAATATTAATTTTCTTGCAAGTTTAACCATCTTAAACTAAATTTAAATCTATTTACTATTATAATAATGTATTATTATAATATATAAATAAGAAATGCAGTCAATATTTTCTTAGTAAATGAGTGGCGTTTCTTAACAGAAGCCATAGAAATTTCTCGAAATCTGCTATGCGTACGAAGTGTGTTACAAAATAATTATTTCTATCTAACGATTTTCAATTTTCTATAATAATGATTTTAATTAATATTGCTAAATACTTATGCATTATGCTACTATTTTTTGTTTTTAATTACATTCAAAATTAAGCTTAAAAATAAATAAAATTCGCATTGTTGTTCAGGTACTGGGACATGGCTGGGCACTGGTACATTTACCTTACTGCATAAAAATTTCGCTGACCTTTTTGCCCTAAAACCTTTCCAGTCTTAGGACACAAGTTAACTCCTGTTTCGACTAGATTAAAAATTCTTGCTGGATCATTAAGAATCTCAATTGCATTTTCCTCTTCTAATTAATTTTTAACACAGAAAACCACTCAATGATTCCTTATTTAGTAATTGATGCTCTTGCTTTTGAAAGAACTTCTGTGTTTTTATTAGTAATTTGGGGATGCCTTTTCAAAAATAATTCTACCCATTTCCTTTCAGGCAAATTATTTTTAAATGGATTTGGTCGCTCCACTTCCAATGAGAAGTTTCTCACTGATGCTTTAAGGGGGGAAGCCACTGTGACGGTCGAAAATAAAGGCTATTTTCAAGACATTCTTTTATAATGGAATGTAACTTTCTACGAAAAATCTTTATTACCAACTGAAAATACATATATTTGACTAATATTTTATGCTCGCAGATTGACAAAATTTTCGGTTGTATGGCCACAGCATACGATAACGTTAGGCTCTGCAAAAAAATAATTACAAAACGGGTGCACGTGTAACTTTCCAACATTTGATCCGAATTGAAAAATTCGAACGGTTTCTTAAAGTATATTACAATAGCTTTAGTTGCACGTACCAGTTTTTTGATCGAATAATTCATTCAATAGTAACATTGAAAAAACATGTTGATTTTTTATACTATTTGGTCAAGATTTTTTCTCAAGTCCGCCATTTCTTCAAAAATGAATATTTTTTTAAATCCGTACGTGCAACTGAAGCTATTGTAATATACTTTAAGAAACCGTTCGAATTTTTCAATTCGGATCAAATGTTGGAAAGTTACACGTGCACCCGTTTTGTAATTTTTTTTTGCAGAGCCCAACGTTATCGTATGCTGTGGCCATACAACCGAAAATTTTGTCAATCTGCGAGCATAAAATATTAGTCAAATATATGTATTTTCAGTTGGTAATAAAGATTTTTCGTAGAAAGTTACATTCCATTATAAAAGAATGTCTTGAAAATAGCCTTTATTTTCGACCGTCACAGTGGCTTCCCCCCTTAACAGCTTCCATATTTAAAGGAAATCCCAAGTTAGCACTATTGAGAATCCACTTTTCAATTCTCATTTCTTCTACATCCGTAAATACTGTTGCGGGACCCATTTTTGTTTCAATTGGAACGGTATTACGTACTTTGGTTGATAGTGTGCTTTTGGGAATTCCATAACTTTCCGATGCTTTATTAAGACTAAGCAAACCACTTTGTACATCTTCTATGGCTTTATACAATTGTTCTTGTGTATATGCAAATTTTTTATACCTTCTTTTAAGTGATTGTTCTCCTTCTGTGGACATTCTATTACCTATGAAATTCATCTCAAAAGTAGTAACATAATAAAATACATTCATGAATATATATTTTTTTTAAACAAATTAATATATTCTGGACATCTAATCTAAGAAAGTTAAATATTTTTAAACTATAAATTGAAAGGAAACAATTCTAATATCCAAAAAGTTTAGTCCACAAAAGAGAAACCATTCACTGGTACATTCATACATATTATGTGTTCCAGTGCATGAACACATCATTCATTTACTGATCCAAATGTACTTCCAGTGTTCCGGTATTTGGACAGCAATTAAATATATCTTCCTTTCAATTTTTCTGTAAATCCAACTTGAAACGTGAAATCAAATTAATAAATTTTATAAAAACTTAACTTTTATGTTATTTCATTCACATATTTCAATTATATCGTGATAAATATGAGGGGACAATTAAGGTTTACCTTATAGCAAACGCTCGACAAACGACTCTCGGCACGTACAGTGCACGTACAAACAGTTTTAAGGCTATGTTCGCAGTACAATTGACTGCACAAAAAAACAATATTTAATCATTTGCTTATTAGGTGAATGTCCCAATTTCTGCTCATTTAAGAGGTTACTCGTCATAAAGAAGGTGTACAAAATTTGTTTGTGATCAATAGTTTTAGAGTAATTGATTAATTCTTTAATCATAAATCAACCAATTCGCAAACTATTTAAGAAAGATATTTCAAGATGTTTAACTATTAGTAATTTGTAATTAAATACAATGCAATAAATGTCCGTATTTCTGCTCACGAAAAATAGCGATGTACGTATTTCTACTCACCATTTGTACCAATTTCTGCTCACATAATATGTTGCCTTTTTTCAGGTTAAAGTAAGTTACATCTTCTATGGAGAGGTTTTATAACACAACAGTAAAGCATAAAATAATGATAGACAAAAAGTAAAATGCCTTCGAATAGAAATAGAGGTTACAGCATACATTGAATTGTGAGGTTATGTTACTAAAATGTTGGTGAGTAGAAATGCGGACATGACGGTGATACACTTGACCCTAAACCTACTCACCTGTTTTCTACTTAAAAAAATTAAAAATAGTAAAAAATCTAAATCCAGAGCACAATACGGTATTTGTTTTTGTTATTAAATAAGAACTTTTACTGCAAAAACTATTTTCTGCCCAATTATCGAATACCAATAGTGACCCTGTTCCTTAGCACAACCAACTAGAACACGATCGAAAAATCATGAGTCTCTCGTTTTAAAAGTTTTTCGTTGCTTATGCTGCACTTTGATTAGCCCCAACCTCGTGCAACACTCGTGTAAATGTTCAAATAATTTGGAATTATTTTGTTGCAACTATAGTACAAGCGTAACGCTTATAATAATAAGAAAAATACGAAATGAGCAGAAATGGGGACATGAGCAGAAATAGGGACATTTACCTTTGTGCTAACTTATTTGACTCGTTTTTATATATAAAGTTCATTCACTGGTACGTGTTCAGTTATTGGTGCATTCACCCTACTGCACTTTGATTAGCCCCAACCTCGTGCAACACTCGTGTAAATGTTCAAATAATTTAGAATTATTTTGTTGCAATTATAGTACAAACGTAACGCTTATAATAATAAGAAAAATACGAAATGAGCAGAAATGGGGACATGAGCAGAAATAGGGACATTTACCTTAACTCTCATATCTCTTCACGCAATATCAACTATCGTTTTATTCTATCCTTATTAACATATTCTTAATCTTCCAAATCACCATTTTATACACACTTTTACATAACCAGACCGGGGTCAGAACATTGTCCGTTCAAATCCCACATTTTCTGTTATCCAGAACAGGACACACGGCCGCATCTCTTCTCTACTCCTGAAGAAGGCCTCCATAATTAGGCTGGAACGTTGTTACTAAATATTGCATCGTGCCTTTCTTACCAAACAATTTTTACAAACACACACACACAAGATTACGTTGACTTATCTGTTGAATGCCCGGTTCGATTCGCGCTCGGAATCGAGTCGCCTAATTGAGCGAGCACGCGCGCGACCCTAGTTAATAATAAGCGGCGATATGTAACGTGAGATGCCGGAAGTCGCTTGGCACGATCGTCGAATTTCTAGAGCGGAGTGAACGATTTCTGTCTGATCACGAGCCGAGGCAAAAAAGAATAAGGACAGATCTCGGAATACCTAATTAATTAACACGTCACGCCGGCCGACCGCTGCATCGCGGAATACTTGTTAATGGGAGCACAGGAGTGGCCAGAGTGGCGTGCCTCATCATCATCGTGATCGCCTACGATCATCATTAGCAGTTGCTGTCACGAACGATTCGTTAAATGGATTCGCGAAATTCCTGCCCGGCGTACCTAATTGGAAGCGCGAACATCCACGCGTTGAATTATTTCCGAGCCGAGGCCCTGGAACGAGCTCGTTCAGGATGGATTTAACGAAGGAAACTCGTTGCGCAGAGAAGGAGGCGTTAGGACATGAAAGGGTGTGGAGACGGTGCTCAGATAAATCCCGTCGAAATGAATCATCAAATCGGAGGTAAGAGTTTCTTATTTGCTGATACAAATGGCACAGGGGTGCTAATCGTCTAATCACGGATCTTGCCTTTCATCGAAATACCGATTTAATAACCCATGGCGATATTTAAACAGTGAAATTTCGCTACCAGCCTCTTTGCTATTGAAGATACCCCTCAAACTTAATCTAATAAGGATCGCTTAAATAGAAAGCAATTAAGATCCTAATTAACCAAAGTACCTTCGTATTGTTACTTATCAAAATATGAAGGCACGCAGTGAGCCGATTATCAGACTGTGACAGACGGTGATTCATAAGGAATGGTTGTTACCTTGCTGCCTTGCCAGAGACCTTGGCGTAAAGGAAGATCGTTCGCTCCATAAAACGATCGTGACTAGGACGAAGTGGTGAACTTTTGTAGGGGAGACATAAGTCTAATAAATAATCGAGATATCTCATGACGGCGTCACTTTTCGACCTCGGTACTCTAATGATTAATTTTATACGAGGAATGTTGAGAATGTTTTAAGGAACGTGTTGGTTAATTATTTCTTGAATACGGTGGTTCTCAACGAGATACATACACACACTAAGGGACAGAATCGGCTTCCCTTCGGAAATTTGGCAACGTTGCATGTCGGGTCCCCCTATGTCGAAGAACCACTGAGTTATGAATAGTGACAATGGTGACAATTTCACAAGTTATTATTTAGTTTGCTAAAATGAATTTTGCTTGATAAAACATTACACGTAAGAGGATGATGGGCTCGATTCCTCATCTATTTGGCAAAGAAGTAGCATGTATCGTAGGTAGAAAGTGAGGACCATCGATATTGCTCCTTCGTAAGAAATAACTAGCCTCTTCGCGCCAATTCGCTGCACGGGAATGACGGAGAGCATGCGGTAGACAGGGATGGTGCTAAACAAGGACAGAGCTTTATGTGCAAGTGAGAGGGTTTTATGCGGCCGGCAGCTACCTGGGGGTCGCGGCGGCCAAAACGCCTTCCCTCGCCTTCCCGTGCTGGAACACCGATATAGGGATTTCGTGCGTTTACCTAGACTTCGGCCTGGCAGTCTAAAAACTTTCTACCTACGATACATGCTACTTCTTTGCCAAATAGATGAGGAATCGAGCCCATCATCCTCTTACGTGTAATGTTTTATCAAGCAAAATTCATTTTAGCAAACAAAATAATAACTTGTGAAATTGTCACCATTGTCACTAGGCATAACTCAGTGGTTCTTCGACATAGGGGGACCCGACATGCAACGTTGCCAAATTTCCGAAGGGAAGCCGATTCTGTCCCTTAGTGTATGTATGGTAAAAAATCAAATTTTTTTAAAATTTCTTCTGACCCTCTCAGAAGCTTCCAAATTGTTTAAAAGAATTTCATCTAAAATTTTGTTAAAATATATTAAGGATTATAGGTCGCTGAATGGCAATGAAATATTACCACTTTGGTATAAATTGATAGAGATTCTTGCAATAAGGACAAAATAATTTTATTCGCTTTTAAGTGAGAGTATAAAATTCAAATTCGGGCACACATCGCATAGACGAAACGGGTTTATAACGAGTGTGTACTATATTCTGTTGCGACACAAGGCTTTATATGCTCTCGAATCAGATGCAGACGCAAACTCTGACGTACATTCTATTCAGTTTGTTAAACACATGGATAATAGCAAGCTGATATATAAATATGGGCCCCGTTTCATTAAAATTGACAAGTGACAATTATAGAAAGTCGCAGTTGCCAAACTTGTGGTGCATGCGAAATATAAAGTCCTTCAGCGACCTTTATATATCAAAATATACAAATAAAGAACACGCAGATATTTTTTTTGTGTCGAGTAGAAGATTTTAAGAGGGTCAGACAATACAAATTTTAAAGTTGAAAAATAAGGACCACCCTAACAAGGGAACACCGCGAACCCGGACTCGCCGATTGGAACGCAACTTTGTGGGTTTTTAGAGTGACTCAAAACAGGAACAACGGTGTGTTTCATTTGGGCCCTATCGCCCTTTAAGGGGGTGAAAACTAACCTCAAAGTCAAATTGGCACTTCCACTTTTTCGGGTAGAACTCTCAAAGTATAACAGACAGAAAAAAATGTTTCGAACAAAAGTTTAATGGTACAATAAGCGCTGAAAACTTGCGTTAACAAAATTTTGAAAAAAGTTTAGAAATAAAATATCTGAAGAAAAAAAACTTTTTCAAATATTTTATTAACGGAAGTTTGTAGTGCTTATTGCAACATTAAACTTTTGTTTGACACATTTTTTTCTGTCTGTTGTACTTTGAGAGTTATACGCGAAAAAGTGGAAGTGCCAATTTGACTTTGAGGTTAGTTTTCACCCCACCGCGGGAATGGTGGCGCTAGTGTGGCGTAACAAATATGGACGACGCAGGTATACATTTTACTATATGTTTATATGGCGCCGGTAGTATAAAAGTTTATTTAAAAATTATTTCTTGCAGTAAAAATGTTGATAATACATTTAGACACAATATTTGAATATGTAGAAGTATGCTGTGAAAATTGGTAGACCGCAATAATTGGTATACCTGCGTCGGCCATTACTATTAGTTCGCGTACCAACCGCTAGTGTCGCATACTAATGTTCTACTCCCAATATGATACAAAATAAATTTATGGGCACGACCATGGACCTGAAGGACAGTGCCTAGTTCCGGGGGGTTACAGCGAAAAACGGAAGGGGCTGCGATGTGAGGGACGACTGGTGGTGTCCTCTACAGCCGAATATAAGTTTTAGAAATAGCGTCCTTCATTGGTATAGCCTTGTGACGCCATTGTGCAAAACGGTGGAAAACGGTGCAAAACAGTGTAAAAGCATTGCAAAGTAACTTGTATGTGTGTAGTGTATTTATATAATTGTCTTATTATTTGGGATACTTTCGAAATTACGTAAGTAATATCAAATTTTCTAATAAAATAGTAAAAGTATTGTATTTGAAGGTTAAAAATTGGTATATATTGGTTTTGCCAGAAGAAATTTTCCACGGTATGGCACAGATGGCACCACCAGTCGTCCCGCAAAAAGCGGCTGGAAGAGGTCGATTCCCCTTCCGTCATTCGCTTCAACCCCCGCGTCCATAAGCCTAGCTTATGCACTGTCCTTCAGGTCCATGGGCACGACTTTAACAGACAGATCTACCTACAGCTACCTATACAAGGGTGAACCGTGTAACGTGATCACCTTAAATTATTTTATTGTTAGTGGATCGATTGAAATTCCTTTGTGTCACGTAATATGGTTCAATGAGGCCCTTAAGATGATTGTAGTACCTATACTTTTTATCAGTTGTTTTTCTTTAATAAATTTTTACAGATCTAGATGGGTAGAATACCTGAAACCCACGCAGGAAAGTATATTTGAATTTAACAGCGATGTGGGTATGAAAGAGGTGGATCTGGTAACTGGAGCAAGTCGTGTCTTCTTCTTACTTGGAAACAGAAAAAAGTGGTAGATGGAAAAGTAAAATGGTTTAAAGAAATCTGTTTTTCTACGGCCAAGTTATGCAGCCGCACCTTTTTGTAATAGAAACATACATCTTTTTACATAAATCTTCGTCGATGTTCGGCGAAAGTATTAGGATCAGGTGGCCGGAAAATTAGTTGTTGGTGAAAAGGATGAAGACACGATGCGCGAAGTGTTTAGAACGCAACAGCGGAGCGTTCGAAGATCTTCAATAAAGGCGCGCAATCGGAATAATTTGAAATATCTCACATGCACCGTTGCTCCTGCGAAAAAGGCTTGGCCATAGGAAAATAGATTTCTTTAAACCATCTTTGCCCCAGTTGCGAGATCCACCCCTGTAGCTATATACAAATGTATGTACCTACATCGGTAGGGAATTTAAATACTTTCATCAGTGGATTCTAAGCATTGTACCTTTCAAAAAATTCTGCTGCAGAATTTGCACTAATTTTGAAATTTAAGGTATTGCTTTACTGGAGCTGTGGAAACACATACCTATGTAGTACATATTTACCGATTAACGTTTCCGATAAGAAACGAATTCCACGCGACAGTTGGACGGAGATAGAGCAATGACCGCAGGCGAATTCGTGGGATACCACGAAACTAGGAAAGCAACATTGACACCATTTGTGGTAAAGACTGCGGCTAACTTGCACGTCGAACAAGTATAGCGCGGGAGATCGTTAACACGCCTAAAAAGTCCCTTGCTTTCTAACGACACGGGAAACAGTGAAATTGTTCGTAGCATTTGTTTAGAAGAACTCGTGTGAACCGCCAGCGACACTCTACTTTTCGTGATCTCAGCTTTTAACCGACTTCAAAAAGGAGGAGGTTATAAACTCGACCTGTATGTAAAAAATTAAAACACGACTTCAAAAAAATAAAAATGCACTCAAAAGTGTAAAATAATTTTTTCTCTTATTTAATCTACGATTCTCATATTTTCTAAGTCGGCGCCTCATCATTTGCACTGTGTAAATCTGACGCCGACTTAAAAAAATGGAGAGTCGTAGATTAAATAAGGGGAAAAAATTTTTTTTTTCACTTTGTAGTGCATTTTTATTTTTTTGAAGTCGGTTTTAATTTTTTTTTTAAAATTCTGATATATAAATACTTGGCATTCCAGTTTTTCTTTAACCCCTTAACGACCCCATTTATTAAAAGAAGACGGTTCCCAGAACATGGTATCATGTAGTACAGTTAAAATCAGAAAATAAAAGCAGTGAAAAGTATTCAATCTGAACCAGATATCACATTCTGTGCAAATACAGCAGGTGTCCTAATAATTATGTATACGTATTTTGTTACGAAGAATTTTGTGTTGCAAAATTTTCTCTCGAGGTTATCGAAAATTGGATGCTTTTCGTCCAACAGTGTCGCCATATTATTGCGCTACAGCATTCGCACTTGTTGAGAAACATAATACGTATCCCGCGGTTGATTACTTGAATGATTGCTGGCCGGAGACAAGCGGAACCGATGGAGACACCGGTCAAAGGAATGAGCATTGCATTGCCAGCAATATCCTGCCCAACTGCATCCTCGTCCTCCTAGGAAATGCGTTTTCTTTTTCTGGACGGTTTCAGCAAGAATAATTCCTACTTACGAAATGCTCCTGATACGCGTTGCGTGACTCTAATCGCACCTGCATTTTTTTTGCGAGGCCTCCAGGGTCGAATGTCGAGCGGGGAAGGAAATTGGCGATGAACGAAATTTAAGTCGCTGGAACATTCAGGTAACTTAGTAAGTATCGAACGATCGGGCAAGAGATTAGATGAATTCCGAGGGCTGCAGGGTGCAGAAGAAGTATTGAACGATAGAATACTCTAACTCGCAAGGAACTTGATCTAATCTTCATTGGAGTTGAGTAAGAATGTTTGATTCATACATTTCTGACCTTTAATATAAGTATCGTGGAAAGCAAAAATATGTCGCTATATTATTATGCTTTGAAAATTTCTCGACCAAAGCCTGTATTACTATAACATCAGAAATGTTCGAAAAGAAATAGATGGGTCAATGTCCCAGTGTCTTTATTGCTAATTTAAGCTTTTTTTAACCTACTTATTTAATGGACTAATTTTTCCTGCGGAGGAAAACGTTTACCTGCAGGTTATACCTATAATAGTTTTTCA
This sequence comes from Andrena fulva, assembly GCA_946251845.1. NCBI lineage: Eukaryota > Metazoa > Arthropoda > Insecta > Hymenoptera > Andrenidae > Andrena > Andrena fulva. The sequence goes on from OX276329.1 coordinate 36,211,741, forward strand.
GAATGCTGATTTCAAATTTGTGCCGATTGTTGGACAAAGCGAAACTGAGTTTCACGCAAGCAAAGCCAATATTTCGAGAATCGCGGCACACAGTGTCGCGGCACGTGTTCAAAAAAGCAAAAATTTGAGTTTTGAAATTTTGTATTTCATTTCATGGAATTGATAGTAAACAGTCCTCCGATATAAGAACATCGTAACTTAGTAACATAAATGACGGATTTAAGGTTAGTAATTAAATTCAAAGTCGAATAACCAAACGCAAGCTGCTATAGACTACACATAGGAAATATTTAACCACTGTATTTTTGTTGTATTTATGAGTTCTTTTTTTTTTTTAAATAAGCAAAATATATCTTTTTTTCGTTTTATTAATTAAAAATTCTTGCATTTAAATATATGGATACGTAGCAATGGCACAAATTATTACTTTCTTGTCGCATCTTCTAAATTCTAGAGAGAATTATAAAAAAAACGAAACATATCGGTTCTTTCATTTTTTTACTACAATTAGTTCTATTTATGCCCTTTAATTTGGTATAAACTTTATCTTCTCCCGAGTGCTCCCACATAATAAAACGAAAAACCAGACAAATCTGTGCTGGAATATTTATTTTTAAAAGACACTGAGCTTTGAATTCGTTTAGATTTAACTGATAGCGATGAAGATGTATAATAAGAATGAATAATTTAAAACTTATTATCAATACGAATTATTTAAAAAATTAATTACATTTTTTTATAATTGTTTCGTATGTTAGATATTAATTTGTGTTTAAATGTATTTAAACAAATATATATATTTTATTTGTTTTACTTTTATTATGTTCAAAAATATATTTTAATGAGTTATTTTATGTTAGAAATTAATTTTTTTGTGTATAAATATGATTAACATATTAATTACATGTAAATAACTGTATCTTAATGGAAAATTGATTTTTGATTTTTTCTTCCAATATACTCGTTACACTGTGCGGCATTTAGAATTTTGCTACAACGGCCACAATTTTGACATCAGCACACATAAAAGATCCTAAAATATCATTTTTACTCTCAATCTACGTAACTACTTAGGTAAATAGCGATTGTTTTTTTTTTTTAAATTTTTTGTAGGTTTCAAAACATCACTTTCTCTGACAATTTTTAGACGAACGCAACTTTGCAAAAAAAATGCCATTATGTGGTATGGTTAGTTCTTAAGTTATGAAGGAAAACGCTACCCCGGTACGGACTCGAGGTGGTCCATTTTGGTACGGTTCGCTTACTCTGACAAGGGAACACCGCGAACGCGGACTCACCGATTGGAACGCAACTTTGTGGGTTTCAACAGTGACTCAAAACAAGAACAACGGTGTGTTTCATTTGGGCCCTATCGCCCTTTAAGCGCTTGAAAACTAACCTCAAAATCAAATTGGCACTTCGACTTTTTCGCGTATAACTCTCAAAGTACAGCAGACAGAAAAAAATGTTGCAAACAAAAGTTCAATGGTACAATAAGCGCTGAAAACTTGCGTTAACAAAATTTTGAAAAGAGTTTAAAAAGAAAAATATCTGATGAAAAAAATACTTTTTCAAATATTTTGTTAACGTAAGATTGTAGCGCTTATTGCACCATTAAACTTTTGTTTGAAACATTTTTTTCTGTCTGCTGTACTTTGAGAGTTATACGCGAAAAAGTCGAAGTGCCAATGTGACTTTGAGGTTAGTTTTCACTCCCTTAAAGGGCGATAGGGCCCAAATGAAACACACCGGTTTTTCTAGTTTTCAGTCACTCTAAGAACCCACAAAGTTGCGTTACAATCGGTGAACCCGGGTTCGAAGTGTTCCCTTGTGAGTCAGACTCGGGTTAATCCGCTAGGCGGTTAATATCCGCGCCAATATAGAACCACCTGAAAGAGACTCACATTTTATCGAAGGGGATGCAAAAAATGGCATGATACATTTCATTACACAAGCTGGTGTATCGCTCTGTATTTAAACGCTCAAACCTGCACCAACGATCGTGTAAACTGTGACCAAGAGGAAGAGCATTCCAGAGTGGAAATTGCCGGGATTAGAGGAGAAATGGGATTAACGAACTGGCATTGATATTGAAAACAATGCACGAGGATTTTCGCCACACCCGAAGGAAACTGCTGGTTCGCGCGCGCGGGAGTTCGCCTCCTGCGAGATGGAGTAACAGTACTCGAGACGGTTGGTTTCACATACTGTTCCGACTGGTAGCGTGGACCGTTACAAAGAATATAGAAAGTCCGACGGATCGTGAAGACTGGAACGTACAGACTGCAGAAGATGAAATCAGACAATAGAGATGTATTTTCTTGAAAGCCGAGATTACATTTTCCATTATTTACGCGCATTCCACTTGAAAGAAGCATGAGAAGTTCAAGAGGAATCATGTGACGCGGACGTGCCGTTTTCTCGCAAAAGATTGCCAAACTGTTGACCAATTCCGTGGTGTAACGTTGCTACTGTGGGCGGGGCGTTACCAGGGTTGCCACCTCTCCGGTTTTGGCCCGGAGACTCCCGGTTTTGAAGCAAATCTCCGGGCTCCGGTTTTACTGAAAAAATCTCCGGGTTGTAGAAAAAATGAGACAATAAGAAATTATGGTATTATACAGTGGTATCAATTTTATATACAATAATAGTTATTAATTAAAAAAACAGATACTTTTAAATTCTAAATTGTTGGAGCTTAAAAGAATCGCACATCTGTTTTCTGGATATTCGAGAACAAAACTTTATTTTTGCTTTTTCCATCTCCGGGTTTATATTCGAATCTCCGGGTTGGAATGTGTGGCACTCCGGGATTTATATGGTGATAAGGTGGCAATCCTGGGCGTTACCCTCACTTTGTGGACATGGTACAGAACGGATTAAAAACGTGCACCAGGCTCAGGCCACCGATTTGTCTCAAATTTTGCATATAGATAGTGCACACTGTGTGTAAGAATATGTTAAACGCGTAGAATCACTAGTCAATGTTGCTGTTTTCCAACCCCTCTACGTAGGGTAAACGGTACAGTTATTGACCTGGGTACAGAAGTTGACCACTTCAAATTTCTGCCGCCATAGTCTGATGAACCTGCGCGATTCCGCATCAATGATGCACTTTGATCAGAAAAGACAGTCCTACCTTTCGTGTCAACCAACAATCGATGATTTCAGTAGAACCGTCCCGCCGTGAGATTGGTCCGGAGGTCGGTACGATAATTCGGAGATCAAAGGCGCTTGACGAAAGAAAAAGAAAGAGGCAAAGAGATGCAAAGAGACAGAAGAAGAGAAGAAGAAGAAGAAAAGAAAGAACAGATGAGAGAGAAATCTAAAAAGCCAAAAAAAGACGAATGAGAAGCCAATGAGACTGCGGCGAAGTGCACGTCGTGAAGGGTGCACATGAAACTCACCCTGCCCCAAGACAATGTGTCTTTGATTTTGGTATGTTGACAGATGGTTTTAATAAAAGTGATTTTAAAGTAACAAATATGCCATTATCTGTTTATAATAGCATAACATCGAAACTACTGATTTCTCAAAGTTTCTTTGGTGTTATAATCATCTTCATCTTATACTATAAAGCAGAAAGTGTATCGTATGTTTGTGTATTTGTCTGTCGCCTAAAATTTTCGAACCGTAAACTCTAGGGTCACGAAATGTACCTCACCTCATTATTCCTGGCTAATCCAGATAAATGTGACTATTTTCATTAAAAAAAACCTAAAAAAAAATTTTTTTTTATAAAATCAGAATCTAAATTTCGGACGAAGCCGAGTACTAGAGCTAGTCTTCGATATTTCTCTTTCCCCCTGGTATAACAAAACTTCATTTATAAAATTCAAGTTACTTATTCCATAGTGTTTACCTAAACTGAAGCTCTTAGGTGGTCAACTACTCTAGCGTTTACCCTATATGCACCTGTACGTAAGAACGAAATTGTGATTAAGGTAGCTGAAAAATAATTCATGTAACAATATAATATACCTAGGCTTTTCTTAATTTTTCATTATTCCTATAATACATTCCATTAAGGTAGTTCCTGAATAATCTACTAAATTCAAGAATTCTTTCAAATTTCGTGCAAAATTAATTTGGAATACAAGAAACCCTTGTACAAAGTTTAAAATCGATTTACCGCATAGTTATCGAGAAATTGTTAATTAAAGTTTATGCATTTTAACACAGTGGCATATGGCGGAGTCAAAAAAAGAGGGTTATAGTTTCAGTTTTTCTTCTGAAACAGGAAAACCATATTCAAGAAATGTACCAAAATTGGCCCAAAAGTACATCGAAATGTCAGGAAATGCATTTATCAATTTCTGCAAAACTGACCATATAGTTTCTTCGTAAATGCTCATAAAAAAATAGGTTTACGTGCAAATTTTTCAGAAACTTACGTAGAGCAATCAACGTGGTAACGTCGCACAATCGATGTGTTTAGACATTTAAATAGCGAACGACGATTCAAATTCATATGAACATTTTTTTGACATTTTGGTTATAAAAGACGCTCCGAATGAATGCGACGTTGTCAGATCTGCTGCTCCAATTCACTACGCTAACCAATTTAATCTTCTATTTTCGAATTACAATTATTTATATTAACATCGAACTGTTTAAAATATATATACATGATGTTAAAAATTATTATTATTATTTCTATAGTATCGTACTACTTTACATATATCGTTTATTACCCAACTCTAATTTGACTAACTTAGTTGGTCAGGAGCTACCTTAAAAGAATCCTAAATTATTCTTTAAACAATGTCGCATCTATCTCGTAAATGGATGGAAGCACGAGGAACATCTTGGTAGCGTGCAAAGATTTATTGTGCATTCTACGCGCAATTAAAGCCCCACCGCTAAGAGGGGGAGAAGGGACGTGTATGTTTGTTTGTTTGTATTTTTTGGTTCAAATCTTGAAACTTAATTTTAACCCACTTCCACGAATCCCATAGACTTGGAACTTCGTAGGCGTACGTAGTTATGACGAGAATACAAATTTAAAAAAGACCTAGTCGTCGACAACAGATTTCCCGCCGACGCGATTGGCCGTGGTTGGCTTCGCGTTCGGGCCACTTGGCCGCCTTGGCGCTAGCGTCAATGCACGCACACATTACCACCAGTCCTGTAGGTGTTTAGCCACAAACAATCCCTGGCAACGCTGATTTATCGTGACCAGTGTTCACGGGAAAGGGCCTGATAGCTCTCGGCTACCCTCTGTTGCGCATGCCCGCGACGAGCTGTGACGTCAAACCAATCAACGCCAAGCTGGGAAACGAAGCCAGCCACTGGCGTCGATTCGGTTCGTTTCCCAGCTTGGCGTTGATTGGTTTGACGTCACAGCTCGTCGCAGGCATGCGCAACAGAGGGTAGCCGAGAGCTATCAGGCCCTTTCCCGTGAACACTGATCGTGACAGACTGTGTGTTAAGGTGGAATCTGACGGACCGTGGATCGGCGAGCTTGGCACGAGACTCGCCGAGCCCACGCGCCGTGAGAACGCTCATGGCTCGCCGAATCGCGAGCTTGGCCGAGCCTAGGCGAGCCGAGCCGACTCGCCGATCCACGTGTCGTGAGAACGCTCATGGATCGCTGATTCGCCAGCCTGGGCGAGCCTGTGCGAGCCGAGCCGACTCGTCGATCCACGTGCCGTGAGAACACTCATGGCTCGCCAACTCGCGAGCCTGGGCGAGCTTGGGCGAGCCGAGCCGATCCACGCGCCGTGAGAACGCTCATGCTCGCCGAGTCGCGTGCTGTGAGAACGCTCATGGATAGCTGATTCGCGAGCCCGGGCGAGCCTGGGCGAGCCGAGCCGATCCACGCGCCGTGAGAACACTCCTGGCTCGCCGACACGCGAGCCTGGGCGAGCTTGGGCGAGCCGAGCCGATCCACGCGCCGTGAGAACGCTCATGCTCGCCGAGTCGCGTGCCGTGAGAACGTCATGGATCGCCAATTCGCGAGCCTGGGCGAGCCGAGCCGGCTCGCCGATCCACGTGCCGTCAGATTCCACCTTTAGGTGTTACGTGTTATGAAATGAATAAGCTGTGAAATATAAACCCACAACCACTTAAAAGTGAAAAATAAAAGAATATATAAAAAAAATTTAAGTAAAACGATTTTATTTAAATGCACTAAAAATAATTCTTTTCTTGCACTACAATTTCGATGGTGATATGTCGCGTCACTTTAAAGAAAATCGTGAGACAGGATATTTCATAACAGGATACGAATCAATTTAATACAGAATCAAGCGTCGAAATGAGCGATGCAAGAAGTAGCGGGGCGTAGAGGATCTCATCTTCTTACCTCTGGCATGTCGGGACTGATCTGTTACGGAACTGATAAGTGTGTTTAGACCTTTAGCAGTATCACTTATCCGTGACGACACAGTGCCGGCATGCCAGAGGTGAGAAGAAGAGAGCCTCAACGCCCCTCTTCTTCTTACCACTGGGCGTAGACGGGGACTGATAAGTGTGTTCAGACCTTTAGACGTTCGCCCAGGTCCAGTGAAAGCAAAAAAGAAATAGCGGAGGTGATCCCCGGCTATACATATAGCGAGGATGAACATCGGATCCTGTATTGTAGAAGGAATATCGCACAGTACTAAATTTGGTTACAGTGATTGCAATCAGTAGAATTTTTAAACTGATAAATATCCTAATAAGTCAAGGCCTTGGCTTTTTCCCATATATACTGGATTCGCTCGAACAGCCAATGGACTGCTGATTTAGGTATCTCTTGTACAGCGAATGACGTGACGCTCGCTTGCACGGTGGACGGATGAAACATGACACAAAGTGTAGTTACCTTATTAGACTATGGGTCACACATGACCCATAACTATAATTACTTTATTATACATTTCGGAAATAATTTTTGTATCAGATTTTTACATTGTAAAGTATTGGGAGTAGGGGAGACTCTGTAACTCAAGTGTCACAATCTCAACTTCAACATAAGACAAACTTAAAGCCGGGTCAGAAATGCGCCGAGCCATACAGCACACTTTGTTGCGGCAACGTTGCAGTAACCTTGCATTGTTGCAGCGCAATGTCGTTGTAACGTTGCGGACATAGAATTATTGCTGCAACGTTGCATGAATGTTGCGTTGCAATATTGCACGGCAACGTTCCTGCAATGTTGCCGCAACGTTCCTGCAACTACCATTTAAACCCAAAATATCTCCGTTGTTTTTAATGATACGAGAAAATGTCTAAGGAAAAAAATGTTTGCTTCAGAGAGACAATTATTCTGACGGAGACGATTTTGTTCTCAAGGTTATATTTCCCGAGATTTCAAGGTCATCGATGGTTTTTTTAATGGGATGACGTATTTTCATTACCATAACGTTATAGCCAATAAAAATACAAATTCAACCATGTATAATATGTTGTCCTTTTTGTCTAGCAATTATTTTTTTCCTGAGACATTTTCTCGTATCATTAAAAACAACGGAGATATATTAAGTTTAAATGTTAGGTGTCTCACCCTGTATATTTCAATGTGTAGAATGATACAGGGTGGAAGTTGTAGTACATACCTACAGTAGCGGACAAAAAACTTACCACTTTTTCGAACCACTCTCCGTCTATTACGTTTTAATATCAACTTAAAACTGCAGTATGTGCCTAACATACATATCTTGAAAGAGAATTAAACGCTGTATAAAACCCAGTCACAGTTGAATTTATTTAATTAACAAACAAAAACCCTACATAACATTAAACAAGACAACACATTTTTAAAGCCAACATAAAGTTACCACTTTTGAACATTATTAAAAGAAATCTAATATTTTGGGGGGGGGGGGGGGGGGGAATTTTGCTTTTAGGACAACCTAAAAAGTTACTAAACGTGGTAACTTCTTTGTCGGCCCCAAAAATGTGTTACCCCGTTCAATGTCATATAACACTTTTGTTTGTCAGTTAAATAAATTCAACTTTAACTGGGTTTTATACAGCTCTAAATTCTCCATCAGAATATGAATATTAAACATACCACAGTCCCAAATGTATGCTAAAAAATAAAAAAAATTGAACAAATCGTAAAAGTGGTAACTTTTTTGTCCGCTAGTGTAGCATTACAAAACCCTAATGGAGTTTGTCAAAATGAGCCTTCGTTTTTGAATAATTTGAGTTTAAAGTTTTGCACGGTAGGAATATATGTTCAAATACGTTAGAGCCTCATCAATCAGTGGTTGTAGCTACGGCGGTAAAGTGTTCGCCTACGACGCTACAGGTCGCCGGTTCGATTCCCTTTGGGGGAAAAGAATTTTCTGTGAGAAAAAACGAGCTTTTTATAATTCTATGATTCCTGTATACATTCAATAAATATATATATATGTCGGAATTGGAGGAAAAGATGAAACCTCAGAGGGCGATTCCGTATTTACAATGACTCTCCTCCTCGCAACACGTCTCATTTCCTTTATTTGAATTTAACAAGAATTGAACAAGGTAATTACAACGCGTAATCGAACCAGAAATTGTAATTCTATTTAAATCGAAAACTAATGAATTCTCGAGAAGGGAAAGTCGAACTATCCTCGATGACGTTTTCTTTCCGAATCCCCTTTTATAAATTCCGCATTCAAATTATCAACCTTTTTTCGGTTGCTAAACTACCACTTCCGTTTCCCTTCCGAGACTACATTCAAGCGCTCGCTAACAGTCTGACGCTTGCGTTTTGCGATTGGCGCCAAAATGACTTCGCATTTCGCAATTCAATCGTACGTGACTTCATGTCGTCTCCGTTATTTATAATTTGGACCCTACTGCCCGAAACGTTGCAGGAGGCGGACATATAATTATTGCTGCCTGCACCCTTACGGCAACGTTGCGTGAAACATTGCAATCTTGCACTGCAACCTTGCTGCAACGAGAGTGTGCTGTATGGGGAAGAGTTAAAAGACACCGGTGGTTACTTGATGAGTTGTTGTAAGACAACCGATTACGTATCTTCTGAGAAGAATGCAAAGCATGAATAAGTATATTCTAAAGCAGAGAATGTACTTAGATCGGATCCTAGATAAATTACAAAATTCTCTTCCTGTGGAAGAGAGAATCGACCGAGTTACGTCGCAGGAACGTAACGGCGCGGGGCGCCGCCGGGTTTGTTTCATTGCGCGTCGTGAGAATCGCGGAACAATGGAGAAGCGACCGACGCGACGACGGAGCGTGCATGCGCACAAAGGAGAAACGAGAGGGCACAATAACGAGGAAACGTAGGACCCATCGTTGTGCTAATTACCGGGTTTCGAAAAACCACAGTGGCACAGAGCCGTCGCTGCCGCGATTGCGAATCGGAACATCTTCTCTTGCGCGGCAACTCTCATTCGAGTCGTTAACCCTCGTCATCGTCACATCTTTGGTTTCCCTGCCATAAGCGCGACACATACCACCGTGTTGACATTACGTAAACCTATTCTAACGTCTGGAAGTAAGATAATTCTATTTGCTCACTGACTTCCGTTTCACTTTATCACGAACATAATTAGCAGCGAAGATCTCGAGGACTGTTACGATCCAAGCAATCATCGAGGTCCTCCCCAGTCATCTGGAGTTGAACGTATCGGTGAAAGTTATTTCTAAAAGATTATGCTTTTATACGGGGTGTATCGGAAATCGTACCATAACCAGAGCGAAGAAGAATGGATCCATTTTGAAAACTTTTCCAGTACCTACTTATCAGTACGCGTACAATTATTGTAGATGAAACGGTTTGTTATCCAAAAGTGTGTCTACATAAGGTAAATGTCCCAATACCTGGACATTTAAAGTACGGCGTACACACATTTGAGAATTTTTCAGTTATACAAATCGATTTATATAAAAACGATTTTGCAATTACATGGGGCATCGTGTGTACTTTATCATTAAAAAAAACACACATATTGTAGGAGTAAATAATTTTGTGAAATATTGAAAATCCATAGACCTTACAATGGCCCAATACTTGGACAGCTTAACTAGTATGTCCCGGCGTCCCGATTTTACTGTCCCATTACATGGACACATAATGAAACATCAGCAATTTGGATGTTTTCTAGAGAAATTAAATAAAAAAACAACACAATAGTTTTTTCTTTTTGCATATTTCTTCTGTATAAGTAATTTATTCAAATCAGTAAACAAACTTGAGTAAAAAGAATCTATTATTGAATGACTAATTTTAAGGTTATGTGTATTCGTGTGTAACATCGACTGCTTAGAAAATCAGATAAATCCAATACTAAAATGGTGTAAACCGGACAGTTCAAGAGAATAAATTGTTTCTTAGGAAAGTGTTACAAATATACCAAATATATATATATATATATATGAATATATTTTACTAAATATTTGAATAATTGAATAAAATAGTTCTTTTTTGGATAAAGAGAATATTAAATGTACTAATCAGTATTATTTGCACCAGTGTCCAGCTACTGGAACGTGTCCACGTATTGGGTCTTTTACCTTAGATTGTAAAATCACATTTTTCGAGCGTGGCTTTGATTTCGAGAACACCGATTTGATGATGGAACCCATTCTCACAATCAGATCAGTTTATTTTTGAAATACATTTTTTCAAAATTAAAGCCCTCTTGGAAAAAAAGTTATTTTGAAACTATTTTTAGACGGAGATTCATTTGCAGTTATACCTACCCTATTGACTGATTCTGCTGATTTTTAATCAGGTGCGCGCGTATCAAACGAGTTTTCGAAGTTGATTTTCTCTAAAACAATGCCCCGTATGACAAAATTTCATCAGCTCCTTTTCAGTTGTACCACGACTTCAGATACCTGTACACCCTCTATGAATCGTAAATCCTCCTGTATCAGTGATTTATTAGAATATACATATACATATAGCGGGATGTGTGTTTATTAATTTAAGTAGTAACTAACTTCTTAATTAATGTGACAATGTGATTTCACGCTCACCCCTTAAGTATTAACCGATTAGCACAAGAAAGATGCTGAGACTTTATTTTTGACAAAAATTTAGGTCCACGATGAAACATCAAATATCCAATAATAATAAAAATTGTACACGTATAAACAAGCTTGAAGAACGGATTATTCATTTCTGCTATCGCGAATGCTCACAGAAGACAAGATTAAAGACCGGAAGGGGGTGGTTTTTTGCTAAAAAAGTTTAAACGAAACTGTCGTGGAAGAGGTATACGGAACAAGCCCCAGTGCATGCTAACCCACATCCCAGGAAGGTCGAAGGAAACTGAGTTTAGTGGGAACGTCGGGGCTCTCATTTCCGGTACCGCTTCTGAACTTCCGTCGCGGGGCCGTTGGCGTAATTGCGGGCGTATTTCGACTTCAGCAATTATCACCGGCCGACGGATCGATAAAATATTCGTCGACTTAGGCTTCGCCGTTTAACGCGCGATGGCCCGAAGGAACTTTGGACGGCGCGCAAACCAGTGAAAAGAGTAATTAATTTATAACTTGTTGGATGAAAATTGAAATCTGACACGTCCCTATTGCAAAACTAAATATGTAGTATGTATGTTCTTCCATTCCCCGCTTCTGAGAAAAAATAAACTCACTGAGTTTAATTGACACAGCTCCGCTATACCCATACAGCACACTTCGTGGCGGCAACGTTGCAGGATGGTTGCAGCAACCTTGCAGTGTTGCATGGTTGCAGCGCAATGTCGACGCGACGTTGCTGCGACGTTGCCGTGCAACATTGCACGGGGCGGACATAGAATTATTGCTGCATCGTTGCATCAATGCTGCGTTGCAATATTGCACTGCAACGATCCTGCAACTTTGCTGCAACGTTACGGCAACGTGTCCACAATGTCGCTGCAACGTTGCGCCACTATTGCGGCAACGTTCCTGCAACGTTGCCAATCATTTTCTCGATTAACAGCACCACTCAAAAGGGGGTGCAAGATATAGGGTTGATTATTTAGGGTTGATCTGATAGGTATTCTGTTGAGTCTCTTGGCGAATGTGCTAGCTGTGACTCTTATTCTGGGTAGATGGAAAAGTAGAGTCAATTATTATTTAAATGCAAACTTTATATTGCTTTTCCTGTAAAATTTTTGTATTTCTCAAATTATTTCACTACCAATGCCAACCAGCGGATGCAGGGTCTATTCTGACCCGTTCGAAATTACTTATGTTACTACTTACTTACTACTTTAAGAAAATAAGAATTTTAGATTGTAGGGACAGCAGAATTTAATACAGCTAAAAGCTTATTCTGAAAACTGTTCGTACGAAATTATATTGCGGGTCAAAATTGACCCCGTGTCCGCCACCCGCAATGGAAATATAAAGAGGTCGTGTAAGCGAAGAAACTTGAATAGCTCGAATGATAGAAAGAACGATTTATTTCTATTTCGACCTATACCTACTCAATTGTAGAGCGCAATAATTAAGCGTGTTTCCATCGATCACCGTGACGTCCATGGATTCGCTATCTCCGGCTTATTCACCCGTTTCAGGGTTTCCACGGCGTAAAAGAGAAATCCCTCGTTTCATTAACATTCACTTCTGCGGTTTATTTTCCCGGGCATGTGAAAAACTCGACCACGGAACGATCCAGCCCGGCGCGGCACGGCGTTACCTTTCTCTAAAACACAACGCGATGCAATTCCAACGCCTGGGATTGCCTCTGCGAACGGGCAAAATCCGCCTGTAGCACTGGCCACGATGATTTTCTCTGAACTGCTAGGGGAGAAAGGGAAAGAAAGGAAACTCGTGCTAAACGGGTATTTTATATTCTAAACCGCAATGGAACTCGATCTGCTTGAAAGGAACGATCCGCGAAAACCTTACTGTCTCGTTTACGTTCCAGCTTCTACTTACAATTAGCTGTCTCTCGCGAGTCTCGCACTTACATTCGTTAAAACGAACATTACTGACATGACAAATCGTTTACACACAAACCGTTCCCATTATCGAAGTATATTAATTTTTTCAAAATTTTTTTTATAAAAATTTATAAAACTTTGTAACTTTTCAACTATGTTTTAGATATCGATTTCGCAATATGCACGATGATATGAAAATTCATTTGATCTCCGTTTCTTTTCCGTTGGGCAGGGGAGTCCAACAACAGGCACGTTTCATTGTTGGAAGGAAAAGTAGATACCTGATTAGGACCGAACTAAATTTCTTTCACGTTTCTTTGATAATTGTACATTCGTAATAGATATACAGTCATGGTCTAATAGTCTTTTTCTAGAAATGTAAATTTTGATATGATAAAATTTGTAGTTGAAAATGAGCGATTTTCCACGGTCGTGGGAACAAAACCGATTTTTTTAAAACTTTTTTTATTTTTTTTTCTGCGATAAATCCCTTGTGGAAGACGCAAAGGTGCGACATTTCAAATCGAAAATTGCTCTTGGGGTGCGATACACCCCGCGTGACCGCGAAGGGTTAACGAATACCGGACCATGCTGCTCATCAGCAGCTTGTGTGTGAATGGATTAAAGGAATCGAGGCAAGAGAACACCATGGTTCGATGGTCATGGCGAGCAGGCAACTGGGCAAGCGAGCCAGTACCTACCACCGCCACGCTTGTTGGACTTTGCACAAGGAAATCGTAGAAATTTCTTCGTAATAGCTGCCAGGTAGGACAGACTCATCATGGCCCCTCAACTTTTGGCGTAAAACTATGCGGAACAACAGGATGCGACCTTTCCCTCCAGGCTGCCATCATTGCGAGCGTCCTATCGACGATTCTAGGGCAATTCTACCTATACGTTATAAAAAGGACGGGGGCACGGAATGGAAACTTGGGTAGGCTTAAGGTCTGTGCCCACATATCCGTTCCGTCTCCGTTCCGCGTCAGTCTGCCATTGGTAAGAAGAAGAGGGGCGTAGAGGGTCTCTTCTTCTTACCACTGGCAGACTGACGCGGAACGGAGACGGAACGGATATGTGGGCACAGACCTTTAGAGCAGTGGTCAAGCGAAAGTTGAAACTGCGAACGGGTAAGAAAGATAAGACAGTTCCATTAGAAAGAATTACCTATATCTTAAAATTGACATCCCATAAATTGGGGGGTTCGCCAGGATAGGCCAGTGGTGCCAACATAATACTTTAAGCCTAGTACTGATATTAAATTAGTTATACAGACGTAAAAATATGAGTTTCGAACTGGTAGGATTCTCATCAGGCCTGCCGCAACGAATCGAACCCAAGTGTTTTAAATAAAGTTTATTCATACGTAGAACACAGCGCTGATAATAAATTGCACTCAGAGACCGTTGCAACGGCGCTAATTGAACAGCGCAAAAATATAATTTACTGTTCTCGGCACGGGTTCTAGCAACACACCCGCCTACATACATGCAGTCAGCGATATCTAAGATCTGAAAAAGCTGATCTCTTTTTAACGAAACATTCTTTTCACCATTACTGTAGCTTAGCGTTTGCGGGATGAAATCTCCGCGAATCCACATTCCTTAATATTCTTTCACGTTCTTTTACATCCCCAACCATCTGCCTGAAGAAGATCGTCTCTTTCAAGGGTACCCTGTATATAAACAGCGTCACATTCGGTCGATCGGTGGAGAAATTGGGATACGAATCATCTTTCGATCTCCCATCGACGGAGACAAACTTTTAGCTGTTTATACCCGGCCAGTCATTGCCATTACCATTAGGATTGATAAATTGTCAAAGGATTCTCAGGTGAACGAGCCAATACACGACAGGCTCGTCCGCAGAGACTTTTTGGTCACCCCGTAGCCCTTTAATCTATCTCGGCTACATTGGTACGCGCATTGTCCGTGCACGAGGAGCACACCGCGTACACTCGCGTAGTACATGGTTCAAGGTCGGCCAGTACACGTTGAAGATGTCCATGAGGTGCTTGCGTAGGAGCACTCACCCTTCGGAATTCGGTGCCGTAATAACTATAGTGGCTCCGGGATGCATAGGATGCCCAAAGGAAAGGAGGCACTGTGTACCTAGAATGATTTATTCAGCACGGTATCGCGAACTGAGGATAGAAGCACACCAGATTCAGATTTGGCGCAAATTTCGCATACCTATCTGACCAACTCTCAGAAGTATTTAGCCACTTGTTACATACGTACATGCAGGGGCGGATTTAGAGATTTTGCGCCCCCGGGCTAACAAGCGTATGCCGCCATTTTCGTGAAATATCATCAAAAAATTTCATTCAAAAGAGTTGAGACAATTTTAAAGTTAATTTAATATGACAACACACATACGAGTTATTTTTATTGCTAATTTGCTACATGAAAGGAAAGTGCTTTCATTAAGGTAGGTTTCCTTATAGGCGATTGGAGTCAGCGGCAAGAATTTCAAAGTCGATAATCTCGAAAATGAAGCGCGATATCAAAAAATCTTATTCGTTTTTCTCGACTTATTTACTTGTTATAAGTCGAAAAGAAAGAGTAATTTTTTTTTGTATCGCGCTTCATTTTCGAGAAAACCGACTTTGAAATTCTCGACGTTGCGTCCAGTCGCGTATTGGAAAACCTACCTTAATGAAAATCACGGGCGATTTGGGCGTAAGTGGAACGCGGCCTATGGTTACACGTACCTACAGCTGGTAACAGAGAAAATGGCATAAAAGAGAACATTGTTGATTATTGCCTGTCTTTATCAAATTGCTACTTCTATTTCTTTCTAACCTTGTCACTTTGATCCACAGAGGAGGCTATTGTTGTTGCATTTTATGTGATTGAACTGTTCAAATTGTAATGACTTGTATTCAATTTGTCGCCTCAATGATTGTCTATATTGCTGGCAATCGTTTTGATGCCAAGAAAACGTTTCGGCCGTCAAAATACACAGTTACATCTCAGAAAGAGGAAGAGTACCCTACAGCTATTCAAAATAAGAATTCAAAATCCATTTTTAAGATGAGAAAATACAATAAAACAGTTGCTATAAGCTAAGGCGAATCCAAGTTGGACCGCAGACATGTGGGAAAACGTTTTGCAATATTTTATTTTTTATCAAATGTACTTATAACAACTGATCAAATACTTTTAAGGGCTGGTGCGCATGTAGGTACGTTTGACAATAGAGGAAACACAGCATTTTCCAAATTTTTGTGATCTAACTGTGACGTTCCTTAGCCCATTGGAATAATTTTTTGGACACGTGTATGCGTACGTGCAGCGCCCGTAGGCGTTCAGCGACTGTGGTTAAGAGACGCGACTGAAATGATCTGCAGCTCAAGGGTTAAAAGTGGTTTGCGAGCTGCAATTCCAGCATTTAATCTCGCTGCTGGCAACCTCTGTTTCGTTGTACACACCTACTTGCAGATACAGAAATCTCTCTTGTGCATTCATATTTTCCAAAATTTCTGGAGCTGCCAGGGGTTTCCCCCTCGTAGATATTACATTGATCCTTAAATTCTGATCCTTTTGCAGCGTTTGAGAGATTCCTTATATTCTATTGTTGCCCATCGGTTGGCAGTGTATTACATTGCAATTTTGGTTCATTTGCAATAGTTCTGCATGATAGGTATAAACGCACCAATAAATGGACACTTAAGGCTAATGAATGAACACTTTTATAAAATTATGTTTGCAGCGCGATTGATTCCACGTGCCGCAAAAATTTTTTGGATATGAAGCAAGAAATTAAAAGAAGTCTTTAATTAATTTGTTGCTTATTTTAATAACTTATTTTACTCGTTTTAATAAAAAATGTCTATTCACTGGCACGTGTTCATTTACTGGTACATCTACCCTGTTCAATACGACAGCACTTTTCGATATTACTGACGATTCTCATCTTTACTTTAACCTTTCGCGGTCACACGGGGTGTATCGCATCCCAAGAGCAATTTTCGATTTGAAATGTCGCACCTTTACGTCTTCCAAAAGGGATTTATCGCGGAAAAAAAATAAAAAAAAATTTAAAAAATCGGTTTTGTTCCCATGACCGTGTAAAATCGCTCATTTTCAACTACAAATTTTATCATATCAAAATTTATACTTCTAGAAAAAGACTATTAGACCATGACTGTATATCTATTACGAATGTACAATTATCACTGGAAAGTTAAAAGATTCAAAAATACGAAAATGGTAACTCAAAAAATGACGCTGGGGTGCAGCGAACCCCGTGTGACCAATTTGTGATTATAAGGTGTGACCACGAAGGATTAGGCCGCACCACACTTCCGTTTTGTTCGTTGAATTATATTAGGCTGCGTCTACACTGACACGAGCAAACGTTAGCTTTCACTGTTCGTAAACAATGGTTCGGGATAAATGCTGGTTGACATTTCATGTCCATACCAAATTAATGCTCATTAACACTTTTGGAGGCAATTACTGAACAATTATTAACACGGCAAGCAGTAACGATGATGGAATTTTGCGTAATGCCGTGGCAGTTGTTTTAAACAGTGAAGCAAAGAAAAAATAGGTGGGAATGTTGGGTTAAACTGTATTAAATGAAACGCCGAAACGGACAGGACTTCTTTATCGCCTCGTTTTAAGAATAGAAGTGCTTTCAAGAATTTCAGACGAATGCGACCATCAGATTTTGGGTACAGTGACTTACAAAAAGTGACCCAAAAAATAGCCTATTTTTGGTCCCACGATTTTGGAACTGAATTTTATGCGAAACGATACCTTATGATGAGACATCAATCGCAGGAAATTTTCAAGTTGAGGTGACATTTTGTTTCTGAGATATGGCAGGTCAAAGAAGTGTGTCAAAGAATGGTTATGGCAGTCCGATAATTTAAACAATAATTACCAGGGGTTTTGCTGACTGCTAACAACGAATTTGAACTTAGATTTTCAAAATTCACGAAAAAAAATCAAAATCAAAAAATATAAATGACTGTGTAGTGGGTGCTTTTTTTTAATATATCGTCCACCATATTTAATCGGCCATTGTGGGTTTTGCTGACTACTAACAACGAATTTGAACTTGGATTTTCAAAATTCACAATGGCCGATTCAACATGGTGGACGATATATTAAAAAAAAGCACCCACTAAACAGCCATTTATATTTCTTGATTTTTATTATTTTTTCGTGAATTTTGAAAATCAAAGTTCAAATTCGTTGTTAGCAGTCAGCAAAACACCTAGAACCAAAAAGAGGCTAAAAAAGGCCTCATTTCTGGGTCACTCTTTGTTTACGAACGATTGCTACATAGTTTCGTCTTTTGTATTGAAATTGGAGAAGACTACAGCTGTGTATAGAAACGGAAGGTGATGCATGTAAGAGCAGAGATATAACGCAAAATTATTCACAACTATGTGCTCCTATTTGTTTCCTATTGCGTTTCCCATACGTATGTGAACAAATTAGTGAGTGACTGTAATTTGTCTAAAAGTTACTTGCTAAGATGCATGGGGAAGATTGTTCGAAGGTCCCCGAATGTTTACTTTGAAAACAAACCAATCGACGATGACACGTCAACTAGTACTGGAAATTTTAATTTCTGTATGATGAATTAGATCTCTAACTAAAAGTAACCCGAATTTGGAATCATTTTCATGGGAAAAACCTCACCCATCCATTGGCAATACTCCCATGCAGGGATCGAAAGAGTTCTGGAACTTTTCAGATCGTGGAACTTTTTTAACAAATGTTCTCACATTATAAGTTCCCATGAGAACCGATAAAGGAAGGTTCTTGAAAATAAAAGTTTTAGTTGGAACAGGCAACTTATAAAATATGAAAATATAAATTTTTCTATAACAGGAACAGATATTTTGTTCATCAGTATTAGAAAAGTTCTCAATCGTTGTAACAAATACTGAATACTATTCAAAGTACAACAACAATATTAAATAATTATTACAGTTAAATTGATATTCCGAATGTGTTGTTTATTTGTAATGTTTACCTACGTAGATAATTTCTGCGTAGAGATTATAGAATTTTTATGCATTTCGGTGCTTATCAAACTATTAATTACTTATTTTATGATTTTCATAGATTTTATTAAATAAACATATGAAGAATATGATATTATATTGTTAAATAAAACTAGTACCTAATAGTTTAGTACTTTTCTTAATCTGAAGGAACCTTTTTTAATAAACCTTCTACAATAACTTGTTTCCATGAGAATTTTATTATACAGATTCTAAAATATCTGTTCCATGAGAACATTTTTTAAAGAAGTTTCATTTCTTTCAATAAAAATTCCACAGAAACAGATATTATCTTAAACGAAACATATAGGGTAACTGTACTCGTAGTTGACAGTGTACCAACAGTTGACACTTTCTATTAAGAAAATATTTTTACTAATACTTTTTCAAACAGCGTATTACTCAAAAAACATTTTTTAATAGAAAGCTTATTATTCGTGACTGAAAATAAAAGTGTCAACTGTTGGTACACTGTCAACTACGAGTACAGTTACCCTAAGTCCCAACAGAATTTTTTTAAAAACGAGAGTTCCAGAACTTTTCCGAGCCCTGCTCCCATAAAGATTAAATAGACGATACAGAAACTTAAATTTCATTAGTATTAAGGCGTTCTTCAAATAACTTCTTAGCGAACAGCGTTGGACAGCACGTATGTACATGTATGTACCCAAGTGTGTTGCCGGCCTAAGTGCCTGAATAACGTTGACAATAGGATCGATCATTCACGCCGAACATGAAAAGTAAAGGTGCATGGAAATGCGCCACAGGTACATTGTTTCCACGGAATGAGGAGCGAAAATGGAATGTGATTAACCACCACGGGGTATATGCATGCATTTACCCACGTTTATGAGAGACTGCAGGTGTTCTGTTTGCCTATCTTTTACCTCCAAGAAAACTTTTAAACGCCCGCCTCGGGTTAAACAGAAAAGAAAGGTAGACAAATACTTGCTGGCTGACAATGAGTCACGAGTTGTTACTCGCGCGCAGAGGTTGCAACCTTAAAGCAAGCATCTTAATGACGGCTTAGCTGCGAATACACTGTCTTTATATTTTTTTGGAGAAAATACAAAAATAAGTTTCATACTTATGTAGAATAAAATTTTTTCCTACATTTAACAATTAATCCAAGACTATATTCAGCGGCCGACTGTTGGTGTAAATCTATCGACAATTTTTTTCTCAAATCTTTTAAGACACCCGCAGCAACTTTTCGTACGTAGAATGGAGATATTTGCGGTATAGACTTTTACCGGTAACTAAAAGTGCATCATAAACCACTCTCCAAGGCAGAGAGGACAGCTGAAAAATTTTAACTTCGAAGGTTGCGCCTTCTGCGAATCGTTCTCGCCTGCGCGACTGTAGCAGCCGCTATGCCGGCGCATGAGTTTCGGCCCTAAGAAATACCACCGCCCCATGTTGGAGGAAAAAAGGTAGAAAAGGAGGAAGAAGGAAGAAAGCGTCAGCATACGTATGGAATAAAAATCGACGACCATCGGGGAGCATAGAACGCTCGACGTCGCGCAACGTCGCGAGGGGCGACACAGAGAGGAGAGGAGAACTGAGTACTTACTCATATTTGCCGACGTAAGCTCGGATCCACTATTGGCCCATCACGTGTGCGCGCACAGAAAATTCCTACCCAGCTGCGGTAGGGGACCGCGCAAAATCCACGAGGAGAGAAGCACGTAAAAACTGTCCTGCGTATCGTTGGAGGCGCGAGGAAACGCTGCCGAGTGAGCCCGGGGCCACCTGTTGTACCCGCGAACGGAAACGAAAACTCGCCGGCCGGATTACTGCCGCTGGCAGCGGAGAGCCGCGAGAGAATTTTCACGAGGATCGATGTAACCGCGATCCACAAAAGCGGCCGACACCTTGACGCTGGACTCGGCGAGGAACCGTTAACTTCGCCTCGGTGGCACCGGCATCACGGACTTCGACTAGACTGCAAGAATTCACCGCTGCTGCCCGATCCCCCTCTAGAATCTCGTCCCGTGTCCCGTGGCAAGGTAGGGCAGGACAGATGGTGGGCACGGGGGGCCGAAAGAAGTCTTCGATCGTTCCTTCGACCGTGAACTACGACCGACTGCCGGTCATGATCTGGCTATTATTTTTTTTTTTTTGCGAAATCGCGCGGATCGCGCGACGTTGGCTTCGCGGCTGGGGCATAGGGCTCTTAGTCCAGTGAAATTAGGATTTGTCTTCGGAATAAATCCCAGCAAGCTAAATTTTGGTATGGGCCTTTATTTGGTCGTTTTAAACAATATGTCAAAAGTCCCCGTCGATCCGAGTGCCGCTAAAAATTTTACAGAGGGTTGAAAAAAAAAACAGTTTTTCGCGAATATCTCGTTATCTAGCAGTTTTGCGACAAAAATAGGTCTCACACAATTTATAACCTAGGAAATTCTCTACAAAAAAGGGTGTATGAGTTTTTTTCGTAGGAGTAACCATTTTCATGTGTGCCGGGTAACCAAGTTTCAACCCCCATACTTTTGACAAGGGAAGATCCCGAACCCGGAAATTCAGAAAATTATGAAACTCTGTAAATATGTAGCGGAAGTCCTGCTGAGTACAACGCAATTTCGTTTGCTGCCCAAATTCGCTCCAAGAGGGTGCAATTGACCCCTGAAAAATGTTTTATTTTGTATTATTACTCGCGAACTGTAGAAGATAGAAAAAAAGTGTTCAGGAAAAAGTTACTTCTTTTAATTAGGACTAACATTTGGTAAATTATAGTTCTTACAGTTCTTACGGTTCGTGAGTTATAACACAAAATCGGAAAATAAACGGATTTTCAGGGGTCAATTTCACCCCCTTCGAGTGAACAAATTTAAACTTTAATCTTTGGGGATAAGTAGAGGATATATAGGTATGTATTACTCAATTTTTGTTGCTGCCCAAATTCACTCTAAGTAGAGGTCCCAATCGACCGTAATGCGCATGCGTCGATATCGTGCGAGAAAGAAAGGCATGTGCGAACTGGTGCGAGCGAGAGAAGTATTGAGAATCTATACTTCTCTTGCTCGCACCAGTTTGCACATGTTTTGCTCTCTCGCACGATATCGGCGCATGCGTATTACGGTCGATTGGGACCTCTATACTTCTCTCGCTCGCACATGTCTTTCTCTCTCGCACCATGTTGGCGACAGTTTCAAGCTTTCAATGAGACCTCCATGTCTATATATATGCTCTAAGGTTTTTTGTAACGCTATAAATTGGAGATATTATAAATAATACAGATATGTGTTTGGTGTTCTTCTTTTCGTCATTTATACAGGTTTCATGGAATACTGTTCGCATTTAAAATTCATGTTGCGTCTTACAATTATAAACTAAAACATCACGGAAGTCATAGCTTTCTGTTGGTTATGTCACGATTTGTGAAACTCTTTAAATGGAGGTTATTTAAAAAATGTGCGGTGTAATTATTTTTTACATTAGTCATGGTTGAATGGAATACTGTTCGAATTTTAAATTCATGTTTATTTCAATTTTAAATTCATGTTGTGTTTTAAAATAATAACCAAAAAAACATGGAAGTCATTGTTTTTAATCGACACGTTCTTTGTAACGCTTTAAAATGGGGTTATTGTAAATCATTAATTTTTATTCGTGATTACTTTAATTTTTTCTAACACTTTTTATAGGTTTTTAAAAGGTTTGTCAATTATACATTATACTTCATTGTGTCGATAAGGTAGGGAATGACATGAAAATTATTTATGTTGAAATCAAAAAGATATGTGTTTGTTGTCCATCTTTTCTACAATTATCCAAGTTTAATGGAAAACATTGAATTTTGCAAAAAAGGGAACCAGTAACGAAGGGGGCGAGCGAAGCGAGCACCCGGGGGTTGGGCGCCGGGGGCGCCAGGGGGGCGTAGCCCCCCTAGTTCAGATATATAAAGGTCGCTGAAGGACTTTATATTTCGCATGCACCACAAGTTTGGCAACTGCGACTTGCTATAATTGTCACTTGTCAATTTTAATGAAACGGGACCCATATTTATATATCAGAATCCGAAAGCTTGCTTTTATCCATGTGTTTAACAAACTGAATAGAATGTACGTCAGAGTTTGCGTCTGCATCTGATTCGAGAGCTGCTGCTGAGAGAAATTTAAATGTGCATATAAAGCCTTGTGCCGCAACAGAATAACACTCGTTATAAACCCGTTTCGTCTATGCGATGTGTGCCCCAATTTTAATGTTATACTCTCACTTAAAAGTTAATAAAATTATTTTGTCCTTATTGCAAGAATTTCTATTAATTTATACCAAAGTAGTAATATTTCATTGCCACTCAGCGACCTATAATCGTTTATATATTTTAACAAAATTTTAGACGAAATTCTTTTAAACAATTTAGAAGGTTCTGAGAGGGTCAGAAGAAATTTTTAAAAAATTTGATTTTTTACCATTGTTACGTACGCAGATCTATCTTTGACTTTTTAACCCTTTCGGGTGTCCGGAATGCACGTGACCTGGCAGGGTCACCGTTTCCTGCAGTGGTGTGATGCAACCGAGTTTTCCCCGAAAACCTAATATTCAATGAAGGCACTCATATCCCCACTACTTTCTAGTCGAATTTCACTGTATAAAAAGGGCCACGAATCCACACTCGGTGGCTCATTTCAAGTTTAGCACGTTTAGACGACAGAGTCTTACGGGATCGAGTAACATTCTCCTTCAAGTATTATTTTAACTTTAACCATACAGTACGTAGAGTTGCTGATAGGTGTTGTAATCATTGAACTCTTTGAGACCCCCGCATTTCTCAGTGCGTTAAGGCTGCCGTCTCATTTTTGTTATGGTCCGAATCGATCGAAGCGTCCCCAGTAAACAAACGGACCCTAATGAAACTACTGCGGTCGATAAAAAGAACTTGTACAGAGATGACATCTCCAGGTACTCTGGGTAGACGAACTTTTGACGCATAGTTGCCACATCGTCTGTTCTCTTTGTCTCTGCCGCGCTGTTGCCACAGAGTTCTCTCTTTCTATCGAGAAGTCTTGAAGCAATACGGCACGAGAGCTACGTCCAGCGTCAGAACCTCACTGAACGTAGCAATAATGAAAGATAGAGAGGTCCGGGAGTGTAAGAAGGAAAGATGGAAATATACCAAACTTGACACAATTTGAACTATCAGATTACACATTAAATTTATTTGCAGAATTGAAAGCCCGTTTCGTTCAAAGTAGTCCGATTTAAATTATTTTCTGTCAATTTAATCGGCAGAATCACTTTCATATTGATACGATGAAAAATAAAGAAATTCTGTTTCTGCATAATCGATGATACATCGCCGAGCAACTCCAGGCGACAGGTTAGACGAGTGAGCGATACAATGTCGCTCGGCTCAAGCTTCGGGGGACCTCAAGAATGAAGGCCTTCGATTAAAAAAATTATTTGTGGCCGACGGATGAATTCCCGTTGAATAAACTGATTCATCCGTGGCGTTTCAAATAAAACTAACTCTGGGTTATTTTTACTCGACGACAAATAAAGATAAAGGCTCTTTAATTTGATAGTTTATTTCAATAATTTATGAAACAATACTATTTGCGTATCAATATCCCTTCTGAACTTCGCATTTCTGTAAGGACACTGGGCATCGCTCGCCGTCTTGGAAGGCGAGGTCCAGTAGGATGCGTAAGGGATACAATGTAAATTCCTGGCGTTCTCCCGATTAAAATCGTGTCAAATGTCATGTAAATCGGACTATTTTTAACGATGTTAGCTTGGGGCCACTTTCATCGGGACGACGGAATCGGTTGAAGCCATTTTCGCAAAAATCTAATGCGAAATGTAGAACGTGAAATTCGTCACTTCCACGAAACTCAGCCAGGCGCGGCATGTTCACGGCATTGCCTTTAGGACTCTAGCGAGAGAATCACGCTGTAAAAACAGCGTATTAGTCAAAAACATTTTTTTAATAAAAAGCTTATTATTTGTGACTGAAAATAAAAGTGTCAACTATTGGTACACTGTCAACAACGAGTACAGTTACCCTATATTTAATTACCAAGTACAGTTCTAGAAATAATCCGATTTATACCGTGCTTGAACTCATTTTAATCTGGACAATCTCAGCAGTATGTTAATAAATAGTGAAAACGTCACGTTTTACAATTTATTAATACATAATCCACCGCAAGCAACACTGTATGCCTCTCGAACCGAAATCAGAAGCTGCCGCCGAACAGCCCAAGTCTTCAGGCTCAAAGAGAGATCGCGTCGGTTCGGGTAAACACGCTGCCGAAAGTTGTTTGAAGCCTTCAAATAAAAGTCGAATAAACTACGGTTAAAGATCGAATAAACAAATTATTCTTCTTCGAATAAAAAAATTATCTTTCGTCGTCGAATGAATTCACTTTGGTTCAGAACGGATAAACATAAAGTATCTTTTATTGGAGTTTATCAAGATATTATCTTTGCCCATCTCTGTTCTTCAGCCGCTTCGTCGTGATTCATTCAAGCCTCCGTGACGACAAAATAGTAATAGGGGAAATGCGGCAACAGCGCGATCTGACTCTCGATACGTATCGGCAACTATGTCTTTCCTACATTTATCGGCTAGCTTGGACTTCCACCGGTTCTGGTGGTACATGGCACGAATATACCATCAGCGCCGGTGACGGAGGAACCTTGAAGCTTCATTCTGTCATTTTTAGGGCTGTCCTGAGTACACGATTCATAAATTCATTATTATTTCAACGTGCGATGCTTATTAGCATTCAAACGCACCGTTCCACTCTGCACTGATGTCTACTGGAGGCAACTATACCCGCAAAAACTTAATTCTTGCCGATTCCAGGACGAATAATGGTTGAAAAGGTTTCGCGTATACGTACACGCTTTTCCTAGCTTGTGTGAGCGTACGCACACATTCAAGGCCCGCCGAGACGGCAGCCTTAAAACCGAGAGGTGGACTTAGGTACCGCGACAAACAAACACTGAAACAATTGTAAAAGACCGAACTTATAGAATATAATTAGTTATTTCTAATTCAGAGTTCTTTTATTTGAATCATTATCTGAATTTCCTCTTCGAGACCAACCCACATAGATACTCCTTTACCGCTCAAGGTAATATTATAAAGGCATATTATAAAGTTACGAGGCTAAACTAACATTCCTAGTGGCTCCCGAGGATACCAGACCCCGGTTCGTCCACGATATCCACCTTCCTAGCGGCTCCCGGGGATACCAGAGCCCGCTTCGTCCGTGAAAAGCTTACCTTCCTAGCGGCTCCCGGGAATACCAGACCCCGGTTCGTCCGCTACTAACAAACTCTAACAAACAAATTCAATCCTCGGCCTCGCAGCCGCCATTCTCATTGCCCTCAGCCTCGCCTCGTAACACCATACATATAAGGACCACACTAGTGCTTATCAGAGACTTTTCTGACTCCCCAATTTTGAATGGGGAATGTCTTAGGACCTGTTTAAGATGGACTAATCCTATTAAATACCTCGGGTCTTTTTCTACCCAATCCTGTTCTTACTGTATTTTCCGATCCACTCATTTTTTCAGTTCTTTGTGACTTTTCTGGCTTTGAGAGACATGTAAGAGTGTTGTTGCTGATTCGTGTGTCACCCGTTCTTTATTGCTGTGTTAAATAGGTGTGTGGCTGAATTGAAGGTGATCGCAGGGTCGAGTGTATTGCGAGGTATTGTGTATCGTTGGCTTATTTATAAAATTGACCAAGTGCTTCGTTCCATCCTAAAATCCTTAAGGATTAACGGAAGCAATTACTTTCTAAGCTTTTTACAACAATAGATTAATAAAAATCCGCATAAGAGCAGAACTTATGTATTTTGTAATAGCTTTCAATTATTACCTGATTTATTGTAATAGATTGGAGTTTAAATTTGCATTTACCGAATATTGAGAAATATGGACTTGGTCAGTTTTAGCAACCAGTCAACGATATAGGTAAGTAATAGGTAGCGTAATTCCCTTTTCTTTTAAGAAATAAATTAATTCTCTGGAGGACAGAAATCGGATAAGAATTGTAAGAATCAACCTGTTTGTACTCGGGAATTCACGTTTATACATATTCACAATGTTTATTGTACTTTGCAATAGTAATCTTTACCGGAAGTTTATGTACTATAAATGCGTCTCTCAAAAAATTTGTACACGTGCGCAATTAGGGCGTAATTTTGTAGTTGCCCTCATGTGTTAAGTCTAAAGGCCGTCGCGCATTCCCACACAGCACACTGATGTCTTAAAGATGTCTGTCCCAGTCGTCCGAGACGGCTTATTTTTGTATCAATTTTTAGGAATTTTTTGCAAAGATACCAATGCGCTAATCCTTTCGTAACTTTAAGGGTACTTTATTTAACATTGTGACAAGTAAACAAATTTTTATAACAGTAAAATTATAATAAATACAAAAAAAAATAGAGCAGTATCTGAAATAGGCTTTTTCCGAAATGCAAAACGGCGCCGGTTATAAAACAAACCAATAAATTTTTTTTCAATTTATCTGCCAATTATAATAATATGAACCACAAATGGTGTAAAAAAACTGCATATTTTAAAAATGGCGAAACTTCAAACATTTTCGCCAAAAATTCGCGTTTTATTTGTTTAAAAACAGTAGTTGAAATTAATAATTTGGTTAAACATTGTGGTTCAGATTCTGAGGAATATTATAAACCAAAAGTGTGCAAAATTTGAAGTTGATTGGTCGAATAGTTTTTTAACTATCTACGGCGCCAATTTTGAAAACGTGGGTTCGAGAAAAACGCGTTTAAAATGCGTTTTAGGTATGCTCGGCGCTCGGAGGCGCGCTGACTCACCAGGCTATAGTATCGATACGGAGTTGAATTTCGGCCTATAACTTTGAGAATATATTTTTTAAACGTTTTAGAAGCGGTTTATGGAATTTTTTTTTTAATTTTTCGTTCGATTTATAAAGTGTTCTCCTCTTAAAGTGCGATTTAGGTGTGCTCGGCGCTCGGAGGCGCGCTGACTCACCAGTAGGGTGGAGTGAAAAAAACTTTTTTTCGATAATCAAATTGTAATAGTGCGGAAAAGTTGTCTACTTGGCCCAATAAAACGTGTAAAAAATTTCAGCTCGATCGGATAATTTCTTCTGTGTGCACCAAAGGCCTTAACTTTCAAAATTTTAGTACAAAACTTAAGAAAGTGCAACTTTCTTCAGCTGGTGGATTCTACCTTTTTTTTTACCCAGGACTATATTTGTTGCGTAAATGAAGCAAAGAAACACCCGTGGCTGGTTTCGGAACGACAGGAATGGCCTGTCGGCACTGTAAAAGTGTAAACTATCAAAAAATGCAGCTCTTGATTAAGTTTTGTACTAAAATTTTGAAACTTAAGGCCTTTGGTGCACACAGAAGAAATTATCCGATCGAGCTGAAATTTTTTACACGTTTTATTGGGCCAAGTAGACAACTTTTCCGCACTATTAGAATTTGATAATCGAAAAAAAGTTTTTTTCACTCCACCCTACTCACCAGACTTACACAGTTCGACAAAATAACTTTTTTCCGGACTTGTAACATTCAATAGCCGTTTCTTATAGGTTTTCGTGCGCTGAAAACGAATCCGCAAACAGTTTGTCGCCATCACCCTCAGTTTTTGAGAAATTCGAATTTGAAAAAAATTTCAAATTTTCAACTGTGAACAACTTTTGTGTCGATATGGTAATAATTATTCCGTTGCTCGTTGCGTCAAATTATTCTATGAACCCTCCCGAATAAAACGATATAAGTATTATTGCACTGTGAACATTTAAATATGTTTAAACAATGATCGAAGGGGAAAGGACACACGAAATGTTTGCTAGAGTACATATTCACAAGTTATCGCTGCAAATATTTGCAACTGTGCATAATTTTTATACATAATTATAATAATCCTATCTTCAAAAATGGTGATGTTAGGAGCTGAAATTGAAGTAGTTCAATCATGGCCGACGATTGAATCCCTATGATTGAACTACTTCAATCATGGGCGCTTCGATTAAAAATTGACTCGGGTTAGTCTTATTCATGACGAATAACACTAAGTCTCTTTTATTTGATACGTCGTTTAAATAATTTGTTATTTAAATAATGCCCATCTCTGCTTTTGTCCCGATAGATTGTTATTGGACAGACCACTGTGCGCTGGTCGGTACTGCACCACTCTCCCCTATATCACCATCGAAATTGTAGTACAAGAAAATAATTATTTTTTAATGACTTTAGCACTATAGCGTTTAAGCAAACTGTTAAACCGTATATAGCAGTAAAAGATATTTGTAAAGAAGTCTGAGCTGTGAAATGTAAATCCACAAACACTATAAACTAGAAAATAAAAAAAAAGTTTATGTTAAACGATTTTATTAAAAATACACAAAAAAATAAATTAAAATTAACTAAAAATTAAAAAATAATTATTTTCTTGTACTACAATTTCGGTGGTGTTTTTCACTTTAACCCTCGTCAGGCGGCACAATTTTACAATGTTAACAGGCGGCAGAGGCACAATTTGCACCCTCACATATTTTATATGAATATTCTCACTGTCGGTATAATTTGTACGACAAATGGATGACATTTAGCCTCAATGAAAATCAATAAAAAAAATTTCCTAAATTTTCTTTTATAATGTAAATTATCTATTGTTTACATTTTTTATAATAAAATAACATTATCATTAAAAAAAATCGTATTCTTTTTTTCTTGCATTATCTTCGTACAAAACGCTGTTATGGATGCAACCCTCGACTCGACCCCCTATCTCGGAAGGGGGTAAATATATTTTTCCGAAATTTGATCTATATAATCTCTAGACCAAAAATTTAGAGATATCACGAAACATCAGCCCTCCACGGCTTCTCGAAAAAAAGTTATCGCAATTTAAAAACGCAAAAGTTACAATTGTCCCTATGCCGCCTGACGAGGATTAAATAAAATCGTGGGGCACCACGTGCAACCAGAAGTTGAAGTATCGGTTGGCAAGTGGAACATCATCAACTACAGTTCATCAATTTTATGTCACATTGCAATCTGTATCCTGTAATTAAAACATTTTGATTCATTAATGCAAATGAAAACTTTCTCACAACAAATTCATTTCGGCTTTTGCTTCTGTATTAAAGGGTAATGCCACTGTAGAGCCCGGAAAGGCAGCCTGATTTTGAGATTTTTTTATGCGAGTATAGTGAATGGAATGCAAAATCTGTTTGAAGGCCTTTATTGTACATACTTTGAAGTATGATCACAATTTTTTTTAAATTTTTTTAATGCAAAATGGCGGCAACGAAAAAAGTGTTCGAAACACAGTGTTCCGCGGCCGGAAAGATTTCTCCTTCAATTCTTGACCTAGAACAAAAAACCAAAAACTTTTGAGCTCTATATAAGATTATCTAGGGAAGTACACGAGGAAAATAAAAAATACTGTTTTTTGTAAGAATGGTGCGTGATTGAACATTTCAACAATTTATCACGTCACTTTTTACCTCAAAATGAAACGTTCAATCACGCACCATTCTTACAAAAAACAGTATTTTTTAATTTCCCCGTGTACTTCTCGAGATACTCTAAAATAGAACGCAAAAATTTTCGGTTTTTTGTTTCAGGTGAAAAATTGATGGAGAAATCTTTCCGACCGCAGAACAGTGTTTTTCAGAAGAAGCTTTTTTGTTGAGCTGTGGCGCCGCCATTTTATATTAAAAAAATTAAAACAAAAATTGCGATCGTACTTCAAGGTATGTGCAATAAAGGCCTTCAAACAAATTTTGTATTCCATTCACTATACTCGCATAAAAAAATCTCAAAATCAGTTATGAAATGTCATGCCCCACGATTTTATTTAAAGTGAAAAAACACCATCGAAATTGTAGTACAAGAAAAGAATTATTTTTTAGTTTTTAGTGGATTGTAATTTTTTTTTTCATTGTACATAACTCTAATCGCCCCTGAATTCCGCAGGCCAATTGTACATCGTGTATGATTAACCCTTTTGCTTCTAACAATAACGATGACTATAGTCACTCGAGGGGTAAAATCACTCTAGAGGCAGAAAAAAGACCTAAATTTGACAATTTATTTTGGGAGTATGACAAACGGAATAGAATTTCTTTTCAGAGCGTTTATTTAACACATATTGAAGTACGAAAAACAATTTTTTTATTGTCATTTTCATACAAAATGGCGGCGACAGAGCCCGTCGTCGAAACCACTTCTTTCAAACTGGGAGGACGGATTTCTCGGAGACTATTGCATGGATCGATTTGAAATTTTTACAGTAGCTTCACAACAATATTCTCTTTGGAAGTACGTAGCCGTAAACTTTTTTTTTATAAACAATTTAATGCTCATTTTTTAGGACAAAAAATCGATTTATTTCTTAAAAAGTGCACCACTTCCACAAAAATTGATTTAAAAAGAACCCTACGTACTTCCAAAGCCAATTGTATATAGATTATAAATTTTTTTTTATTTTTTGTTCCCGGACTCATACATGCCGAGAAATCCGTCCTCCCGTGGCGGTGTTTTCAAGAAAGCTGTTTTCGACAACGGGCTCTGTGGCCGTCATTTTGTATTAAAATGACAATAAAAAAATTGTTTTTCGTACTTCAATATGTGTTAAATAAACCCCCTGAAAAGAAATGCTATTCCGTTTGTCATACTCCCAAAATAAATTGTCAAATTTGGGTCCTTTTTTCTGCCTCTAGAGTGGTTTTACCCCTTCGGGGGTTAGGCCACCTTGGACGGAGCGAATTTGCAGTCATTTTCGGCATTTTTTTTAGCAAGATAATGAAATGAACAAAAAATTTAATATGAAGCCTGTTATTATACAACTCTCGCCGGAAAAAATCGTATTTTTTTTTCTTACAAAATGGCGGCGGTAGAGCCGTGATACGCAAGATCTTGAGGAGCGACGGTTTCCACGGTGTTTAATCTCACGGCTATACCGTTTGACCTAGAACACAAAACCAAAGAAATTTATTTTCTGCATGCCTAAAACTAAGGAAGTACGTAGGGAAATCCAGAAACATTAATTTGTCTCGAAATGGTGACCACGTGGAGAAAAAGTGCATTTTTTTTTTATAAAAGTGTCATTTACAAAGAACATATTCAAGATATCGCAAAACCGCTACGTATTTCCCTAGTTTTAGGCATGCAGAAAATAAATCTTTTTGGTTTTTTGTTCTAAGTCAAACGGTATAGCCGTGAGATTGAACACCGTGGAAAACGTCGCTCCACAAGATCTTGCGTATCACGGCTCTACCGCCGCCATTTTGTAAGAAAAAAAATACGTTTTTTTCCGGTGAGAGTTGTATAATAACAGGCTTCATATTAAATTTTCTGTTTATTTTATTATCTTCCAAAAAAAAATTGCCGGAAATGACTGCAATTTTGCTCCGTCCAAGGTGGCCTAACCCCTTAAACGATGAAAGGAAGGAGGGAGGGTTTAACCCTTAACTGGTATCTTGGGGTCGCTCATGACCCCAAGCACGCAAAGTTCGCTGCAAAATTTTTGGTTGTCTACGTTTGTAAACCGAATTTCTAATTAATTTTATAACAATAGTTTAACTTTCTACGTTTCTATTATTTTATACATTCCCTAAGAACAAAATATTCATAGAGGTTGATCTAGTGTCGACTTTACAAATTTCTTTGTCCTTTTTTATTTAGGGTCTGCCACGACCCCAGTATACCAGTTGCGTTTGAAAAAAAAAACAGTATATCAGTTGAGGATTAATGTAAGTTATTGCGAGGGTAAATGGGAGTTGGTGAAAGTGAATGAAAGTGTGTAATTCAGCGTGTGACAAAAACTTGAAATTCTAAACCAAGTCCATTTTATGACTGTGGGACTAAAATAAATTTATTATTGTTAAAACGTAAAATTTTTAATCTTATACCACAACACAGAAAGTTTATATGTTTGTGTGTTTGTCTGTCACCTGAAAACTTTCGAACGGTAAACTCCGGGGGGGTCACGAAATATACATCAGCTCATTATGCCTGGCTAATCCAGATGAATGGGACAATTTTCACACCAAAAAAAAAAAAAAAATAAAATATAAAATCAGAATCTAAATTCCGGGCGAATCCGAGTAGTAAAGCTAGTAATGGTATAAAGAGAACGCGCAATTGTTATACCCTATTTTCTCGGGTTTTATAAGTTATAAGCAGCTGATAATCTACATATATATAATTTTGTGATTATCTAAGCTTGCGAACAGTATCAATATTTATTAGTTAAGCACGAAACATTATAATTCAGGGCCACAAAGAGCTAAATCGACATCATCGCCAATGAACTGAATCGATTTATTTCGCTGTTGCAGAGTTAGCCCCGGCTTTCCCGACTGCGTGCGTACCTGCATACTGCATCAGAAGCTTCAGGTAAAAATCCAATTATGTATCAAGTAAGACACGTTTCACGTGCTTCTAAAACATTCCCGACGTGCCGCGATCATCTTATATTCCCGTTCGATTCACCTCTTTCAGATGATGAACTGCTGCATCGAGAAGAAAAAGGCGAGAGAGGAGTCCGCTTATAAATTTCAAAGTGCAGACGCTGACGATTTCGAAACAGGTGCTTTTGTTGTTGAATTAAAATTTCCAGCGAAGCTTAATTAAGGCTCAAAGTTCTACGAGTGGAAATAAGAAAATTGTTTAACACTGTTCGCCTCTAACATCGCCCTTCTCTCTATTGTTCTATTACGGAATGCTTGATGCCATCCGATCTTGTCTCCGGCGCGTTTTTAACGCTCCTTATCGCTTCAGCAGAATCAGAAGAAGAGGAGTTTTTCGAGTGCACCAGCGAGGAACCAACAAACGAGGTCGACACGACGACAAGGACGCAATTAAAAGCGAAATATCTGTTGTGGAATAAACCAGCCGGAAGATTGGCCAAACATCCTTGGCTCAAGTAAAATATCCGCAATGTCCAACTCTATTTCTCGGTGAAATCTACGTATCGCGTTCTCACGTTTGCACGCTGATACGTTAGATGGAGACGAATATCCGTAAACCGTATATTATTGGTTTATTCTGTTCAGATTAATCCAAACAGGGGACCCCCTTTATTTACCCGTCACGCAGGATCCTGTGCCAAAAACGGAGGATCAACTTGAGGAAGATACGCAGGTAATGATGCAGCTGGGAACTGATACACATGCTTCGGAAATGAGGGCCAGGTTGATGAGTGCTTCGCTGCTGTCTGACATGGAATCCTTCAAGGTAACAAAATAACGTCATACATATAATTAACAATATTCGTTTTTAAAACTCTTATTTTTAACCCAGTTTTGCTTGTAAAAGTAGTACTTCAGATATTTACAAAATCGCCCCATAAAAATACTCTCTTCTTATGACTCACCCGAGATACACAACTATTCAGTTGTACACTATTTTATCCCGTCATTGTTACGAATACTTCTCTCATTATTACCTATACTTAATAAAGTAATAGTCTGATTACCATTTAAAACCATAGGCAGCAAATCCCGACGCAGTCTTGGAGGACTTCATCCGATGGTATTCTCCGAGAGATTGGGTCGAAGATAATGGCACAAACGAAGGGGATGAACCTACAGGTATTTTTCTTTTTCCCCCAATCCTGTAATTTACGTGATGAAAAATGTTTCTGTGCATCGGTGTACAAGCAAGATGCTAATGAAAGTAAATGTTGCAGGGCGTTTATCAGACCGAATGTTAATTCCAAATAATCCGTGGACTACAACCTGGAGTTCGGCACAGCCTGTTCCAGCGCATCGACAAAAGAGATTGTTCGACGACACAAGGGAGGCGGAAAAGACGTTGCATTTTTTGAACTCAAAAAACATAGGCGAAGTTGCTCAGCTTCTTCTACCAACCTTAACCCATGCTGCGCTTTATACCCTAAGGCAACAGAAACAGGACGCCCTGCCACATCTGCCTGCCGTTACACTTAGCATACTCAACAAGTTGCAGTACGCTACGAAGCCCATTCATCAAAAGCTACATATATACGAGGTATCCCCTGAACCTTATTCCTATAAATCTATAATTTCGCATTATTGTGTAAGAAAAGAGGAAGATATTTCGTAGTTAAAAACATAATTCTCTTCGCTAGGGAATCACTAGGGACATAGAGAGCGTGGAAGCTTTAGTCGCCCAAGTCAATTCTCTACAGCATAAACTGGGAGACAACAATGACTCCAAAGAATTCACGTTATTCCTCATTCAGCTGATGCGAGGGAAAGAAGTGGAGGTGCCAGGTGGCTTCAGGGGAAACATTGGCTCCCGAATCACAACGATGTTCAGAGATGCTCAAAAAGTGCCCGACTCTATTCACTTGAACTAACAAGGGAACACCGCGAACCCGGACTCACCGATTGGAACGCAACTTTGTGGGTTTTTAGAGCGACGCAAAACAAGAACAACGGTGTGTTTCATTTGAGCCCTATTGCCCTTTAAGGGGGTGAAAACTAACCTCAAAGTCAAATCGGCACTTCCACTTTTTCGCGTATAACTCTCAAAGTACAGCGGACCGGAAAAAATGTTTCGAACAAAAGTTTAATGGCGCAATAAGCGCTACAAACTTCCGTTAACAAAATATTTGAAAATGGTTTTTTTCATCAGATATTCTTCTTTTTAAACTCTTTTCAAAATTTTGTTAACGCAAGTTTTCAGCGCTTATTGTACCATTAAACTTTTGTTTGAAACATTTTTTTCTGTCTGCTGTACTTTGAGAGTTATGCGCGAAAAAGTGGAAGTGCCAATTTGACCTTGAGGTTAGTTTTCACCCCGTTAAAGGGCGATAGGGCCCAAATGAAACACACCGTTGTTATTGTTTTGAGTCACTCTAAAAACCCACAAAGTTGCGTTGCAATCGGTGAGTCCGGGTTCGCGGTGTTCCCTTGTAAGACATATGCATGTGAAGTAGCATCTGATTAATGCTTATCTGTGTTCCAGGCTGCGCTTCTAATGACATCAGTCAATAATAGTGCTGAAGTAGATGGTACCGGAGATGATAGATTTAAAACATTTCCCGAACCTTCGTGCAAAGAGTTCATTCTGCGCATTGTGACACCGCGACCTTCGCCGACTTCCATACCGCAGCCACAAAGATTGTACATCTGTCTCAAACGAGACCACATTCGCCTGGCCGGACTTTTCTCGGAGGATACGATATTTTTATAATCCGCATTTCAAATCTATCAAATTGAAGTGTGAATTGATTTTGTACCTCAGATTCTGCTGCAGTATCCAGTATATTCTGTTTTTATTTCTTCAGTTATAGTGAGATCGATTATTCGTGCACAGTGGTAGGCGTAACTTTATTCGAATAACTAGTAGTGATGGGATGAAGTATATTGGAAGTAGGTTCGAATCTGACTCGATAGTTTCGAACAGTTCACGAGTACTTCGAAAAGCAAAACAATACTTTTAAGTAGACTCGATTCTCGACAAGATAGGCTCGAACTCTCTCTCTAACAAGGGAACACCGCGAACCCGGACTTACCGATTGGAACGCAACTTTTGTAGGTTTTTAAAGTGACTCAAAACAGTAACAACGGTGTGTTTCATTTGGGCCCTATCGCCCTTTAACGGGGTGAAAACTAACCTCAAAGTCAAATTGGCACTTCCACTTTTTCGCGTATAACTCTCAAAGTACAGCAGACAGAAAAAAATGTTGCAAACAAAAGTTTAATGGCGCAATAAGCGCTACAAACTTCCGTTAACAAAATTTTAAAAAGAGTTTAAAAAGAAAAATATCTGATGAAAAAAAACTTTTTCAAATATTTTGTTAACGGAAGTTTGTAGCGCTTATTGTACCATTAAACTTTTGTTTGAAACATTTTTCTCTGTCTGTTGTACTTTGAGAGTTATACGCGAAAAAGTGGAAGTGTCAATTTGACTTTGAGGTTAGTTTTCACCCCGTTAAAGGGCGATAGGGCCCAAAAGAAACACTCCGTTGTTCTTGTTTTGAGTCACTCTGAAAACCCACAAAGTTGCGTTGCAATCGGCGAGTCCGGGTTCGCGGTGTTCCCTTGTAAGTACTACGAGAAACGTTAGCGGTACTTCCAAGTATAATCGAACCCTGACCAAGTAATTTCGAACATTTTATGAGTACTTTAACCAGGAGTTTTCTATTCTGTGCAATTACGTGATTTGTCTCTTGTCTTTCAGAGTTCGAATACTACTTTTACGAGATTCGATTCTCTCAAACGTCAAAGTACTTACAGGTACATTCTCTAACCCTGCAGGTACTCTTTATGAGGATCGAAACCAGCTTGTATAACCCAAGTACTCTGGAAGTACATAGAATGAAACGCCAGCTCTTATAAGCAGTATTCGAATCCCGCGAAGCGAAACTTTTGTATTGGAATTGACTCGGATTCATGAGTACATATCGAACTTGATCCCATCCCTAATAACTAGTAACAGATAGCTTTCTATTCGTCAGTAACAAATGAAAGTTAAGTTTTTTGAAACTATTTGAACGATGCTCAACTCTGTCTATTTATAGATTCATCACTGCTTCAATCTCCGAATCGATGAATTTGTGATGAAGTCCAGACAGCTATGAATCTGCAAAATGTGTCTCTTAGAAATTTATGTTCCACAAAACTAGCTTCTCCGGTATTTAATTAACACACAAACGAGACGAGTCAAA
Source organism: Andrena fulva (assembly GCA_946251845.1). Classification (NCBI taxonomy): domain Eukaryota; kingdom Metazoa; phylum Arthropoda; class Insecta; order Hymenoptera; family Andrenidae; genus Andrena; species Andrena fulva. The sequence continues at coordinate 36,249,219 of OX276329.1, forward strand.
TTTCTGTATATGTATAAATAATAATTACTGATATGTAATATATATTCTTTATAGTAAAATAAATCGTCGCAAATATTACAAAGCAGTTTTCCTTCGGAGTAGTTACAACTCTCGTCAAGACCCGCCTAACAGAAATATTCTTTTCTCAAGCGTAGGTGGCGAAAACAAAAAGTCGCGCGCGATATGATCCAGCTCTTCCAAGGATAATTGGGCGTGCAAACGTAGCACGGGATCCTCATCGTTGTCCCGTAAATGCTTCAGTCCACGGTACAATCCGACCAAGTCTTTGCCGAGGTTGGTCAACGTTTCTTTTCCAAGGCCGCGAAGCAACAAGGTACTAACCATAACCGCAGCTCGTCGACATTCGGGAGCTTCGTCCGTTTTTATTACGCAACTAATGCAGTAGATCACCTGAAAGTATTTCTTTGGGTTAAAGATTTAGTGCAATTCATAAAGAATTACGTGACTAACAATAAGTAGCATATCACAAGATCGAAAGGTTCTGTTATCTTCACTTTCTTTTCGCAGTGAATATGGTGGTAAAATCTGCGGTAGAATATTTATATATATGTAAAATAGTTGAGTGTACCTCAATGACGATGTCTCCTAAGCGGAAACCTAAAACTTTACACAGCTCCCCTAGGCACGAGAGACTAGAAGCACGTACTAGGGAATCTGGATCCCTTGTGGCACATAAGAAACCATTCACTAAGATGTTCTTGTATGCTGATGCCATTTCACCTATGGAGTAACACGAATTATTTGTAATTATTCTTTTGAAGTAACAAAACAGAATGTATAATTACGTACCTAAAGCTCGCGTTACTTTTACAAGTATTTCACCCAGCTTGGTTCTAGTTTCAATCGTTACTTCACCAGTCGAAACATGCTGCGGTATGTCAATGTATTCCTGGACTAGTATTTCTATGACCACCTCTGGAAATGAAGTGGCTAAAGCGCATAACCCATTAATCGCTGCCAAATATATAAACGAATCCTCATGTTTCAAATTCTCCTGCAGTACAAAATATATATATATATATATAGTCGCTTCGGAAAGTAAGCTGACACTCTTTAAAATCGCATAACTTTTTTAAAATTGGTCCAAACGACTTGAGTTTTTTTTTAGAAGCTAGCCAAATTAGTTTTCTAGGTGACGTGTGTCGTCGTTTTGAAAAAAAATGCGACTGGTCGGAATAGCGATGAAAATAGTGAAGGTTGTTTTTTTCTTCAAATTTTTTTCCGAGCCTGTAATGAAAAGTCAAAAAAACCCGTTTGTAGATTGAAGTAAGTTGTATACATGCTGAAAATTTCAACTAAATCGGTTAACGTAGCTCTGAGCTAGGGCTGGAACTATTCGAATAATTTAATATTCGAATATTTTACAAGTATTCGAATGCTACGAATAATCTTCGAATATTTGAGTATTCGAATGTTATTATTCGAATACTATTCGAATGTTATTATACTGATGTATTCGAATAGTATGGTGTGAAGTGGGTCAAAATTAGCTTACAAGATTTCACCCTGACAAATGAACCTAATGAACTTGATTTATAATTCACACCATACTATTTGAATACATCGGTATTTGAATACTTAAATATTCGAATAGTATTCGAATACTTGGATATTCGAATACTTGGATATTCGAATACTTGGATATTCGAATACTTGAATATTCGAATACTTGGATATTCGAATACTTGGATATTCGAATAGTATTTGAATACTTGGATATTCGAATTATATTCGCCAAATAATTGAGCAACTGAAGTATTCGATTAATCGAATACCGAAAAATTCGACAAATAGTGCCAGCCCTACTCTGAGCTACACACGTTTAAAGATCGCAGAATAAGGTCGAAAGCCGCTGATTTCGGGAATTTCCGCGATTTTCGCCTTTATTCTGCGATCTTTAAATGTGTGTAGCTCAGAGCAACGTTAACCGATTTAGATGAAATTTTCAGCACGTATACAACTTACTTCAATCTACAAATGGGTTTTTTGAATTTTCATTACGGGCTCAGAAAAAATTTGAAAAAAAAAACGACCTTCACTATTTTCATCGCTATTCCGACCAGTTGCAATTTTTTCAAAATGATGAAACACGTCACCTAGAAAACTAATTTGGCTAGCTTCTAAAAAAAAAAACTTAAGTCGTTCGGACCAATTTTAAAGAAGTTATGCGATTTTAAAGAGTGCCAGCTTACTTTCCGACGCGACTGTATATACACAGCGTTTATAGCGTGTTATAAAAATTTGGAGTCAGAGGTTAATTCCTTTTACTAACTTTAAACAATTGCAAAATAACTGCTTTCCTAGCAGTAGCATATGGATCCATGCTGTCGATCAATTTGGTCAGAGTGAAAAGGCCATGTGCACGGACAGGAACTAGCGGGTCCGCAAGGTCCTTAAGCGCTTCCTCGAACTTGTTCGACGTCTTAGGACTCACTGATAGATCTCGATAATAATTTCGTTCCGATCGACCTTGAGTTTCAATGAGCTGAATCAGTTCTTTCGTTAATAATGACAACTGCGTTGAAACACACGGAAGAGTGCAACACTCCTTCAGGAATTTCACAAAATCACTGAATGCAATCCAATTTAAAGGTTTCCTCCTTTCGCTCAAGATCATTTTTACCAACATTAAACTAACATACAAGATTTCACAGTCGTCCTCTCCGGAGGAACTCTCCCGTTTCTTTGTGTATCGATGAAATAACGATTTTACGAGAGATAATATTGACTTTGGATTTTCTATTTGTGCCTCTTGTACTGCGGATATATTAGCTAAATTAGACAACAGTTTCACAGCAGCCATTTGTTTCTCAATATCCTCCATCGCGTCGTCTTCGGTCGCCAGTAAATTTTGCGCTTCCACCCGATTGCCCAGTTCCATAGAACTCGACAAGAATTTCAGCAAATAAGAAAATAACTCAGTCGATAGTTCAGTGGTGGTGGATGTTAAATCAAATAGGCTGTCGGCGCATTCTTCGTGTTTAACAGTATCACTTGTCCCAATAATTTCAATTCCACCAGTTGGTGCGAACCGCGATACCAAACGACATCCAAAACGTTTGGTCGAATTATGTCCAAGAAACGCAGCGAAAAGATCACTCCTCGGCGATTCCTCGTGCAAAACTCTTAGTACGAGTTGCTTGATTTTCAGTTTCAATGAGCAAGCGCTTCGCCGGACATCATTATACAAGCAGAATAACGGAACAGCTGTGTTCGTTAAGAGTTCGCAAGGCAAGCATTTAAACTTAGCTTGCCCAGTCGCGAAACACTTTGCCAAACATTCTATGCATTTCTCCACGTCATATTCACTCCTTATTGCATCTTGCTCGATCTTTGAATTTACGAGTAGCGGGTCGCATATTACTTCCATGATATTCTTGAGGCAAACGTCGCGATTGTACTCAAAAAGTGCGGTAATACAGCAATTTGCTATTACCGATGAGTGTTGGATCTGTTCCGCGATCAGAAGGTCCAGTATCTGAAAGCAACGCACAATTTATTACAGCGTGTTTGAAAAGTTGTCGCGAAATCACTGATAACAAAGAGTTCTTGGGAAAAAATACTTGTGGACATATAGCTTTATAATATTTGTCAGGATTACTTCCGTGCGACGTAGCTATTAATCTAGAAACAGTGTCCAATTTATTCCAATGGACTCCGAGATCCAAGACATCGTCGCAGATAGCAGCTACGATCGAAACAACTCCACGAGGCTGCATGATTTGCCGAACCAAATATTTACGAGCTTCCCTTCGAAGCCATTTTGGTGCCCCTTTAATACCCAGAATTACGATCAGTTCTTTCGTACTCGTGGGCATTGGACAGCTAGCTAAGAAATTGCGTAGCAAACAAGTGAATTGCTCTTGATCGCTTTTCAACGCGTCGTACAAGTCCGTCGTCATCTCGAATTTCTTTTCGCTTATACTTTCTTGCTCCGCGGACGCGACTCGTTCGGATGGTTTCATCAACGGAGCGTGAGATAATTGTAAAAGGGCAGCCAGCAACGGGCCGATTTGAGTGAGTATCGCTGGACGAAACAGAGTGTCGTCGTACAGCTCCATTAGAGCGTGAACTAGAAACTTCAGCCTCTTGTATTTCTGAAACGAAAGAAGTGCAGATGTAGTAAACGTTGTAAATCTAATGGAACTTCGTTTTGAATCATGCTTCGTAAATAATATCATCGAATACAAAAGCATACGCGTAAATCTGTTACTTCCTCTTCGCATATCTGCAGAGCTCTGGGACATAATTTAGCCATATCGACTCCGACACCAGGTAGAAGAGCGGGTATAATTCCTATTGCAGTTACCAATTCTATGGCAACTTTTAAAGCACGAAATTGCTTAACGCTGATCGAGGAACCGTTACTCGTGGTTTCGGGTGCCTTTATATTTTTCAATACATGCACAATTGTGCGCAAATATTGATATCTGAAAAACCAAACCGGAAATTTAATACATATTGACATGCATATTTTTATTTATACATTGTGCATAGTGGAGCATAATTTATGGTTACAACTGCAAAGGTGATTTGTTAAAAAAACGTGTTAAATTCGATTTCTTCAAAATTGAGCTTAAGGGGACTAGGCAGTCAGAAACTCGATTTTTTTGTTGTTGCATTTTTCGAAAGTACCACCCTTCCCGATTAAAATGCCGTTTGGTTTATGTTAAAATTCGCAAAATTGGAGGATTTTACAGCCGAAGAGGTCGAGCGCGCCATAAACCGTTTCTGCGCGCACGCAGGTAGACTAGATTCCTCTTTCGAAACTTTAAGCGCGTTTTTCTCGGAATCATATTTCCTCTTCGTTTTGCAGTGATTGGGAAAAAACGGAGGTATCAGTCGATTTGAAAAAAATTCAGCATATATGAAACATGTCTAGTTACGACCTGAACCTACGCATAAGTCTGCAAAAACTCCAGGTTTGTCAAAAAAAAAAAAAAAATAGAATGGCTCTTGAATGGCTTCCCTGGCGAAAAATTACGTTTCTTTAACATTTGCCGCTTTGCAGCCACCATTTTTATAATTTTGATTTTTTTTCTTATTCAATAGGTTCAGGGCAGAATAGGGGCCAGGGCAAAGTATAACTTTCAGAGGATATTTCACAATTAAATTTCTTACGGCCGGAATCACTGCAAAATTACAGCGGCTCCAAAAAAAACGCCTACATGTCAGACGACTGTAGCGCTTTCATACATATGTATATAATATTCAAATCATTTCTTTTTTACTGTTTATAGTATTAATAAACATTACCCAAACGTACTAGTCACAATTTGTCTTCATCTCCTTGTAATTAATTCGCAAAAAATACTTGATTTTCGAGCGATCTGACTGCCTAGTCCCCTTAAGGGGGTATTCTGGTCTGACGAGGCGTTTTCGTCGCGTTATTTCGGAATTTTTTTACAAAGAACCCATAAGTTTGATTATTATTTAGTTTATTGCTACATGCTTATTGGCATTTGAACTACCTTTACAAATTTTGTCAATAGAAAAATGATAAAATCAAACGAAGTTGACTGGTTTAAAGTAACAGTGAAAAAAAAACAATGGGGTCACTGTGACCATGATTAGGCTTGTTCTCGTGATCAGAAACAAAAAAGAATGATAAAAAAGTATTGAAAATTGAGCGAATGGCGGCGGTTTGAAAATTAAGTTTCGATTCTCGCACATTTTTTCAACTTTAAAAGTCCGTGAAAGTTTGGAAACAAAATATTTTATCATAATTCTGGTAGGGACGACAGCCAAAGGCATACAAATAAAGAATCTCTTGACATTTTTTGTTTTAGATCACTAGAACGAGCCTAATCACGGTCGCAGTGTTTTTTTTTTCACCATTACTTTAAAGCAGTCAACTGCGTTTGACTTTAATTTTTTTCTATCGACAAAATTTGTAAAGATAGTGGAAATATCAATAAGCATGTAGCAATAAACTAAATAATAATCAAATTTATGGGTTCTTTGTAAAAAAATTCAGGAATAACGCGACGAAAACGCCTCATCAGACCAGAATACCCCCTTAATGAGAACTCCTTCTGTATTTTTCATTTACATTATAGGAAGATATTGTTCCTTTTTCAGTCGTGCTGTAAATTACATTCCACTCTATTTGTAGCTTTCGCACAACCTAACATCAAGGGATTCATTCTCATCTTCGTTTTCATCTCTCACAAACTTATCACATTCTGTTAAAGCAGACAGAGCACTCCTCAAAATTTGTTGCAATCTGTCGTGGAAGTTTTTAATCCCCTCTGCAAAAGATTCAATACAGTAAAAGATTTTCACAAATATACGCATTTCAGGTGTATAAAAATATTAATACCATTGTCAGGTTCACTGACTGTTGTCAAACAATGTAGTATTTCATGGTAGTCCATTTTTTGAAATTAAGTTCTTCAACGTGAACACGTTAAATTACAACAAACCGCAATGTAGTTGTATATATGTATGCATACAGCAAGGTGCAGCAACCTGTAATGTTAATAACAAAGCAGTAGTCGAATGAGCAGTGTCTAATTAAGCAGTAAGCTAAACTGTGATCAATTTCAGATCAATTTGGATCGACTTGGATCAACTGATCAACTGATACCAGGGCAAAGAGGAGGTATAATAAGAGGCGTCACTCGACAAGGACAGAAATAAGCTAGGGAAATCCCTAGACAACCAATTTAAATGCCCATTCGGCAATGATCGCTAAGCTTCGGCAATGATCGGTCAATTTCGGCAATAATCAGCCAATTGCGGTAAGGTACATTTAGTCGATTTAAATATCCCGCTCGAAATAGACAACCAATTTAAATGCCAAGGTCAAGCAAGGACTTCAAAGGTTCCGCCCGGAGTGACGCCTCTTATTATACCTACTCTTTGACCAGGGTGGCGAACTCTTGTTTTGATCTGTAGACCAGTGTTCACAGGAAATTCCAGGGGGTGGAAACTCCAGCAAAACTTTCGGTTTAGTATTTGCACGCCCTCTAAATTATGAAAGATTCTGTTTGAACTAAAATTCAATATGGCGGCTCATGCCGGGAAAATTAAATACGCTCAGAATCTGCGTACTGTAATATGTAGAATAAGAAATACATTTGTTGACGCGTTAAGAAGATTTGGATATGAAATTCAGGTGTAATAGAAAAGTATTTAATTAAATTTGCAGTAATTGAATTTAATTAAATATTTAACATGCACCTGAAGTTTCTTATCTAAATCTTCCCCATCTTTTCAGTTATTATTGGCATAATTGGACATTATTTTGCCAACAATAATTGATAACGCCAACAAATGTATCACTTACCCTACATTTTGTATAATATACTTAATTGTAAAAATACAAGTAGAGGTAAGGATTAGTGAGTGGCACATATTTTTCAATTGAAAATATTCCTTTTATTTATCTTGTATCTAGTTAAATATAACATATAATGTAAAAATATAGAAGTGTATATAAGAAATATAGGAGAAGAACTATGATCTACTTTTTTCTATAATTCTTGGTGTGGTAGTTGCAAGCTTGGTTTGCTAAATACGCTTGAACTGTTGCACTGGAATCTTTACCTTTTAACAGTCTGTTAACATTCCTGCACCAATGAACTTCTTGTCCTCTCCCTGCAAAATCAAAAATTCATTTTTGTGCCTTTTGATAGTATTTGACGAGTACAATCCAAACATACAAGTTTTATGTTTAGCAAATGACTCTTAATATATTTTCTTCTGAATTTAGTAAATACAGTAAACTGAAAGTATTTGATAATAGAATTTATAATGTAAAACTAAACAAACATCACGAGGATTCAAATAAACGCTGTGTATTCTAACCTTAAACCGTACATGAAACTTTCTTACCTGCCACTCTCGTTGCAGTTGCTCCATTCTTCTTCACATTTATTTTAAACTTATTCGATACTATTGTATGCTTCAGAATATTCTGAATAATACACTTAAAAGTATAAATAACCGTTCAAAATGGTTGAAGCGTCCAGAAGCGTCGATGAACTTCAGTAAGTGTTCAGTAAACGTGGTAAACGTGGTAAACATTTGGTAAACGTTGGTAAACGGCGGCAAGCGTAAGCTGCAGAAGTGTGCGTAAGCCAACGTGTATGTACAGATACAAACACAACTATACCGCGACAGCAACGCCACCTAAATTATGAAAGCCTGCTGCTTCCTGTCTAAACGCTATTCCGGAAGTTCCTATCTTATAGCAAATTCGGTACCTCGCACTGACTCTGCATTGGTGCCGGAAAATGACTTGGATTGGTTGATTCTTATAGAGCTATCTTCGTTTCTATCAGAAACAACCAATCCAAGTCATTTTCTGGCACCAGTGCGGAATCAGTGCGAGGTACCGAATTCGCTATTAGTTTCTGCCCCCTGGGAAATTCCCTCGGGTAGTCTAAACCACGGTGTAATACACAGGTGTTTCGACTCCTGTTCAGAATGTGTGACATTTTCGTCCTAGTTCTTCTGGAGGCCGCTAGATTGGCGCTCGAGGACAAAAGGGTGGCGTTCCACTTACGCCCAAATCGCCCGCAACGCCCGTGATTTTCATTAAGGTGGGTTTCCCTGTACGCGACTGGACGCAACGTCAAGAATTTCAAAGTCGATTTTCTCGATACTGAAGCGCGATATAAAAAAAAGTTACTCTTTCTTTTCGACTTATAACAAGTAAATAAGTCGAAAAAGAGGAATAAGATTTTTTGATATTGTGCTTCATTTTCAAGAAAATCGACTTTGAAATTCTTGACGTTGTGTCCAGTCGCGTATAGGAGAACCCACCTTAATGAAAATCGCGGGGTTGCGAGCGATTTGGGCGCAAGTGGAACGCACCCTATATCTCCTCTTTGGTCAGGGCACCGTAATTGGGGGTGTTGCGTGACCACACGAACGTAGCCACGGAAATATATATAATCGATTGGTAAATTAGGAGCGAAATTTGAAAGCAGATGTTTGCGCGTGATGGAGAAAGTATTATTAAGGATACGCGATGCGGGTGGCATGCGTGGGAAAGATCTTAGGCAGAATTTCATTTAACAGACCCCGAAACGAATAGCGAGTTTCTTCTAAGTCACGTAATCTCTTGAGAAGGCCTTGTCCTTTGTTATTCTTTAAGAGTGTCGATTGACTCCAGAAGTGTTGGCGACGCTTAGGAAGTCATAAATTTCCCTCAAGGGTTGTTTTCTCGCTCCTCGGAGCAAAGCCTACTTTCTCTTCCCACGTGGGCACCCCGTCGTGTAACGGAAAAGCGCGCTACGACAGAGTTTCCACCACCACCTGAAGACAGAGGGAAAGATGGACGCCGATTCGCGGGGGCGTACGAACATCCGAAGGACGGCCTACCGCTTGGATCTGATGCATCCTCCATCCTGATTGGACTACGAGGATCTATGGGAGGACTAGGAGGATTCGGCCAACGACTCCGGCGAGGACCTCGGAGGATACTTTGAAACGCTACTCGCAGTCTGTCGCTAACCAGCTTGCCGAACAATTTAATAAATTCCAATATTTAACTTATAAATAGTTTTCTTGTGTCTCATTTTATTTTGAACTTCCCACACTCCGACGAGCAGAGCGGTTCAGCGCTCCACGGGCACCAACCCGCGTTCTGATTTTAAAATCACCGCTGAAATACGCAACAGGGGCACCTGTTGCGTTATCCGCTGGTGTTAATCCATGTATTATATGAAGTTAGCTATAAGTCATAGAGATATCGAAGCTAGATGTAGAGCGGAATTCAAAATCCTTTTGAATTGAAAGATAGATATATTATAATTAGATTCGAAGCGTACGAGAACCTAGGGGTGCATTCAGTAATTCTCAAAACTACAGTTAGGCCAGGCGAGGATAGTAAATAGCTTAACTTTCTCCTCTGCACATCTGCGTGCCAAATTTCGTCGAGCGAGCGGCTGCACGTGTCATAAAAGTACTTAAAACTCTGTCCTCCCTTTCAATAATTGTCGATGTCCTGTTAGGGTAAAAACTCCGGTCGGGGAAGGCTGAAAGTCATAAAGCCATAAACTTTCTCCGAGTGACGTCGTCTTGACCCCGAGGGTTGCGCTTACTTACCTGCGAGATAAGTATATACTGTACGTAGCCTATGTACTACCCCTATGTAATCGGAAAGCGTATCTCGATCACCAGAGGAGAGTGGGAGGAAGCATGAAGGAAGGGCGAAGGACAGCCCACTAACGAAGCTAGAGAGATGACACCGTCTTGATTGGGCGAAAGGATCCGGAGAGGGAGTTAGAGGAAGACTTCAAAATTGAAGGAGTAGGGCACTCGGAGGTGACAAGCGAAGCGTTATTAATGTAAAAGATCAGATCAATCTTGTTAGTAGACCAGCTAACAGCTATTTCTGTATTTCAGAATATATGTACGTATTCAAAAAGTCTAATTGAATAAAGTTCTTTTATTTTGAAATACCCGCGCACTCCAACGAGCTGAATGCTTCAACATTCCACGGGCACCAACCCGCGTTCCGTATTGAGAATCACCGCCGGACGCGCAACACACCCACCCTGGCCGCAAGTGGCCGCAAGCGCCGTCAGGTGCGTGACTGTCGCGAATTCGCGAATGAAGTTTTTCGATATCGTAAATATAACCTAACAAAATAAAAGAATAACATACTTGAATATCTAGTTCTGCGAATAATTATAGAAAATGCCAAATTATGATTTTATCATATATATATAATATTTTGAAATTTAAAAAATGGGAGGTATTCTTCTTCGTGACAGTTTTTATCGGTCTAAAATGGTCCAAGATCATAACCTTCAAACCGGACGTAAACCATTTAACAGAATTAGAAAAGTGTCCAGCATGCTTCGGCATTTCGGCGTGCAGTTACATTCACAAAGTGGACATTACGCCGCGCGATTTCTATTCCGCATTTTCTTACATCTTCGGGGCGAAAAATGTATTTCCCGGGACTCTTAACGGAAGTAAGGTTATGTTGAAAAAGTTGGCGCATACTTCAGAACTGAACGAATTTGATCGAATTCTTTGCGAGAACAAAAACTTATCTCGCATTTGCGCGAGGAATTCAGAAAAAATAGATCACGGAAATGACGTGAATTTCTATGAACTTATCGAGCAACAAGTAACTTTACACTTTACAAAGGACCACTTCAATCGTTTGAGGGTTTGCCCTAGTGTAAAACACTTAAGCAATCTTTTGCATCAAATATATCTTAGTAATGAAAATTATGATTCAGATGCACTTGACATCAGCATTTGGATGTTAACGGTACTTAATCCTGAGCCTCTTCTTCTTCAGGTACAAACATTAAATTAACACCAATTTCAATGTATACTAGATATCTCCTGTGGGAGATAGTTGCAGGAATAAGATTCATAAAAAAATGTGTGATGTTCAGTTATTTAACATTCCTGAGTCGTGAATATCTTTAGCTTTTATGTTTGTGCATAGATATTACCTTCACACAACAACTGGCCTGTACCAAAATATTATGGCGCGTGTGGTCGCATTATAATTGAAGAATACGCGGGATTACCATTGACGTCTTATTATAACGAACCATGGTTGCACAGGGCCAAGATAGCCTCGGGTCTTTTACATTCTGCTTACATGTTCACTTACGGCAGCGACGAATTTGGTTTTTATTTGACTGATATCTCGGCTGATAATATAGCTGTCGATTCGAATCACAACGCAAAGTTTGTGGATTTAGAAAACGTAATTGTTGTTGATAAAAATGTTGCGCTCGAAGGTAATAGTGCTGTTAAATTAACAATTGTTGCTTTCTAAAATCGAACGAAATTTAAAAGATTTATAAATGTACCGTTTAGAGAGATCGACGACGTGGAATCAATTACAGGAGAATACGGAAAGTTTGAATTGCTCGGAATGTATAGTATTTTCCCCCATTGATATATGTAGTCACAAAGTCAGCGATCACAATTATTACGCGATATGTAAGGTCAGTCGACGTCAGAAAGTATGTTTGGTGGGGAAGGAAGCATTCTACCTTCGCGTCATTTTTGATGAAATTTTATATTTCTAGACATTATTAGCATTGAATATAAATGACAATGTGCTACCTGGTGGTCTTCTGCACGATGCACCTGCAGATATACTTAAGACGTATCCAAATATGCAATATTTAATAGAACAATGCGTTACACCGCAGAAACCATTTACTAGAATAACTGCTGGAATGCAGCTTAAACAGTTGTTAAATATCATAGTTCAAGGACAAGATTGAAAGTGCATATATATTGAATAAAAACCATTTAATTAACAGATTAAAAGGATATTTACAAAATAGTAGTATCATAGAAAAGCTTTACATGACGTACAAAAGTAATTCTCTTTCTCTCCCTCTGTGGTACCATATTTCCTAACATCTTAATATATTTCCTATATATTACATACCATAAGTTATAATTTATGCAATGTTTCAAAAAAGGGAGTATAAACTTTCGTAATTTTATGTCTATTTTCTTTTAATCAGTACCGTGTTACAAAAGTTTAAAGTCTTTCCTTCGAAACGGCCTATATATATCGTAAAACAAACATCTAAAAAAATACTTCTTTAAAAATTATAATACTGTCTCGAAAAATTGAGTTAAATACTCAATGATAAAAGAATGTACAAACATCTTATTTAAATATAAAAACTGGACCAATACGTGCGATTATGTGATCAATCCACTATAATCGTATTTAACAAATACATGATTCAATTGTCTAATAAGTAAACGAATGTACAATTTATCCATACTATTTTTATTTCTTGGCAAATTCGCAAAATGTGGTTGCTTTTTATAAAATTAGTTTTTGAAAAAGTGATACAGCGTACACCGAGTGCAAGCCAAATCTCGGACGCCAGCCGCACTCGCATAGTGAAAGAGCCAACCAACGTGACCGTGTAAATTCGCCTTAAGGCGCACCCCTAACTTGATTGACTTGATTGGCTCTTTCACTGCGCGAGTGCGGCTGGTGTCCGAGACTTCCTAGCACTCGGCGTACACCTTTTCTAGAAGTTCGTTTTCTCTCGATCCAACTAACACGAAACCTTACGTATTTTTTAATGGTATATTGTATTTGGTAATCTGTGCTTCTAATATCGATATCCTCTGTTGTAACTCTACTATCGTATCGTCTTTCTCTGCAATGGAATTTCTCAATTGAGCTATCGTCACATCTTTGTCTTCATTTAAGTTTTGTAATAGTTGACTCGTCGACGGTCGCGTCTTAGGATCTACTTGCACTAATTGACTCACTATATGTGCCTGTAGGAGTATGAATTACTTTTATCTTCAAATATTCTTGCAATTCGAACTATTAGCTTCTGTTTTAGGAACATACCCAGTTGGGATAGGTGGCAGTTAATGTCGTTGGTATTTGGCCTTTTCTCAAATTGCTAATTATTTTCGTCCGCTCCATGTGAGTCTTAGTATGTACTAACAATTCTAAAAGGACTATTCCTAGACTATATATATCGCTCTGAAACAGCATAAATTAACTGAAAACAGGCATTAACATTGATGCAGGATTCGAGTAACGAAACAGTACTTTGGGATCACACTTTCCCTGGAGTTGTTCCGGCGCGGCGTACATGTGTGTGCCAAGCACGGAGGGATGATTTTCCCTTTGCAATGGACAAGCCAATCCAAAATCTCCTAGCTGTATTTGTAGATCACCTGACGTTGAAATGAATATGTTGCTCGGCTGAAATGAAATAGAAAATCTGTGTACAGTAGAGCGTCAATTATCCGAACCTCGATTAACCGAACGGAGAACTTCCCCTACATATTTACAAAGTTTCATAATTTTTTGAATTTCCGGCTTCGGGATTTTCTCTTGTCAAAAGTATGGGGGTTGAAACTTGGTAACCCGACATACATGAAAATGGTTACTCCTACGAAAAAAACTCATAGGACCTTTTTTGTAGAGAATTTCCTAAGCTATAAATTGTATAATAACTATTTTTGTCGCAAAACCGCTACATAACGTGATATTCGCGAAAAAGCAGATTCCCGTCTAATCTCGCTGGACTATAATATAAATTAACGCAGTAGTACTCCTGTATTTAATAAGTAATTTTACGTGTAATTCCTATGGTTATAAACTGTGTAAAGTAGATGCATGCTTCATTCTCCGAACTCTTCGATTATCCGAACAATTCGAATTTCCGAATCACCTCGGTCCCAAGCCGTCCGGATAATTGACGCTCTACTGTAGTTCGGCAAGCACTAGAGCAGATGTTCCGCAAGTATGATGCTTCGCTTCAAGCACAGATCCGTTGTTTGTTTTTTTTTTTTACCTTGACATCATGATGCACAATTCCGCGAGAGTGTATGTAGTCCAAGCCACAAAGAATTTGCGTGAATATTCCAATGATTAGTGTCTGTGAAGACAGCTCGATCCTTTCTTCGAGCCATTGTTGAAGTGTCCTCTCGCAAAGTGCCATTTGGATGTACAGCGTTGCGTACTTTTCATTCTGCGGAAAAAGATTACGCTTAATTTTACTTAAATTTCGCATAGCTGGGAGAGCTCAGATGAAAAATTCGTACGAACCACCTGGGGTACGTATGGGCAAAGTCTCTTGTTAGATTCGTCATACGAATCGGTACCGTCGGTATAATTTGTATTATATTCCGTTTTGTGATCCTGGTGCTTACTATCGCTTCTGAAAGATATACTATTCGAATTGGTCTCCTCTGTATTTTTACTGGCAATATTCTCGTCTACTATTCGCTGTCCTATAACGTTAGTCGAAGTGTTAAGTTCGTCGAATCTTTCGTTAATAATATCATTAGTTACAGAATTTGTCAACCTTGCATAGAATGGTTTTTGTTCTGTAATTTCGGCATGGATGTACATACCAGACCTAGAATTTATCTCTTTACTATTTTCTGCATTTTCTTTTCGACTCTGACTGCTCCAACTACTACTAGAACTCGACTGACTCTGTATGTTAAAGTTTTCACTCGTGTACGAACTGTGTCTATCTATTCTTTTGGGGTCTATGGAACTTGGCTCGCCCCGAGCGTGACTCGGAAATGGTAGGCTTGGTATAAAGTTCGACGGTAATGTCGGCTCAATCCATGCCCCTTTATATGAAATTATGTTGGTGTGATTTAATTTAGCCAGAGTCTTCACTTCTTCGAGATGTTGCATAATACTTGTAACTCTGCCGGAACGTACTACTATTTTCTTCACTGCGTATTCAATGCCGTCGAGACGGTGCAAAGCTTTAAAAACGTTACCAAATCCTCCAGCAGCAATGAAACTTATCTCCTGAAACTCTCGGTGGTACCGGGACCATTCTGTCATTAATAAGCTATGCAAAATAAATAGGCAAGGATTATATCATTGTTTAGATGTACAGTAGAGCGTCAATTATCCGAACGGCTTGGGACCGAGATGGTTCGGAGATTCGAATTGTTCGGATAATCGAAGAGTTCGGAGAATGAAGCCTGCATCTACTTTACACAGTTTATGATCATAGGAATTACACCTAAAATTACTTATTAAACACAGGAGTACTACTGCGTTAATTTATATTATAGTCCAGTGAGATTAGACGGAAATCTGCCCAATCTACGGAATAATTCCCACCAAGCTAAATTTTGGTATGGGCCTTTATTTGGTCGTTTCAAACAATATGTCAAAAGTCCCCATCGATCCGACCGCCGCTAAAAAAGCAACTGTTTTTCGCGAATATCTCGTTATCTAGCAGTTTTGCGACAAAAATAGTTATTATACAATTTATAGCTTAGGAAATTCTCTACACAAAAGGTCCTATGAGTTTTTTTCGTGGGAGTAACCATTTTCATGTATGTCGGCTTACCAAGTATCAACCCCCATACTTTGGCAAGGGAAAATCCCGAACTCGGAAATTCAAAAAATTATGAAACTTTTAATATGTAGGGTAATTGACGCTCTACTGTATACAATATTTGTTCTTATAATTTACTTTAAATATTATATACTTAGGAACTTGTAGTGCACTCTCGCACCCAGTTGATGCACGTGCAACTGTAACTAAATGATAGAGCGCACGCTGATATTGACCCCTTAACTGTTCGAATTCCATCAGATTGTAGGAACTGTCAATTAAGTTCAGTTCGTGAAGCTTATCGCAGATCGCTAGAAATGGATGTTATGAAAGTTCATTCATGAACTTTGAGCAAGTTACATAATTTGGAATGGAAATGAAGAGTAATTTAATCTCCAGCGCCCAAAATTTGAGGGAAGAGAAACCAACATTATTCGGTATTAGGAAAGTAATCAATTTTAAAATAATTCTTCAGGACGAAAGACATCGAAGTCTTACAATGTATTTTACTGAACGCAAAGTGTGATTATGCGATTGCACGAAATAAGAAAATCAATGTAGTATTTCCATGCCAAAATTAATGCACTTTATTTCACAACTTTACAAAGAAAACAGAATGTAATATTAGAAGCAGCGAGCGAAACTTAATCTCTTTCAGAAATGCAGATAAATTACCGAAATATAATCTGTTCCTACGAACTGTATCACTTTCGAACATCGTACAAAGTTGTTCTATGAGTGACTCGATTAGCAGACTAGTGGAGGATGCAGCAATGCTCACAACTTGTCCATTGGTTTGAGAGCTATCATTGTCCACGCAAATTGTGGTTCTTGTATTATTACCTAGCAATAAATACGATGCACTTAATAAAAGGTCAATTGTCAGAAGAATATAATACGTATACCCATTTAAAACATGTTGATTAGATCGTTTTATACTTGACAGTTCTTTATTAGTCAATTGATATCTGGTTGTATGTTGAAATCAACAATCGCACAATTATTACTTTCAATTAAAACAATATATTTAAGAAATAGCGGTTTTGAGCGAATATTAGACAAACGGATTGATTTTTCATACACAAACTATGGATTCGGATGTATTTTAAAAATGAGCGGGGATTTTCAGGTTATGTTACATACCTCTATCGAACGTAGATATCGTGGGCAAGGTGTCCCAAGGATTGGACAACGGTGTAGAGTTTTCTTCCATTATCAAATTTATTTAATTTCCATATCAATATATTTACATTATATAAAGAGCAAGCGCATGCTTGCTGATTCTTACGCTCGCTATCTCCGGATGAGTGTTGTGGAGTGTTGTCTGGCAGTCATCAGTCATGGCACTCTTAAATCTTACGTACTCTTAACATCACCTTACATTCAATATTCATAAATTTTTGTCACAAGCATTGGGGTCTGTTCGGGGCTCTAAAAGTCTAGAATGTTCTATTCAGTTCTATTCTAATTGTAAGTTCTAAGTGTTGAGTGTTCTAAAGCTCACTTACCATTTCTGGGTCGCATGCAACGTTATCAATTCAGAGTGGAACTCGATCGCAGTCCTACTAGCGATTGGAATTGAAACTGCATGGTGAAAATTGTTACGAAAAACGCAAATCTGAATCGATCTGGATTAACACTATTAGCTAGTTACTGGATAGTAAAAGCGACAATAAGTGAACGCTTCAACCAGACTTATTGTTTTTTCTATTGCTAACTTTACCGACTTCGGTGATTGTGTTATATCACAGACCAGGTATAGGGGTGTAGACACGGGTAATGCAGCGATCTGTATACCGACACAATCTGGCCCGAAACATGGGTTTGGGATTTTTCGTTTTTCGTCCTTATATGAGCAAATCTTTGGCTGGGTTCGGACTCATTCGAAAGAGGAAGGTTCAATGCAGAGCGCTCTGATCGTGGTTCAACGAGATTGTGTTGATATCGAATAATATGAGTGTCCAAAGTAGAGCAAAACTCGAGAAAATACACCCGCAGGGTCCAAGTATTTTTAGGTCACTAAAAGAGTTTTGTGACTCAAACGGTGACCAGAGCGCTCTGCATTGAACCTTCCTCTTTCGAATGAACCTTTATTGAGCTCAAAATCTTCTCATATAAGGACGAAAAACGAAAAATCGTGACTGCATTTTCAAATACGAGTTCCGCCATTGGGATTTCCTTATTGCCGCTAAAATTAAATGCAGTTATATCGGGTTAGCTGTCACATGTAAAAACTTTCAAAAAGTAAAAAAAGTTACGCCAAGTACATGAATTATCTTTGTAAAAAGAAGTGAGATCCCCATAAAAAACTTTCGAAAAGTAAAAAAAGTTACGCCAAGTACATGAATTATCTTTGTAAAACGAAGTGACCTTCGAATATTCGAACTTCGAACCTTCGAATATTCGGATCTATCGAATTTCTGATTGTACCGAATAGGAATCTGAACATGAAATATTTGTTGACAGTTTATCGTGAAATTCTTTTCATATTGGCCTTTACAATTATTTGTTTTTCAACCGATAAATTTGGAATTTTATTAATCTTTGGTTTTATGAATTTTGCAACGAAAAGTATAAATTCTATTTAAATGTAGGGACCTAGTGTATTTAAAATATAAAATGTTGAATCATAATGCTCATTAATAGCAGTAGTAGTAATTTTATTCTTTGCTTCCTTTTACGGGATAACATTGTATCATTCATACATTTTATCCTTATTCGCTAAGGTGTCTTATCTATCTTACTTTACCCCCCCCCCCCCCCCCCCCCCCCTTCGTCCATACACATGCCTATATCCATTTACACATCCACATTCACCACACTTAGCTTAGTTGTTAACTATCCTATTTACAATTATTTACAATGTTTACATATTTTATCGTTTTTTTGGACTTTATAGATGGTGTCTATAAAGCGAATAATACTCTATAAATTTAGAAAAATAACGTTATAGTAACGAGGGAAAAATAAAAATATTATAGTTCCTCAAAATCGTTTATGGGGTTTTAGCTTCCTATAGAAAAGTCTGCTGATACTGTTTGTCATCCGCTTATGATGGGACACGGGTGGGCCTTAAGGCGGGATCTCCTACCTGCGACTGGTCGCTGCGACTGGTCGCAGCGATTTGACCCAGCGACTGGCCCCAGGCTGAATCTCCTTTCCTGCGACCAGGGGTGTGCGGATACCCGACTTTTCGGGCTCGGGACGGGCCGGACACTTTCGGGCGGGATCGGGCGGGGTCCCGATATTTTCGTATTGCTCGTGATCCCGACGGTTTCGGGATCCCGAGACTCGATTCGGGCTACAAGCATAGCCGCCATGAGCGGGCAATTTGATTTCAGGTCGGCTCGGCAAAACTCGGACGTTTAAACTGGTTGTCTATTCGAGCGGGATATTCAAATCGACTAAATGTACCTTACCGCAGTTTGCTGATTATTGTCGAAGTTTACCAATCATTGCCGAATGGGCATTTAAATTGGTTGTGTAGTGATTTCCCTAGTTTATTTCTGTCCTTGTCGAGTGACGCCTCTTATTATATCTCCTCTTTGCTTGTAGCCCGAAACGAGTCTCGGGATCCCGAAAACTTCGGGATCTCGAGCAATACGAAAGTATCGCGACCCCGCCCGACCCCACCCGAAATTTCCCGACCCGTCCCGAGGGCCAGGTACCCGAGCCTCGGGATGATCCGCACACTCCTACCTGCCACCAAGTCCATTGCCACAGTGGGGCAGAATCCCAAGAAACAAGGAAATGAGTCAGAATTCAAAAGTTGTGGGAGGATTATGTATTTTTATATATTTATGATAATAATAATAATAAATCGTGTTTATTCTTTTATAATATTTGATACAACGCAGTGGAGTTAGAAACGCAAAGTACCTACAGAATGGGCGAGGCTCAGCGTCGCTGTTATTCATGCCTGACCCGAATATTTCTTGCAAGCTAATAATGTGAGCTCCTAAAAAAAGGTAAAAACCCAGAAAGAAGACCCAAAAAGAAGCCAGAAATAAAGATTTTAAAAATTATAGAAAAAATTGTAGCTAAAAATATTCTATCCTCCCAATGGCCCACCTTCTCTCACATCTGAATACGTCAGCGCGTGCTTTTGTTTTGATATTCCAACGCGTGTTTATATTCGAGAGATAAGAGATCAATCTCGAATTTGTAGGGAGGACAAAGCAGGCGGCACCACGCGCAGTCAGCGGTCCACCCATTATCTTCCTGCGGCTCTCCGCGAGGCGTACTGGTCTTTCTGCAGAATAATTTCGATTCCTACCCCATTGTCAGGGAAACATTCTTCGATCTAACATAAGAACATCTTCTTCTTTTGGTAATTGTGCGGACCATAAAATTAATTTTCGTCACGGTCAACGTTCCGACCATACTTATTCTTTTATACTGTAGCGAAACACGGTTTATTGCCTGTCGAACGTAGAGGAATTAGCTTGTAGCAATTGGGGATTAAGCCTAAAAATTGTTCAGCTGTTCTGAAAGTTACTTGGCAGATATTTCCTAATTACTTTATATCGTGTAGGGGGCCAAAGGTCTAGTGTAATAAAGCTGTAGTAAACCGTGACCCGCTAACAATCCGTTTAGGGCATCACTCACCACGCTACATCATGGAACTTCGCGCGTGTGTCAAACATAAACACGTGTTTACACATAGATCAGAAGTAGGCGTCATGATATTTTTACCTTTTTTAGGTGCTCATATTAGTACTCTACAGGTAACATATAAAAATACATACTCCCATATCTTTTGAAATCTGACTTATTTCTTTATTTCTTGGGATTCTGTCCCACTGTGGCAATGGGTCGCAGTGCGACTGGTCGCTAGACTCCCTCCGGAGGGAGTCAAGCGACCGGTGGTCGCAGTGCCCAGCCTGCGACTAGGTATAATGGGAAACAGACCCTATCGCATTGTGTTGCCTCTCGAGTAGCCTAGGCTGGTACTCAAACAGACTCGCGTCAGGCTCCTATGTCTGGCGCATACCCGACGATCGCAGACGCTTGTAGGAGAACAGATGAATGCTTTCCCATTGAACCAGTATACTGCGACCGGTCGCTGCGACGAGTCGCAGCGACCAGTCGCAGGTAGGAGATCCCGCCTTTACCCAGATAGCACTCGACGTCTATGAGCCGTCTTTAAGACGTCTGTTTCAGACATTCAAGACGTCTTAAAGACGTCTGCTATTTTCTGAAAGACGTCTTAAAGACGTCTATAGACATTTTTGAATGTCCTGAGTCAGTAAACCGTACGTCTTTAAGACGTCTCTTGAACAATTTGTAGACGTCTTTGTAAGACGTCTTTGAGACGTCTTATAAACGCCCTGTAGACGTCTTTTAAACGTCGCGTAGACGTTCATTTCAAATTTTCAAGACGTCTTAAAGACGTCTGCTGTTTTCTGAAAGAAGTCTTAAAGACGTCTATAGACATTTTTGAATGTCCTGAGTCAGGAAACCGTACGTCATTAAGACGCCTTTTAAACGCCTTGTAGACGTCTATAAGACGTCTTTAAGTTGTCGTGAAGACGTCTTAAAGACGTCCATTTCAGACTTTCACGACGCCGCAAAGACGTCTTTGCAAGGTCTTTATTAGGCCTACTGCAGCTCTTTAAAGAGATATTAGAGATATTAAGCGTGACTTGATTCGTGTTAATGAAATTAAGTATTTTTAAAAAAGAAGCACGTCGAGTAGCTGCTCTTGTCCTCATTTGAGAGAGTCAATTTTCATGCTGCTCAATATTTTCGTTTCTTCATAAAAAAGAAGAACGTCTTGCAATAGCGAATGATCGAGACATTTTTTGGCATATTCAAGTTCAAGTCGAAAATATAAATTTCCTTCTGCAAAAAACGCCGGTACTAGAGAGTGGCGATATATGATCTGCCCGGCTCTCTTATAGGCATGACTGCTGAACCCACCTGCGAGAAGCGCTCGGCCCGGTCACCGCCTGGCGGTCGCGTACTATCCATGCGTCTTTAAGACATCTAAACGAAGTCGTTTAAAAAACGTCTTGGCATGGACGTCTTACCCCGGGTCCACACCAAGGCGAACACGAACAAAAACATTGTTCGCGAACTTTTTCGTCTGTTCTTGCCAAGTCCACATCCCTGCGAACATGAAAAAAACTCAGCGTACGTTCACATACGGTTCGTACGCTGAGTTTTTTTCATGTTCGCAGCGATGCGGACTTGGCAAGAACAGACGAAAAAGTTCGCGAACAATGTTTTTGTTCGTGTTCGCCTTGGTGTGGACCCGGGGTTAGAGACGTCCTAAACACTTACTCGGAAAGACGTCTTACAAGGGGACACTAAGGTCGACGGGAAACGGATTTTCCTGAACCTTGCAGTATTTGAAGATGTCGCCTCCGAAGTTAATTTGGCAAAGCAGTAGGGCGCGCTTCTCAAGATTTTCCGAGAAAATTGCATTTGAAAATCGTTTATAGTGTGTGCTAGGTGCCGCAAAAATGATTGTTTTCCATGCTTTTATGATGAATATCACCCTGGCTCGTGTCATACTAGCATGTAAGTAAAAAAGGGAAAGTAAAAAAAAAAAAAAAAAAAAATAAACTGAAACTCGAAGAAAGCTAATTGCGAAAATAATTCGATTTTCAAATGCAATTTTCTCGGAAAATCTTGAGAAGCGCGCCCTACTACTTTGCCAAATTAACTTCGGAGGCGACATCTTCAAATACTGCAAAGTTCAGGAAAATCCGTTTCCCGTCGACCTTAGTGTCCCCTTGTTAGAAATGTCTCCGCACAGACGTCTTAAAGATGTCTTAAGGGGTTAGGACACAGTAACGAGCCAAGAAAGCAGACGATTTTTAGACGACGATCATAAGAAAAGTAAACAATCGATTAATATAAGGTTTTGTGTTTTAGTTCACTATATTATTAACTATAAGAAAAGCATATAATATTTACAAAATAGCATTTGTACGCCGTGCATTTAAAATGTCCATTTTTTTTCGGATGACCAACTGGTGGGCCGGATTCCGGCAAATCGGATGAACAGTAACAAAAACCCCAAAAATGTCATAAACTATAATATATTTCCTAGGCATTGACGATCCAACATTTTGAATTTTTTAATTATAGTACAAAATATAAACAAAAACATCACACACTTTTGTCGAAATTTGATCATTATTTTTCAAACATCGACCATTTTGTAAATTTTCGCAAAAATTGAAATGTTGGATCGTCAATGCCTAGGAAATATATTATAGTTTATGACATTTTTGGGGTTTTTGTTACAGTTCATCCGATTTTCCGGAATCCGGCCCACCAATTGGTCATCCGCAAAAAAGGACATATTAAATGGAGACATTGTACGGCGTACAATTGTTATTTTGTAAATATTATATGCTTTTCTTATAGTTCATAATATAGTGAACTAAAACACAAAACCTTATAATAATCGATTGTTTACTTTTCTTATTATCGTCGTTTAAAAATCGTCTGCTTTCTTGGCCCATTACTGTGTCCTAACCCCTTAATATGGTCTAAGACGTTCAGACAAAAAACAGACGTATAATGGACGTCTAGAAGACGTCGTGTGCTATCTGGGTAATAATACAAATAAAACTAATTGGTATTAAGTAAACGAAATAAATTGTTATTGAGTTTGATTATATTCTGAAAACCACTTACATACTTACTTAAAACATTAAACCGTAACAATACGATTTGGACGTAACAAAAAGACGTTTTAAACACGTTCAGAAGAGGTGCAAAGTAACAAAACATGATGTAAGGCGTTCAGGCCAAAATTGGATTTTTCAAAGAAGTCGTGTGCTATGTGGGATTTGATGTGTGTGTGTGTGTGTGTGTCAAGCGTCTTATCCCAGATAGCACACGACGTCTTTAAGACATCCATTTTACGTTTATTTTTGGTCTGAACGTCTTAGACCATATTAAGACATCTGTAAGACGTCTCAACACAGTCGGTTAAAAGACGTCCTGTTACAGACGCCTTAAGGACGTCTTAAAGACAGACGTCTTAGAAATGTCTCCGCGCAGACGTCTTAAAGACGTCTTAATATGGTCTAAGACGTTCAGACCAAAAACAGACGTAAAATGGACGTCTTAAAGACGTCGTGTGCTATCTGGGTATAGAGGAGGGGGCCCTTGGCCGATTCCGTCGGAATTGTCCACTCATTATTATAAAAATAATAATACTAATAACTGATGGTTGTTTTCGTTTCAAAATGTATAAATTTACCAAAGACTAATAAAGTTAAAAATTTATCGTTTGAAAAACAAATAATTGTAAAGGCCAATATGAAAAGAATTTCACGATAAACTGTGAACAAATATTTCATGTTCAGATTCCTATGCGATACAATCAGAAATTCGATAGATCCGAATATTCGAATATTCGAAGGTTCGAAGTTCGAATATTCGAAGAAATTATTCGTATTATTCGAATAGTCGAATAATTACAGCTCTAATTAGTATTGGCTGGGGCTAGATCAGCGCGGGGGCGCGTAAAGCATTGTTTTGAACCGATGTGATATTGGCGATGATAAAAATGAGACTGTGGTTATAAAATTTCAAAAATAAAAAATGGGGGACGGTAGGGCTCCCGGGTAGGGGGGCCTGCACCAACATAAAAAAAATAACAATAATTTTTTATTAATATTTCGGAAGCTAATAAATACCCGAAGCTACAATTTTAGATTTAGGGTCCACACCCCCATCCCGCCCCTCTCCCAAACCTCATCTCGATCAGCCACCGGTCCCTTTCGGAATAATATCCTTGAATTTTGCCAGTTCTTACATATGCATCACTTGGTGCGGAATTCCTGATCCCAGAGTTTCATGCATTTACCTATTGAAATGTTGCTTCAAGTCATCGGGCAATTACATTGCTTCTTCTCGTACATACATATACCCAGCCTTGCTTAGGCTCCTTACATTTATCTACTGCTGTCGGCAGGGTTTGGCAGATATCCCGTGCGCCCGTATCAGGAATAGCGGTGGGAGAACTCCACGCATGCGTGCGATGACGTCAAACCAATCAACGCCAAGATGGGAAACGAAACGGCGCCACCGTCAAGATGGGAAATGAAAGGGCGCCACCGTCAAGTTTCGTTTCTTGGCCAAAGAGGAGATATAATAAGAGGCGTCACTCCGGGCGGAACCTTTGAAGTCCTTACTTGACCTTGGCATTTAAATTGGTTATCTATTCGAGCGGGTTATTCAAATCGACTAAATGTACCTTACCGCAATTTGCTGATTATTGCCAAAGTTTACCGATCATTGCCGAAGTTTACCGATCATTGCCGAAAGGGCATTTAAATTGGTTGTCTAGTGATTTCCCTAGCTTATTTCTGTCCTTGTCGAGTGACGCCTCTTATTATATCTCCTCTTTGTCTTGGCGTTGATTGGTTTGACGTCACCGAGTCATCGCGCTTGGATTGGTTTGATGTCACCGCGTCATTGCGCGC
This sequence comes from Andrena fulva, assembly GCA_946251845.1. Lineage (NCBI taxonomy): Eukaryota > Metazoa > Arthropoda > Insecta > Hymenoptera > Andrenidae > Andrena > Andrena fulva. Next base: position 36,274,492 of record OX276329.1, read on the forward strand.
ATGCGTGGAGTTCCCCCATCGCTATTCCTGATACGGGCGCACGGGATTTCCGCCAAACCCTGCCTGTCGGTCTGTTCCATTTCGCGCATTGAGTGCATAGACTGCATAGAAAACCGCTCCGTTTTAGTTAATGCATGCATTGGTGGCGTTGGTGGCTAAGGATTCCCTAGAATTATCCCACTTCTAAAGGTCGGTTTATACAGCGACCGAGCCGAGCCTTCCGAGCCTTCCGAGCCTTCCGAGCCTCTATAGTATGCTCAGGGTCGTGACACTCTTATGGGCGAGCTGTTAGCACTAGATTAGTTTCACCCCATTTCGCCTAACGGCGCTGTACTCAATTTAGTGACAGAATTGCGCGCTAGATGGTGTTGGCAGCGTCATGTTGGACGCGTCCCAACGCGTCCTCCGACGACATTTTGGCAATTTCATTGCATTTCATTTGGAGCTATTGTGTTATCGTGTTCAGTTCCGTGAATTTTATTTAAAAGAAGGTATTTTATTCATTGCGTGTGTATTTAAAAAAATAATTCAGAAACCTCTGCGAAAAACTTCTTCAAAATATTTATGCACGTATGTATATAATGCGGTATTGCGCGGCATAACCTGCAATTTGTGCAATAGTTACATTTTTAAAGATTGCAAGGCACAAAATGAAAGAGACAGATACAATCCATCATTTCTCAAATGTATTGAACAAATATGCGTGATTGCAAATTACATGTTAAATAATCGAAATATTAATGAACAGGCGATTTCCAATATTACAAATTACATAAATAATTATGTTAAAGTTAGTTTTAAATGTCAGTATGCCGAAAAGATAGAAGAGACATTAATTAAAACAATAACTATACTTTGTACAACTCATTTTGTAAAAAAATTAATAATATAATTAAGGGAAAAGAAGTACCACAACATGGAGTCCTTAATAGTCTTGTTTGTAAAGCGACCAAACTATCCAATAAAAGAGTTCATTAAAGAAACAAACAAATGTGTACGGTTTAATTTCTATTCCCTGAAAAACTAACATGTGAGATACAATTTCTGCATGACTACGCATACTTCTAAAATTGTATATAGGATGCATACAATATGATTATGTGTAGTCCAGTAGTCATACAGAAATTGTATTAGTCGTTTCTGAAGTTCGATGAATATAGCGAATTCAGTACGTTGCACTGATTCTGCACTGGTGCCAGAAAATGACTTGGATTGGTTGTTTCTGATAGAAACAAAGATAGCTCTATAAGAATCTACCAATTCAAATCATTTTCTGGCACCAGTGCAGAGTCAGTGCGAGGTACCGAATTCGCTATAACTGAAAAGTGCCTACTCCACGTTTCAAATTTCCCGGTTATAGTAATTTTTTTCCACCCCATTTCGCCAGAGGGTGCTGTCCGCGCTAACAGTAGAATACATGGAGGTGTCACGACCCTGTAGTCAGTGTCCACGGGAAAGGGCCTGGTAGCTCTCGGCTACCCTCTGTTGCGCATGCCCGCGACGAGCTGTGACGTCAAACCAATCAACGCCAAGCTGGTAAACGAACCGAATCGACGCCAGTGGCTGGCTTCGTTTACCAGCTTGGCGTTGATTGGTTTGACGTCACAGCTCGTCGCGGGCATGCGCAACAGAGGGTAGCCGAGAGCTACCAGGCCCTTTCCCGTGGACACTGCCTGTAGTATGCTTATGGACGGCGCCGGCAAGTTTCCGTCGAGCTCGGTGGAAGCTCGGAGGCCCCCCGCTGGGCCCGGGCTCGGAGGCCACTCGTTGAAGGTCCGCGCACACATATCCGTTCCGTCTCAGTTCCGCGTCAGTGTGCCATTGGTAAGAAGAAGAGGGGCGTAGAGGGTCTCTTCTTCTTACCACTGGCAGACTGACGCGGAACTGAGACGGAACGGATATGTGTGCGCAGGCCTTGAGACGGCTAGAAGGACGGACCGAGTCCGTGCCCTGCCGAAGTGCAACGCTGCTGGATTTTATGCTCCCAACACGTAGGGTAAATGCGAGAGACGCGGTCGATCTACCTACTGGCGATAAGTAAGGCAAATAAATACAAAAGTGAATAAATAAACTAAATAAAAAAAAATAATAATAAAAATAAAAAAAAAATCCTAACTCAACCATCTCACCTTTCTGCAGCGACAGATGCTCTTCTCGTTAGCTTTCAGAGGAAGAGTTAATATGGCCAAATACTGCATTGTCCCTCAATATCTCTACTATCTTATTATCCAAAATATTAAACGAAAATAAACTTAGACGTATATTTTAAAATACGATTCTGTACACCACTGAGAAAAGAGGTTAAATGTAACCTCAATTTATCTTTTATAGCCTATAAATAAAAAAAAACACAGAAGGAAGGGAAATGACGCTATTCATTCAATTGTTTGGCTTCTAGAGAAGTAATTGGTCTGCACTTTAACGTGATTTTCCGTATAGAGTCTAAAATATGGCGACTCGACCAACTCTCCGGCACGACCGCGTCTCCAGGATTTACCCTAGAGGAGTCATACCTGACAAGCGAAGGTCCCGAGGTGTAGCTTCATGACTTTATTGCCTGCGCCTTTTTAGCTGGTCGAAAACGAGTGACTGATCAGTTCTGAACAAATCTTCGACCAGTGAAGACCTTTCAGTTCTATCATTCGGAATGTCTTATTCATTTCCTATGGAGCACTTAGCAATAATGGCAATTTTATTGGAAGAACCTCAAAACAGAAGAAGGCAAAGAAGATGGAGTGTCCACCCTCTGTGGAAAAACAGAAGCCAGCAAGGAGAATTTCAAATGTACAATACCCTAATTGACCACGAGGACAAATTTCACAATTATTTTAAGATGTCCAGAAATACGTTTGATGCCCTACTGAATAAAATCACACTACTAATAAGAAGAACCGATACAAACTGGAAGCGGTCGATATCACCGAGAGAACGGTTAGCAATCTGTCTGAGGTAGGTACAGAAGTTTATTTGTTACATGTGCAGGAAATAACAGAAAATAATAATAATAAACGTACACAAAACGCAGAATACAAATATGCAGGGTGTCCGCGGGAACAGTAAACAGCTGGATATTTCCTAACGTATTCAGAATAGAAAGAAATGTTTATATGCAATTTCATGGTTGACGGGAGCTAATTTACTAGCCGCGACAAATTTTTTCTTACATTATTATTTTAAAAGATACGATGGTCAAGCTTGGTTTTTTTAAATACAACTATATATGTTTTTAGAAATCAATTGATAGTGCGTTTCAAGACAGATTCAATAACCTGTAATGTACCCGTGTCCCTCCACGAAACGTAGTGATGTTGGATAATACTTATTAATTGCTATATTGGTGGCATTTTTCTTATTGTCTAGCCTTTGGGGCTGCCACTTCTGGCATAGACTATTGGTGGGTATCTGTTTCAAGAGGCAATGTCTAGCGCGTGCCACCCGTGGCGTAAACAAGACCACCCTCGGTGCTTCCTATTCGGGCGCGTTCTCTTCCAGTCAAAAAGAGTAAATTTGCAAACGCAATGTCGAAAACTATTTGAAATAATGTGTATACACGGATCTGACACACGCGATTGGTCGCAGCACTTTTGCGATTGGTCGTGGCACTTTCAATGGCAGACTGACGCGGAACGGAGACGGAACGGATATGTGTGCGCAGACCTTAAAGGTCTGTGCCCACATATCCGTTCCGTCGCAGTTCCGTGTCAGTGTGCCAAAGGTAAGAAGAAGAGACCCTCTACGCCCCTCTTCTTCTTACCAATGGAACACTGACACGGAACTGAGACGGAACGGATATGTGTGTTTAGACCTTTACGGAGCCCGCCCGTATAAAGGTCTGCGCACACATATCCGTTCCGTGTCAGTTCCGTTCTGGCGTGCCAGTGGTAAGAAGAAGAGACCCTCTACGCCCCTCTTCTTCTTACCACTGGCACGCCGGAACGGAACTGACACGGAACGGATATGTGTGCGCAGACCTTTACGGTGCCCCCCATTATGGAGCCTATCCACATTTCGGTACCTTTGAATGTCGCTCCTAACGTAACTTTTGTGAAATATGGTTACCTAGAGCTATTTTGATTCATGTTTCCAGATCCACACACGCACTTCGCTTTTGACAGTTTGGAACAAAAATGAGGTTATGACGAAACCACGCTTCTGTCTTCGAGGCTCCGTATTACGGACAAGATTGAAAATCTAGCGGTATTACGGAATTTAACTTAAAAATAAAAACAAACAAGTTTGTAGGTGCTGAATTTATTGTTTTTAATTACATTAAACCTTTTTAAGATATAATATGCATTTTATACGGTGAAAACAGTGTTTATAATTGATTTATATGAAATAGTTCGGTACAACATTTCTTAAGGTTTTGGACAAGAAATGCTATTAATTCACCAAAAGCGTGTTACGCATTTTTTTATGAATACTTATAATATTATGACATATTAAAATTGTCGTTTTTTACTTTGAATCTTGTTCGTGAATATTTGAATTTAATTAAAAAAAATTTGTTTACGTTTGTTTATGCATGGATTTTGTTTCATTGATAATTTTAATAGAAAGGCTCCATAATTGGGACAGGCTCCGTAATAGGGACACTTACCCTAGTTACCCGATACGTCTGATCTATGCATGCACTGCATTAAGCATAAAATTATAAAAAAAAAAACAGACCAATTGATTCTGAGCTTTGCAGAATTAACATATAATTGAATAAAAATTTAATTTCTCAATTTATGAAAGTAATGATACAGAAACAACTAAGTAACCTATTGTTTATCAACACCATGAATTTTAAAAAGAGCATTAAATGCAGTATCAAATAAACAGTTTGCAAAAGCTTTTCGCAACAATATTATGGTTAAAAAATTGATAAAAGAAAAAATAAGTAAACGTAAAATATTTTAAATTATCCATCATTAGCAGGGAATAATTTTTCCTCATGTTTCGGCGCAAATTGCATTCCGATATCTTTTATTGTTCACAAGTTATACGAAAAAGGCCCCAAGTTCTTCAACCCGGGACGGGAAATTTCAAATAGCTCTTTGCGACGTTAATTTGAAAGAGACCATCCTAAAATTTTCGAAGCTCGGGCATCCAGCGGTCGCTGGAAACCCTCCGAACGCGGGGCTGGTGAATGATTGTGGTGGACTGCGTCCGTGAGGGCCTCACTAGGCTAGTGTACCTATGCTGGCTATTCAGAGGACATCTTAGCGCTGTATGCCACAGTGCAATTACCCGAAACATCATAATAATTTATAACATCTTCGACGACATATTCTCGAAGACGCGATTTTGCACAGTATAGGAGTAAACTACGCATATAATAATAGTTATTATACGGCTAAAAGTAAAAAATCCAAAATATCCGCATTTGTTATACTGGTCCATAATTTACTTGAAATTTGCCACCAATGTTCATAAAGATATCCGGATAAATTATTGTTCAAACATGCGCTCCATACAAATCGTTGAGCGCGTTTTGAAATGCATAACAAAAATTATACAATAGTTCCATTTAAAAAAAATTACGATGATATTGAAATCTCTGTAAATAATAGTTCAAACGTAAATCCGAATATTCTATTCAGTTTCCTCCATCAAATAAAAAAAAACTTTAATATGAAACATTTTTTTTGCTATTTCAATAGTTACAAAAAGAATAGCGTGTATACGAACAAATCGGACATACTGTATAAACTTACTGAAACATCAGTTAACTTTTCGCCAGAAAAATGGACAAATAAATGTTAATTGTTAGTATATAGTTTAAACAAATAAATTTTTCCTATAGCTATGGAGGAGAATGAATTCCCTTTTCAAAAAATATATATCAAATATTTTTGGCTACTCTACAGACTTGCAAAGTTGCACCATATCGGTGTGTACGGGTTTGATATGTTAAATAATATTATACGGTAGAAGGATATTATTATTAATTATTATTGTTATTACTATATGTCTGTATGATATCGTATAGACCACCATTAATGTATATGCGCAAACACATGATGTATGGGTGGGGTTCAGCAACAGGTGCTCTTAAAAAAAAAACATTAAAGCACTCTTTTTAGAAATTACGTTATTGCGAGCGAATAAAATTTGTTTTGCGTTAAATAAACCCGAATAGGACAACAAGGTTAAAAGGCGAATGTGATATCGTTTTATTTTGATTCTCCTTTCTCTTCCGTTTAACGGAATATGTTCATAAGACGATCTTTAACTTGTTACTCTAACAGAAACATTTGTAAATCGCGGGCTTCGACTCTCAAAAAATGGCCTAGTTTTACCCGTGCTGAATTCTAATTCCTACCACGCGTAGCGTTACAATCTGTTTCGGGACTTCACCGGTAACGTTGCATGCGACACTAAAATGGTAAGGGGGTCCTAGGACCCCCCAAACCGGTGACAGAAAATTACATTGGGTGATAGGTCTATTCTATACCTGGTCTGTGCCTAAATCCTTACCGGAAACGGTAAGCAACACGTACTTTACAGAAGTGAATAAATTGATAATTATCATGATTTGCACTTATGTAATTAAGTGTTTATTATATCATAAAAGGTTCAAATTTTATGAAAAAATAGCAAAATGAAACGTTTTGTTTACGTCCCTATTAGCGTGCCCCTCGGTGCCCACTGGCTCCCTCTGTAACTGCTAAATTTAACCTTACTTTCGTTTCTCAGAACGGGTGAACAGAAATTTATATTTGCATATTTTGCTTTTGTAATGGAAAGGTCATATTAAAATTACATAAAAACACCTCTGGTAGAACAACAATATGTTTTGAACGGTTTACAGTTGAAAGACATAACCTTACCGCCGGACCGCTATTCAAAAAAGGGACGGTAATTGGGGGCACGGGAGTAGGGACAATGCATTTTTCAGGGCACGGTAATTGGGACAAAAACATGTATTTTTATTTCAATTAACAAAATATGAAAAATTAACATTTTCAACCCGAAAAAATGCCTTAGTAAAGAGAAAAGTTCAAAATACCAATATAATTTTTCACCCAGCAAAATTAAAGTGAGAGAATTAAGTCAGTAATTAATTCCTTCGTGAGCAAGGGTGAGCAAGTCGGCGTCAAAGCACGGTAATCGGGACATCTAGGGTAGATGTCCCAATTACCGTGTCCTGTACCTATTACCGTGCCTTTATACTTAAAGAAGCCGTACAAAAAAACTCGCATACATAAATATTAAGGAAATAAATTTTTTTAATTAAGGTAAACTATTAAAGTATGTGTTACAAACGTGTAGGTTGCATTTTTAAACAATTAAAGCTTCTTTAAGTATAAAGGCACGGTAATATTAGGGACAGGGCACGGTAATTGGGACATTTACCCTACCCTAGTTGTTGCACGCATCATGCGCTAGAAGTTGGAGGATTCTAGGGAATTCTACAAATCAGGTTATGAAGGCTGTGTTCCGATTCACGCATAATGCAGCATAATGCGCATGAAGTGCATAGGGTACGTGACATATCCTATGCAGTCTATGCGCAGTATGCGTGAATTGGAACACAGCCGCAGTCTGTGCACTCACTGCATGAAACGCAACCAACGCAACGGACCCAATCTTGAAGCGAACAGCACATCTGGAAGGTTTTAGGCAGACTCGAAATGGAAGATGAGAAAGGAAGCAAATACGTGGCGCGCATTGTTATTTCTTAAAGGCTTTTACTCATAACTTTTTCGAACGTGTTCTTATAATACTAATTTAACAGCTATTCTCTAATCCAAAAGACGTGAGAAAGCCTGCGATTGTATTCAATAGCCTTCAAAACAGCAATTTACCCCGGGCGCGGATAATAAATAAATTAATTTTCCTTTACACATCTGCTTACCAAATTTCACTGAGTAAGCAGCAGTTCGTCCTGTAAAACTCATAAAATATGGTCTTCGCTTTCAATAATTGCCGCTGTTCAAGAAGCATAGAAAAACTCGGGTTGAGAAAATCCAGGAACCAATAAAGCAATAAAATTTCGTTAGGAGTCGGTCCCCGATTCTAAGGACGAAGTAACCGACGTATATAGTTAGGAAGCGTGCTTAGACCAACGTCCAAAAGTCTCGAATTAAATTTAAAGTAATCCATAGCTACATAGCTAATTGTAAGTAAGTTTGAAAATTCCCGCGCAACCTCACGATCATCAAACGCATCGAAAATCGTTCCGTTTCCAACAGCGCATGAACCGCAGTAACGAAACGGACCGGTATGAATGCGCGCAGCGCATTGACTGCAGTCAGTGTTCACGGGAAAGGGCCTGATAGCTGTGAGCTACCCTCTGTTGCGCATGCCCGCGACAAGCTGTGACGTCAAACCAATCAACGCCAAGCTGGTAAACGAAGCCAGCCACTGGCGTCGATTCGGTTCGTTTACCAGCTTGGTGTTGATTGGTTTGACGTCACAGCTCGTCGCGGGCATGCGCAACAGAGGGTAGCTCACAGCTATCAGGCCCTTTCCCGTGAACACTGACTGCAGTCCAGTGATGGGTAAATCACTAGAAAGCAACGTAATTTACGTACCTGACATGCGTGTATAATATTAAAATGTCCTGTATAAAATGTCCAGTGGACGTGCCTCGGCAATATAGAGCGTAGTAGGGAAGTTCCCACATCTTTTTCAAGGTTTATTAGGCTCTTATATTGCCGGGGCAGGTCCACTGGACATTTTATACACGTATGTTACGTAACGTAAATTACCGTAAATTACGTTGCTTTCTAGTGATTTACCCATCACTGCTGCAGTCTATGCACTCAATGCGCGAAACGGAATGCACCTTTTATCCCACCTGCGAGAAGTGCTCGGCCTGGTCGCCGCCTGGCGACCGCATCGCGTACTATACACCGTGAGCCGGCCGAGTCACAACTTCTTTATGTACATCAGTGCCGTCTTAACCTGGAGGGGCCCGGAGCTCAGGAGGCCCCCGAAAAAATGGAAAATTAAAAAAAAGGTAAAAGCTAGAAAAATATTGGAAATGGGCTCTCCAATTGTGACGGAAAGAAAATAACGAGTACACCAACATTTAGATTTTAACATGAGGCCCTTTTTTCGTATAATGAACCCCCCTTTTAATCTTATTTACTTAATAGTTTTAACACTTATTCACTTCGCGTGTTAGCGCGGTATTTTCGATTTTATTTAATTTAGAATAATTTAGAGGGCAACATATGAAGCTCGCCTCAGGGCCCCCGAAAATGATAAGACGGCACTGATGTACATACAACGTGTTGCCCTATACCCGTTCTTGTTGTTCAAGGATACCGTAGTTAAAATTTCGTCATGATTAGTTCAGTACTTTTTGAGATTTTTCTGAGCATACAAACAAATGCTGTAACTTGATAGTATTATAAACTACGACTGGATGGATCGTTCTCATTGTCAGATTTTATATACATGCCGAATTGATGGTAAGTTTCGCAACCGTCGGCGTCGTGACTCCCATCACGTCGCCTATGGGAAATCGTGAACGAGCACGACCGACCGATAGAAAGGAAAAGGATAGATCAGGCGGTGTTTTCTCCTCTCTTCGTGATTTTGGTTTCGGCACGATCGCGAGTCATTTCTAAGGTCGTCCGCTGGCATAGCTTAAAACAAGTTGCGTTGAGATTGGTCAAGGTACGACATCGCTCTAGAGTTGATTGCTACCTCGACCCTCGCCCCACCATTCTCCCTTCCACGCTCTCTCGAGATTTCTAGTTGGTCCATGCTCCTCCCACCCCTTCCTGTCTTCACCCAACCACCACCACCACCACCACCACCACCGTTCGACCTTTCCTATCTTCGACGTCTCGGAACCCTCGTCGATCTCGCCGCGACCCCGACACTGCGTGTGTTTTGAGCCACGTAAGTCGTGTTGACCCACGTGCCTTCGCAGGGCCGTACCTAGTTACGCGTGGTACCCCGTTTCTTTCTAATTTCTTAATCAATTTCAATGCCGGAAAATCCTTATCACTTGTTATAAATGTGTATTGAATCACGAATTATGATTTGCGTTTGAATGCAGACAATTTGTGTTAAGGTTAATTTTTGTACGCAAACGGGATGAAGATTTTATTTCACCATCTACCTAGTAATTGTTCCCATGGCAGCCATAGGCACGTATAAAATGAAATATTAGAAAGTAATGCATAACTTTATGTCACGAAGCAGTGTTATCTGCATTCATGTGTAAACAACATCGACGCGCGTGGTGTCCTTCGAATGCGCTTTGGAGTTATCGTTCATTAACGCGTTACGTAATATACTGTATAGCGATTCGCCTATGGTTACCGTGGTTGTAAGCGGGTAACAATTACGCATTAACAAATTTCGAATTATGTCAATCCGATTCGGAGGAATTCTTTGTTGGTACAATAAAATACGAAAACAGGAGTAACTTTGTATTTATAGGTCGCAATAAGAGGTTAAAAAATATTCGAACAACGTAACAGGGGCAAATACATTTTGCGAGTAAATCACCCCTTAACTCTTAAGGCAATAAATTCTAGCGTCGAATTTCGACAGCATAATGATGTCGCGATAAAGTCGGGTTTAGGGTCCATCGGCCAGTCGAAATTATCTAAATCAACGAACGCGGTATCAACGAAGGGTCGAAGGATACTATCGCGTTAGCATCGTCGCGCCGGTTACAGACCGCTCCAAAAAATGAAACAAACTCCAGCCACAAGCTTAAATAAACCCGACGAATAATATAAAAACACAAAAACCTCCATTAGCTCCATATATTAGATCCTAGAAATCCTAATTCCGTCTATTTAGTCGCCACTGAGCCGTATGAGGCGTCATAATATCGCTACCGGTCGTATTAATCAAATTATAGCCATTAACAGTATACAGATATTTGCATCGGCTATAAATTTCATTTAAAAGCTGCGCCATCGGTTTTCAAGACACCCCTCGGCGATTCTAACCGTATCCCTCGGCGTTCGAATATCGTTAGACGACGGTAGGCCGCTGTCGTTACTACGCCCGTCACTGATGCCGCCTATATCTACATGCCACCAGCACGCTCAGGGCCACCAATACAAGCGCGGGGCTCGACGCACCGCAGACGTCGTTGCTGGCGCACGCGGCGTCCAATGGCCCCGTGGCTGAGGCAGCCGTCGTGGTTTCCACCCGGCACACGTGCACTGCGCGCACTGGGTCATTGCTCTCCTCCGTTCGAAAGCAATATCGTTACGGCGCGCGACACTTGTCCCGGGCACGGCCACGACGAAGTCGAATGAAATTTGGCCGTTCGCGGAGAGGGGCTGCCTGCCACGCATTGTACCGCGTTTAAAAACCAGCTCGGTCTCCTTTCGGCCCGCCGAGCGTTCCCCTCGCTCTGCGATCCCGATGCTGCCTTCGACCGCGTCCGATGCCGCGCACGATATTTCCAACATCCGAAACTAAATATACACGAATTGTCGCCGGGGGTATCGATTTAGGGAAAAAGCGGGGAGCTAACCTGAAAGCGTCATGTGCGTTTCAGGAGTAGAGTGTATAGATAAGAGGGAAACAATGATGGGCAAGCGGGAGAGCGCGCGACCAATGCGACGAGGCGTGGAAGGAGGAAAGAGAAAGTACACGCGTCGATCACAGATTTACTAACACCGTCGCGGCGACCGGATTTAACCCCTGGGATTTTCGACGGGCCAGCCGTACAACTGGCATACAACCGCCCCTTATCGCCTTATCAGTGACGAGCATTTCTTGATCTGTCGATGTTTGTATGTGTTGTATAAGCACGCGATGGGGGGGAAATTTTTGATTTAGGGGTTTCGTTCCGTTCCCGTTGAGGCAGGCTCACCCGGCTTCCACGAATGCCCTTTAAAATATGCTATATTAAAAATTAAAGAGCTCACATACCATTAGTCGATACAGTACGACGCGTTCATCTCCTTGGACAAATAAAATAAAATAAAAATTCGATAGAAAGGTCCAGCCTCAGTATTTATAAAATAAAAATCAAATTTCAAACTTTTCCCTTTTTCAGTTGTCCTGACCCTTCGAAGAAACCGCCACTCTCTGAAGTACTAGAATATAATGTCTACCGCAGTTTCAAATTCCGCAAAGAAAACCAAAATATTGACAGAGCGCAAATGCTACGAATGTACATATAGTTCCAAGACGATGTTTTTTCAATCGACATTTGGCTTCGAATTGTACAAAGTTTCAATAATTAAAATAATAATATTTGTGCTATAATGCGTATCTGAATAGATTATTTATTATGTAAAAATCCTGCAAGTCGAAAGAAGAAAAATCGATTCGGAACCGAATTCGTGTTCCACCGTAATCGATCGCTGATAACGAGTCCGTGATTAACCAAGCTTATCGTAACGCGCGGTGGCGTCACGTCCGCGCGTGTGTACTGTGCGTGAGGCACGTCCCCACAGGCCGGAGATACGCGTGCTCTGCCCGTCGGCTCGGGTCGATCTTCCTCGAGCTCGTGGCGTCGGGTTGGGCCGAAACCACGACGGCTGCCTCCACGTGCTGCGGGAAGCATTTAGTCGCCCTAAATTGTAGGTCGCCGCCGTTATCGCGGCGGTGGGGATGAGGCACAGCGGTGGGGCAGGGTCGAGCAGAGGCGCCTCGGCAATGATCGATGATTTCCGTCGCCGTTCGGCGCGGCCGGGCGGTAAACATTGCACAGTACGATTGGCCGTGTCCTGAGGCGGGTCCTTTGGTTTTCGAGTTCGACCTTCTCTGCCGCTGTTCAGTTTTGTGTGTGAAGTGACAAGCGAGCGGCGACATGCGTTAAAGAGACCTATGCGTGGCATACGTTTCCCCGATTGTTTATCCGCTCTATTCTCGTAGTTATTTCGTTTCGACCAGTGATTCCTCCGAAGGATAGCGAGGGGATACCCCGACCCTGGAAACGTTTGACAGGAGCCACACAGGTGGGTGATTTTGACGTTTATGCATCGTAAGACTAGACTGCTAAAATTAACAAATTGGGAAATTAAAATTTCAACTTTCAATTTTCAAACATCAAATAATGCTTGTCCGAGTACGTCTGTACCTTATTTTTCCATTTTCGTGACTATCAGAACTTCTCCGCGTGTCAAAGTACAGTAAAAAAATTAACCAACTCGTGGTTCCCCGTGGAGAAATCATAACGGCCATCCGTTTGTCACATTGATTTCGAGTTAATAATCTTTCCCAAATCAGGTTCGAATTTGAAAAATAGTGATGGGTATGTTCCGCGAAACGGAAAAGTGAAAGGAACAACTCGCAGAATTGCGAAAATTGAAATCGACGGTGCTAGCCTTGGCCGCGAACTTCGGCCACGATTGCGGCGTCGTTTCCGCGATCGATTGTATTTCCATATCCTTGAAATATCAGTGGGAATCGGGAGAAAAGAGAGTGAGACGGAGATCGTATACGTGCGAGACCGAGGGCGGGGGGGGGGGGGGGGTGGGTGGGTGGGGGGGATGAAGGATCGCAATAGATTCTTTTAGGAGATACGATATGTATCGCGGCGCGTGATGTAACTCAACGTCCTTACTGCGCGGCGAGTTGCACGAGGTCGGTGATCGCTATAAAAAAATGCGGCGAGTACACGTGGAGGCAGCGGCAGGCGGTTTCTGCCGCGACGCGGCGCGGCATTGCACCACCGCCGACCACGACGACCGCCTCACCGGAGAGAGGGACGCGCGTGCAAGTTTAACTCAGCCTTAACCTATTCTGAACCGACGACCTCGTAGGAACGTGCGAACTACGTCGGGTTTCTTCGATAAGCTTTGCTACCGGATTAGACGCATTCTCCATATCGAGCCTTATTTTTCCCTGAAATTCTTTGGAAACGTCGCCACACCATGCCAGGCTAATCTAATCGCGAAGGTTTTAAACTCACTCGCCGCTACCATTGCTTAGGATTGGGCCGGCTCAGTCGACGGAGCGCGAGCGGCAGACGCCCATAGGCGTTCGATGGACACGGCTAAGGATCTATGGTTAACGATTTCCGCACGTCCGATAGGGTAGGGTTAATCGAGATACGAATATGTCCTGACCTCGATAGAATTATATTCCGGGGGATGTGTATATCTATGCCATTTGTTTAAAATAAGAAAATTGTACACTTGTATAATTTCGTATGCTTGAAAGCTTCCCATTTTGACGTGTAATTATTATAAATTTGTCGCAACTTATACGTTCACTGAGAAAACATTTCCAAGAACCCCGTTCTTTGAATTTCTCAAAAATCAGGAATGAAAAATATTTTTTCTTTATTCCAGGGAAATTGAATTGAAATCCTCTTATTGTTAATGAAAATAGGGGAAACAGCGTGACAGATTCGTCGCGCGTCGATAATGCCGTAGTTTATCATAGGCTCGGTAAGATCAGGGACGGGCAGAAGTTGCAGTTGCGTGTGCGCGCGCGCGCGCGTGCACGGGGCGACGTGTGATTTGTGGGCGTTTTTTTTTTTCGGACCCGAAAGAGACAAGAGTGTTGACGATGGATACGTGGGTGGGTAGGGGGAGGTCGGGTGAGCCGCGTTACCCCACGATTCCGGCCGCCGCGTAATCGAAGCTTTACACACAGTCGCGTTCGCACGTAGAACGACGTTCTCGATGTCTTCCTATCTTATATTTACCACCTGTTCGTCTACCTTATTGAGAATAGTCTTCCAATGTATAAATACACGCGTTGTTGTCATTGCTAAATATACAGGTAAAAGATGCACCTATGATTTGCTTTTGTTTCTTCCCTCGTATATTATATATTTAGTGTTTCGAATAAAAACTAGTTTATAATAACACCGTCACATAGTATAAAATTAAATTACTCTGTTAAGGCAGATCAATATTTTACTTGAATGCCCCTTGAAAATGGCATCCGCATTGATGCGTTCTAAATTTCTTTGGTTAATGGTGCAGGAATCTCCCGGCACTTATAATACCGACTAAGTAGTTTCCTCCTGAGACGTAAACCGAGCGTTTCTATTAATAACTGTCTCAGAAACTCTCAACGATTTCCGAAAGAAACAGTTAGCAAATTACATGGGATTTCAGTGCGACTCGTCTAAAGTAATTTCTTCTATTTCGTTTTCAGATTTGTAAGTGGCAGCGAATAATGGTGGGTTACTATCAGACGGAACCAATTCCGAACACCACCGGCGCGATGTCGGTTAGAAGCGAGTTGCCAGCCGCGGGACTAGTGAATCCCGTGAAAAGTCTGGTCTGCAGTCCTGATTTGACGTTGTACGGATCGCCACCGTGCGGCACCGAGACTCTGTCGGCAATCATCGAGGGAAAGACGTACCGGTGCCAGCTGTGCCAGAAGAGCTTCGACCAGAAAAGCCAGTATCAGAGCCACCTGCGCTCGCACGGTAAAGAAGGCGAGGACCCTTACCGATGCAACATTTGCGGGAAAACGTTCGCGGTTCCGGCGCGGCTCACCAGGCACTATCGCACGCACACGGGCGAGAAGCCCTACCAGTGCGAGTACTGCAGCAAATCGTTCTCGGTGAAGGAGAACCTGAGCGTGCACCGCCGTATCCACACGAAGGAACGGCCGTACAAGTGTGACGTGTGCGAGCGCGCGTTCGAGCATAGCGGTAAACTGCACCGGCACATGCGAATTCACACGGGCGAGCGGCCGCACAAGTGCACCGTTTGCTCGAAAACGTTCATCCAGAGCGGCCAGCTAGTGATACACATGCGCACGCACACCGGCGAAAAACCGTACGTGTGCAAAGCCTGCGGCAAGGGATTCACGTGCTCGAAACAGCTCAAGGTGCACACGCGCACGCACACCGGGGAAAAACCCTACACCTGCGACATCTGTGGCAAATCATTCGGTTACAACCACGTACTGAAGCTTCACCAGGTAACTTATCGTTTTGTTTTAAGAAGACATGCTTGGGTGGGTCGGTGTTACCGTAGAATATAAATGTATGTAAAGTGCAGGCCCGGATTAAAGGGGGGGGCTAGGGGGGGCTGTAGCCCCGGGCCCCACTTTCCAGGGGGGCCCCGTTCTAAGCCTTCAGTTCTAAGCAATTTAAACTCGTTATTGTTTAAACTTTTGTTACCCCCCCCCCCCTCCCCCCCCCCCTCCCCGCTTTTCAACCACGGGGGCCCCCGAAGGTTGGATAGCCCCGGGCCCCAAAAATCTTAATCCGGGCCTGGTAAAGTGTTATTGTGATCTGTCACGAAGAAGTGAAATAATTGTGAAAATTAATGGGCTGTACTTCCGAACGGGCCCCAGCGGCCGATCGACACAAGGTTTTAGGGTAGCGGTGGGGAGGATGTGTGGACCCTAAATCTGAAATTGTTGCTTCGGGAATTTATTAGTTTCCGAGATGTTAATAATAAGCTTTTAGTATTTCTGCAACGCATTCCACTTCCCAAATTGTTCTGGGCTAGATTACTATACTCCTATTATACAGGATGGATACCTATTACTCTACTGATAGTAAATACTCTAAGGGGCGATTCTACAGGCCAAAATAAGACGAAAATATAGAATACAATTTTTGAATATCGCGCTTCGTTTTCGAGAAAATTGACTTTGAATTTTAGCTAAATACGAGTGCCCTTTAGACGCCTGAGGGGCACGCGGACTTAGGGCTCCGTGTATGCAGTTCAAAAAAATAATTTGAAAAAAATTAACAATAATTTTTTATTAATATTTCCGAAATTAATAAATACCGGAACCTACAATTTTAGATTTAGGATCCACCCTTCAAACCTCGCGTCGATTGGCCACTGGGACCAATATCCAATTAATATATTAAGAATAATTGTATCGGAGAAAAAGTTGATGGCTTTGCAAAGATTATTCTCTTAATACTGTCACTGCGAATTCAGACAAGAAAGCTAGAAATTTAATTGTAGAATGCGCAATAGAGTTACATGGAACTTATACAAGTTATGTATTAACTATTACAGGTTGCTCACTACGGCGAGAAGGTTTATAAGTGCACACTCTGCCACGAGACATTCGGTTCGAAAAAGACGATGGAGCTGCATATCAAAACGCACTCAGACTCTTCCATCACTGGTTCTCCACGGGACTCGCCTATCGAGCCAGATATTGAAATCTCACAGGCAAACAACAACGGCACTGCCAGTGACAAGGAGAATCATAAGACTGAAGAGCAAAGGGACGACACTGCTATTTATGACACCCAGCACGATTTTCCCTACTACGTCTACTCCAGGGAGCAGTACCCGCAAGCAATTTTGGTGCCCGGAGAGGACAGAACCTTCCAGGCGACGCCCACAATTCCCGCTGAGCAGCCGCTTCCATTTCTGTACCAAGAGGTTCCTTCGACGTACACCACTTTCGGAATTCAGAACAATAACTTCGTGGACGACTGTTCTTCGCTTCTGAATTTACCAGGAAACGACGCGCGCAGAAGAGTCGAAGCCGCGCTCGAGGCAGTCGAGGTAGAGCGGCAGAGGGAGTATGGAATTAGGGTGGAGAGAGAACCGATTTTAACCCCGCCGAGTAGCAATCCTGTCAGTCCTGTACCTTCGCCAGATCCTCTTGACCTGGTAATTCCTGTAAGAGAAACTTTAATTCTTCCACCGAGGAAGCGGTGCAAGATGATTCTAGAATCAATGGAGAGTGAGAGGAGCGGCCTCATCGCCTCGCAGAGACAGAACTCTGTTATTCAGTTTGCGAAAGCGTCATAGTGAAAAATACGGAAGAAACGACGGTGGACTGGTTACGATTTCACGTCCGATGAGATGTGACCTTGACTCATGTGAAAATGAGTGACTCGATGCGTAACATAGTGATGGGCCGAAAATGTTCAGACAATTAATGCTGACTACGAATTATTGAAAATTCGATGAATTCGATAAATTTTCAATTTCGTAATTGTTTTAATGGATTCTGACTTTCGAACTATAAAAATGACCAAATCTTATCAACGTTCGAGCGAGTAATTACAGCAATATGACTATTACAACTTTCTCATGCAAAACGTGATTTTAACGCAGACTCAATAATATCTAAATAATATAAAATAAGCAGAGAAGCGAATCAAGCGCCCATCGCTAACTGAAGGACTAGGAGAGAACTAGCAAGCACTAGGACTACAGAGTTAGCACGTTTGTGAAGCTGGTAATTCCGCCGCGGAATTTTATGATGTGAAACAGTTTCGTTGTCATGTAGAGTGTTTTCTTCA
Source organism: Andrena fulva (assembly GCA_946251845.1). Lineage (NCBI taxonomy): Eukaryota > Metazoa > Arthropoda > Insecta > Hymenoptera > Andrenidae > Andrena > Andrena fulva. The sequence continues at coordinate 36,292,616 of OX276329.1, forward strand.
AACTTCCGACGATTATTAGAAATAAAATATAGAGGACCCAGATATTTGTTGTGGGCTTGACAGTCCTTCTCTTGTCTTAATGCTGGTAACTATGTACATTTAATTTAGGCGCACTGTAAATAACAAGTTACGGTTAACGCAAACAATTGAGCTGGTCTGTGTTTTGAACAATGGAAGTTTGAAGGAAATCGGAAATCAGGCGGAAAAATTCCTCCCACAAGCCTTAAACGAGGCAATAAAGCAACGTCCAGTTATTTTACTACTTGGAAGAATAAAACAGGACATTTTTACTATGATAGAATGGCCTCACTGTTTGCAAATCAACTGGTTGCATATGCCTCACACATTGAGCATTGCGGCGCACATTGAGCTCGTCAGCAAATTTTATTCACTTAACATGTTCGCTACCAACTGAATGAAAAAGTATGGAGTACGTTTCAACTAGGTCTGCCATCCGTCCGGGTTTCCCCGGATTTGTCCTCTTTTTTTTAGGGCGTCCGGGGACATTTTCTGTAGTGATCCGGGTTTTTCGATGCTGCTCGCTGAAAGTCATAAATGTTTTATCTTTATTTCTTGATTGCAGTTACAGTCTATAATTTGCAGAAATTTTTGTCTTCGGATATTGTACCTAATATAAGAAATAGTTAAAACCGTCCGGATTTCAATTGCGAATGTCCGGGGTTTTAATGCTCTTTGTCCTAGATTAGCGACTTTACGGATGGCAGCCCTAGTCTCAACTAACAGAGACCGTTAATAACAGTAGAACGCGTGACTGCTCAGTTTGTCCACTTCGTGCATCAGGGCTTTCCAGCGTAGGGGCCCCTCACGCGCCTGCTTCTCCTTCCAATCTTTCTTTCACGCAGCGCGCCTTCCGTTGCCAAGGAGACCGCGCGGCGCTACGAAGGCTGCCATGACGGGCTAGCGTCGCGCGGTATCCCTGACAACGCGGGCGAGAGTGGGAGAACCCCGAGCTTACGCGTAAGCGACCTTGGCGAGCCCTGTACATTGTATCTGTGCATAAATGTAAATAAGCACTATATTGAGTAAATCTACTAAAAATATCGAATGACCTTCGGTGGGCAATCTATCAACTAAACGGTGGTAGCAAATATGTTAAAAATGATCACCCATTTTACGAGAATAAAAGAAATCCGGGAAGTGGCACAAAACGGTGACTTGGCTGCTAATAGTTAATTGGAAAGCACGTAAACATTTAAAACGGTTTCCAAGCTTACGTTGTATAAAAAATGGAATGTGACAAACCCAAGGATTGCCCAATTTCTGTGGTTAGTCAATTTCGTTTGATTTTCAATAATATCCTTGGTGTTTGCGTCGCAAAAAGAGACGTCATTTGCTTTTCGCTTTCTTCGGTGTTTAGCTGGCGCGCTCTGCGTTATTTTCTCGTGTTTCACGTTACGTATGCGTGCATGTGTGTTTACGTATGTTTAATTACACGGATTAGTGTAGAAATATGATAATAATGACCCCAGTGGCTGCAACTCTAGCATCATCGTTATCGAAGGCCTTGGCACTGACGTGGTCGTGAGCGTTCGGAGGACACTTTTTATAACAGTCGCTTTATTCGAAGTGGACATATAAAACGTGTTATACGTTTTATGAACATATTTAAACAATAACTCGACGGATCGCGAAGCTGTCAAGTCGGCTGAACAAATTAACCCTTTCTGTGAAGCGCGTGCAACGAACTCCTTTCAAGGGACCCATAGGCGCCACTGACTTTCCATACGATATACGAATGTCTGGAGGACAAACGTGTGGGGCTGCCATACGTAATGTAAATGGAGAAAAAATACGGAATTGGATACAGTTTCTAATAGTATTTTGAAGTTACATAGGTTTGTGTATCAACTTCCTTGCATCATTTTCTCTGTGCCATATTCCTTATTTCTTCAAAGGCATCATCTGTCAGTAGCACTGTTGCTAGAAGTGGCATATATTGTTCGACAATAGTGATGCTACAGGAATTCAGTACATATGTACTTATTGCTTCTTCTTGTGATCAATTATACCCACAAGGGAAGATCGGCGAATGACACACAGGGTCCCCGGGAAATGGGTTACCGTAGCGTATTCGCAGTGGAGAGGGAACACGCCACGGATGCGCGTGATGACTAACCAATCAGCACCATGATTGTTGTTGGCTCCAAACCAATCGACGCAACGCTGGTTCCCCCTCCGCTACGAATAGGCTACGGTGACTCATTTCCCGGGGACGCATCGATTTCGATGACACTTTGCACAATAGTTTATTGGTCCAAGCTAAGAACTTTGCCGTAATTGGTTGGCGCTACTTTCGTAGTTCAAGGGATAAATCATCCCTTTTATCCGAATCGTCCCTTTTATTTCTGTGCTTATAACTCGGAAATTACAAAAGATATGAAGAAAAGATTTAAATAAATGCTATACCGTTTCTGAAGGCCTATATATGCGTTTGAATTTTTTTGGTTAAAAGTCAGTTCTGTTACGAAAATTAAATTCCCCCAAAATAAGATTTCTATTTTTTTTTTACAGCTGAATAACGGCTTCTGTTTATTCTACATTCAACGATGTATATCGTCACTTCAATTTTTTGTATTTCGGTACCTATTAGCTGTTATCGCAACCGATAGTCCCTAAATAAGTAACGTTTGCAATGATATTCGTTTGTTTCGTACACTTCTTGGCATATATATGCATGCATATGGTAGCACAGTATGCAAATATACTACACATATGCAGAGTTGGGCAAAAGTTTATCTAAATAAAAATCTCAAATAACGAACAAAAGATAACTAATTTTTATTCGTTATTCGAGGCTCGAATAATCGAAGTTATCTTTATTCGAAGAGCACCGAATAAATAATTTTATTCGATGAGAATTTATTCGACGAATAAAGATAATTTTTTATTGGATGAGAATTTATTCGACGAATGAAGATAATTTTTTTATTCGTTGAAAATTTATTCGACGAATAACGATAGTTTTTTTATTCGAAGGTTTTATTCGAATAAATGCATCGAATAAATTTTTAAATTCGAGGTCCCACATGTGGCAAGTAGAGCTATTCTTTTGGCCCGAGTACCCGGATACCCGATGAGACCCACGGGTAGACAAAATTACCCGGGTACCCGTGAGATACCCGGGTAGACAGAAATTACCCGACTACCCGGGTAGACAGAAATTACCCGACTACTCGGGCAGACAGAAATTACCCGACTACCCGGATACCCGTGAGACACCCGAGTAAATCAGATAGTTGAGAATTCCGATTTGACAGCCGAGCGTCTTTCGGCTTTCGATCGTAGTAACAAGCTCTAGTGGCAAGTATATTGCGTAAACCAAGTTTTAAAATGATCGGAGGTCAATTTGCTGGATTTCGAAGCAGAAACATGAACATTAGACGGCCCGAATAAATTTTCTTCTACTCTTGGTCACCACTGTCCACTTGATTCTTTTAAAACTAAATAGAAAGGCGAAAGCAGCTTTCCATCTGCAGGTAGCTATAACAGTAGGTCGAAATGTGTAATCGCGAGTGGTTGGGAATATGGACTGTACAACTGTTCTAAATTAAAACCACTTTTGTCGAAATTGAATACATTTTCTACTCCATATTTATTAATATTCGGTTTTACAATTGCAATATCATCGATTACCATATCTAGATCTTCAGCATTTTGTCGCTGCGGGAGAGACATAAATTTCGTTATATTACGCGAGTCTATACCGTATACTTTTTTTAAATTAAATATCCACCACCGTCCTGCTTTAAATGTTGACAAATCGATAGTTTCTTTCGCTACTAATACCCACCTTCGGAGATCAATATCATGGATTATTGATCCTCTATCACTAGCATCGGTGAACTTTGAAAAAACATAATCCGAGATATATAATAATTATTGTGTCCCACGTGATTCTACATATTTCCCCCATCTGTATAACTGTTACCGTGTCTCGACCTTTCGAAACCGATTTTCTACCACGTTAAGGGATTTCCGTTTATCTGGCCTACTTTCCCAATATTCTACTGCTCTCTTTTTCTATTCGAAATCGGCATTACCTTCGTCTTCTACTGGAACGCAGTCGCATTCTCCTCAAAATTCCGTATCCGTAATATCGTCAGCTGATGTGTCTATAAACTTTGATGCTACTCGTCTTAGTTCTAGAAATTCTAAAGTGTCATCTTATTCAGCCGAAAATGATTGATCTTCAATGCTTCTTATTATGATTCCCTCCAGTATTTCGCGCAATGCAATTTCTCTATAATTCACTGGACTCAGGTGTAGTTATGTTACGATCTCTAATCGTTACTTATTCAGGGACTGTTGGTTACGACAACGTCTAAATCCGAAATACTACACAATATTCGAACGACAATTTTATACACAATAATTGCAGTAATTATACATCGTTGGATACCGAATAAAGAGAAGCAGTTACTCATTTGGAAAGGAATAAAAATTTCTGAAAAAGCGGGATTTTCGTTTAAATCGTTTCCCGATATCTTTTGTAATTTATGAGCTATAAGCGCATAAATAAAGCAGGCGACTTGGATAAGAGGGGTGGTTTCTCCCTTGAAGTACAAAAGTAACACCAACCAAGAACAGTAAGGTTCTTATGTTGGACCAACAAATAAAATTGTGCAAAATGTCATAAAAATCGGGGTGTGTCCGGTATTTGTTGTACGGTAGGTCATCATGTCTGTGGTAAATTTGTTGTATGACAAGTCGGTACGGCTGTATTCAATTTATCATATGAAAAATCGTAACGCCTGTGGGGGTCTTTAATTGTTCAATGATTATGTTTGCAAATGCGACTATGAAAGGGTTCATTGGAGTTAACAACTATTTATCGTTTAAAAAAACATGACAGATAATGTTACTTGAAATTTCTTTGCCAAGGTTTAAAATGATCGAACGGATCGACGTTCTTTTAAGCCTACGCCACTGTCACTGAAAGTGAATCGCTTTTTTCGAGTAATTTATTCATCCCTTTTTTGGGCTGCTAAATTTCGACGTTGTGTGCGTGGTATCGTAAGGTTTTCTGATCGTCTCTAATGTTTGTAGAACAATCGAAATTACCGATTTCTTGCCAAAAGTGACATGACTGACATCAGCCTGAAAGGAAAAATTTTGTTTCTCATGTAACAAACTTCCAATGACCTATTAATATGATAAAAGTGATATTAATCCAGGTAATTTGCTCAATTTCGTCATCGTTAGGGTCATACTGCTACAAACAATAGCAATGCTTGAACAATTTGTTTTATTGTGCTCCAATAAGAACACAGGAAGTGATAAAAAAGCTACAAAAAATTTGATTCTTTTTTAGAAATTATCATTTCTATTTCCAGCACACAAAACAGTTATTAGCTTCTTGTCCCATTTTTAAAGCAGACTTGTATCCTACTTTTAATCTTTTAAAACCCATTTCTCATTGAATTGTTGCAATATTTATGTGATTTATTTCCTTAAAACAGAATTACATTGATCCATTTAGCTTGATTAATTCCTTTTGGAAACCCAACCATACGAAATTTGAATTTATCTATGTCATTAGAAACTTTGGTGTGTCAAGAATTCATTGTCAATTGTTGACGGCCCCTTTTCGAATATTACTTTGAATATTACTAACAGTTCGTTGTCCACAATGTGTTGTAAAACTTGGCTGACTTCAACACTGAGAGTTCTTAATAAAAGAGGCCTTAACATTCATCACGCGGAAGGACTAGCAAATGGTTAAATTCTATCCATTTCATTAATCTCTGGAGATCCAAAAGTACGATTTAGTAACGATATACAGTGTTGTCTCGTTATCAGTACGGGTCCCCTGCTTCGTTAGAAGTACATTTCTATCCCCACTACTACTTCCGTAGAGTCGCCGCGGCGCGCGCTAGAGGGCGCACGGCGGCGACAAACCATAGATTGCGATCGAGATGGTCACGGCATCGTTTTACTGAAAGACGAATTATCACACTGTCTCGTTAAAGATAGCGAGGCAAAACTGTACTGGCTACAAGTACAAAAGCATTAAGCCCAATCCATAGTGCGACGATCTTAGAAAAGCATACAAATTAATATTATATATATTTAATGGCTGACAAGTAGTGTTCGCTACTTTAAGAGGCTCGGTTTTTGGTAAAAACAGATTTTGCTGGAGTAAAAAAACTGCTGTTTCCATTGCGAGAGTGGAATTGACAGGGAAGAAAGTACCAAACTATTATATCTCTGTGATAAGAACTCCATAATCCCAGAGTATTGAGGGGAGCTATACCCACTGCCAGTACAAGTGTGCATGTGTAAGTGCACGTGCGATTTTAATGTTAAACATTAAGTCGTGTCGCAGCGATTGATAACTTGTAACCACTTGTGTTTACATTTGACTTCACTCCGGTACATTATACAAAATGTTTTATAAATTGAGGGCTAACTTAATGGGGAATTCTGCAAAGCGTACTAACCATGAGACTGCAATTGAATAACACCTACTTTAAACACTGAGGGCTTGAAAATTACATACAAATTCTGTAATTCGATTCGATAGTATCTTTGGTATAAAACTCAAAAAAATTTTATGATAACATTTCCAAGTTCTGAAAAATTGTGTTCTATGAAATCTTATTTTCAGACTCATCTTTGAAATCTTTTGGTGTAGTACGTCACCGTTTGTTAACCTAATTTCAAAGATACTAAGTAAGTAGACACGCCTTGTAGTTCAATCTACCACTAATTTTTTATCAACAGTTTATAGAACAGATTGCGTGTACACTGAGCCATGTATCATATTTTATTAATGTAATATTTATTTATAGGAGCACATGTATATTATCGTTTTTTCCTTAATTTTTACAAATGTAAATTCGACGCGTGGCCCATTTCTATTTGTTTGACATATGTAGAATTCAAAATGAGATTGTTATTTTGTCAGGCAGGAATTACACTCTCTGGATCGAGCGAGGGATAAAATTCATGTGCAATCGTAACTTAAGTAGGCGCTCGGGACGCGTAGCTTTCTTTTCTCAATGACAGTTAATTTTAATTAATCGTATATTCGAGTATTTATTATATATTTTAACGATCGTTGTTCGTGGAATTCGAAATTCTTGACGGTATACATTAGAATTCGATTTTTTTTTTTGAATGTGCGCAGGTCACGTGATTATGTCAAAAAACAAAAAGAACGAATGCAAATTGTTAAGTATTACGGTAACGACGAGAAATCTGCGGGGAGAAGTCTAGTGTAATATTATTGTAATTATCTGTTACTACTTATTATTTTTAAGATATATAAATGCATGCCAGATGGGGCGTATTTTGTCCCATCGCTGTGGGCGTGTGGAACTGATTACACATAAAAGAGGAAAAGAAACGACGTTTTTTCTTTTATAAAGATTCCTTGTATACAGAATAATTTCAACGGGAACACAATACAATCTTGTCAGAGTGCAACAAAGGCGATGAAGGTGTTTTTCGTATTTCGCGCCCAAATGATCGGTCGGTAAAGCAAACATTATAAACCAATTTCACGGAAACATTGCATCGATAGAGAATATGATTAGCGCGTGAAATGTGAAGATCGATTATTCCCGTTCTCCGAACTGACTCGCTGCAATTCGCTCGATTAGGATCGATTCTGTGACGAATCCTCGAGTTACATTCTCCTCTTCGAGAAGGCAAGAATTTCCAGAAATCGGGAGCCTCGATAATCGATAGGTACTAACGACTGTATTTCTTCGTTTTATTCCGCCAAAGTGCGCACGAATAATTTGATAGTCAACCTTCGACCGGAAATATATTTATTTATTTAATACCGATATATATTATATACAGATGTATTTTTTGCTAAACATCGCAACAAACTATTGTCGTGTATTTGCTACATTAAAATATATATTCTATCGTAAACGCTGTTTTGGAATTTTACATTTAATTTTGAATAACAACAAAATGCAAGCATATTTTCAAGTATTTTTCCTCACAAAGGGATATGGGAAATTAGAAACTGCCACAAAGATAACCCTGATGTATACTTTTAAACTGCGTGTCGTGTTTAATCTCCTTTTGATATAAGTGTTTAAAAATGCCGCGTTAAATCACTAGGAGGATTGGGGTTTCCAAATATTCCGCCATCCTAATAGAGTATTGGGAAACCAAGAGTTTCGATACACCAACTACTGACAGAAAATTGAACTACTCAGTGTAGGCTGACATCCGTCGAAGTCCATATGATTATCAGTGTTTATATAGACATGTTGTGAGAAACGAGTGTTTTTAAAATTTTTGGAACACTAAATTTTTACTTATTCGATTAATAATTACTTATTCGGAATGTTTGGTGGGAACCAGCCTACTGCCAATAGTTTGCCAACTTACCACCGCAGCGCTGAAATCTAAGCCACGCCTCCACTTGGTTTCCGAATAGACAATAAAAGACATTTGAAAGATCGACATTGATCAACTTTTAACGAGAGCCGCGATTATCGATCTATACAGTAAATAATTTCTTGCATTCCCCAATTATAAATCTTTCGATTGCAAAAAGAATGTTTTAAGTGACATGTATGCAATGACATGTCACGTTCGCGTTTCATTCGATTTGCGGGTTCTGAACTTCCTCGTACATCAAGGTTTTTAAAATACGCGCCAATATGACGCTTATGGCGCCTGCCGTTAATAATACTATACACGAAGGTAAATAAAATGTAAACAAGAGGCGTATGTATAGGATGTTCCACGAAACATATTGTACCTATCTAAGAAGCCATTAAAACTGATGGAAATTAAATAAGTATACATTGACTCTTGATGTGCGCGGTACACCGTGTGGCGCGATTTTTAAATGTGCTTTCTTTGTATACATGGATCTGAGGTTGTGGATTTTATACAATATATTTTGAGCGTTCCAAAGCGCTTTCTAACGGAAGCAGTGTGGCCGTTTTTCACTTTTTTAAATGTAAGAGCATTCGTGACATGCTACTACGTTATTGCGACATTATTTACGTTAAATTAACGTGAATTAACAAAGATTACCATTCCTAGATAAGATATTAACTGTTTCGTTCAGTTAATATTTATTTAAAAATCGTTACAGCCTCGTCCCAAGGAAACTGGTTTAAAAAAACGCCTCCGACCTTATTTAACAGCGATTTCGGAATTTTAATAACAAGAAATTAATCTTCCACTTATTAAAAGCTGACGTTTTACGAGACACCTTGTATATGTATATACATATTCATAAGTACATACATATGTATATACGATTTGTGTAATAATTAAACTAAGAAAAAAAACGAAATAGTTATTGTTTAATGATAATTATGCTTTGTTATGTTACTTTTTTCATGTAAATAGAGTATTACTGTACGATTGCAAAATTATTTGTTGGACTGTGTATGATTTGTGGCTATATAAGGTATAAACTAATCCCTTGTGTGTTCTAGTAGCGTAGTTGAAAAATAAACATTTTAATTGTAAAAATGTTTGCAAACTGTATATTTTAAATGTATGGTTAAAGGCATGTCTCATGCATCCAATAATAGTATAAGAAATACATGTGAATAATTGAAGTTATTTATTATTCCATCGTTTAGCAATTCTCGTATTTACCTACGTTTTGTTAATTATAGTACCTCTGAAATATATATAGGGTAGATGTCCTTATTACGGTGCCTTTCTATTTAAAGAAGCCGTATAAAAAAACTCTCATAAATAAATAAGGAAATAATTTTTTTTCAATTAAGTTAAACTATTAATGTATGTGTTACAAACGAGAGGTTGCATATTTAAACAATTAAAGCATAGTAAAAAAATCCAAAATGCGCGATGGGTTTATACCCAAATCCTTATCGAAACCGGTTTTTATAAGGAACACGTACCTCACAGAAGTGAATAAATGGATAATTATCATGATTTGCACTTATGTAAAGTGTTAATTATAGCACAAAAGCTTCTCATTTTTTAAAAAAATAGCAAAATGAGCACTTTTGAAACATTTCCGTATTTTTTAAAATGAAGCCAGTAATAGGGACAGGAATTTCACGCTTTACCGTATCAGGTCCATGGTCCGTAATTAATGTGTGCGTGAGACGCCACGATTCGAGACGAACTGATGCCAGCGCCGAGCGAGTGACGCCACGGCCAACCAGCGTCGACTTTATAATTTAAGGAAGTGAAAATAATATCAATTCAGAAAAAAATGCACTAAAAACTAAAAAATAATTCATCTCTGTGCAACCAGAAGTTGAAGTATTATAGTGATTAATATTTTTTTGATGTTTAACAAAAATTTTTTTTTATATATATTTTTATTTTTTAGTTTTTAGTGTTTGTGGATTTACATTTCACAGCTCAGACTTCTTTACAAATATATTGTATTGCTGCATACAGTTTAACAGTTTACTATAGTGCTACAGTCACTAAAAAATAATTATTTTCTTGTACTACAATTTCGATGGTGATATAGGTAGTACGAACGCCTGCAAAATTTTAGTTTTACCACAGCCTGATGTGAGGATCGGGAGTCCTTTTTGCAATAGTGGAGTTTTATACTTAGCATTATGATTAACGTTATTTTGCGATATAAAATTATACTAATATACAGTATGTTTATTAATTATGTACAAGCAATATATAAATGTCATAACTATAGTAAGTAGAAGTAATACAGAAGTATACTAATATTTATAAATGTAATATATATATATATATGTGGTGGACTCTCGGAATAGTTTGGTGTTGCGATGCATTATATTTGAAATATTTACAGAGATTTCAAGAAAATATAAGTGTGAAACAAGTTAAAACCATCTTTGAACCAAATTGACGGATTTAAAAATTGATAAAGGTATGTAAGAGCTATTCCACGTCAAAACGGATAGGTGAAAGATTTAGTTATTGCTAATCTTTTATATGGTGAGCAGATATTCCTATTATTTTTCTCGAGAATACTGAAAACACTGAACGAAAAGTTTGTTTTATTGCATCGTATATAAATATTTTCCTACGCTAGGCGATTGTTTTGAAAACGCGTGCGTGCGGACTGACCACGGGATCCGTGCAGTTCCAAGCGGTGTGCACTGTCGTAAGTTTTATTTTTTTGTTGACTGTTCCCAAAATCTCTCCACTTTTTTGAAAAACGCATTTATTAGCGGAAGGCTCAACGAATCGAATACTATTTTTTTCAAGCCGGATCGTGGGTGGGAACGACGTCAAATCGCGATTTGAAACTTTCACATCGATTACTGTTAAGTTTATTAACAATAAACAAAATATTCTATATACGGGTTGAGAAAGCATTCCTTCAGCTTTAAAATGAGCTCAAGACGGAGGCATTATCTTTAAAAATGACCGAGATATTACAGTTTAACTGATGACGCGTCAGCCGATTATGTTTCAATTTTTAAAACTTTAACATTAAATATTTCGAAAACTATTTGACATAGGCCTTTAAAATTCAGTGTGCTTTGTTTTTGCAAGGTTATCGACAAATGCTGGAATTTTGAAGAGAATCGGTGAAACTAAATCTTTCACCTATCCGTTTTGACGTGGAATAGCTCGTAAGATCCCAACCGAATCCATAGCGCAACCCAAAAGGCGAGGATAAGAAGAGAGCCCGCTCTGACCGACGATCACGTGGGCCTAGGATCGCGCGTTAAAACAAATGACGCGCGAAGCAAGCGAGGTGACCGGCGAGACGGAGTTCGTTGTTCACGATTGGCAATATATTCGCGTGTATCACGGTGACTGAATAATAAATTGCAACACAATAAGGCGCAAGTTGTATAGTTTTCGAATTAGCGACCACCCTTTCCTTCCACGTGTTTCTTTCTTACAGGTATGTATAAGTTAATAGAGACCTGAAATAGACAAAATTATTGGTACGAAGCCAAACAGGTTAAGTGCCGGTGGAAAAGAGGTTAGCATAACTAGCTATTGAAAAGAACAATTATGCAGTTGATTATAAAATCGTTTTAGAGGACAGTATTATAATTGTGGAAAATTTTCTCGCATTTACCATGTCGCGTTACCTTTTTTTTATTATAATGGGTGGTTTGGCAATTGGCATTTTCTTATTTCCGCTACGCAATCTGGTGGCGAAAATTAAAGCAGTCTAATCGGGTTAGCTGTCACATGTAATTGGCAGTATTGGGAATTTCGACTGTTTGATGATCGATTTTGTAAAATTTAACAGACTATTTAATGACAAAAACATTATATTGCGCTATTTCAATACTTGTGTGACACCAGTCCTGTAACGCGATTGACACGATTACAGAGCTTACTGAAGTAGATGGTGCTCTCACAGTATTTCTCAGTAGTCATATCATCTAATTTTCTAAAACAAAATTAATATTTTTAAATAGAACATAACTTTTGTAGTCTTGAAAAATTAAAGTATTACATTTTGAAATATTAATAAATAATTAAAATGATTCCGAATTTCGACCGAAGTAATGTTTAATTTACGCACGTCGAATACATTGCGGAATTTATAAAAGTGAACGCAGTTTTCGTGTGATATTATTATTTCCTTGATAATGGCCTCAATATTGGCCGAAACGTTGGAAATTTATACATAAAATTTGCAAAATAACTTTTATTTAATTGACCAAACTTACGCGCCGATAACATTTATTTGGTAAATTAATAAATAATCTTGAATAATATTAATAACAAAACATAACGAAACATACTTTGACATTCTGTCAAAATACTACTGTATTAAATCATATTGAAAAGAATAAGATATTTTCCCGTATCATTAAAAACAACGGAATTATTTTAGATTTAAATGTCAGGTGTAACTAAGGTGACAGTGCAGGAATATTGCGCGACAATGTGTGCGCAATATTGCAGGACTATTGCACGAACGTTGCGATGTTTCTACAATATTGATACTGTGTTGCAATGCAACCTGAAACATTGCAATATTGCAGCAACGTTCCTGCAACAAAATGTGTTGTATGAGAGGCTTAACCGCTAGCCTAACCTCACAAAAAGCCCCAAACCGAATTCAGAACGTGCCACATCTAATTATCTCTAGGCTAAAGAAATGGAGACTCAACACAAATGCGACCAAAACCGAAGCCGTACTTATAGCCTCCAAAAGGAATGTTCCTTCCGCAATAAAAATCCACAACACCACAATTCATACCCAAAATGCCGTCAAATACCTCGGAATTCACATCGAATCCAAACTTACCTAGTCTAAACATACATATATCTGCAGCTAACATAAAAGTCCATTCTTGCTCGTTACGACAACCTATTAAAGTCTCTCGCCCTATCCATCAAACTGAAACTACTTTTGTATAAAGCGATTATCAGGCATTAACAGCGATTAACAGCGCTAGTGTATGTAACGGCCGGAAGGGGAATCGGCAGAAAGTGGTTAGCGATTGGACTGAACAGACATCAATTGTAGCAACACGTTTAATAAACGTATTTTGTACAGTATTGTTAAACGGGCTTTGTTGTTACCTGCCGAACAGTTAATCGGTGATTAAAAGAAATTATAACAATAGGTATTTCAGAATATAATTCTAATTTAATAATAGTGAAAAAATCCACAAAAAACACGTGGCGACCCTCCAGAAAACACTTCACGACCCACAGGTTGGGAATCACTGTGCTAAATTGTAAACAGTTGTGCAAAGTTATAATCGGACTTACCGAACATCTCTTTTGTGAGTAGAGCAAGGTTTAGTGAAACACCGTTTTAGGCTGGGAGTATTAGACTGAAAAGTGAGAACTCTGTAAAAAAAAATAAAAATAGGTAGGTCTTTTCATGAATCGCTAGTTTTAGTGTTGAGTATGAACCCCTGAAAAGAAACGGTATTTCGCGAATAACTCAAAAACGGTTAGTGCTATTGAAAAATGTTTAGACAGAAAGTAAAGAGCATCAGATTCTACATAAAAGAGGCTCTATAATATTTCTTCGTAAATGCAACAGCTCTTGCAATAACACGTGCTCAATAGGTTCAGGGTGAATAATTTCATTAAAATTGCGCAGATGTGTCACATCAGCATTTGTTGGCAAAGGGAAAAGCAACACTGTGGAAGCTCTTGCAGAAGAGGCAAGATTTGAGATGGGATGCTGCAATTTTTAATAAGTGCTTCACATTTTAAAAGGCTCTGTTTCATCTTTTGATAAATTAATTTTCTATTTCGAATGGTAGATAATACTGACAGATATCCAGACATAGGGTAAATTACCACTGCGTGAACAAGAGATCATCAAAACGGAGAATAACAGGCGATTTCGATGCGGTGGCGTACGGAGTACGCCGCTCCGCCCATGTCCCTGCGGGTTAATGCTACGCAAATCGAAATAATAGATGAAGAAGACAACAATACAATCGATATAGTAACATGGGAGGAAGATTACGGAGCCACAGCGGACACAAGTAGACCCACCGATACTGAAAAATGGGATGACAGCAACAGTAAGAGCAACTTCACCAGTTCCCCCGCCAAAAAGAAAAGAATATAAAATTCCAGGTAATGTGGATTAGGGCTATACAGGGTCGTCGTTTAATCCTGCAACCCGCGCTCGCGCGAACTTGTAAAATGGCAACAGCGCCCCACGGACGGATTCCACTACCACTATGGTCGATACTTTCGCCATCTATGAGCTGTTGATGAAAGCGTACGGTCTTTTAGATGCCAGTAGAGAGCGCAGGGTGCTTTTGGCTTTCGCCAGAGGATATTAGATTTGACGTAGCAGACGGGGTAGAAAACGGTAGCCATTTTAAGAGTGCGATCCCGTACAGTGTAGGGGAAACCACGTAAAAACAGCGCGCCCAGTACTGTACCATCCGGGTGGCTTGGAAAGCAGTACAATATCACAGTAGGAGCACATTGAGGAAAAAATATTATAAAGCCTTTTTTATGCAAACTTTAATGCTCCTTAATTCTTATCTGAAACATTATTCAGTAGGGCTAACCGTTTTTAAAAATTTTACTCCAAAAAATGAGGGTAGCTGGCAACCGATTGACGATGGGTTTTCAAGGGTTCGTACCTACTCATCACTGAAACAAGCGATTCATGAAAAGACCGAAGTACCTATTTTCAGTTTTTTTACAGAAATTTCTAAAAACCCTGGACTATTTCCAGTCAGTTCTTTCCTCCGAGCGGGCTCTTCTGTTGGGAAATTTTTGTACAGCTCGTCCTGTGTTTTGAATAGATGCCCACTAGGGTGGACCTTATTTTTCGACTTTCAATTTTTTTTCGGGACACCCCCCAGGATTGTGCCATTGGGAGAAAAAATAATGTGTGTAAAATAGGGTTTGTCGGTTTTTAAAAACCGGGTTTAAAAACCGTTTTTTTTTTATAAATTTGTAAAATTCAAAAACCGGTTTTTAAACTTAAAAAAACCGGTGTTATGTATTAGAATTAATATGTAAAAAGTAATTCATTATTTAATTAAAAACGTTAACATTTTGACTTGAAATCATTTCGCACACAAGCATATTGTAGTAAGTAACAGTTTACTGTAAAACTAATCTTCAAGAGTTCATATTTTCGGATGAAAAATACTAAATGAAATTAAGATTTATAAATTCAATTTTGTACGGATTTTAGTTATTTTATTTTTTTCATTTGGTTTTGAATGCAGTGTATTTTTTTATATTATATTTTTGTGGATCCATAAATATTAAATGAACTCAAAAATTGTACGGATTTTAGTTATTTTTTTTTATTTATTTGGTTTTGTGTAGATAGATTATATTTTATTTTGTTATACGTTTGTAATTCAATAAATATTAAAAGAACTGAACATTTTTAAAATAAGTATAAATATTTATTTTCTATTTTAAATATATTTTTTTGTGAAAATTCGAGAACCGGTTTAACCGGTTTTTTGGGAATAGTGGGATTCGAAAACCGGTTTTTTCAAAAGTCGGTTTTTGTATAATCCCTAGTGTAAAATTTGAAATCGATCGGACAACGGGAAACCGTGTCTCATCGCAGTTGAAGTTTTTTTATTTTTGGAATTCGTTTTTCTCCATTGTAGTATATCGTTAATATACATTTTTATATATCGTTGAATTTGTTTTTTTACGCTCTGTAACAATATAGAATGAAAGTACAAGATCACTTAAAAAAAAACATCATGACTTTGAAATCTCAAAAATTGACCTTCAGAAAAAACTTTTTTCGTTGGCATTATTTTTACCTTGCCAAACAGTACAACTTTTGTCTAAGAAATTTTTTCATATCTTTATAAATAACAGATTTCAAAATTTTAATGGAGTAACTAATACTTTCATCAAGATTACATTGTTTCTTAATTATTTAATATTATTATTAGTTTATACGCGCGGAGTAGATTGTGTAAATGGTCATGAATGTTTTGAAAATGCAGTTGTACGTATTTGCATCAGGTAGGTAGTTCGAACCTCTAAGAATCCGTTAGGTTTCGACTTGCTCTGAACAGAAGATCCAGAACCGAAGGTTTAGGATGGGATAGGTCTTTGGAATAATAAACTGAATTTCATAGTGTAAGGAATATGGGATTTCGACTGTCTTTCGATGTGTTTCCAAGCGGTCATTTAGCCGTCGTCGTGGAGCGTTTTGGAAAAGAGAATCTTGCTCTCGTTTTTCTTGAAGTTTACTTCGGCGTTTAGAATTTCGTTGTACCGCCCTCCAATCATGGTATAGCGATTCGAATTTTGTAATGCTATGCTGCGTCTTTTTTGTAGGGATCCGTGCTTTTTCTCAAATCACCTCAACTTCCTTCACAACTAAAGAAGCACTCGCATGAATATTTAGTTGCACCTTACGTATGTTATAAAACAAAACTCGTAACACTTGTACATTAGATGGCAACTTGGCACCAATGATATGACTTTCGTCATAATCGAATAGAAATAATTTTTCGCTTCTGGTTTGCATTTTTGATTCGAATTTTCGAATTTACTTCACTGAACGCTCAGGACATAGGCACTATTGTAAGAGATTTGAAAAGTATAATAGAATGAAAAGCGAATATATCGTTTTGTAACACTGTATTTCACGAAAAAGCAACGATGCGTCGTCGACAATGATACATTCAAGAATGCCCTTCGGCAACGCAGTCGCATCGAGCCTCCCTTCTTTGGGCCCTGTCGCAGTCCACGGAAGGGTTTATGACACCCCCAAGTCCCGGAAGAGTTTATGCCGCTTTCTCTTTTCCAAGACGCTCCACGACGACGGCTACATGACCGCTTGGAAACACATCGAAGGACAGTCGAAATCCCATATTCCTTACACTATGAAATTCAGTTTTTTATTCCAAAGGCCTATCCCCTCCTAAACCTTCGGTTCTGGATCTTCTGTTCAGAGCAAGTCGAAACCTAACGGATTCTTAGAGGTTCGAACTACCTACCTGATGCAAATACGTACAACTGCATTTTCAAAACATTCATGACCATTTACACAATCTACTCCGCGCGTATAAACTAATAATAATATTAAATAATTAAGAAACAATGTAATCTTGATGAAAGTATCAGTTACTCCATTAAAATTTTGAAATCTGTTATTTATAAACGTATGAAAAAATTTCTTAGACAAAAGTTGTACTGTTTGGCAAGGTAAAAATAATGCCAACGAAAAAAGTTTTTTCTGAAGGTCAATTTTTGAGATTTCAAAGTCATGATGTTTTTCTTTTAAGTGATCTTGTACTTTCATTCTATATTGTTACAGAGCGTAAAAATACAAATTCAACGATATATAAAAATGTATATTAACGATATACTACAATGGAGAAAAACGAATTCCAAAAATAAAAAAACTTCAACTGCGATGAGACACGGTTTCCCGTTGTCCGATCGATTTCAAATTTTACACACATTATTTTTTCTCCCAATGGCACAATCCTGGGGGGGGGGGGGGTGTCCCGGCCAAAAATCTCAAATTTATTTTTCGACAAGAGTAACTAAGGTCCACCCTAATGTATACTTATGTATATATGTATGTAGATTTAATTAGGCTTTACCTGTACGATCTATCCATATTTCGTGGATGGTTTGGGTTAGACAGTGGTTACAATCCCTGGTTTCCATCAACTAATGTATCCTAATCTATCGACATTTCTCAGATGGCGCACAGCCTCTTTTGAACGCCTGTTTCGGACGTACCCAGAACGTCTTCTGGACGTCTGCAAAATACGTTTTTAAAACGTCTTCTGGACGTTTTAAAAACGTTCACTTTCACAAATCAAGCCATGGACGTTCAGACCTAAAATGGACGTAAAATGGACGTTTTTAAAACGTCCTGTGCTATCTGGGGAGCTATCTTCGTATCTATCATAAACAACCAATCAAAGTCATGTATGATAATTTCTGGCACCAGTGCAGTGCCAGTGCGTGCCTGCCGAATTCGCTATTAGGGTGCTATCATGGACGTAAAGGACGGTGCATAGTTGTGGGGGGTTGAACAAAAGATGGAAGGGGAATCGCCTGTTTCAGCCAGCGTTGCCAGGGTTTACTTGTGGCTATACACCTACAGAAGTGGTGGTAATGTGTGCGTGAACTGACGCCAGCGCCAACGCAGCCAAGTGGCTCCAACGCGAAGCCAACCACGGCCAAGCAGTGTCGATAATGCCAACCACGGCCAAACAGCGTCGGCAATATATTTCCCGGCGACGCTGGTTGGCCGTGGTTGGCTTCGCGATGGGGCCACTTGGCTATCTTGGCGCTAGCGTCAGTTCACGCACACATTACCACCACTCCTGTAGGTGTATAGCCACAAGTAATCCCTGGCAACGCTGGTTGTTGTTTATCGAGTTTGAAAGGCCCTAGGCTCTAAAAAGAGCCCATGGGTCCGTATGTACAGGGTAGCAGAGTGGAAAAGAATTACAGATCATATATACATGTTTTGGAAGTTTTATCGATGAACTTGAAGAGTTCCGCCACGATGTCGTTAGATAGAAGGAATTGATGAATGAGTTTAAGTTCCTTGAGGTAAGGCTTCGAGAGAAAGCATTCGATGCAGAGAGGCAGTTGCCATCCATACCGACTGAGAGCGAGTATCAGCCGGCTTCTGCGTGAGGCAGTGAGATGGCACTGCCAGATCACGTGGTTAAAGTCCTGCTCCTCCGCTCCACACTGGCACGCCGAATTGTCAACCACTTGGATTTTATGAAGAGATTTGTTTAAGGTGTAGTGGTTGGAACGAGCTCTACAAATCCAAACTGTCAGGTCTCTGGGGATATGAGAGTAATAGAACCACGGGCGAGTGGTTCTGGTAAATAAATGTTGAAAATACGCTCGTCCTAGTGGAGTGCCCACGGGCGGAGGCAACGCTGGTTTCAGCCATCTTGAGCCAGTCAACTTGTGGTGTACTCTGTAGGCGAGATTACTTATTAGTACTAGCGTGGCTTGATGTCACAGTAGTTTTAATTTGCAGCGTCGGATCTTCTGTAATTATTTATAAATCCAATCGTAAAAATGTCAGTTAGCATTGTGAAAGGATGTAAAACTACTTAGGACTTTCACAAAATGTTTAAACCATGAGGACATAGATGTCAGCACTCATAGATGACGGTACTCTCGGACAATACTTTTTAACCACTCAATAAACAACAACAACATACTTTTTAACCCTTCGTGATCACACCTTCTTATATGTATAATCACAAATTGGTCAAATGGGGTTCACTGCGACCCAGCGTCATTTTTGAGTTAGGTACCATTTTCGTATTTTTGAATCTTTTAACTTTTGAGATAATTGTACGCTAGTTTAATACTGATACAATCATTCTCTAATCTCGACTTTTTCTAGAAATGTAAATTTTGATAAGATAAAATTTGTACAGTTGAAGAGAAGCGATTTTCCACGGTTTTGGAAACAAGCGTTTTTTTTAAACAATTTTATTCAGCTTCGATCCTGTGGTTGTTTCTTTGTTTGTATGGTTCAAATCTGGCAACTCAAATTTAACGAACTTCCAACTATTCAATTGTCTTGAAACTTTGCAGGCGTGCGTAGTTTGGATGACAATACTATATTTTAACAAAAAATTAACCTCGAGACGGTGAAAAAATTACCCAGTCATCAATAAATATAAACCATAACCACAAATCCAAACGACTTGAAATCAGCCACTCGCGTTTTTTACGAAAACGACAAAAATTCGGGTCGCTAGTCCGCATCCCGATTTCAAATTATCGCGGTTCCTGTCATGGAGCGAAATCGGTCGACCTTAGAGCATAATATATGTGAACATGAACAATGTGATATAAGTAATTAATACAATTACTTATCACTATAGGGTTTAAGCAAAGTGTTAAACTGTATACAGCAATAAAAGATATTTGTAAAGAAGTCTGAGCTGTGTAATGTAAATCCACAGACACTAAAAACTAGAAAATAAAAAAACATGTTATGTTAAACGATTTTATTAAAAATTCACTAAAAACTAAAAAATAATTATTTTCTTGGACTAGAATTTCGATGGTGTTTTTTCACTTTAAGTAAAATCGTGGAGCAGGATATTTCATAACAGAATATGAATCAATTTAATACAGTATCAAGCGCCGAAATGAGTTCGTTGTGAGATATACTGCTCCACGATTTTATTTAAAGTGCAAAAACACCATCGAAATCGTAGTACAAGAAAAGAATTACGTTTATAAATATTAGTGCATTTTTAATAAAATCGTTTAACATAAATTTTTTTTTATATATTTTTTAGTAAAGGCGCGACATTTGAACTCGAAATTTGCTCTTGGGGTGCGATACACCCCGTGTGATCACGAAGGGTTAATGTTTTCCAGAAAACGTTAACGCGAAAACACGCCATGCATCGATTAGAAGTTACTCAGCGTGAAAACCCGCCAACGCCAATCAATGTGTTAATGTCCACTACACCTGTCTATTACACCGTGGTCCACTATGAACTTTTTGTTACCATACCTTCGGTTCTCGTGTCGCATTCTACGTTATCGATTCAGTCGAGAATAACAGTACAGCGCTGTTAGCAGTGGGAATTGAAACAAAATACAGCAGGATAGCGAGTTTCTCGATCAGTAATAACAATGCGATCATTTTTGCATTAGTTTTGCCAGATACGAGATTTTCCTTACTATTTCCTATTGTAAATAGTAAATATTTTTACATATTCAAGGATAGCTGTATACATACAAATGTAATGTAAAAATGCTGTTATTTATGTTAACTCTACCAATTTCGATGATTTGTTTGAATTTCATTCCTAGAGTCGCTAGACTTTACCATAACCATAGAAGAATCGTTATTTTCTCCACAAAATTGAAATCATCGATATGTGCTATATCTCACCTGTACTTTTACACAAATAAAATTTCTGCCTATTTTATAGAAGAGACAACGTAACGTATCAAAATCGGGAACAGAGCCACAATTCAGTTAACGGTTATAATAAAGAATTTGAAATATCAAACCGAAGCTCTGCATCAAATTCATATAGGTATGTACTTGCTGCTATAGATATAGTACACAGAGAGAATGCAGCGCTACTGTTCATTTGCATATTTCATTTCGAGTATAAAACACTGCTATTTATGACACGCAACTTTGATAATACGACCTTATTCTGTAATGTCGAGTAAATTCGAGCTACTCAAATAACATCAGTCCGTTGCTTGGCTTGCGTCTGGTATTATGCTACTTTGTAATCTACGGGTAGACGCAAGCATTAACAAGGCAGATAAGATGATAAGAAATCGAGCACATTGTATATTTATATTCGTCAATATGTCAATGCTCAATATAAACATTGAATTGCCTCATATAGGTATGTAGATGCCTCGAGGTTTTTTTATTTTTCACCTAACCCCCATCACTGCTGTGTAACAAGATTTTTAAAAAATTTGTCAAAAGTATGTGGAGACCCTTTAAAACAGAATACTTGTTTAAAATTGGTCCAAACAACTTCAATTTTTTGAGAAGCTAGAAGGGTTAGTTTGTTAGGTGACGTGTTTCGTCGTTTTGAAAAAAATGCAATTGGCCAGAATAGCAAAGAAAATAGTAAAGGTCTGATGCAGAAACAAGCGACAGGCATCGAAATATGTAAAATCTTTAGGTTTATTACAGTTATAGGCCGAAAACAGCTGAAAACTGTGATTTCCACCACTTAAGTCTACGAGTAGGATTTTTAAATTTTCCTTTTAAAACCAAAATTTGTTACCTTCCCTATTCTCTTCGCTATTCCGACGTATTGCCATTTTCTCAAAACAACGAGACACGTCACGTGGTAAGCTAATCCTTCTAGCTTCTCAAAAAAATTTCAAGTCGTTTGGACAAATTTTAAAAAAGTTATTCCGTTTTAAAGGGTGTCCACATACTTTTGCCCCCCACTGTACACATGTACTTATATCCATAGATAACAAAATATTTATTGATATCTTTATGATTGTGTGCAAAATATACATATATTTGAGAAACAAAAAATATGAGAGTACATCACAATATGTATTTGTGCCTGTCCGTGGAGGCAATGGTTTCGATTTTAATGAACTGTTCATATATAGTTCGAAGTTCGAACTAATCTATCGGCCCGTACTTAAATCCGGGGATCGAAAAAGTTCTCGAACCCTCGTTTTTAAAAAAATTCTGTTAGAACTTGTATATTTCGTTTAAGAAAATATCTGTTCCTGTGGAATTTTTATTGAAAAAAATGTTACCTTTAGGAACTTTTTTAAAAAGTGTTCTCATGGAACAGATATTTTAGAAGCTATATAATAAAAGTTCCATAGAAACAAGTTACATTAGAACATTTATTAAAAAAGTTTTCATAAGATAAAGAAAAGTACTAAACTATTAGGTACTAGTTTTATTTAACAATATAATACCATATTCTTCATATGTTTATTTAATAAAAGGTATGAAAATCATAGCATAAGTAATTAATGGTTTCATAAGAAGTATTGAACAGAAAAGAGAACTTGTCAAGAATAATACCTAAATAACATTTTTTTATAACTTACATGTTGTTGTAGTACTATCCATTGAATAGTGTTTAGTATTTGTTCCAACGATTGAGAACTTTTTCAATATTGGTGAACAAAATGTCTGTTGCTGTTGTTGAGAAATTTTTATTTTTTTATATTTTATAAGTTCCATTCCAACTAGAACCTTTATTTTCAAGAACTTTTATTTCATCGGTTCTCCTTGGGAACTTATAATGTGAGAACATTTTTAAAAAAGTTCCGCGGTACATGTTCCAAATGGAACCTATTAAAAAGTTCCAGAACTTTTTCGATCCCTGCTTAAATCAACAGATTAACCAACAGGTGTCGGCAATAAACTGATAACGTCAGTTATTGTAATGACTAATCACTACATATGACATATGTATTATCAACCGCAGCAGGGCCGTTCCTGGCGGGGGTGCAGAAGGTGCCCCCGCACCTGAGCGGCCAAACCTAGGGGCGGCCGCAGTCCGTTTATTATATGTAAAATTTTGATTAATAAGAATAATAATCGAAACTTTTTTGCTTGATAACTGTTTAAAATTATGTATGTATAGATATAAAACTAAACACTGCATATTAAATTCTTAATTAAAGAATATTGAATTAATAAGGGCGGCAATATTGTTTTTGCACCTGGGCGGCCAAAACCCAGGAACGGCCCTGAACCGAAGCATTCATTATAATTTATATCATATACTTTCAGTGTAGCAAATCGAATAAAGCACCATTCGAAAATTCAGCGATTAATGTTTACAATTCTATCAAATGAATTGAGCTAACCTAAAAGTCGGCTAAAATTTTCACCTTTTCTAAATTTTGATCTGAACATTTACGACATAAAAATGTCGTTCATTACATTACATTGCGTATGCTTCGTGCCGGAAAGCCATTACGAGACCTGCTAATTCTACAACCAAAATTCGACATTTGTATTTCACATTTTACTACGCTACTTCCCCGACGGAAGTGGACAAATGGCCACAAAAATCGTCCGCGACACAATAATATGCCAATTACGTGGAAGGATACAAAAAGAAACCGTTCGGAATGAACGACGCTGGTCGAATAATTTATCCAATAAAGATATAACTGTACTCGAATAGGTTCGTAATGTTTCCTCTCGAGGCAGAGCCGACGCTAATGCAATGTATCGTTCCCAGGGATTCGACGTGGTGCATTAGCACACAGTATGGGTGGCGTTAACGCACGGTGTAGTCGCAACGAGCGAAATCTGTGCTGCTGTTTTCGTTACTTGTCCTCTACGATACGCAGCAAAGATAGGACAGATGTAGCTAGGCAGCGTAAAATATGAGTCGCGTAAACGTTGGCCAGAGGGGAGTGCAATCGAACGGGATTTTCGGACGCGTTTTCGGCGATCGCGTATAATTGCTAAATTGTGCACGATGTAGAGTGGTGAAGGATCCCGGGTCACGGAAATGTAAATAAATAAAACGTACGCGCCAAAGTGAAGGCAGGGGACAGTTCATTACAATTTCATTAGCATCCAGCCCTGTGGAAGGATGGCATAGTGCGTATGTACCTACGTATCTATGTACATGTCGATAAAACTTTATTACGGCTCCCCAACGATTCGTGATTGTGTGAGTGTAAACTTCGTACGATAGTTCTTTTGAAGAAAATATCGGTGTTAAGTTTGGGACGACTGATGTCGTCATAATTTTTTAACAGTATGAATCTTTATACCAGTGGCATCGTTCTGATTGGAATTAGGTCAATTTCAGTGAGTTAGACAGAGTTGAGCGAATGGCACTGCGAGCAATAAATGAAACTTGAAAGGTTATTTATAAATAAGGAATGAATTTTTTATCAGGATTAATGTGGATGAGATTTTATTCTTCATTTGTTAGAATTGAGTTGTGAATACACGTAGGGACATTAGTTTATACAGAGTGGAACTGAGTTTTTAGTATAGTTACATGTAAAAGTAAACTTTTTCACACGAGACTTCACTTAAAAAGTTAAGATCGTTGTCAGAATACAAATTTATTATTTCCCAGGTTAGTTCTTGAGGGAGCGATAATTATGAAATAAACAACTTCGCTGACAACTATATCCCAGACAGCACATGACGTCTTATAGACGTCCATTTTATGTCTGTTTTACGTCTGAACGTCTGAATGTCCTGATTCGTGACAAAGACGTCTTTAAGATGTATTTAAGACATCCACAAGACGTCTTAAAGACGTCTTTAACACGCCCATAAGACATCTTAAAGATGTCTGTCAAAGGACATCTTAAAGACGTCCGTAAAAACCGACTTCAAAAAAATAAAATTGCAATAAAAAGTAAAAAATATTTTTTTCCCTTATTTAATCTACGACTCTCATATTTTTTAAGCCGGCGCCAGATTTAAACAGTGCAAATTCTGAGGCACCGACTTAAAACATATGAGAGTCGTAGATTAAATAAGGAAAAAAATATTTTTTACTTTTTAGTGCAATTTTATTTTTTTGAAGTCGGTTTTAATTTTTTAAATTTTTTTTTATTTTTAACTTTTTAGTTTTATATATATATATATTGACACAACATGCTGAGGAGATATGCGCGTACGTACATAAAATAATAATAATTAGGTGACAATAGTCTTTATTATTAACCATAACTGGCAAAATATTGGGCCAATGTTGATGCAGTGTAGGATGGGACCACCGGGGCATCGCGCTCTTTCGAAGAAAAAAAAGATCATCAAAATCATGAGGAGACAAACATAAAAAAAAAAAAAACATACAAACGGGTCGAATCTATAACCTCCTCCTTTTTGAAGTCGGTTAAAAAGCCATCTTAAATGTAACGCAATTATCGTACATTGGTTTCGTCAATTTTTCTTTAATACAATTATATGAGTGTGTGAAATCAGTCTAGAGGTCGAATGATGATATATTAGGTTAGGTTGTAGAGCAGCACTTATGCTGAACCTCGCCTATTCGCCATTATTATTATATCGTAATTGTCATAGTGCAATAAAGACATTTATTTAATAATATTCTGTAGAATATTTCGCTGTAATGCGGGTTTTTTATAAACAATTAATACTATATACATATATACCTAGAATTTAAAACTGTTTATAATGAAGTATGTTGGGTAGGTGCGAATAACGGTTGCTTCGTAAACGGAAAGGGTTCGATTCCTCTCGTCACCGTCAAACTTTTTTTTTCGAACTGGACCTTATAAGGACGTCTTTAAGACGTCTCGATTCGTGACATAAGACGTGCAGAAGACCTGTACATGACGTATACAGATGTCTTTAAGATGTCTTTAAGACGTCTGTGTGCTGTCTGGGTATTCTACTTCCAATCAAAATCATCCATTTACATTTCTCATAACGACAAAGGAAATGCATTAATTCCAATACAAACTTATGCGTTATTCATAAGACACAAATCACAATGACCATTTTATTCGGTACCTGGATGAAAATTCACTCGACCACGTGTTTATCAAAACCATTTCATCAAACGACGCCCAACTCCTTCCACCATCACGATCCCCGACTATCCCAAAATTCTTGCCGGTTGCGTCATTCATTCTAAATTCAATAAATTCCATACCCTTCCAGTAGCAACGATACCGAACCCGTTCGACGCTGTTACAAAAAAAAAAATTCTCTCATACTTGACGAAACAGTAACAGGCGCTTAAGAACTCGACCTTTCGTACATAAAATCACGGTGGTTCCCGCGCTTCTGTGAGCATCGCCCGCTTCTAAGTCCGTGAGTGCGTAAGTCTCGTCGAAAGGATGCGAATATGCGATAAGTGCGTGTAGCATCGCAGCTGGCAGCGGCACGTCGCGCGCGTATCACCTCCGTCTGTGAATTATGTTGGCCGAGAGGCGGCGCCACGGTCGCTGTTGCAGACGAGAACGGGACTGCAGTCGCGCACGTGTATCCGCCGAGTGAACGACGCCACGCGGTCAGTCGCTGTGTACGTGAGTTCCAGGGTTGCCAGAAAAGCTCCTAATATGACGTAGCGGGGCGCCGTAGAGGGGGGGACAGCTATAGAAGTTGAAATCAGTGACGCTGGAGGCGTAGCGGAGGGGGGATGCCGTTACAACTTGTGCACAGCGGCCGCTGCACACCACGCGAGGATCCCCCCCCCCCCCCTCTGATGCTCCCTGCTACGTCACTGAATTTCTACTTCCATAGCTGCTCCCCCTCTACCACCCCCCCCCCCCCCCCCTACACGTCATACGAGGAGCTTTTCTGGCAACCGCGAGTGATCAGTGGGTTCTCTCTTTCGTCTTCGCACGTGCGTCAGGCGTGCGCCTCGCGGGCATGGTTCTGCCGCTCAGTACTTTTTCGGCCGCCAAAGGGGAAGTGTCTCGTGGTCAGTCAGCCCGGTGAACGCACGATGCCTGACAAAGTCGCGCCGGCCGAGAAGCAGGTCCTTGGGGCCGCGAAAACCAACGACGACCAGACCGTGCAGCTGAAAAAGGAACTGGGCCTGTGGAACGGCGTGGCAATCATCGTCGGCATCATCGTCGGCGCGGGGATCTTCGTCTCGCCGAAGGGTGTTCTGGAGAACAGCGGCAGCGTCGGCCAGGCTCTGATCGTCTGGATATTCTCCGGCGTGCTGTCTCTGATCGGCGCGCTATGCTACGCGGAACTGGGTAAGCGTCGGACGTCAACTGGCGACTACCGCCAACGTTCCATTTAGAACGCCCATGTGGCCGGTCACGCTCCGCGCGCTGCGGGCTTGCATCATGATCCATGCGGGGTGCTCGATGAACCATGTTGGTAGGCTGTAGGAGCGAGGGAACAGCTGTACAGATAGGCGACAAACCGTTCCCGTGACCATTGTTTTAATCGAATCGTTTGAACCGCGTACCAGGGAATTATAGAGTTGTTGGGTGAATTATAAGCTGCTTTGGAAGCTTTCCGGGAAATTATGTCACGGACAGGGGATTGTGTTTCGTGGGATAGTTTTTGGGTGTTTGATAATGGGCTGACTTTCCGTTATCGATGAGCTAAGGTTTCGATTCTATTGCAATGATAAGGGTCTGCAGACAGACCTTTCGACTCTTGCATCACCTTGAGTCGGGTCACACAGGTATGACACTAATACTAAAAATACGAATATCTATCTATGTTAGAATGTTTACCTACTCTAGGAAAAATCCAACCTGGAACAAGTTCATTTTTCTTGCTTTTTGTAAAATGGATTCCACCTTTAGATTATTGAAACATTCGTGGAAATATTATGATTACTTTCGTTGCCCGTCGCAAGTAGCACAAAATTAGAATTTCTGGAAAGAAAGTTTCGGTTACTCCTTTAAGTTTTCTTAAAATTAAATATTCTTAAGATCGATTGCGGGAAGTTTGTAGGATTTGAGATCAGTTTAAAAATTGTCGCGGCAAAAATTAAGTTTATATAAATTTTCGTGACGAAGGAATACATACATAGGTACATTGTATGTATGTGCGAGTAGATGGCCACGTTCGGTAAGAAATCGTTGACAGTGCAATCTGATGTTAATCAACGATTGTTGATTGTACATTAATGTACATACGTATCTCATACTTCACATGTAATTATAAATAAGTGCAACGACTTAACGGGTGACTGGGAATGAGACTGTAATACAACTAAAAAGATGGGGATTACAAATCGTATTATTGCCTTTGTATCAATATTATGTTACACGTGGGAGATAACGCTCTTATCCCTTAGGGCAGATTGCGTCATTGCATCGCGGTGAATATCGAGTGGAATTAATCGTGTTCGAAATTAAACGACTAACCTATACATTCTGACCTGGTATCACATCCTCAACATCATATTAATTCTAATGAATATTAATCTTGTCATTAATTTTGTGGTATTTTTACATATTATCTATACATTTTTTTCATTTATCAACGATAGATACGTAAATTTACGATGAATATATTTCATACAAATGAGTAGGAAAATTTGATATTTGTGCGAACTGTGGAGATCTGTATTAGTACATATTATAATAGTTTCTGGACTCTAGAGGTTGCGATATACATAGAAGGAACCCATCAGGATATTAAAATAACGCGGGAAACCGTTTAGGGAGAATTAGGACGCGGAGAAATGCATTGTATATACATCAAACTTAGATTATACTATCGGTATGTGGTAACATTACTTATATGGTTTTATGTACCTTGAGTGAAACCACATCGGGCGATATAATCCCTATGGTCAATTATGCAAAGAAGGATTACGAAATTGATCGGCATTTGTCCCCTAGGGCAGGGGTCGGCGACATATGTATGGCTCTTTGAGTATCTAAATATGGCTTTCTTGATACTTGAAGGAATGAAAAAATTTGCAAACATTCCGCCACGTAATATGAATTAATATAGGTACTGTCGTTGTTGTGTACTCGGTTCACCTGCGCGGGCTGTCTTTATCCCCGCCAAACAGTATGTATTTTTATGTTATTAAATCTCTATGGCTCTCCTAAAAGTAAGGAATGTGTATTTTACGACTTTTTGGCCCTTGTCAAGTCCCGAGTTGCCGACACTTGCCCTAGGGCTGCGACCCCGCCAGTTTTCCTTCGAAAACGACTTTTTAATTTGAAAATATTTACATTAGAAAGTGTGTCGGGTTGGTTACTAGATATATTTAAGGCTTTTATCTTTCAGATTAGAAAGTGTATTGTGTTTGTTACTAGTTGTAAGTATGTATACATATAGTTATGTTAAAGGTGCAATCAGACGGAACGTGGCTCGGCAAACTTTGCGCGTAAATCGCCGAGTCGGCGAGCCATAACTGATCAGACGGCGCGTGGATCGGCGATTCACGCGCAAAGTTCGCCGAGCCACGTTCTGTCTGATTCCACTTTTAAGGTTTTTATCTTTCCACTTTGAATCATAGCCATTTACATTAACGCCATTTTGTTTCTCCGATTTTTTTGCAACTTTCTGCCTTTATGCTCCTTATTTTTCGTTATTAACTTACTATCTCCGAATATCTATATGTATAAAAGAAGAAGTCCTGACTGACTGACTGACTGATTCATCAACGCCCAGCTCAAACCGTTTAACCTAGCAACGTGAAATTGGGAAGGTACATTGTTTTAATAATAATAATAATAATTTATTTTCGTGACGTAGGCACCCACTAAGGAAGGATTTTTGGAAATTCCACCCCCCAAGGGGGGCAAAGGGGTAAAATGTATTTTCTCGGACTCCCTAATATCTCTTAGGCCTGATTAAATATCAACTTAGTTCTTACTCACAAAAATTACCCACACAAATGCCTAAACACCAATTTCAGGATTTTTCCCTAACCAACCCCTCAGGGGGTGAAACAGTGTGAAATGTATTTTCACGGATTCCTCAAAATCTTTTAGGCCCAATTAGATATCAATTTGGTTTTTACCTCGAAAGGTTACCCACACAAATCCCTAAAAATCAATTTCAGGATTTTGCACTAATCAACCCCTAAGGGGGTGAAAAGGGGTGAAATGTATTTTCACGGATTCTTTAATATCTCTCAGGCCCGAAGCGAAGCGCGGGTATACTTTGCTATATAGTTGTAGTATAAAGTGTTAATGACAAAATTTTATGATTTTCATCAAATTTATATTTTCTATGTATACAGAGTTTCCCACTTTGCTCTATAAATAGATATATTTCAAATAATATGCTATAATGAAAAAATTGAACTGGTGGAGGTGGAAGATCATTTCCAAGTCATTTACTTTAGTTTAAACAAATTTTATGTATCCAATACATTATATACATATTGTATGTACATTCAAATATAAAAAATGAAACATATGAAAAAGAAAACGTAGGGGAGACCGGGGCTAAAAGTTCCGATTTCGATAAAACATACAAAATGACTGGAAAATAATGTAGTTATTCTCTTCACTATTGACTAATGTCTTGTTAAATTTATTATATTTTCTGATTTAAGCTTGCATTTAATATATTGTAATAGGCTTTCCATAAAAAGTAATTTATTTGTGGCTGGTCGAAGCGGAACTTCTTACCCCTTTATGGGGCAAGTTATTATTGCATTGGGGTAAGTTGTTACTAAGATATAAAAGTTGCCTTTTAATGAAAATTTTCTAATGAAATATTTCATTTTCTAATGAAATAAATCAGAATTTTATTAATAATGTTTATTTATGAAGGTTCGGATCAACAAAAATGTATTATCTTTAAAAGAAAACCAAAACAACATAATAACCATAAACATTATCTTTGGTATAAAAACTAAAATCTACAAATCAGTCTTACATTCAACTGTTTGTGGGTACCTACTTATTGAGAGTTGTACTTGTAGCCTACAGTGGCTTCTTGTCCAGATTGTAGTTTATTTTAATAACTCTCGATAGAGTCAAGTGGCAGATAGTACTGTATTCTCTAGCGACAGTTTTTATCTTTATGGATAACTTCGATGGAAATGGTGCCGCTTTCCGCCTTTCATTCATATGTTCGCATCCTAAACCACAGCAGGAACAATTTATACATTTGCGGTGGGGCAAGTTGTTACGGTAACAACTAGCCCCTATCGACACATGTAGCAATTTCAGAGACTATTCTGCTTATACGTATATTGAAACGATAAACACTATTACACCATGTTCTTTAATATCATTTGATCCATAAGAACAAATCAATCAATAATATCGACGTCAAATAATCGAAATAAACCAAAAAATAGTGATAGAAAAATATTTACTTATCTGGTACGCGACTAATAGGTTCCAACCACACGATTCGTTGTCGCGAACGCTATTAAAATGGGCGACAGAGTGGCGTGATCAACCCAGACGGAAAAAATAATTTAAAGTACAACGCTCTTTTCATTTTGAAGATACAGCCGTCAGAACAACTTACCCTCGGAACTTTTAACCCCGGTCACCCATACATACATACGTACAGGGTGATTTCGAACGAGTGTAGAAATCTCTGTCTGATTGTTTGAGACGACATTGCGAGTAAAAAGTTTTATACAAATACCTATATGTAAGTACATCCGATTCTTGATTTTTGCGTAATAATTACAAAAGTTTAAAATTTTACTGATGCTATAGAAAGTTCATATTTCATAGAAAGTAACATTTACGAAATCAAGAAGAAAGATCATAAGACATCACATTAGTTGTTAATTTCAGAAATTTATTTTTAAATTTAATTTAATTTTTCAAATTTAATTTAATTTTTCAAATTTAATTTAATTTTTCAAATTTAATTTAATTTTTCAAATTTAATTTAATTTTTCAAATTTAATTCAATTTTTTAAATTTAATTTAATTTTTCAAATTTAATTTAATTTTTTAAATTTAATTTAATTTTTTAAATTTAATTTAATTTTTTAAATTTAATTTAATTTTTTAAATTAAAAAGTAATTAACAATAAGTACCCGAAAGGTCGCTTCGGATCAAGCTTGTGATTTTACTATGGCAGCTAACTAAACATGTAGGTACTTATGTAAACT